>CM034701.1:138721655-138783053 GCA_020142125.1 Phrynosoma platyrhinos | reverse complement strand
AGTGACCTGGAAACTAAGAAGAGTCAGGCCTGCTTACTACTGACAAGGGAGGTCACCAGGTACTGTAGGCAGGAAGTAGTAATGGCAAACCTCAGATCAGAGTTGACCTGAAGGCACGTGCCACCAAGTATGGCCTCCTTCCCCATCTTTGGCTTTCTTCAATGGCAAGCCACAAAAGCTTTTTCTTCATATGGTGGAAGCAGAGTGCAAATACATATCTCTTTCACAATTTTTGTGTGAAAGCAATTTGATGGTTGTAAATGGTATGCTGTACAGTTGGATGTCAAGGGTCAACACTTGCTTAAGACAGTATAAACACAATACTTCTTACAGTCTCAAAACTACTTAATGTATACTAAAATTTCTCATGTGCACTAGGTTTTAGCCACCAAAGAACAAACATATGAATTGTTAAGTCAAACTAGTAGGTTAATCTAATTATGCAGAGGATCGTCTCTCAAAACCTGTATCAGATTAACAAGCATATCAAGTCAGCTTTTATCAATCAATCAATCACTTCATTTATATTATGCTTTCTTCCCAAGAGTGGGACTCAAGGTGCCCAGAGGATAAAAACAGATATAATAAGTAAAACCACACATGGCAGCCCAACAGTTTTACAATAGTTTCTGACACAGTGTATTTGTAGGGCAGAACAGCTGGAAAGTTGCACAGGGTGAACTTTCCTTATCTGAAATGCTTTGGACCAGAAGTGTTTGGGGTTTCTGATTTTAATATTTGTGCATATATGTTGAAATATCTTGGAGATGGGACCTGAGTCTAAACATGAAATTAATTTATGTTTCATATACACCTTATACATATAGCCTGAAGGTAATGTTATACATAATATTTTAAAAATAATTTTGTTAATGAAATCACGTTTGTGTCCACTGAATCATTAGAAAACAAAGGTGTCACTGTCTCAGCACCCATGTGGACAATTTGGATTTTGCAGTATTTTGGATTTTGGAATTCTGGCTAAAGTGTAATTCAACCTGTATATGCCATCAAAGCTATAACTCTTACCCAATACTGTATATCTGAAAGGAATGAAGATGTAGTACCTGTTTGTTGACATTAATGTTTATGTTTGATTGTGAAACTAGCACTGGGCTGAGCTCTACTTCAGGCTGTTTCAATTTCAATGATGGATCCTCAGCCACTACTAAAAAAGAAGAAAAAAACCAGGTCAATTTAAGACTGGAATACACCTCTGACAATCTTTAGCACTTCATTTGTTATTGCTATCTGTTAGCAAAAATAGGATTGCACATCCTATAACTGCTGATCTCCCTGGTGATCTTCATAAAGTCAGTTACAGCTATTATACCTGGCCATCTGTAAAGCTTAAAATTCTACAGAAATTAAGGTTCTGCTATCTTCCCTCCTGCTAGTGCTGGTCTGGAAAGTTCCCCCCCCCTCGAAGCCTAGGTCCAATTGCTTTTTTCATCACATTTTGTATGGTGCTTTCATTTGATGAAGTAAGCCTCCTCCTCCTGACTCTCATGTTGCAGAAAACATTTACTAAACTCAGCAAAACTGCCACCCTTGCCTATTGTAGGTTAGGATCTATCGGCTTATGACACACTGAAATATAATTTACTGTCCCTAGCAGGAACAAAAATGAAGCTAAAAAGATCAGAGAGGAGAGATGTTAACTGTGATATTGTATCTTAAGAATTGGTTTTGTATCACTGCCAATAAAGAAGCCTTGCAATAGAATGCCTGTTATTTAACAAATAAGTAGATTGGTGAACCAGAACTTTAGTATTCATGTCAAGAATGTTTCACTGTAGGACTTAAGATAGCTTGTACATTCTGCAGAGCAAATAAAATATTTTGTAATATCACACACAAGTTGTTCCTCTCTAAAGAACATTCCCTTACCAACAGGATCTGCCTTCTCAGAGGAGTGTGCTCTTGTGCCGTGAGGAGAGAAAGAAAGGTTTGTTTCTTCCAGAGCTTCAGTTGATCCTCCAGCAGGAGGGAAACCAGCTATCTTGTCAACAGACGTTTCCAGCAATTCCTTGCTATCCAGTAAGTCAACAATCGGAGGCATACTACACAGGGTGGGAAAATGAAACAGGGGTTCACACATGAATTTTAAGCAAGCCTGTAAGCAAATACAGAGGCAGTGTCCTCATCAAGCAATTTAAGTCACACCAGGTATTGACTGAGCTTGAGTGAGCATTACAAGTCAGACTGGTGGCTTTCTCCCTCTAAAGCAGTTATGCAGCTGAAGGAGTCCACACGTAACTATTTCTAACCACTTAAGATATAATTTGTTCACAAATGTATGTAGGTCCGTAGAGAATTCAATTTCATGTGATACACAGCACTGTAATCTGGGGAAACAATCACAGCATAAAGTATGGAGCCACTCTGACTCTCTTCCCTCACACATTTAGCCATCCAAGCTTTTTATTTTCTCTCCAGGTTGGCATTTTCTTAGTCTTCCCTTTAGATTCCAATGACTCAAAAGTGGGCCAGAAAAGTTTCCATTGAAGTTTATAACAAGTTTGCCAGAGAGTTAAGTTACAGCTCTCTTTGTCAGAAATTATGTTGTCTGTTTCAACTCCCAATACATAACTTTAAATAATGCAGAGGATCAAGCAAACACACAGGGAAATTTTGGGGGAAATAGAACCTTTGCTCCCAATAGCACACAACAACTGCAGGGGAGAAACACAAGTAGGAACTCTTGGCAAGTCAGATGACAGTGGGGACCAGAATTCATTGTTGTTGTTATATGCCTTCAAGTTGTTTACGACTTATGGTGACCCTGTTATGGGGTTTTCTTGGCAAGTTTTTTCAGAGGACGTTTGTTGTGGCCAGCCTGTGAGGCTAAGAGAGTGTGATTTGCCCAAGGTCACCCAATGGGTTTTCCATGGCTGAGCCAGGATTTGAACCCTGGTCTCCACAGTCATAGTCCAATGCTCAAACCACTACACCAAGCTTGTTCTCAGGAACCAGAGAGAATCATACAATATTAAAGTTGGAAGGGGTCACAAGGGCTACCTAGTCCAATCCCTGGTCATGCAGGAATACACAGCTAAATCACCCCTGAAAGATGCCCATCTTACCTTTGTCTAAAGACCTCTATGCATGGAGTGGATTCAGACAGGAATACTTTAGGAAAGGATTTTTAAAGTTTGTCTTTATGTAATTATTTAGTACATCTCAATTCCACCTAGCTTCCAAGGTCACTATATAGGGACACAACTTCTCCCTTTCTCCCCTATTTTATCCTCACAACAACCTTGTATGGTAGACCTAGCCTGAGGGACAGTGAGAGGGCTAAATTTCCTTTCTGAATTTTACAATTTTGAGCAGGGGCTTTTTTACATTATCATAGCACTATGATTCTATAAATGCCATGGTTCCATCCTATAGGGATTTGTAGTTTAGGAAGAGGCATTAAGAATTTTCAGGGAGAGAGCTCCTCTAATTCCTCACCAAACTGCAAATCCCAGGGGCTCTTCGGATGGCTCCATTGCTACAACCATGACTATGTGGGAGAGACCATGGCATCCATTTTGATCTCTGACCTCATCTTACAGAAGTCCTTCTGCAATGATATTGCAAAGGTCTGGCACTGCAGAACCCAATGCTTACACTTTACCTTCCTTCATGCAGAAATAACTACTTTGGAAAGGCAACTTTAACACACGCTGCTGCTGTTCAAGTCATTTCCAACTTATGTTGAACTCATCACAGGGTTTTCTAGGGCTGAGAGGGGTAGGTTGCTCAGCTGTAACTGTCGTTCTTCAAGTGGTCATCTGTGAATTCACACAAATGGATTATTCTGCGCCTGTGCAGATAACTTTGGAAACTTCTGGAATTGCCAGGGAAGATTTTTTGGCGGTAGCTCTGCCCATCCCATATATAAGCCCCTGGTGTTCCCGCTCTTTCTCAGTTCCATAAGGACACCGTATCGCAACGTAAGAAAAATAAACGCGAGCAGGACACGACTGAGGGGAGGATGGGCAGGATTTGTGTGAATTCACAGATGACCATTTGAAGAACTACAGTTACAGGTAAGCAACCAGTCCTTTCTTCATCGTGGTCTCTGTGAATCACACAAATGGGTTAGACTTGACAAGCTTTGGTCAATGGAAGAGAGAGTGTCATGACAACAATTTCAAAATTAAAGCAATATGTTTATTTTCAACAATAAAGGTTTAAATTGAACTTCAAACCTAAGCACTGTGTGTTCCTTATTTGGTACCATAAGTGGTTTATGTATTTATTTATTTTCAATAAAAAACATGCAGTGGAACAAACCTCAGTGTAAACCAGAAAGCAACACTGCCCTTCCAAAGGCTCTGGTATCCAGCTGATAATGTTTAATAAAAGTCAATGGCTGAGACCAGATCGCAGCTCTGCAGACGTCCTCCAGGGGAATCCCGCTGAGAAATGTGGAGGATGTCACTACTGCCCTGGTAGAATGGACTTGAACTCAAGTCGGTGGCATCTTCCCTGATAGTTTGTAACACAAATGAATGGTGGAAGTAACCCATTTGGAAAAATGCTGAGCGGTGACCAGTAGCCCCTTCTTCAAGTCCAAGTAGCAGATAGCTCTTGGAATGCCTCAAACCCGAAATCCTGTCCACATAGAATGCCAGCGCCCTTCAAACATCAGTGGAGTGCAAGCGGTGCTTAGTGTATGTGGTTGGGTTCAGGGCTAATGTAGGTGACACAATGTCTTGATTGAGATGAAAACAGGACACCACTTTTGGCAAAAAGTTGATGTTGGGATGGAAAATCACTTTGTCTTTGTGGAAGCAAAGGTAAGGTCTGTCGATACAGAGAGCACACAACGCACTTGCCCATTGAGCCGAGGTGATGGCAACCAGAAAGGCAGTCTTCCATGTCAGGAGCCTCGAATCTGTAGTTGCTAAGGGTACAAAGGGCTTGCCTGAAAGGTGGGCAAGAACCAACCTGAGGTTCCACACTGGAGTGGGTAGCGGCTCTAGCACTCTTCTCCAACAATGACCGCACTTCATCGAGTAGGGTGTCTGAGAGGGGTGTTACACCTACAACTCTGGTTGGAGAGAGTTCTTTGAGTTCGAGGGCATAGCCCATGTAGACAATAGTTAAAACCCAAGAATTGGATGTTATTGAGGCCCAAGATAGTAAGAAAGGGCCTAGTCTCTCACCAAATGATGGAAGGATGGCGATGTGCACGGCAACTTCTCATAATATCTTCTTATTTTCTTACCTTGATTGCTTGAAAGTTTGATGTCTGCCAGAGGACAAAGATGATTGAGAAGGAAACTGCTGACCAAGGTGATCACATGAGTGGTACTGGTGGTACTGGAAGGGGTTATAAGACTGCCTCTCTCCTGAGAATAAGAAGCTGTCATGCCATATTTTTTGGCCATCGTTCTCATTTTGTTCTTAAAGTCTAACTTTTCATCGGTGCCTTTACTAAAAAGACCCAAATCATCAAATGGCAGATCTTCGATGGCTGCCCTGGCTTGATGGGCTAGATCAGAAGCTCGGAGCCAGGCATGCCTGTAGAGAGCGATGGATCTAGACATGACCTTGGCCACACAATCTGCTGAGTGCCTGGCTGAAGTAATCTGTTGGGGTCCCAAAGAATGAGCTTCAGCGTGTAAGGCAAGGGACAAACAATGCTTTTCCTCAGGCAGGTCGTCGTACAGAGGTCATCGTACAGAGGCAGAGCACTCTCAGGGTGTAAGGTGTTTAGGGGGCTCTCCCAGACTTCCCTGTCAGAATCATCTCCAGCCTCCACCTCAGACTCCCACAGATAATAGACCAGGGAGTCCAGAATCACTTGCACTCCTCAACCAGACTTGCTGTCGGTGTGGGAGAGTGAAATCGGGCCTGAGTGGAGCCAGCTTTTCTGGCCTCCATGGGTGACAAGGGTTTGTCAAGTTGTGTAATCGGGTTGGTACCGACAGTCGAAAACCCAGATCAGCTCTTCTTCTGGGAAGAATCTTCGTCGGTACTATGAGCCTCCAAGGATTTACGTTTCTTTTCAGCACCATGGGAAGAGTCCCGAGAATGCTTCTTCTTAGGGGCCGAAGATTCAGCACCATGGTCCTCTGCTCTATGCTTGTGCTTCAAAGAAGACTTGGAAGAACTGTGGTGTTCAGAACCCTTGGTTTCTTGAGGAGAAGAAACCTTCTCAGGCTTTTTGGCTTTTCCTGAAGAGGAGGAAGTTTGGAGGATTTGGGAACGGAGAGCCAATTTTAAATGGATCTCCCTATTTTTCCTAGCCTGAGGAGTAAATGCACGGCAATGGACACAGGCTGACACATTACGACCCTCTGCCAAACACAGAAGGCATCTGGAATAGTCTTCCTGTGAAGGAATTTTCCCATTACACTGGGTACACCTCTTGAAAGAATGAGAGGACATCTCAGTTAGAATTAAGCACAGAACACCAGAGACAAGCCGAAGTAAAACACAAACTGGGGTCAAACTGAGAGATCAAATAATACCGGGTCATTAAAAACAATCAGAGGTCACAATACGATCCGTGAATCAGGCAGTGGTCAAGAACAGTCCGAGGTCAAACACGAGAAGGAAAATCCTAGAATAGATGAGTGATCCAAGCGAGAAGTTCCCTGAAGCTGCAAATGCGGCAGATGAAAGGAACTGAGAAAGGGTGGGAACACTAGGGGCTTATATACAGGATGGGCGGAGCTATCGCCAAAAAGGCTTCGCTAGTGATTCCAGAAGTTTCTGAAGCTATCTGCGCAGGCCCAGAATAACCCATTTGTGTTCACAGAGACCACAAAGAAGAATGTGTGACTCACCCAAGAATGGGTTTCTATGGTTGGGTGTGGATTCGGACCCTGATCTCCAGTTCTCACTCAAACCACTATACTACTTTTTTTTTAAAGACTCAGATAAGTCTTTTTATTCCCTCTTTGTGCAATGAAATAGATTGCACTCTGATGTGCTTATTTGGGCAACTTATAAAAATGCTGAAAGGAGAACATCCCTCCATCCCAACTGCCATTGCTATGGCCTCGAGAGAAAGAAGAACAGCCAGACACAGATCCATTACATTGAGGCCCAGAAGCAGATGAAAGACCCTCCATCCATCCCAACTACCATTGCTGTGGCCTCAAGGAAAAGAAGAGTAGTCAGTTACACTCCATTATGCCAAGGCCCAGAAGCAGATGAAAGACCCTCCATCTATCCCAACTGCCACTGCTGTGGTCTCAGAGGGAGAAGAGGCAGCAATCCCCCCTGCACAACCTGCCATTGTCTTTTCTTTCTGTGTCATGTTTTAATTAGATTGTAAGCCTGAGGGCAGGGAACTGTTTTGTTGTTGTTTTCCTTCTAAAGAGCCATGTACAGTGATGATGCTAAACAAATAAATAACCAACAAACTAACCAACCAACAAGACAGTTGCATCTACAGGAATTTCATTAACTCATCCATCACTTGAAGGATCCAAGTTGCCTTCCCAAAGTCAAAATGGCAATCCTGGAGAAACTCAACAAAACACACTGATATTCAATACAGCTGTTTAATAGGACATCTTGTTGAACATTTAATTTGTCTGCTTTACTCTCAATGATTGTTTGGTTTCTTTGGTGACAAATTTGGGTTTTAATGGCATAAATTAAACATAGCTTTGGTTAACAGCTGCTTTTCTCAATACCTCCCAGTTAGAGACTTGTGTCACATCATTCTGAAAAATATAGCTGAAGACAAGAGAACTAAAACAGGTAAGTTTAGTGAGCATATGGATCTGCTTGCTTTCCAATCAGTTCCTTGGTCCAAATGACCAATACTTGATATGCTGACTGGCTGTAGCTACTGAGGTTTCAGGCAGAAGTCCTTCATAGCCCTGCTAACCAAATGGAAATGTCATGACAGAAACTACAACCATCCCCATGGAAAATGTACTCTTTGTTCTTTTTGCTTCTGTTCAAAAAAATAAATGCTGCTTTGCATTCAATGCAAAAATAAGGTTGCATAAAGACTACCCTATGAAATTTAAGTCTGCAGGCAACACACAGGCGCGCGCGCCCATGCGCGCGCGCGCACACACACACATTATCTATAACCTATGATAACTAGATGAAAAGAAGGAATACCTTTGATATCCCTTTAACATTCTATTACAGACACACAGGCATACTGTAGACTCAGCCATTTCTCTCTAGGCGAAATATGTCACCTCAGCAAATGCATGGCCTAAATCTTTTATTTGCTAAGATAATAGGAATGTAGGATGACAGCACCTGCACAAATAATTGTTGGGTGATGCATCCAACTCTGCCTGTGCCCTCCTGGTTCTCACTGCAATACTCTCACTGGTCACTAACCTGCTAATATGGCTGTGGTTTCAGAGCTTGGCTATGGGGAATAAAGGTCATTCTAAAAAGACATCGGGGAGAGGGAAAGCTTAGTTCTCCATCAGCCATTGTGCTTAGGAAAGACATCTGTCAGAGATCCCTGGAAGCTATTCTAATACAACTCTTGAAGCAGGTCTGAAAGTAAACACACATATGCCACAATCCTATCAGTTTGCCCCAGCTAAGGGAGGCCCACTGAATCAATCACTTGACGATGAGCCCACCTATATGTAAGTCTACTGATTCAGTGGATTTACTCTGATGGTGACTAACAACAGGATTCAGGCTCTACTGTGTTTATTTCAGAAAACAAACATCCTCCTTGCATCTTGAGACATGCTCTCTGTTTTGGATTGCCAGCTGATCCTAACTACTGTAGTTGTGTCCCCCCCCCCATATTTGACAGTTTTTAAAATTTTAATTAATGTTTTATCTGTTATTGTTTTCTATCTGATTTTGGGCAACGTCATATTTTTCTATTTATTGTGCTTTCTTTTATCAAACACACTTGGGAATAGTTCTGCCCTAAGGTGTAAGTCTTTCAGTAAATAAATTATGAAGCACTATGTGTGAAGCTTTCTCAAATATTGGACTTTCTTATTTCCTTCCAATTAATTTATGAGTTCCTAACACAATTTAAACATAATTTCAGTTTCTACATATAAAATAATCTGAGGACAGAATGAGACTGCAGTTTTGGTTTTACACACTGATGGAATTATTTTTTCAAATATTTAGGATTACATAAATCTATGTTTCTTAAAACTAACGTGCATATTGAAAACCATCATAGTTTTGCCCAATAACTGCCTATAGGCCCCACGCATATAATCCACCTGCTTATATTTCTAAAGCAAACAGACTACATATGACATTAAGGTGTCTAACAACTAAATCAATGCTTCCTGTATCATCCCCAGTTAATGCTACTACGTGGGATATCTGGATGAAGTAGTGGATCCAAGAACAACCCGAAGTCAATCTGATGATTAAGAGGAACTGTGACTCTGTATAGAACAGGGTGAACAACTTAGCCTACACTACTAGAACCTTCAATAAATAAACAGAACTGCCAGTGTCTGAATTAAACTTCAGCTTTTTTTACCTCATTCACTCCAGTTCCAACCAGCTTGAACTCCATTGTCCTAAGATCAAAAGATGGAAACAAGTGGTAGCCCCACGTGTCATAAATATAATGGTGGCACACCAATTAAAATTTCCAAGGGAACTCTTATGAGAGTTCATATGAAGCATGGCAGTCAACAATGAACCTTTGAAGTACCACACAGCTACATCAAGTTGAACCGTGGTTCTTCAACATCACCCTATAGGACTGATGTCAGGATCAGTAAGAAGTTCTCTAACACAGTATCTCTCAATCCCTCTTCAGCAAGAAAAATTTAGAACAGAAGTAAAAAAGTGTGACCTTCCAGATATTGTTGGAAAGCATCTTGAAGCAATTGGTCATCTACAGCTAGCTAGAGCTGGAAAGAATTGCAATCCAGCATCTAAAGACTGCAACCCACCCTGGTATAGAAGAATACTATAATTCATAGTATCAAATCCTGCAGAGAATAATGGGATGGTGCTCCTCCATCTTTCTTCCCACAAAGAGCTTCTAACTTGAAGAACACAGTAGCCTTTGTCTCAAAAGCAGGAGAAAAGCCAGACTAGGGAGACACAAAACAACTGGAAGTGTTGGGACTGAAGTTTCAAGATGGTGAGGTGACACTCAAGTATGTAAAATGGTGTTCCTTATAGAAAATAGCAATAGCAACAGCAGCAATAGCAATAGCAACCTTGGAAGGATGTCAGGCTGAGTTGACCCTGAGCCTCTTGTGGTTTGTGAGTGAGTGGCTGCAGTACTGGCATTTAACCACTGTGCCATCAGGGTAAAATCAAGGTTTGCTTATTTGAATTTATATATTATTATTTTAAAGAATATCTTCAAGCCATGTATGGTTGAATCCACTGATATAAAAAATTAGTAGATACGGATGACTGACTGTACCTGGGTGGGAATGTGTTATGTGTAGAAAAATAAGGATATAATAATTAATGAATCAAAAGATGAAAATGGAGTGTATTCTTTCTATCAACAGGAAGGTCCCAATTTCTCTAGAACTGATCAAGTAGCATCACACATTGGAGGGGGAAGGGTTGGCACAGCCATACTAGATACAAGACCAACAATCTCAGCTTTCACGTTGGCACAGTCTGTTTTTCAGAGAAAAGCTCACATGGTTGTGCTGGTCCATAATACAAATAATCCAAATTCACAATTCCTATTAGCCATTCTCTTTGCCAGAAATGACTAAAAATCTCATGTGAGCAATTCCATTTTTCAGTACTCTTCATCAGGCTGAATGGAAGCAGCATGGAGAAGTGCCCTGGTGTGCAGTAGCCATAGTCTTAATGTGGAATGTAAGAGTGGATTAGGATTGGACTCTTCTGTGAGCTATACATGGTTTCAGTTACACTAGTAGTGGGAAACCTTTGGCCCTTCAAATGTTGTGGGAATTTTAACTCCCATAGTCTCTGGCTGCTGACCAAAATGGCTAAGCTTGATGAATTTGGAATTCAACATCTTGAGGATAATAGATTCCACACTGCTGAATTACATCAAGGGATTCTGAAAAACAAGAGCACAATGGCTGATTCCCCAGTTCTGAAAATATAAAACCAGGAGTTAACCAGATATCTCCAGCCTTCAGTGAAACTCTGTGCAGTATTCTTCCACCTGTTATCCTTCAATCAGAGATTTGAAAGGGCACAGATAGTTCCCTTTGCTACTCATGTAATACTTCAACACCAGTTACAACAATTTCTATAGAATGACACTTGGGCCCCAAAATATATCTGAGGGAACAGAGCTAATATACAGTGTAAGTCTCATTTTTGTATCTTCGGATTCTACTCTTCAGTGTTTAGGGAAAGCAAAAAGTGATGACAAATTCTGCCTTAACCTGGATGCTTCAAACTTCCTTTAAAATTTTCTTGCAGCAAGAACTCACTTGTACAAACTATGGCTATGCATCATTTGTATACAAATGATCAACCAAAGCATAATTGACTCAAATATAGCTGACTGTAGTTGTATGATTATACAAAAGAGCATGTATGCATTTCAGATGTTAGATATTGCTACTATAATTTCATACTGACCTCTTACCATAATTTCTTTCCTGTCAAGCACTAAAAATGGTCAGTCATTAATACTTTATCATAATAGATATAATTACAGTTGCCCCTCTGTTTTCACAGGGGATCTGTTCTGGACCTCCCCCCGCCACAAAAACAAAAAACTGCCAATATTCAGGCCCCATTAGCTTGAATGGCTGCACACTCTTACGCATGGCCCTGCATGTGCACCACATGCGTGCGTGCCATTTTATCCCTCCCCACTTGCACAGTCTGTGAAGAATCGAGACCATGGACTTGAAGTCTGCGAAAGGGGAGGGATTTATGTAAAGATTTTACCCTTTGAACTCACTGTAACAAATAACTTTCCAAGTCATTGACTTCACTTTTTTATTTTAAAAGTTATGTCATTATTTTCATCCCACCATTATATTATAATTAAAACTGTGCATAATGTTTTGGAAAAAATGGGTCTTTTATAGGAAAAAAGCCAGGGACAACTGATTTCTTGGGGGGGAGGGGAAGGAGTAATCCAAAGCCCTGCTGGACTTGGATAAGACAGGCAAGAGGAGTAGCATTTTTCTTTCCTTTCCTTTCCCACTGTGCCTGTCTTCCCTCAAAAAAGTTTCCTCCTTGGCTGATTCCAGTGGAGGGGGATGAACTGCTGGGACCCCACAGTCACCATAATCCCAAAGGCAAAGGAAAGACCTGGACCCTGTGAATCCAGTCCAGGTTCCTGGTGTGCCCAGGGAATGCCAATGTAATGCCTCTTTGGACATCTAACAGGAAAAACAGCACCCTTCCATGAAGGAAGCAATGGTAGATCTGAGCCTCCTCTCAGTCCTAAAGGAGGAGAACCAAAAAAATGCTGTGATCCCTGGGTCATCCTCATAAGGACCATGGGATTTCAATTTATTTGGGTCAACATTGTAAAGTGGCGTGTGGATTCCTTATTATTAAAAAGAGAACACCCTGATATATGAGATATCTGATTATGATCTCCAACAGCAGGCAATGTATTTTTCTTTTGCAAAACACAGAATCATAAGGACTATGGTGCAATGTTCTATTAGTAGAATATAAGGAATAAAAAATACTGCTCTGAACATTATATGATGGCATTGTCCTCGGTTTTGCTATAGATGCAATCCTAAATTAGCATGCTTGGGAAAAGAACTGGCCACATGCTGATATACCATACAACCTGAAATGGAAACATCAATAGGAATACAGGCAGATATCAGTGGTGTGCTACTGAGAACAATTCATGTACAACAACTCAAAAAGATGCCTTCAGATAATCTCTTTAAGCATTGCTCCAGGTCTCCTTGGAATGTATTTTATTTTTATGTAAAAAAGTATAATTCTGTTTCATTTCCAAGGCACATTATTAAAAGTGCAGAATGACAAAAAGGCATAGTCTTCCCCTACCAGTAGTCACCTCCAGTATTTTTGTTTAAATGATAACAATTAAACCACTGTTGGGATTCAGTCTTATTTAACACTTGAAGAACAAAAAATAGCATCCACAGATTGAACATGCAGCTTTCTTAAAACCAAGGACTCCTTTTAACTTTCCCCACCCCATACACATTGAAGAAAAACTTTTAAAGGTATTTCTCTTCAACAATGGTGAAAGCTTCATGTTTAAAGAGAAATATCAACAAAATGTTCATCCACAGTCAGGTGCTTCAAGCACTTGCATTATTTCTTAAAGACCATGCCCTTGCCACGTTCTTCAGAGTTCCAGAGTGTCAAAGAGAACAATGACAATCAAGGATTCCCCAAGATCAAAAGTCCTACAGGTCAGTCACGGTGGCTTGGACACCAGAACCAAAAGCCTGTTTGTACATTCTTGCATTCTTCACATTATGCTCACGGACAAAGCCACTGTAGTGTCTATCCATTGAGTGGGCCGAGGGCGGGGACCACGCGTTCCATGCACTTCCACCATGTTGACAGCAGTCAGCAGCATCATGGGGCCTGGATTGGTTTGGGAATGGGATGGGGCACAGTTAGTATCTAGTTATGAATGAGGAGAGAGAATGGAAAGAAGAGGCAGCTAAGGAAAGGGAAAAGCTAGCGAGAGCGTATTTGCTGAACAGCAAGCACATTTAATGAAATAGTATCAAGTTAAATCCTTTGCTGCTGCCATCAGGTTTTGCTGGTTTCGGAATGAGCCATGCAATATTTAATTTGAAAACTCTGATTTTTCAGACAATACTCTGTAGCCAGCAAATGAAATAATAAATTAATTTATAACCTAGCCTGTGATTTACCATGTTTCCACCTGCATGGCTTTCACTAGTGCTAATGGCTGTATATCTAGTATATAAACGTTGAGCAATAGACTTACAGGCTAGAACATACCACCTTCTTTCAGAAAAGAACCTCATAAATATAGCAGCATTTAAGGATTTAAACAACCCTGTTGCATGCCGCAGAAAGACAAGTATGAACAAGGCAACATAGGGCTAACAGAAAACACAGCTTTACATCTAAGGTTTTAAGAAAAGGAAGATAGAGTAGCTTCTCACAAGGACAATGGATGCATTCAATGAAGGATGTTAAAAAACTACATGCAAACATAGTATAAATGCTGCCTACTCAGCATGAGTTACTGGTATCTTTACAAACAAATTCCATTTTAAGAGCTACCAAGATCAGTCTTACTGGATGCATGTGTAGGTGTGATTTCAAAATCTTGTCAATTATCAAGACACAGGTGCTTCAGAACTAGGCTTTCACTGCAATGTCATTGTCTCATTCATGGAAGCTTACAGAAAGTTTCAATATTGTTACTTTCAATTTGCAACATGTTTTTCTGAGGTTTTTTTTTCTCTTACCACAGAAAATTTATTATGGAAAAATAGGGAATAACAACAGAAGGCCTTTTAATTGTGAGAAATATGAGTCTTCTTCCTGTTTATATTTTGGCTGGAGGGGTTTTCTCCATGATAATCAGTAGGCATGTGGACAGTCTTGGTAGAAATGTAGTAACTTTAATGCATGAAGCATGAAGTATTAAAAGACTTGCTTAGGCTAGCAGCTCTTCTTCAGCTTTAACCTTCTCTCTGCTGCCTGATCAGAAATACAGCTTAGCTCAACCTGCTCCAGGCTGAAAATATCTTGGGCATGTTAAACATCTAGAACAGGGGTCTGCAAACTTTTTGAGCCGGGGGTCGGTTCGGGGTTCCTAGGAACATCGGAGGGCCGGCAGGGGGGAACGCACTGGAGTCTGGTGCGTTTTTTTAAATTTATTTTTTACTCCAGCCCTCCGATCTTCCGAGGAACCCTGAAGTTTGCCCAGCGCGGCGGTGGGGGACCCCCTCCAGGGCGCCATTTGTGTTCACGGGGCAGGACGGGAAAGGTTGCGCGAGACTCTGGGCACCACTTTGGAGTCACGCACGCCAGAGAAAGATGGTGGCAGCGGCAGGACCAGTCAGGGGCCGGTTGGAAGGCCTCGGCAGGCCGGGTTTGGCCTGCAGGCTGTAGTTTGCCGACCCCTGATCTAGAACAAGGACTTCTAAGAAGCAGGTTACTTTAAACACACAAGGGAAAAGGCATATGACCAAGATGCGCCACATGATCAAGAAAGTGTGCTTTTTAACCAGATTTAATTTCTTTTGCTTAAAATTCCAAGTTATTGAACTGCATTATTATATAGTGTATATACTCATGTGTAAGTCGAGAAATTTAGGTCAAAAATTGACCCAAAAAAACCTGATTTGACTTATACACAGGCCTAACAGCTCACCAAGCCTCTCCCCAGCCAGGCTGCCTCTGCAAGGGACAGCCCAGCTATGAAGGGTGATTGGGGAGGGTGATTGCTTGCCTTGGGGCTTCTTCCCAGCTGGGCTCCTTCTCTGGGAGAAAGCCCAGCTGCAGAAAGGCTGGAAAGAATTGCTGATCATCCTGTAGCATCTCCGTAGCCAGGCTTCCTCCTGAAGTCTAACCCTCAGCTTATCCACGGGGTCATGCCAAAATCCAGAATGTTGGCCCCCAATGTTGACCTTGACTTATACATGCGGTCAACTTATAGTTGAGTATATATGGTTTTTGTTTCTGCATTCACATTCTCTCTCTCTCTCTCTCTCTCACACACACACACACACTCCATGCATTCATTCTTTTGAACTTCCATGTCAACTTATGGGCTTTAACTTCAATGCCTGTATTTTGACTAGGGAACTGGCTGAATGCAGGAATTTAGTGAAAAGAAGATGTTGAACATCTGTAACTATTTTTTCAGGTAGTCATCACACGTATGGGCTGTTCTTCCCTGGTGCAGGGTCAGTTGGAGATTTCTAGTGCTGTGTGAAGCATTTTGGTGGGAGCCTCAACCACATCTAAGTTCACAAAGCTAGGTAGTGTTCCTTTCTCCCCTCAATACTGAATATGCCCCAGTGTCTGAAACTAGGAGAAAGATTGTTAGCAGCAATAATGTGAGAGGGAATACAAAAAGCAATCCAGTAGAACCTTTCAAACTTACTGGGAAGAAGAAATTTCTAGTATAAGTTTTCATGGACACAGTTCTTCCTGGTTAGAGTCAAAAAGATAATACTAGATTCCTGAGTGGCTTTTATGCCAAAACAGACTATCTCTTTGAATGTCAGAGGCAAAGAGGTGACTTGTTTGAGTTCACAGATGACCACCTATGGGATCAAAGGGATTTTGTAGCACCTTTTGACACTAACTAAAAAGAAGAAGCTGATAGCATGAACTTGTGTAGACTTGAACCCACTTTCTCAGATGTAAAGGGTAGACTGGAGAGTCCAGAGACAAACCTATATAAGACAGTTGTATGTGAGAATGTAAACTGAAATGCAAAACCTTGTTGGTATGGAGATGAGGTGCCAAGTTCAGTTTTAATTATGGTAATTGAGGGACAAAGCAGGAGGAAGGATGTTGCCTGAAGGCAAGGAAAGTAGATAACCATATGAATGACTATTGGAATGTAGTGTGGGAGAACCAGGAAAGAGTTGTGATGGACTGGTCAAGGGCACGATCATGAGCACAGGGGATTAGGTAGTATTGAAATGTGTGTAGTGTGTCAGGAAACCATTGTATCTGTTCAGCCCATTGCTGAAGGACTGGCGTCTGTGAATGCATTCACATTCTGTTGTTTCTCTTTCCAATTTTCCTTTGTAGTTTTTTTGTTCAAGGACTGCTGTTCTGAAGTCCAAGATGGAATGCCCATAAAGATTGAAATGCTCTGCAACTAGGTTTTGTGTATTCTTATTTCTGATGTCTGATTTATGCCCATTTATCCTCTGGCACAGGGACTGACCTGTTTGCCCAATGTAGAGTGTGAAAGGGCACTGCTGCCATAGTATGGCATAAATCACACTGGAGGATGAGCAAATGGATTCTAATATTGTAAGTGATGTCATTAAGTCCTGTGATGTCATTTCCTGAATAGAAGTGTGGGCAGAGTTGGTATCTGCGTTTGTGGCAAGACTTTGCACCCATGTCTACAACTGCATTGTGTGTCCTCCTGTAGGTGGTAAGTAACGGTCTGAGGTTTGTAAGATGTCTGTAGATGAGTAAAGGCCTGCCATCAAGAGTCCTTGAGAGGGCAACATTACCATCCAGAACAGGCTGTAGTTCACTGATGATATGTCTAATCAAAAAGGACACAGAAACAGTCATAGCTATCACTGAGTGATTGCAAATGGCTGTGGGTAACAACTCCCTACCCACCTTGTAAGCTTGTCATATCTGTGGCTTCCATATAGACCACCTCTGGGCACATGCAGGGAAGGACTTTGAGGAGATTTAAAAAAAAAAAAAAAAAGCTATTTGTGATGTACATCAAATATGTGTTGTGCTGTCCATAAAACTTACAATCTTCTAATGTTGAAGGACTGCAAATCAATTTCTTTTGCATCTGATGGAACAGGATGAAATATAGATACAATTATATTTTGAAGAAAGTGAAAGTGAGAAGCCATTTACAGGAGAAAAGTAATACTTGGTCTAAGAGTAACTGTATCCTTATGGAAACATAAGAAAGGAGAATTGCAGAGAGGAGCAGTCACTTTACTTACATGCTTCACTGAGGTTATGACTATTAAGAAAACTATGTTGTGTGATGAATTTCAAGTAGCCAAGAATTCAAAAGAATTGCTATCAATCTGGAGAAAACCAAGGAAAGACTCCAAAAGAAAGGCTTCCAAGATTTCAAAAACCCTTCAAGAAGGACTTAGTGCAACTGAGGATGAACAAACAGGAGGCATCTGTGAAGGATAGGAAAGGAGCAGCAGTAGCTTTCATGCAGATTATGAGGGACAATAAAGAGCCCAATTGTGCCAAAAAGAACAAAATAAAGGCTCTTATGGAGTATATTGCCTGGTGATGCAAACAATCCTACTATGGGATTTCTCCTAGACAGAAACAGGCACTTCCCATTTAAGTTGCTAGCTCCCAGACATGAGAAGGGCCACAGAGTTCCTGCAATTATATTGCTTCTCCCTGGAAAGTGAATTGTGACAGAACATGTTCCTGAGTACATATCACTCCCACAGATGCAGTACTTATCAAAGAGTGAAATACCCCATCACCACAGGGAAACTAGAGGACAGAGCTCTGAATTGAGCATTACTCTGTTTCACCCAGTGTCATCATAGATAATGATACAGGATCATAGATAACACTGGCACAAGTTCCTTGGTGTGATACAGAAGTATCTATCATGTAGATGTACTTATCCCTCCCCCCCCCCCTTAGCAGCGGAAGAATTGTTTTGATGGTAGTTGTTTAAAATTTATTTGGATTAATGAAGTCACTGAAATCCCAAAGATACCTCCTTTTTCTTTGCTACTACATAAAAGCAGCAGAAATAAAAACCTTCAAAACCTGCACCTGATGAACAAGCTTGATCATGCCTTTTTTCAGAAGCATGGTGATTTTCTCTTGGAGTTTCATGGATGAAGTAAATAAGTAGAAATTCTGTACTGGAGGAAGATAATACAATTTGATGGTATTACCCAAAGAAAGTATACATGCCCATAAATCTGATGGAATGGAAGCCTACACAATGTAGATCAAAGCCTGTCTGTGAGAAGAGGGTACCAAAGACAGAGCAAGCAACATTGATCCACAGACCATCATGTAGTCAAAAACAATGCTTGATAGAATCACCCTGCTTCCTTTATTAGGGCCCAGAGTGAAACTTCCCTCATTGGGAGTGTCATTTGGTTGAAGATGATGCTTGCAAAGACTGTTGAGACACTGGTGAAATGATGACTGATTGTTAACCATTGATAAATGTCAGGATTGTCTTCTGGAAGTTGTGCAGGATGATGTGATATGCAGTTTCTTAGCAATAGCATACATTTTGTGATTCATGTCACATTTTTCGTGTGCATTGGTATTGAAAATGAGATTTTCATTGAAAGATACACTCTACTGTGGACTTGGCTTTTGACCCCAGCTCACATGAGTGCAGCCTCTCAGTACGATGCCTCCAGCCAACGGTTTAAGCTTCACAATGAGTATGGTGTCAAATGGCAAATATCTTCTTTCCTACAACTCTGTGTTCTTTTGCCTGGAAAATGAGGACTCCTTAGTGGTCATCAGTTGGAAGTTTATTCAGGAGCAAATTTACCTCTTCCTAGTGAAACTTCTAGTAGGTCTCCATGCACATCTAGCAATTGGCTATCCTCAGCAGAAATGCCGCTGTGGAGCAGAATCTTTGATCCATTGAGTCCAGTTTGCATCCCTCTTTGTGCTGTGGGGCTGAACATGGCTTTTCCCGATTTATTCTTCCTCTGAAAAGCTTCATAATGATTGTGTTTGCAGTTAGATGCTAAAACAAGAATTCATAGTCCTCCTACATTACCTTACAGAGACTATTTTTCTGGCAGGTGGACTAATAGAAAATGAAGTTTGCAATGACTGCCTAGGAACATACAGTAATAACAGAAAGAAAAGTATGGCAATGAGAAATATGGGTTGGGCTTGCATCCTCTTTAAGACTGTATTTATAACTGGCACTGAAGGTGTTCCTTTCCAGTTCTAGGAATGTTGCCATCCTAAGCAGTTTGCACAGAACTAGACAAACTCCAATGATGATACAGGATTTGATGACCCATCAAAACATCTGGACGTGATGAAGAGTGTTGTAAATATGATGATGATTCATGGTTTCCTTCCTATAAATTAGTGTCTTTCTTGGCTTAGAGTGTCTGTTTTCTGGCAGATCAAAAGACAACAGTTCAGACATGACATCCATAATGGAGCAAGTTGTTGGCTGGGCTGTTGCTATGGACATCAACTTTTGTGAAGGTTGTAGGGTAAGTATCAATAGCAATGGCAATGAAACAGTTAAGCCAGGTTGGTTACTATGGTGCTGGATGGGTTAAGTCAAAAGTAATCAAGTTGGATGTCAGAGGCTGAAACAAAGATGTTGCTACTGCTGGCACTAAAGCAAGCTGTGACTGTTGCACAAATCTTCATCTGTTTCACTACTGTACCAGTGGGCTGGTACAAAGGTTTGGTGAGTTTAGTGAGAACACCTGTCACTTCTATAAAATTCTTTAGATCTCTTCCATGGTTGTCACAACCATGTAGGGATGTCTGAAGACAGCACTGAGGTGGTGGCAGGTTTCCCACCAAGGAAAATTTACGTAGCACTAGGAGTTTCTGACCAGTTTTGTACAAGCAACGAACAGCCCACGTGTAGGTGTCACAAGGCACAGAGACTACAAAGGTCCTTTTCCTATATTTTTTAAAGCATTTAAAAATCCTTCTGTTTAAAAATAAGAAATAGGGGAAATTAATAACTGGTAGCTTAATTTGGAATTAACATTCCAGCTGAACCAAAAAGGTGGTTATTATGTGTCTTCAAGTTGTTTGTAACTTATGACGACCCTATCACAGGGGTTTCTTGGCAAAATTTGTTCAAAGGGGATTTGCTTTTGTCTTCCTCTGACACTGTGAAAGTGTGACTTGCCCAAGATCACCCAGTGGGTTTCTATGCCTGAGCTGGGCTTTAAACTTTGATCTCCAGCATCTAGTCCCACACTCAAACCACTACATTACACTGGCTCTCAAAATATTTATTTATTTATTTAGAGTATTTATAGCCTGCCTTTCTGCTGAAAAGGATGCCAGGGCAGTTTACAAACCATTTGACAATTCCTTGCCCTCCAGTTTAAACAGTGTTACATGTTAGAACCATTTTCAGGAATCTGAGATTGTTTTTAAGAGGTGTAGGTTGTTATTGCTGGAGAGGGAGATATTTATGTGTAGTGGGATGTGATTAGTTCCTAGGATGTCAGCATGCCTTCACTTATCTATGGCACTGTCCTTCATGTACTAATGACATTAGACATATAAACACTTAAGCAATAGCACTGAATAGTTTCTAATGAGTTTACTCACATTTTAAAGGACTAATTTGGGACTGATAAGAATTTCCATTAATCTCAGGCACAGATCTATTTAAAGTAGTACCATGTCAAAACTAGAATTATAAATAAATAAATAAATATTCAGTACTATTGTTTACCTCCTAATACGTGAAGAACAGTATAATACATACATGAAAGCAAAATAAAAATAAAAATAAAATCAATAAAATAAAATCAATTTTCAAAAAAGATTGTACCCCAGCCTTCCCTGACTTGGTGACCTCTTGTGTCTGAATCCAATTATTAGTCCCAAGTAAAGCAGACACACAGAATCAATGGGAACTGATAATGATAAATGTTATATTAGTACAATGGATTTAGTCTAATTTGACTAAACAAATGGATGTTGGGCCCAGGCGTTTTGGAATTCAGGACCCAAGATCCCTAATACTGGTTTTGCTAAGTGAGCCATTAATAGCTGCAGTTAAAATCTGGAAGTTTCTCTTGTTTTTCAGGAGAGAGGAGGTGTATGCTAGATGTTTAGCCAGATCCAATCAACTCAGGTGAAAACAATATAACAGCATCCAAACTTGTCATAAGCATGTATTTCTGGTAACAGTGCAACAACTCCTCAGTGAGAACTGGGGAGACACCTGCCTCAATTATATCATGTGAGAGTGCTGAAAAAAACAAAAATGTTTTGAAGAATGTTTCAGTCTGAAAAATAATATGAGAATTTTGTCTGTACTCATACTGTACTAAAGTTAAACTCAGAAGTTCAACATTGCATCACTGTATACAAGCAGGCAGCATTTTAACTAGACTATGCATATTAAAATCACTACATTCCAAAAAGCATGCAGAATACTAAAGCAAATGTGTTAGAGCTTAGAGGAGCCTTCTTTAGAAATGATCTTAATCAAGATCAACCTTACTTTATTTATGTTAAAGATTTGGTTCTTTGCAAATTAAATTCCAGCGCTCAACTAAGACGTATATTTTATGAAAAGTTGTTTACAATGGCTGGTGGTAAATTATCCTGTAAAGGATCAGCCCATCACTAAAGTCCAGCACCACTGCACATTTCAATGGAAGACAGATAAAAAGGACCATCAAACATTCAGAACTGTTTGAACATAAATCTTGTCCTTGAGTCCAGGGTAACCCCGATCCTAGATCTGTAATAGTTACAAGGACTCTTGCAGTATTTTAAAGACTATAAGATTTCATGCAGCATAAGGGTCTGTAGACTGCAGCTGACTTCACTTTGTTGGCAGATTATTGTGGGGTAAGACACAAGATCCAGATCTTGTAGCAGACCCAAATGCTTAGTATGTTCCTATGTCTCCTCTAGCAACGTAGGACTAATATCATAGCTTCAAATACCTTCTCATTTCTCAATGTGATATATGCTATTAGTTGCCAGCAATGCCCTACTGCAGGTGAGGGCAAATGCAGTGTGTGGTGTCTGTGTAATTTTTGCCCCTTCAGAAGGCTGCACCACCTGACTCACAATTGCAGGTCTGCCTGAATTCACAAAGGCTATCCATTTTTTGAACCCACTATCCTGGTTTCAGCAGTGTGTCTTACGAAAAGGAATTAACCTTTAAATTCTAGCTACAGTAAAGGAAAAACTAACTTTGCAATTCCTATTCTTCTCTTTTCACTAGATTTTTTTTTAAACTGTGGATGCTTAACCTAAATTAAGAACTCAAAGAAAAATCTCTGAATGGTGCTGCATTATATCATCTTTTGCATGGCACTGATAGCATCGCAGCTTAAAACACAACTTCATGTTTTTATATATGCAAAGAACCAATTCCAAAAATGTGTTGATATTTTACCCATTCAAAAAACTTAATGAACTATAGGTCTTACAATTTTGCACACAAATAAAAATTCTCTAAAGAAAGCCGATGAAAGAATGACAGGAACAAGACCAAAGCCAAGCCATGGGAACAGACCAATTAAAAGGGATAAGAGATTGATTCAGGAAAGCCCCATAGGCAGCACTGAGACATTCAAGCCACTTTCTTCCAGGCAGACATAAATTCCATCAATGCATCCAGCTAAATCTCATTCCAGACTTTACACTGAATGCGGCACACTTGGCTGACTGTTCAGCTCCAAACAATTCTTTCTTGCTCCCCAATCCTAAGAATGGCAACACAGCCTGTTAAAAGGCAAGCACACACCTACCCCATACTGAAGGGGGGTGTCTTATGTTCTTTAAGAAGTCAAACCAGTTTTTACAGTGTAATAAAATATCCATTTCTCTCCATCAAGGAAATGCAGGGCTAATTTCATACCACCTTACATACCAACCTAGAGCCAAATCTAGACTATGTGTTCTGAACATACAGTCTCTCTTTGCCTCTGAAAAGACCCACATGGCCAATGCCAATGAAGGAGATAGGGAAGAAAGACAAGTTACAAGCAAGTAATCTTTAGTTAGCATGCACAGATTATATTTACAACTACTCCTTTTGTCTGAAAAAGACCAGTTTCACAGATGGAATACCTAGGTACACTACCTAAGAATACCTAATGGAATCATTAGAATGTATTATCTGATATATTCTCTACACCTTGTAAATGCTGCTTTACACCTCTTCCTACATGGATGCAAGACAATGGCCTGAAGACAGACAGGCACACAGACACACACACAGGCTTGGTGTGCTAACCTTTCACAAAATATGGTGCGAAGCCAGAGTCAGCAATGGCTTCTTAAAATGGTTACACTATGTGAAAGAGAGAATTGTAACCAGCTACATATGACAGCATGCATATTATACTTATGTAGGAAAGTTTCACAGACTAAATAAATTTGGAAGGCTTTTGCAACTGCACTGAATAAAGAACCTATTATTTTAGCAGGAATGGGGAGGAAACTAAAGCTTCCAGGATTTTAAAATTCATAGTACAGTTATAGCTGTATATGTTTCTAACCAAGTCACAGATTTTCTCAGAAGCAGTATCAGCATTAATTGTGATAATGCCATAAAAGCACCATCAGAGTTGTTTGGAGCTGGAGTCTAAACAATATACGTGAGGATGTTATCAATAAGCATGTGCACAGCAGTTATGCTGCGCTTATATAAAACAAGCAATCATACCAATCAGGCAAATGAGAATGGAATAAATAAATACCACCACCTTACAGGCACCACCAGTGGGGAAGGAAGAAACTGACTGATCAACCAAGATGTTTGGGGAAAACCCTCTCATTTCAGACACTAGATCAATTGAAGGCAAAAAAAGAAGAGAAAGCAGCTTTTTGATTACGATCAAGAAAGCTTCAAGATACAGAGCCAAGAGCCAGAGCATTTTGAAGTCAACACATATAATTAGTTAGATCTGAGTACAACATATTCATCTGCATTAACAATTGTATCACACTCTTATCTATATTTACAATATCAATCAATACAAGTAGTGTAAAAGCAAAAGTTCACATTTTTGATCAGACATACAAAGGTCTTTCACTGTGAGGATGAACATCTTTAATTATGTGTGAGGTTTTTTGCAGCCTACTGCTGCTATTCTTCAAAACTTCTGAGAGAACCAGAATTCTTCTAAGATTATGAAAGTACTCTGTTTGACATTTAAAAAGACAGTACTTTTAGAAGAGATGGGGTCCCTGATGTTAAGTTATAATAGTCTTATCTTATCTGACGTTTCACCAGCATCTGTGGCTGGCTGACATCTTCAGAGTAGATTCTTTGAAGATGCCAGCCACACACATGGCCACATAGCCCCAAAAACCCACACAAAACTACCTACATTAACTTCAGAACAATTACTAATTCACTGAAGTAAAGTAACACATATCCTCAGGAAACACAAGTATGAACAATGTGCCTCAGATCAATCTGAAATGAAACAGCAACTGTCTTGCAGGAGGCAATTCCTCTTTTCCAAAACAGAATTAAGTGAGACCTGAATAACTTACCATTTCTTTTCTTGCTGGCTACTTCCAGGACTCCTTGGAAGATTTTCTATTTCAACTAAGACTGGGGCAGAGGGAACTGCTGTTACAGAAGGCAGGGCTGTCACTGCACTCCAGTTCTTTAAAAACAAAATACAAAGGAAGAAAATGTTTTAGATAACACACTCTGTGTAAGGATGGAAATCCCTCCCTATTTCCTCCAGCTCAAGGAACCAAGACAATTTACTTCTCCTATATGTATGTATGTATTGTTCTAAGAGTTGGATAATGAAGAAAGCAGGTAGGAAGAAAATGAACCCATTTGAAATGTGGTGCTGGAGAAGAATTCTGTGGATAGCTAAAAAGACAAATGAATGTGTCCTAGAGCAAATCAGGTTTGAATTCTCCCTAGAAGCCAAGATGACTAAACTGAAGCTATTGTACTTTGTTGCAAAAAAGGGATAAACCCTGAAACCCACATCAAAAAACAGTAGATATAACAACAAACTTCGACACAGGCTGAATTCAACCTGACAGCAGTTAACAACAACAACATAACTGGCTCCCACAGTGAATATTGTTATCTCAGAACAAAGGGTATCTGCTACTCCCTAACCATCTCATGTGTTCTATTGTAACAGCATTTAAATTGGGAAGCTGCCAGCCTTACTGTTCATTCAAGGAAACTGGAGGGGAAAAGGCCACTCGGTTTTGTAAGTTTTTGTTTTAACTTAAATTCTCAAGGCCAAAATAATCAAAGGATCTCCACTTGTTACTTTGTTGCCCTGCTATATGAAAAGTATGAGGCCAAGGCCATTGTGTTTTGATCATAGTTAAGTAAGTAGATTAGATAGACTTACCTGCTGTGATCCGTTATTTTGGCTGAAAACATTATTTGGAAGGCTGAAAGAAAAATACAACAGTTTAATTTCCCAAAAACTGAACAGCTAAGTTTCAAATCTTAATCAGCTTCAAGTAAACAGCAAGCAGAACCTTTTTTTATTTGTTTACTTAACCCTGCTTTGAATACATCACCTCCCTCCTTCTCTCTTTCACTCTCACACAGATTTTTTCTTATCTGAAGAAATTTACAAGGTAAAAGTATTACTAAAATTTTTACAGCTGCTACAAATCAAATCTCATGAAGTAATTCAGAAAAAACTTGCAGAAGCAATAAGCAAGTGCTATGCAATTCAAAACTAAAACTGAAACATCAACCATAAGACCAAATTCTTAAAATATTTTGCTTCTTTTCTGAACCTTGATGCCTGTGACCAACAATACACAAACTTTTCTTAAACTTGTATGTATCCAACTTCATCAAGTCATCCCTAGAAGGGTTTTGGATATCATCTGAAGCTTAGGAAACTACAACTGGAAAAGCAGACATTAAAGAGCAATTCATTCAGCAAAACCATGTTATTCATAAGCTATGATTTTCAGTGAAACAGCATGCATCTTTAGAGATCAATTTTAATTAGCAATGTTAATTAGCACACACAGGCAAACACAAAACTGATTTGCTCAAGAGTGAATATACCAAATTCCTCTAACACCATAACAAAACACAAATGAAAGGCAGATGGAATTCCCCACCCGCACCCCAAATCAAAGTGTCTGTACCATTCTTCACTATCTGTAAAAACAGTTCAGTAAATTTTAGGGAAAGCTATTGTGAAAAAGGGTTGCTTTTAAGTTGTATAATGAAAAAATGTATAATGCAATTTTGACTGTTGTGGATGTATTCAGAAATCTTCCTCAAAAAGAAGCTTGATTGAAATTAATTAGAAATTAATTCCCCTAAGTCTGGATCTGTTAGAAGGTGCACAGCAATATTCACTGTAGAATGTTTTTAGTACAATAATTCAAATGACAGTATTTTCATTACATTTCTGCTTGCTTTACTGACAAGAGAGCTCCCTCCATGAAAAAACAAACGCTGAGAGCATTTAGTGTAGTCAAGCATACTTCAATATTCTTAACTAACATCATTTGTTCAATACCAAAATTTCAATCTGTGAAATACTCAATTTATAAAAGTAAGTAATGAAAATGAAAGATGACTTATAACCTGCAGATCATGGGACAGTTCAAATAACTTCCAACTTCTCTTCTAACCACCTAAAAAGTGTCTTCCTGAGATAAGGGCACTGACTGCCCTGGTTGGGAATTGCAGTCTAGCAACATTTAAAGGGCTACAGTTGTGCTACAAGTTTTGCTTCTGTGGAGTGCCAATTTTATAACGTTTAGGCTCAAAATCTCAGGAAACTTAAAAGCTATATTCTCTACCAACCCATTTAAACCCTTATGTAGACTTTTAATCTTCTGAAATAACTGCATGAAAAATCCACACAGCTGGACAACTCATAAAAGAAATGAGATAATCAAAAGTTAAATATTAATATCCTAGACCATGGGTATTTCTCTGACTGTCCTATCTGACTGACCAGGTAAACATATGGATGATTTTGAGACAACACACTCATGGAAACAGTATTTACTTTACATGCTGCATTATGTTGACCCTCTTACCTAGCTTCTTCAGACTTAGCTGTGTTTCCTGTAATAAAGCACAAAACAAAAAGTTACTCAATATACTCTGTGTGCATGTGTGTATATACCTTCAAGTCGCCTGTTGACATATGGTGATCCCATGAATTTCACAAGATTTTCTTAGGCAAGGAATACTCACAGGTGGTTTTGCCCATTCCTTTCTTTGAAATATAGCCTACAGCACCTGACATTCATTGGCCATCTCCCAGCCAAGTACTAACTGCAGAGTGCCAAAAAGCATGCATTTATTTTTTTAAGAGGGGACCTCAGTGAAATGGTGTGGACACACTTTAAAAAGATTAAAAGTTAGAAAATGAAGAAAGATGTAAGGCTATATTGTAGCTGTCTGGAGGCTTGTAAGAGCAACACTTTAACATATCTACAGGGCACCAGGTCAGAAAAGTCTGGTGTAATCTACCATCTTTCACAGAACCTAAGATTAGTATGACAGAAAAGGATCTGTTTCATCACCCTGTTAACAGTATTATAGTCAGTAGCATTTGATAGGATCTCACAATCAGGATATATGTTCCACAAACTCAATGGGAGTAGGTTTATCACAAACATAAGACCCCACCTCCTATATAATGCCACGTTAACAGAACTGTTTCTGAAAGAGGCTTTAGTTTCTGAAACAATTTGTGAATATGGCATGAGGACCAGGTGTCCTCATATCAAAAAATATGATGCTCCACTGGATTAGCATGAACCAACAGATGAAAAGCAGTAGCACCATCTATGAATAAATCATGCTACCTTTCATTTGTAATGTTCTTCTTGAGTATCGTTTGCTAGGCCTTCTTTCAAAGGATGCTGATCTTCTGGCTTTGTTGGTTTTTGTTGTCTGGTACTCTGTTTTCCCACTAGATTGAGGTGAAATACACAATGACAGAACAAGAGAAAGCATTTATGATGGTTAAGTAACAACTGGTTACACACAATTATCTTTGTTGTTCTAAATACTTGGACATCTCAAGTGCTCTCTCTTTATTAAATCCAATCAGGTGCTTACTATTGCACCCCATAAAATACTGAACAGACTGGATCACTGAGCTTGTTAAAGTAAAACCTATCATCACAGCTGCAAAGGAAGAGAAAGATGGAATGGTAAGAAACAGGAATAGTGAAAAAACCAAAATTAAAACATACATTTAGCTGATTAGAACATCTGCACCCACATCATTTATTTCGTTTCCAAAATTCAAAATGACAGGTATATTCAATGATGCACAAGAGTCTAGAACTAGATAAGACATGGGCTAAATTGAAATTGCTGTTGGTTGAAGGAGAAGCCAAATCAGAATGAGATATCTACATGTTCTGGTTAAAGTTGCAGCGTCTTATCTTGAGTAGAGGATACCAAATAATGGAAGACCTTCCACTTACAGTCGATGGGCAGATGCAAATGTTGTTATGTCTTTCTGCATAGCTATGATATCTAGAAATTGTTCCTATCTAGCTTACCAATAAATAGATAAATAAAAAGATTTTAAAAATTCTGGCATTCTGCCAAATATCACATCCCTACAAAAGTGCAATCCTTACAATCACTTCAAAATTATTTCCTTTAAAGATCTGGAGTAGTAGCCACTACACATGAACAAGAGACCAGATTTCTGTCCAGTGCATTATCTCAGAAATGGGCAGGGAAAGAGACACTGAACTGAAGGGACTGCTGACCTGTATCTGAACCGTGACCCCAGCCGAATGAAGCCTGATCGACTGGAACCTTTCTGGACGGGTCCACGGAGGCGGAAGAAAGCATGATGCTCAACTGCACACTTCCACAAGTGTTTGCAGGCCTTTGGGTGATCCAGCCTGAAGACAAAAGTATGCTCCTGCTCCTTTCCCTGAAAGTAAGAAGAACAACATGGCAGCATTGTGGAATAAAAAAAACCCCAGAAACAATGGCTTCGAAAACATTGTAGCTGCGGGTATGCATAGAAGTGAAAATATCATTTTCTTTGTGCTAACAGTAATTCAAAGGATAAGTTATATCAATAATGATGTTAGAAAATACTGAAGAGAAAATTTATCATTTAAGAACAATACTCTCTTTAAGGTTTTTATTCCTGAAGACAGAATTGAAGATATAGAATAAATCCAGTAGTAGACAATGTATCTCTCTATTACTAAGACCTTGCAGTGTACCATCACCACATTCTGATTTTTTTCTCTGGTATGCAGGCCTTCAGTATCCCTTTCCAAAAGCCTAACGATTCTCCCATTCCCATATTTGACAAATTTAACTTCCTCAGCTTCATCAAACTCACTTTTTGTTTTTCTGTAAGTGCTAGTCCAAGCTTAATATAGTTAAATGAATCAATGACTCCATCCTATTTCAAAGCTATATATTGTTTAATCTTTGGGAATATGATAATCTTTAGTAATCTTGTATATTTACAATTAATCTTTTTGATTCCAAATTTAATCTGTGTCTAATAGCTAATATCCCCTTGGTTTAAAGTATAATCCCTTGTTCTGGAGGGGAACCACTACAAACTCTTCACTGCTTATCTCAGTTATTCTAAGACAATGTTGGTAGCAGTAATTTCCTAGAGTATATTAGCCCAATCCCAGAGTATATCAGACGAAATGATCTTCCTATGTAAATAACTGTGTATGTGTACAGCACATTAATGTGGGATGGATACACAGTCACACATATTCTTAATTTGGTTTGGCTACAATTCAGCATGTGTAAGCTAACTCAGAAAACAGTTTACTTTTTCACAACTATTTCTTTTTAACAGAAAGCAAAATGAGTAAGACATTTTCCTCTACCTGTTCATCATCTTCAACCACCACTAGGGTTAACTTATTCTTTTTGAAGTCCAACCTTGTGATTTTTGGCCTGTAAAAAGTGGACAGAAATAGGAATAAATACTTGCAGTTTACTACAATTGCAACATAATTCATAATTCAAGTAGAATGGAGAATGAGAAATACCTCTGTTAACCTAGTTTTGCCCTCCCTCACTCTGAAACACCCAGATATGGTGGAAAAGCTTGTTTGAATGAGTAATCATTATCTGCATTCCAATATAGTATAACTATATTACAAAATCTACGTACTGATTCTACCGACTAACATGGCTATATTTTTGTATATTACAAAGCAGTGTATGGGCACACAATCTCAGGCAAATAAATGAACACATAATGTATATATTTCTATATATGAACGCATAATGTAACAGCCATTAATTCCTCAAAGACCCAAATCAGATAGTACTGTGGCCACTGCTACAAATTAGCCCACTCATTTACAACAGACCAAACATAGTGAATCTACGGTCTTCCAGATAGTGCTGTACTAAAATTCCTGCCACTCTTGACAATTAGTCAGGCTGGATAAGGTTGAGCTGGAACCCAACAGCAAGTGAAAGTACAGTCGTCCCTCCGTTTTCATGGACTTCAGGTCCGCGTCCCTCGCCCATTCACAGGTGGCAAACGGAGGGAGGCCAAATGGGGTGCGTGCCCATATATATAAGTTCTTCACCCTTGCAACAGATCAAGACCTCTTTTGGACCACACCACAAAGAATGTCAATATTAAATATGTTTTAAGAGTTCTTCCAAGGTTTAAAAATTCTTTAATAAGATAACTATAAGCCATCCAGCTTACCAGAAGAACAATCCAATCTTGGTTTCTCCTTCAAACACAAGAACGCCTGTTGGCGTTAGTCCGAGGCTATAATCATTACCATCTCTTGCCTAATAGTGATGGAAGAAGGTTAGAATATTCCTACTGTATGCAAGTTACTTTAATTAAATTATACTCTACTTTTGCTGCAACATCAAGGATAAATGATGAAAGTCACATATTTCAATTAATAAATATGCCAGTTGACTATGCATTCTAGTCAACACTCTTGTCTCTGATATGATTTGCACTTATTACTAAATGTTTTATCTCTGTACTTTAAATTGATGTTTTTACTTTTTTTATCCATACATAGCTGTCTGCTCTGAGGTATCCAGGAAGTTTTTTTGACAACAAATGAATTTTAGAACAAAAATGACACTACAAATGTTTTATTTATTTTATTCCAGAGCAAGAGCTCTAGAGGAAGAGCAGTAACTTTGTAGTGTGTGATAAGTACACGATGTTAAGTTTTCCAGTCTGATCATACTCCCATTAGCTGGAAAAAGAATCTAACTGGTTTCATCAGATTTTCTCTGCAGGTTATGTAACGTTAAAAACTAACCCATCTTCTACATTCCGTCTCAAAACTATTTTGTTCTCAATATAAGTTTCAATAAAAGGAATCAGAATTCAAATGCATTTTATTCCTCTTCTACAAAATGACTGGTATAATTTCTTTGTCACTGGTATAGCAGGCAGATATTATAAGTAGCAGCTTTGGTTGTACCCACTTATGGTAGAGGCCCAACAGCTTTTAATCAAGACGACTTAGCTGATCAGAGAAGTGGAATATAGGCTGTATGTGAAGTAGAACCCCTCAACTTTTTACCTTATGATGCAGACTACAGGTTTAATTAAGTAGTTCACTGTTTACCCATGAATTTTAATCCAGTACTAAAAATATAATCCCCAAAGCCTGAAATTACAAACTTACCTTGACTATATGCATGTCTACTCCATACATTTCCAGCCATTTTGCTTTGTTCAAATAATTTGTCTCTGCCTGAGCTGGTGTTTGCCCCCTGAAATAATTTTTGTTACACAAAAATCACAGAAAATTAAAAAGAGCATGCTTTGGTATGAAGAGGATATTATAGAAGGATCACACAAATGAAGAACTGCAAGGGTTTATAGAACAAATAAACAAAACTAAACAGTACTGGTCTGGACAATTTTAATTATGACACATGGCCATTTCTGCATGTTTTGTTATGAAACAGAAGGTTTAGGAAATACAGTTTTTGTACTGTATTTTTAGGTTGTCTAAACCAAAGTATAACAATATTAGGGAAGGTTTAAATATGGATGGAAAAGCTATTTTTCTTATTTAAGAGAAAGTAATGCATATAGTAATAATCCACAAGATATCTGGGTAGAAACCAAAGATGGAAAGTAACAATTAGGGAGTTGATACCTGTATTCTTTCCATTTCTCAAAAATGGCCAGTTCCATCTCTTCAGTTTGGTTAGGCACAAACCTGAATTCTGACACTATGTCAGGGATATGCTCAGCAGGGTCATAATCACCAAGTTCAGCTAAAAAAAAGAGAAGACAATGACAATAATATTTCAAGCAAATTCCAGTAAGAACAAAATTTCTTATTAAAAAAAAGAGGAATTGTTTGAGTCTGAGTGATGCATTCGTTCATTCTCTGAGTGCTCTAGATATTCACATCCTTTAATTTTGTTTCTGACAGCATGAAAAGAATTGACAGAAAAGTTAATATTACAACTTTCAGCAGTGATGAAAAGACAAGACTGCATTTGTACAAAATATCTCCCAGCAAAGACAGCTATTTTTAAGCCACATCCCTTATTAAATCTTTATTCACCAAAATATGGAAACTTGGTTTGAACAGAAACGGGCATAACACTGGATCTCCTTTATCAATTGCTCTCAAGGTAGGCTAGCACAGCTGCAGAGGAATGAATTGTTCAGTCTCTACTACAGGCTTAAATGTGACTTAGGGAAATCTGTTGTGGGTTTAACGCTGAAAGCACAGTAGGCTGATGAAGAAGGAAAGGAGAGCAACATTCTTCTGCTGTCATTCTGTTTGACTGCTATCTTGGAGGTATATGTGGGAGATTTACCTTTCTCTTCCCCTGTGACTCTGAGGAAGTAGACTTCTTTCAGTTAATCTCAAAGGTGCTACAAGATCTCTCTACATACTGATTCTACAGACTAACAAGGCTATATCTTTTAATTTTTCTTCCCCAGTGCTACTGGAGGAGTGAAAGGGAGTTCTCTCTCTTTCTTTTCCCTGTGGAAGCCAGCTCAATAGCCCAAATGCAGTTCTTTGTTGCCTATGGCAGCCACGTAAGTGGTTAAAAATAAGACTGTCCTTGATAGGGAAACAAAAGAGATAGCAGTACTGAACTTTCTTGTCTGGGAAACATTTTCAACACTGTTAAGAAATATGTTCCCACGCTTGGCTAGGCAACATTGTGGCAGGTAAAGACATTTCCCTTCTATACATTTGCATTGCTCTCTTTTTCGTGCTCTTGATTTCTCTCTCTCTCTCTCTCTGTCTCTCTCTCTTTCTCTCTTAGCTTGCTATGAATGATGCAAATCTGACTGGCAACATTGGGCTGTGTTGGGCTGTGTCATCATTCCAATCATTCTGATAATATGAGCTCACAAATCAAGAAGAAAAAAGCAGCATAACAGAAGAAAGAGAATGGCATCTTTAAAAAACCCCATGCATTTTCAAGTTGCATTTTTCAGGAAATATTTCTCTTTTAGCTGAAAACTGTCTCAAAACATATTACACCGTAAATAAAATAAATCCACATATTGCTTTGTAAAACATCAACAGTGTCAATGCATTGTGCACCATCCCTGAAATTACACACTGCGCTATGAAATTACACACTGTAACACTGCTACCTTGATGGCAGGAGGGGCTCATTTTGCTGTAAGATTACCGTCTTTAAAATAGTGCTCAGCATGCCAAGCAGTTTTATTACCAAAATTCAAAAAAGATTCTTTAGAATTATGAAAGGGAAATAAAGGGAAAACAGTTTATTGGATAATATAAAAATGTAATAAATTATGTGGTAAGTAAAATGTTTTAATAGACTCCCTTTGCCTTGAAAACCTCACTACATAAATCCTTTAACTAGCAATTTCATGAGCCTTTCTATTCAACATTACAGCTGTTTCTAAATCTATAACTTGTTCCCACAATGCCATTTACTTGCCCTCAGGGCTTGTTTAGGCTAGAGCTAATTGAAATCAAATTACCCAATTGTCGACTAGGCAGCAATACTGAAACCTGAACTGATGGTTTCACTATCCTTCAAATTTATAGAAAGAATTATGCCCAAATAGTGTCTGCTGATAAGATATGATGGCATGAATTCTTTTACTGTAGAAATCATTTTGATGTTTACAAAGTTCGGGCTTCAAGACCAGGCACAGTGCCTTCACTTTAACCCAGTGTCTACACTAGCTTCCTCCAGTTTACCTGATAGCAACTTCACACAGTCTGACTCACCCTTTTCCTTTCCCATAACAACAATGTTGGGAACAAAATGAGAGGTTCCAAAGTCATAGACTTTGTTCAAAACAGGGCACAGGAGCAGAGTGAGAGTGGTGGCTGTGCCACTACTGATCCCAGGCAAGGAGCCCTGATGGCAGTGGTTGAATGCCAGTACTGTAGCCAGTATTGCAGCCACAAGGTTGTGATTTCAATCCCAGAGCTCCAGGGTTATTCACAGTATCACAGAATCAGAGAGTTGGAAGAGACCATAAGGGCCATCCAGTCCAACCTCCTGCCTTGCAGGAAATCACAATCAAAGCATCCCCGACAGATGGCCATCCAGCCTGTTTAAAAACCGCCAAAGAAGGAGACTCCACTACTGTCGAACAGCCCTTATTATCAGGAGGTTCCTCCTAATGTTGAGGTGGAATCTCTTTTCCTGGAGCTTGCATCCGTTGTTCCGGGTCCTAGTCTCTGGAGCAGCAGAAAACAAGCTTGCTCCCTCCTCAATATGACACCTCTTCAAACATTCAGCCTTCTATCCTTTCATAGGTTGGTAAAATGAGTACCCAGCTTGTTGGAGGCAATTGGCTTATATGTTGTAAACCACTTAGTTCAGTATGAAGCGGTATAGAAATTCAAATGCTAAATGCTATGGTTGTTGAATTCCCTTTCTAGCAAACACTTGAGAACCCAATGAGTACACTGTATCTTTCTAATCAGGGTTCATGTTCTCAATACCAATATTTTAAATCCCACCACTTCATTTTTAACTGATTTGCATTGCAGAGATTCAAGCAACTTCAAGTTTTCTCCATCTTGTTTCTCAACCATTATCTTAAACTACATCCTGGCCTATAAAGTTTTTTATACTTTCCTGTAGGGTCAAATACTATCATAAATTTAAATTTAGGATATGAACACAGACATCCATGTAGAATGGACTGAAATTGTGCTATTACACAGATAAATGAGTTGTTGAATCATGATATCAAACTCAGACCCATTGTTTTACTATTATCATCTAACTCATATCAAGAAGCTACTACTTGGATGAAGGTGGTTAATAAAAATTTCTATCACTGCAAAAAGCACAGTTTTATATATCCATGTGAAAGATCAACAAAAAAAAAAAAAATAATCAACCTGCCTTCAAAGTGAACACCTTCACTAGCCTATCCCTTATGTAAATAATGCAAGAAGTCACAGAAAATTCAGGTATAGAAACAAAATCTTTGCATTTACTATTATGTTCCTAAGCACATAAAATAATCAAAATATATTTATAAATGTTCGTGTATGCAACATTCAGACCTAAGAACAACACATAAGCAAAACATTCTACTCAGTAGGCATATATGTGAATTATTTCCTGACTCTCTTTCCCAGAGAAAATACAAAGTATTTAAAAATTTATATTTGATACAAGATTAACAGCCACTGGATACAAGATTATTCTTAGCCAGCTGTTAATACTCAATTAAAAGCTTGTTATCTATACTAATCAAAACCACAGCATTCCATCAGCTCTATTATCACCAAAAGGTGCAATCTTGGACACAAGTATTTTCAAATTGCATTGAATGTAGTGGTTTGCATATATTTAAAGTATTAACAATGGCTCATCTTATGGGAATAAAATTCACTGGAATTCAATTATTTTTCTAAAAATAAATGCATGTTTTGTTGAAACAGACAACATGGCAGAACCATTTTAAAAACTAATATAAGAACACACTGTTCGAAACCATCCAAATATGCTTGATTGCTAGACAGACAAGCAATCCCAAAAGTTTATGCAGAATAAATCAAGGAAACAGCCTTATATCTATGGAACAGAATCTTTAAACAGTTCAAAGATGGTAGTGATTTCAGGAGGAACAAATAGAAAGGGCGAAAATATAACTGCAACTCTTCAGTACAAGATACTGACCTTCTGTCAGTTTAGAACAACAATTGACAACTGGGTTTTGTTGACTGCGAAGTCCATAGTTTGGACTTCACTGGATTTTTTTGAGCAGAACCAAAATTCTAAGGCATCTGCTGAAAGCAAGTACTTCAAGCCCAGGATTTCATTCATACCTCCCAATCATGCTACACTGTGGAGTAGCAGACATACAGAAATTTTCATGATAAACCTCACACAACAGAGCACTACCAGCTTTTGAATTTGTTACCTGGGCTGAACATGAAATAGATGTTTCAGATACAACAGCAACAGCACCTGGAACTACTTCTACTCCTGTCAATTTTTTTTATTGCTATTAGTTATCACCAAATATTTACATAAGATTGCTATGTACATATCTGCAGCAATTTTATGCCTCAAGCAGTACATCAAAGTCAATTCCCTCCAGGCAACTCACCCTGTAACATGTAAGCTGCCAACTGCACTGCTGTTTCAAAGGGACACTCCAACCTTCAACAAGGAAAAAATGTGTTAGAGAAATCACTAAACAATATTTGGAAAATAATTTTGTGCCAAGGATTTAGGCAAAAGGCAGCAATTATTAGTAAACCTGCAAAGTTAAAGCAATATCCTCTTCAACTTCATACCTATCACACAGTATTTTCAAAAATTATTGGTTAGCAAGCTATTATTCATAGTGTAAGATAAAGAAACTAATTGTTTAACACTATTGGCTATGTACGAAATAGACACTCATCCCTATCTGCAACAGTTTCCTTTCATCCCTGTGGAAATCTGAGCAGCATTATACTACATTGATTATACTCTTTAAAAAAATGACAAAAGCTTCTAGAATGCTGAAAAAACTACTACAGAATGTTAAATACCTGCACATAAGTATCTAACTATCAATGGTCATCATAAAATGTTCTCTATTACAAAGATTGGTGAACAGTAACTAATAATTTTAGTGCCTTGGTGAAACACAAATTTTATGTTTGTAATGTAAATTAGCTGCACATATCTAAAGAATATCTATTGTTTAATAATTTTCAGCAGAACTTACTTGCCACTCAGAATGTCCTGCTTTAGCTGAAGAACAAATAAATATCTGTTTTAGGAGAAGCAAGAATAAAGTCATCAGTACAGGTGAGCAGTTCTAGAATGGGAGAAGAGCTAGACTGTTACAGATATAAATAGCCTAATGGTTGGACATATTTAAAGTTAGCTAAAGCATTGTGATTGCTCAGCTGTGAGCAGGAAAGCAAGTAATACTACTATATCTGCTCAACTATAACTATAAGTCAACCTCACATCAAGGGCAGGTTTGGGGGCCAAAATTGTGGATTTTGATATGACCTGTGGATAAGTCAAGGGTAAAAGTTAGGGGCACATAACAAAGAATGTGGAGAGTGAGGCAAAGGAAAATGATGCCAAAGAACTTACAAAATTATTGCAGGTATAACTGTGTTCACCCTAAAGGCTGGAGTATGAGAAGGGAACTACAGTAAATTGTGGCTGTGTGATGTGTTGGGGAGGTGACCAAGCAAAGGGCAATGAAAGCATGTACATATCAAAAAGGTTGAAAAGGCAAAGCAAAGAAAATGGCGAGTACGTTAGCAGTGATTATAGACTTTAACTTTAATGCAATGACTTTGCCTGATTTTAACCCATAAAAGCTGACAAACATACAGAAATGTCTTATCCAGATCCTTTAAAGCTCAATTTCTCTTGGTGCTCCTTTGAAGGGATGCACCAAAGAGGTGCTACTGCCATCATTTTCCTGCCCAGGCATCCAAAAAGGACAGAACAAGAACTGCGGCAGAAAGGGTAAAGAGGTGTGTGTCAATGTTTCTTTTGGATGGTCCCAAGACAGACTAAGCCAGGGGTAGGCAACCTTTCCCCTTTAAGGACTGAGGGACTTCAGCTCCCAGAAGCCTCAGCCATGTTGGCCAATAGTCCCATGTTGGCCAATAGATCCTGGGATTCTGGGAGCTGAAGTCCCTCAGCCCTTAAAGGGGAAAGGTTGCCTACCCCTGGACTAAGCTTTCACCTTTTGCCACTATACTCAAAGAAGGGGATGGTTGCCTTTTTTTTAAGAATTAAAGTATAGCAGATAAGCTGACCCAGGATTTTGGGTCAATTTTTGACTAAAATTTCTACTTATACATGAGTATATACAGTATGTTTCATCATAAGGATACAAAAGTAAGGAATACCCATTTTGACATTTCAGTTTTACCTGGTTTCAGTATTGGGAAGGGTATGTGTATGGATTTTCAAAAAGTTTGAAAACGGTTATTATCAAATGACCCATGTTTCTTCAAAGATTTGTTTCATTAACTGATCTAGTTAAAATTATGCCATAGCTAGTGCAAAGACAATGTGCTGCAGAAAGTGCCAAGAATCATTGTTTTCCTGAAGTGCCAGGATCTCTTGTTCAACTATATTGTTAGAAACAGATGCCTTGAGGCAGAGACAGTTTTGTCCTTATCCCTTCACAGTATACTTCCAACTCATCTGAGACCTCCAGGAACATTAACCAGAGTCTACCACGAGAACTGTAATTCTTTTTTTTTTTTTTAAAGTTAAGGTATCAAACTCAATACTCAGATTAGTATCTGATACTTGGTAACAAGATACTGGACTATAAGCAAAGGCTCAGCAAACACAGACAACTTTTTTATCTTTTGTTTTTATCACTGCATACAATGTACCTTGTAAGTTCTTCTCGTAGGTTGTTTGGCTCAGAGGAATAAAATTTTACACGAAGATGAAGACAGTATGGGGGGCCAACTACAAAAAAGGAAATATATTTTAGTTAGTGACAGCAAGAAAAGAACTTTGCAAAGATAGCTATTACAGCCACAACAAGTAAAAATTGGTCTTAACAGTAACATGCATTTATACAAGAAATTCCTCTGAGCGAGCACGAGTATCTTACACATAAAGCCTACCGGCAAGAAACAGAGACACTAGCACAGATAAAAATAGTTTTATATATAAGAAACCTCAGCCTCATCACCTTAACTTGATCTGCCTTGCCAAGAACAGAGAAATCTAGGTTAATCCTAATATTGCAAGGCTCTACCCCATAAACAGATGAATCCATGCATCTTCACTAGGCACCTTATCAAATAGAGACCCTGCTCAGCTATTCTTATTTGGAACTACATTATTTTCTGGCGTATAAGACTACTTTTTAACCTGCAAAATCTGGGGTTAAAGTGGGGGGTCGTCTTATACGCCGGGTATAAGGAGGTTCATGATAGGTTTGCCTTAGTGTCATCATCAGTTGGAAATGACTTGAAGGTGCACAGCAACAACAACAACCGTTTTGGAAGTCATACTCTTCCCAAACTCTATATTTTAACTGGAAAAGTGGGGGGTCGTCTTATACGCCCAGTCGTCTTATACGCCAGAAAATACGGTATTCTTATTTAGAGGAACACCTGCAATAGAAAGACTGTGCATCCACATATTCTATAGAATTCAGAGTCAAATTTGAGGTATCAAGTCCTCTCAGAGTGCAGTCTTTTTGTGATGTTAATCCAACCAGAGGATACATTAACGATTCTCAAAGAACCTATGCAAGATTTACGTAAGAGGCTGCAAAAACTGTTTTCCTAAAACACAATTAAAACAAGCATGCCTCTTAAGAATGACGGAACTATTTCTCCCAACTTTCTGCAGCAGGCTACATACACTTTGCCTTCACACTCAAAACTGATCTCTTTTAATACAACAAACACATTAGATTCCACGCCTCATTCCCTTCCAGTGAGAGAAATCCTAGACCAGGAAGTTCATGATGTTATTTATGCAACACCTTGACATTACTCTTGCTCTACCAGACTGTCAGTTTCTGTGCCACTATGTATTTATTATTAGAAACTCCTTTTTAAAAAAGTCAGAACAGAAAGAAACTGGAAGTGAAACAACATAACAACTGGCCTGTGAAGCAAAGCTTTCTAAAATATATTCTACACAATTCCTTCTTCAGTAAAGTGGCTGAGAAAACACACACACAAACTGAGAGGTGCTACAGAATATTTAAATGACAGGGACTTCAAATACAGAGGCAAAAGTACAGTACATCCCATGAAAAAGATCCTTCTGCCACACCTGGTTAAAAAGTGAACGCCTGTTTAAATAATGAAATAATGTAATATGAGTCAAAGAGAGACGCAATGCCAAGTTTCTGGTGTTACAACATTCTTCTTGATACTGTTTCATTCTGCCAAAATATATTTTCAAGAAGCAGATTCTTCACAATAGCTAAGTATCCCATACTTATCTGAAAAGCAAATAAGTTCTATAAAGCTCAACTCACTTACTTTTAACTTGTTTTTTAATGCTCTTTGTGTTGTCCAACCAGTGCTGAAAGAAAAAATTAGATTACTTTAGTTAGTATAAGAAAAACATTTTCTCTCTAGCAGGAAACTTCAAACTAAAACAACTAATCTTTTCATAGTAATCCAAACACAAAAACAAGTTCTATTCCAAATTCTTTACAACACTCAGAGAAGTCTGTAGAATAACTGATCAAATTAATGTTAATAGTCTACGGGAAAAAGATGCAAAAGCAGACAAATTTACTTTACACCAAAATTAAGCAACAGCAAGATTTTTGTCCCAACATATTTTAATTTATCTTGACAGTCACAGGCTAGAAAATCCCTAGGATTATCATAATTCTAACATAAGGAGTAAGAAATGTCAAGCTACTGCACAAGTTATTCCACTCTAAGGTTTTGAGTAATTTTAAAAGAGAAACTCTCATTCCTAAGAATTAAGAAGAGGGACAAGTGTCACTCCCTGGAAGAGATGGGTTATTTCATAGCTCCATGTCAGTGTGGATTTAGGTCTGGCTGTGGGACAGAGAAAGCTTTTGGTGAATGACCTTTGCTGCAGGTTGAATAGGTATAATGGGTTCCTATTGCTTTTGTTGGATTTCTCAGTTGCTGTCAGCGTCATTGATCTTTGTATCCATTAAATAGATTGGAAACACTATTTTACAGTGGTCTTCCATTCCTGGAAAAGAATACTCAGGGTTCCATACTGTTTCCCATGCTACTTAACATATATATCAAACCACTGGGGAACTTTTCCTAGAGTTATGGGATTCAGCGACACTAGTATGCTGATAGAATCCAAAAACATAGCCATGTTAGTCTGGAAAATCATTATACAAAGGGATCTTGTAGCACCTTTGAAACAAACTGAAAGAAAGAAAGAAGTTGCTAGCATGAGCTTTCGCAGACTGAAACCAATTCCTTATACATGTATGCTGACGACATCCAAATCTATTTCTTCTTTCCATCTAACTCCGAGGAAGCTATTTTGTTACTAAACTAGTGTCTGGCATCAGAAACAGACTGGCGATCAAACTGAAGCTTAATCCAAAGAGGTCCTTCTGGTCAGTCAAAAGGTAGGTCAGGGAACTAGGATTTATCCTATGCAGGGTGACGTTACACTGTTGCTGCAAACCTAGGTGGACACCTTTGGGGAAGCCTTGAGACTGGATTGCCCAGGTTTCAGATGGCCAGGAGTGCTTTGAACAATTAAAACTATGCACCAATTGCATGTTCCTACAGATTTCTGAGCCAGCCATGGTAACACATGCCTCAGTTACATCTCGTTTGGATTATGGTAACACACTCTAAGTGGGGCTACCATTGTAAAATGTTAGGAAATTTCAGGGGATTCAAGATGCTATGGGCAGATGACTGATTGGAGATGGACTGCTGACTGGAACTCTTTGTTTGGCTTTTTGGCCATTAACAGGTTGCTAAAGGAGGATCTTTAAATGGAAAGTGATGCCTTTCCTCACATTGCTTGTAATCTTTTAAAACTGTTTTAATTCTGTCTTTGTTTTAATATGATACTTTTTTTAATTGTTGCTTAATGTTATAACAGATTGAATTCCCCTTTACCTTGTGATGTCTGCTGCCTTTTATTATCCTGCTTTCGCACTAAGAGAAAGGCAGGATAATAAATAAATCTAGGGAAAATGCTTTATAGATCTAAGGAAATACTAGTGTTGTATGGCTGAATCTTCTCTTTTTTCCTCCCCCTCCAAAAACATAATTCATGGATTTAACTGTCAGCAACGGATGTTTTCAACTTACTTCAATCTCCAATTTTTTTTTATCTTGTGCTGCTTGTTTTATTCTAGTTTCTCTGTCAGAGGAACTCGTATTAACAATTCATGCTGATACTTGTGTCAACTCTTGAAGCAGACAATGCATTCCACAGTATAGTTTTTAAAAAGCCTAACTATGAGAAACAGTTTATGTGGTTGAGAAGAAAGGGTCTAAAAAGTTAAAACTTCATTTGCACAAAAACTACTAAAAATGAACACAACCCAAAGTGCTAATCTTTTTGATCTCATTCAAAGATGAAAAATCTAATGCCAGCTATCAATTTTTTGCAATGTCACATCCTGTTGTGTTACTCATTCTGACTGAGGATAAAAACGTGCAAATATATTCCATATTCCTAGTGATACATATATATTCATTTCTAGATGCAGAATATACAAAAATGAAACAGCTACTTCAACTTATCAAACTGAAGTTGTATCTCCAGAAGACATACCCAAATGACATCCTTCTATTATTAAGCTTTTGGAGAAAATGGAAATCTTATCTAATCCTGTAGTGGATCTTGTGGACTCTTCCTAGCTCAGTGCAGATGCTAGACTCACATGCACATGCTCTGCAAATGAAAATTCCTGGTATCTAGAAAAATAGATGTTGAACAGAAGATATCTCATGTGCGTGTTTGTTTAAAATTTTAAATGCACTCAGGTATATCATTAACATTTTAGATGCACTCTGGTTATGTCATTCCCACATCAGACTCATGGTTCAAATATATGATTTTTCTATTGCACACTATAATTCATCACTAACTAAAACTCAGAGGACTGGGATTTCTGTAGCAGAAAAGGGTACAGATTGAAAGGGTAAACATTTTCTCATCCTTCCATGTGTCATTAAGGATTATTAAGATGGAAGGGGAAACCAAAAGGGGAAAAAGAGCAGAAATGATTTAACAGCATCTGTTACAGAATTTTATTACATTCTGCAGCTGATCTTCAGAATGATGGTTTAGTCTGTGCAAGGCTCTAAATCAGGCCTGCACAACTTGGTAGTAGGGGGCCCCCAAATTAGGCTAATCTTCTTCAGGCCGCAGATTAGTTTTAATTAAATATTAATTAATTAATAATATTAATTAATAGTAATTATTAATATTAGATATAATTTATTACTATTAATTCCATCCTCCTCTGCTCAACCCTATGAGGAGAAAGGAGAGCAGTATTGTCTGTCTTTCTCCTCTTCCACCTGAACTTCCCCTCAGAAGAAAACCAAGCAGCGGAGTAGCCTTGCAGGGTGGGTGTTCACTCGTCCTTGTCCTCCGCCGCCTCCTAGCCTTCTCCTCAGGACAAGGCAGGGTGGTGGAGGAGCCTTGCAGGGCAAGTGTTCACCAGTTCTCCTCCACTGCCCGTCCTCCTCCTCAGGAGAAAGCCAGGAGGTAGCAATAGCAGCTAGCAGGCTTCATTTATATACCATTTCATACTGCGCTATGCAATCTCTAAGTGGTTTACAACTGTAAGCTAACTGCCCCCAACAAGTTGGGTACTCATTTTAGTGATCTCAGAAGGATGCAAGCCTGAGTCAAGCCTGAACCCTGGCTGCTATTGAACTTGCAACCTTGTGGCCTCACCCTTCCTCCTCCTTCTCTGCATGTCCTCTCCTCAGGAGGAGGTTGAGCACCAGAGGAGCCTTGAAATTCTTCCACATCCTTAGGGGTTGCCTAAAATCCCTTGGCGGGCTGCATGTGCCCCCAGCTCTGTGTGTTGTGCAAACCTGCTCTAAATCTATTGCTATATCAGGAAGTAAAGTGCTCTACACACAAGACAAGCAAAGAAATCTTGTTGATTCAGGCCTGTGGGGAATTAGAGCAACTTAATCTGGAACAATAAGGTTATCTGAACGATACACCTCTAGACAATAGCATTAAGGCTATCTAAACTATATATCGCTAAATAATCAAAATGGTTTTAAATTTTATCCAGCTCTTTCAAGATCACACTCATGATGTGCATCTGCTCATAATAAAAATCAAGTTTGGAGCACTTCTGTCACAGGTAGATTGCCTCATAACCAATCAGCAGATCACAGTCCATCAGAATTGTGCTTCATTTAGAAGTTGAAATTTAACAATTTTGATTCCACTTCAGCCTGGATTTAAATTTTCCTTCTTTCAACTGAAAAACAGAGTTGACATTAACAGAACATCCCACTTCCCTATACACTCTTATATCCAATTTACCCCTGGGTGTTGGGGGATGAAGTTACTTAAGTGCAGCCATTATTATCTTATGCTTAGTATCCTGAATTTTGAACGAACACACATTTTCTAGTTTTCATAATCCAGAAACCATAATCTGAGATTGCTGCAAAGTTTTACACAGCATCTGCCCAAAGCAATTATTTTTTGGTAGGCATGACCTGGCTTACTACTACTCCCTTTTCACCCAATCTTTCTATTTCTGAATTTATGGGACAAGAGATAGTTCCGCACTTCCTGATAATACTTGGATAACAACACATTTCAGGGCACATGCCAGCATCGTTTCAGACTTCGATCTGCAACTAGAATGTAGTCACAGCAAATAATTCAGTTCTATGGATTAATGGGGGAAATTATACTGCTCTGCTACTTCTTTGATCAACATTAGTCCAGGTGCTAAATGCAAGGAACATTTTGATGACTAAAAACATGGCAGGTAACAGGACCACTCTACAAGTTTCTTATTCATATAATCTTCCATGTAATCCTGACAGTGCCAAAGGAATCTCTGTTTTTGTTTGTTTGTTTTGTTTTTGTTTGTTTGTTTTGTTTTGTTCCTTTATGTGCAAAGGGAAAACTGGGGAGAGAATGCAGAGATTTAGCTAAGATGTTGCAGCTTTTTGTCTCTTTTCATCCAACTCTGGAAAACCCTTAACAAACAAATGAACATAGCTATTGCTCTGGAAATATTCAACCAGGTAAAGTTATACATTCACTTACTGCAACATAGGACTACAAAACCACTGCAATTCTGGTTAAGGCATGGAGCTGCCTAATTCCAATACCTTTTTGAATATACAGTCGCCCCTCTGTTTTAGCAGACTTGAAATCTGTGGTCTGCTAAATAAAGTGCTTACAAAGCATTCAACTCCAAAATATGTATCATAAAGATCACTAAACAATGTTTTGTATACAAAATATTAATACAAGGCATGATAATTAAATATTAGCTAAACATTGTAAGGAATAATAAATATATTACAGTTTGCATTGCCTGTAATCATATTTGTGCATTTTGGCAGTATAACGGGAATTTTATTTAGGAAGATATATCGAAACAGGATATAATCTAGAAGTCCTGTCTTACACTTTGTTGTTGAATTTTTATATTCAAATACCTTTGTATTCTCATTCCTTATCTACGCTTTGTGTCTCATTTGATGTTTCGTGCTTATGGTTTGTTTGGGCAACCATTTGACAATATGTAATATACCAATTAGTTCTTAAATGTTTACATAATATGTGATGTTCATAGTTTGTATTTATTCATATCTTGAGTATAGTTAGATGTCTAATACAACAAAATCTACAAAAGACCAATACCTTTATTGACCAACCAAAATTCACAAAACATATCATATGCAAGCTTCCAAAGAACTAGTGACTTCTTCATCAGGCAAAAGCTGTGCTTAAAAATCATTTTTGTTTGCTATTAACTGCCCTCGAGTTAATCTTGACTCATGGTGACCCTATGGATGAGACATCTCCAAGACCCTCTGTCCTCCACTGCTCTGCTTAATTCCTACAACCCCTCAATACCCATGACCTCCTTAATATGGAGTCCATCCATCTGGCACGTGGCCTTCCTCTCTTCCTACTTCCTTCCATCTTTCCCAGCATTATTGTCTTTTCTAATTAGTCTTCTCTTCCCATGATGTGTCTGAAGTACGACAGCCTCAGTTTGGTCATTTTGACTTCCAGGGAGGTTTCTGGCTTGATCAGCTCTAAGGGACAATGTTAGAGTCACAGGCCTACATTTTGTATCAGACATTGTTTCTATTGTAATTCAGTTGGTTAGAAGATTTGGTTTGGAGGGATCTCAATGCAGGCAGAGGATTCTTGGTTAGATGTCTAGTGGCCTTCATGTTATATGTTTTGCATTCATATGCTTTTAAAGCATTTTGGCTGGTTTTGTTTTAAGTGCTAGCTTTTTTGTTGGGTTTCTGCATTATTTGGGCTCTCATTAAAAGAACTATGATAAGCTACAACAACCAACTAAAACATCTGGGTTATGTACCTAAAACAGCTAAAATGTACCATGCTTTAGAACTAGGTAACACTTTAAGCATAAAAAGAAGTTGCTGTAATTATGTGATCAGTCAGGCTGATCTTGCTTTGGAAGGAAATGGGCAGACAAAGTAATAAATCATCTATAGGAAATTATGGCCTAGCCTGCTCTGGACAGCTATCTATCACCCCTCTACCCATTCAACCAAAACTTCCTTTCCTAAGTTTAAAAAAAAAACAGCTCTGAGAATTGCAGATGCTATGAAGCTGTTCTTAGGGAAGAGGAAAGACACTTGCAGATTGCAGGGCAGAGTATATATTTACTTCATCTTCAATCTGTTTTCCCTCTCCTCCTCCACATTCCAAAGGAAGGCAATTAAGAAACCAGAGACAGGCACCAGTATCACTTAGTTCAACTCAGTTCCTATCACCATCTTCAGAGGTTCAGCTTGAATGGCACTCAGAAGAGGAGGGGGGAACTACATTTACAGCACAAAGCCTGGAAGATACTTAATCTGACCTCATCTGGCAGTTACACATGCACACACACATACCTTACTCCAAAATACTACATGATAATGACTGAAATATACTTCCCCTACAGAAATTGCTGACACTACCGAGATTTGTTACATCTAACTCATCAGGCTCAGGTAGAAATATTAATGCAGCTAATTACTACACAAAGTGAGAATTCATTACAGTAAGAGGTCAAAAGTATGCTTCAACATTTGAGAGAGGATCCCATGGTTTTGGTTGTCCTGTGCTGCTCAAGACATTAAACTTGAAAATTTTAAATTTTAATGTAATGTTTTTAACTTTTTGAAATTGTCTGATTGTTTTGTAAACTGTATTTTTAATGCTTTGTATTGTTTTAACTTGGACTGTTTTAAAATTTGTTAGCCACCCTGAGTCCCTATACCGGGAGGAAGGCGGGATAATGATGATGATGATAATAATAATAATAATAATAATAATAGCCACAATCTAAATATGCAAATGTAACCACAGCATTGAAAATCTGAAAACAGTAATATATGTTTGGGGGAGAGGGAGCTTCAGTGGCTCCTGTATTTGCACAGCTTGTTAGGCTGAGAATAATTACACTTGATTTTAGCTAAAAGGCCAAAAAGCGATAATTTTACTGTGAACTATTTGGTTTGACAAAGCACACAGAAGATTAATGAACCACAGATTCTAGATGTTGATGCATCTTTGGCCATGCAAGTCCCATTCAGGGGATCATTACACAGAATTTTTTTTGGTATGGCATCTTTACCTTCCATGATGAATTAGCCATACTATAGTCAGAGGTGGAAACATTTTAAAAAAACAAAAGTAAAGTAGTGCAACTGTAGAGGAAAGCATGCTGAAATTTCAAATCTCAAATTCAAATTACAATAAGCATTGCTAAGTTCAAAGTAAATAGGGCCTAAATACTCTAAAAGCACCAGCCCCATCTGATCTTAGGAGATAAGCAGGGTCAGCTCTGGTTAGTAACTGGATGGGAGACTTGTCAGGGACTACAAGGTGCTGTGGGCTTTATTTCAGAGGAAGGACCTGGCAAAACCACCTCTAGGTATTCCTTTCCTAAGAAAACACTATGAAATTCATGGAGTCACCAGAAGCTGACATGCAACTTGAAGGCACATGCACTCACACACACAAGTACAAAGTAAAGCCAAAAGGTTAGAACTATTTTAACTCTCTACTGTGACACAGTGTTTAGACTATTACCACTATTGTGATAAGTTTATCTGCAGACTAGTAGAGGAGGGGTACACTGATTCATTGCTCCTTATTTGTACCATACTTTGGGTACTAGATAGAAGAAGAAAGGCCCCCATTTCTGAAATGAGGATGGAAATATAGTGGCCTGGTAAAAGAGCAATACAATGACCACTCTCTGTTAGCTTATTTGGTAGAACTACTTTTTAAAAAATAAAATGACCTTCTGTTTCTAAGCCAGCCAAGACAGAACAAACTCACTCTTTTCTGTGGCCAGCATGGAAAACTGTACTTTTTAAACTGCAAGCCAGTAAGATCTGTGGACTATTTATGAAGCAGTTGTTACCCACTGAAAGCTTCGGTACTTGAGTCACTTAGAATACTGATTGTTCATTCATGCACCTCCTTCCTTTTAACATTAGTTTTGAAAACATTTGTTGACAGAAATTTAGCAACTTATGGCTGAAGTTGCATTGGACACTGCCAAAAGAGAATTATATGTTGTTTACCTCATCCCAACCAACTTGTGTGCCCTTTGATTTTCCTTTCACTTCGCCTGAAAGAATCAAAAAAGGAGTCAAGCCATCTGATACCTTCATTATTTTGTGTTTACCCATGAGGAGGCCCAGTTTCCCCATCTGCTCTAATCTACATGCAATAAAGGTTTTCACAAAGGCATGATTTGAAAACCCCTGCTGTACAGTATTAAAGCAGAAAAGGCCTTCTGTGTTTCAGTGTGGCTTTTTTTTTGGGGGGGGGGATCCTTTATATTGTAAAAAGCATTCCTGAATACACCAGATCCTGTCTGATCTTGGATGCTAAGCAGGGTCAGTCCTGATTAGTACTTGGATGAGAGACCACTAAGGAATACTAGGTGCTATAAGCTATATTTCAGCGGAAAGAACAGGCAAAAACATTCATGAATATTCCTTGCCTAAGAAAACCCTAAGAAATCCATGGGGCTATCATAAATCAACAAGCAACCAGAAGGCAAATACATATATGCTGTAAATAGCTTTGGAGACTTCATAGAAAACATTATGCACTTCATTATGCACTGTGCATAAATACTACAAAGAAATAAATATTAAAAACCTTAATGTTCCTGTTTTAGCATATGTATTTGCATATCAACCAATCAGATTTATTCTAAGCCAAAAATAGTTTCAATATTTTGAGAAAGAAAAAGAAAATAATCTGGGACACAACACCCTCCAGATGATTTGGACTCCACTAGTAGGCTCTCTGTATCCATAGATTCTTTATCCATAGATTCAACCATCCATGACTTGAAAATATATTAAAAACATATACATTCCAAAAACCAAACCTTGATTTTGCCACTTTATATAAGGGACACCATTTTACTATGCCATTCTATTTAACAGGACTTGAGCATCCACAGATTTTGGTATTCACAGGGGTCCTGGAGCCAAGCCTGAGAGCATAACAGGCATGACAAATGGGTAGGACTCACAGGAGTTGTAGCCTGAAACCTCCAGAGGGCACTATGTTGCTCAACTGTAAGTGTAGTATTTAAAATAAAATTATAAAAATAAAATTTATAAAGCATATCAAAATGATATATTTGGGATGTGTTTAAAACAGGGACCGGCAACCTACGGCCCGGGGGCCGGTTAAGGCCCCGGGCCCCGGACTTACCGGCCCAGGCCAAAGGTTGCCACCGCCGCGCTCTGCCGTTGGGGCGCGTTTTCAACCGCGCTTGTCGCAGCCGCCATTTTGGAAGTCGAAATAACGGCTGCGCCATGCGCCATGGTGGCTGCGGCCATGCGCGCTACGGTGGCGGCGGCTGCGTGCGCGGGGGGGTCACGCGCGGCGGAGGAGGGTGCGCGCGCCGCCATCCCCCCCCTCGGCCTAGCCAAGAGGCAACCCTTTTGAGACCGGCCCAGGTCTCAAAAAGGTTGCCTCTCCCTGGTTTAAAAGAATCAGTATGTAAGCCGCCTTGACTGCCTAAGCAAAAGGCGGGATATAAAAATAAAGTTATTATGATTAGTAGTAGTATGTATGGGCAAACTGGCTGGTAAAAATTCTTTTAGTAAAGGTAAATGTAAAGTTATTCCCCACTAACAAGGTTGTCAAGTCATTTCCGACCACAGGGGGTGGTGCTTATCTCCATTACTAAGCCGAAGAGCCAGCATTGTCAGAGACTAATCTGTGATAATGTGGCCAACATGATTTCACAGAACACTGTTTACTTTCCCACCGAAGTGGTACCTATTTATCTACTTGCATCTGCATGCTTTTGAGCTGCTAGGTTGGCAGAAGCTGGGACTAGTGATGTGAGCTCACCCCATCATACAGCACCTTGAACTGCCAACCTGCTGATCTTGCAGTCAACAGAGTCAGCATCTTAACCACTTCTAGTAACAACAGGCAACTCCAAGGCACATATACAAATGATATGGAGTCATTTGCAAGACTGTCATAAGTCACTCATCAATTGAAAAAAATTCTGTGTGTGCAATCTGCCCTTTCTCTGAAGGATATTTCTTGTTCTTTTAAAAAATAGTAGTACATAGCATTGACTATGGATACATAATTATTTGTTGTATTTAAAAGATTAGTTTCTCTTTCCTAAATAGTCCAAAGCAACTCACAAGGAATAATTTAAAAAGGCAAATAAGATTAACAAAATTCAGTGTAAATAAACAGGAAATTAGCAAGTTGAAAGTATATTCAATAACACAACACTCCATAAAAACAGCAGGAAGAAATCCGAACAGTAATTAACCGTCAGCTTAAAATCAGACAGAATCTAGCCATCCCAAAGTCTTTCTTAAAAGGTTTTCACTAAGTAGAGAAAGGCTAGCAGAGAAGGCATAAGACATGTTGTCTAGAGGAGGCAGTTCTAAAGATTGGATTCAATACCAAGGTGTTCTTACAAGGTGGACCATTCAGACAGTAAGACACGGAAGAGTGAGTCCTCTGAGACAACTTGCTGAGACTTCAGCAAACAAGAGAATGAACGCAGTTCTTCAGATACCATAACGTCAAACCATATAGTACTTTAAAGATAACCATTAGCTCTTGGAATTGGGCTAGAAACAAATTAGAAGCCAGTGCAGATGTTCCAAGAGAGGAGTAACGTGTTCCAAATAGGCTGTTTGACAGTCTGTGTCATCCAAATACCTACAGCTGACAAGTCATCACATGTTTAAAGAATGGTCAGATTATTCAGTACAACAGGACTAAAAGCAAAGATCTAATTACTGCCTCATTTAATTACTGCCACAAGGAGGTATTAAACACTGTTGCCATCCTTTCAGCCAGGTCAATCTTGACATATAGATCAAGTATGAAAAGAATCAAGAACACAAGTTCAACCCCTGTGGGGACTTTGTGCCCATTTTCAGCTTGAAATTGAAAAATATTTTAGAAAACTGGACAGGCACATAGTGGAGGTTGCTTTAAATTGTATTGTATCTGCTTTAAATACAGCATTCAAACCGGAACAGTTGTGAATGACATTCCTAAAGTGGCTAGTAAACTAGCCACAAAATACCACTGAGTTACTGTCTTCTTCCCATGTACTCCAGGGCTCTCATTATTCAGAGAAGATCCACTGGACTGAGGGCATCATGCTGGCAAGAAAGTAGTTTCCATGTTGTCATCCTTAAGACAAGAATAAATTCTAAAATGAGCTGCTGTAGTGTTTAATATCAAGAGCTTTCCTCCATCACCTCTCTGTCTTCTCTGTTATTTCATGCCTATTAGCTCCTCAGAGGCTATCTGGGAGCCAAGTTTGTTCTACTAAAAGTTCAGAAGTGGTTGTGTCAACTGCACGGGTCATTTCGTCATTCCAGAGATCACACGAAGTGACAAGAAATTTTCCAAGAGCCATGGGGGGAAAAAACAACAATTCAGATTTATCAGTATCCTTAGGCAGACCAACCTATTGGGCCCATTGCAACTGTAAGTTCAGTGCGTACAGCAAGATAAAAAGTTCTCATTTACTAATCTAGACATGAAACCAGAATTACGCTAAATTCTTTTGCAGCCAGATCACCACACTCTCAACCAAAACAAAAAGACAAGTCCATGGAGTGTCTACTTGAATATGTGAGGCAAAAAATCACTTTCAAAAGCCTGTGGTGCTATGGTGACTACAAACTTCTGAGTCACTCCCAAAATAGAAACTTCAGCATGGATGTTGAAGTCCCCAAAACAATTTATTCGGTACATTCCAACATCACTCCCAACACCCTCTTGGCTACGTCAGGAATGTTGGCTAGTCGGACTTACCGTATATCTGGCATCAAATTAATGAGCAGTTCCACTATTTAAAAAGATGACTTTTAGAGGTCAGTTTTAAGTCACGTATTCTACAATAAACTTGAGAGGGGGAGGGAAGAAAATGATGCAGAACACAAAGGCCTCTTAAACTGTGAGAAAGACACCTAAATGCACAGCCACAATTCTGAGAATAAAGTTAGTCAATTTTGTCCTAAAATTATATTACATCAAATATTATCTAGATATGCTCTTTAATGCAGTACTTTAATTCTTAAGAAATATAACTGTTTTATCTGAGTAAATAAACAGCAGAAACCATTGTATTAGAGTGGACAATGCATTCTCAAAAAATATCAGTAGGCATGGTTGAATGCAAACAAAAACAATGTATTAATTACTTAAGGCTACTAGCCAGCATGGCGTATAGTTTGAGCACTGGACTATGACCCTGGAGATCAGCGTCTCATTCCCACTCAGCAATGAAAACCTTGGGCACATCACACTCTCTCAGCCTCAGGTGAAGGCAATGCAAACCTCTTTTGAACAAATCTTACAAATAAAACTCCATGATAGGTTCGCCATAAGGTCACCATAAGTCAGAAACAACTTGAAGGCACGCAACACACACACACACACACACACACACCTCTATTGTATTAAGAAAAGCTCAAGAACCCTTATGGTTGGAGTGGGGAAATCTGATTTGGGAAGCATATGGAGGACAGTGGACTGGTCCAAGGACAGAATATAAGGGACTGCTTAAGAATAAATCCCAACAATTTTGCAATCTGCACAGAATAATTTGGTTCTAAACAACTGTTTTCAGGTCTTAAAAGCACAGCTCATTTCTGTGCATGTCAAATGAAGTCAAAATGCCTTCAGAGATAACAGCAAAAGAGGCTTCCAAGGTGAATGTGAAGCCCCTGTTCAGGCTTTATGAATATGTCACACACACACACGAAAACATAAGGGTATTGTTGTTGTTATTCTGCTGTAAGAGCTGTTGTGCAGAAAAGAGCAGCAGTCAAAATAAAGTTGTGAATTTTAAAAAAGGCTATGAAAACAAAGCATCATACTTGACTAAGGGTTCATTCACACTTATGTTTTTTGTACTGGAGAGATCAGGATCTCCTCTCTGATGCAATCCCAGGTCGATGTTATCACTATATTTACTGCAATTGAATCTCTCCAAGGTATTTAAACTTGTGACTGTTAGTTTAAAATGCTGGAAAGAATCCTTTGCCTTGAAGCAGGACTTGAAGCCTGTGTCTCTGCCCTCATGCACGGATGACCCTGTCCAAGTCACCTTAGGGAATCCCAGAACTGGAAGAGACTCCCCAAGAACCATCCAGTCCAAGCCCCTCCTATGCAGGAAGACACAACCACAGTGTTCCCTCCCGATGGTCATCCAGCTTTGGTTAAAAAACCTTTACCCTCCTCCTCAATAATGTTGACTTTGAACATGTGGAGGAGGAGGAGGGGACAAAGTGGCTGGTCGGTCCTTGGCTCTCGGGGTGCTTGCTTCCCGCCCTGTCCTCCTAGGGAGGGCTGCCAGAGGAAAGGGAGATGCCAGCCAGCCAAACTTCCCACCCTGGTGCAGAAGCAGCACCAGTTGCAGCAGCAAGCACCAACCTCATCCTAGTTCCCCAAAGGGGGAGTGAGGCAGCTGTGGGAAGAAGGGCGAGGAAGGGGAGCATGCATTTTCTGGCTTCCTCACCAACACCCACCTACTCATCCACTCACAGGGACACAAAGACACAGGCACAGTCTCTCTCTCTCTCATATACACACCCCTACCCTTCCTCTCTTTCACACACATACACAATCTCTCTCTCTCTCTCTCACGCACGCACACGCACACACCACCCTCCTTCCCCTGAGACCAGGTTTGGGGAGCATTGCCCTAAAGAAAAAATTGGGAGAAGTAGTCTCCTTCGCCTTCCTCTTGATGGACGCACCTCCATTGCCGGCAACAATCTGGACAGATTTGATAGCTTACTCTCACTACCAAAGATCCAAATCATTGTGGTTCTTAAAGATAAAAGCAGTAAGGCACCCAATGTCAAATGCATCAGGTTAAATGGGTTTTTGGTCAGCCCCTCCGCAAGCTGCACCAAGTTCAGTCAGGTTCAGTGTGAATGTCACAAAAATAACTCAGTTTCACACCTGGTTATTTTCATAGTGTGAATGGGGCCTATGTTTATAAACAGCAGAATAGCTGCATGCACTTTTGAATGATGCAGAAATTTCAGGTACAGTGAAACCATTTAAATACTTGAGACATTAGAACAAAAACTGTTTTAAGAATATTCTGAACACAACTGAGTAACGATACCAGTTGAATCACATATATATATATATTTTACAAGGAAGAGGAAAATGGCAAAAAATGTTTTAAGACTGAGCTAGTGGGATGAAAAATAATTAAGTACATTCATAATGATCTACTGTCTGAAGTCCCCACACCAGATTTACTGTTTACAGGAGACACAGAAGAAAAAAACATTCATCTGCAATGGAATGAGCCAGCACTGATTATATAATGAAATATAATTAAATTCCTGGAACCTCCTTCCCCCACAAGCACAGGGCATCACTTCTTTAACCAGCTTCAAAGCTGAGTTAAAGACTATACTGTTCAGGGAAGCGTTAGCTGGCATTGTATGATAATTATATGATATTAATAATTTGTTGCCTTCTGTGTATTAATATGTATTTTATTATTTTGTAGATTGTACACCATTGGCAGGCTTTTTAAAATCTATTTTTATCTATTTTATTGACTGTATGTACAGTGCTGTGTAAATCTACACCGCTATATAAATAAATTGTAATAATAATAATAATAATAATAATAATAATAATAATAATAATAATAATAATAATAATATTTTCTAAAAGTATTTTTTGTTATTTGATACATGAATAAATCTTCCATTTGATCTAGGGTGATTTAATCTACCTTTTCTACTGTAAGAAGGAAGAAGTGTTACTCACTGCTACTTGTGCTGAATCCATGAACCGTAGTCCAAAGTAGTCACTTTCAATTAGGTCCAGATGGTACATGATCTGCTCAAACAGATGCTGTCCTTTGGCTTTTTTCTGAAATTATAAGAGGAATGTGTGTGAGGAAGAAGATTAGTTGCTAATTAACTTTATTTTTCAGGCCAATTCTACATGCACTCTGTTGAGAAATTTTAACCACAGAGAAGTACCTACCCCCACCCCAAGAGCCCTGTTTTCCAGACCCTAATTTTATCTACCAAGTTTAAAAGTTGTATGGGGACAAAGTAATATTTATCGGTTTTAATACTTAAACAACTGATAACTGGCCTAAACTTGGTGGCCATTAGATCTCTAATATGCCACATTCTAAGCAAACTTGCTCCAAAATCTTCAACTTCCTTCAGTAAGGCCAACAGAATGTTTGCTAATAAAAGCGTAAACAGCATTAATGGAAAAGGCTGCCAAGTATTAAGATTCCCAAGCATTTAAAAAACTGTTTTTAGGGGGGATGCGGAGGATTGGGGCTGAGGCTGCCTCACACCTCGGCCCCAATCCACCCTTTTGCCGGCCCTTAAAGGAGCACTAAAATGCCAGTCCTTCCAGAGCCAGCAAATAGTGTGCCCAAAGAGCTGCCGTGCAGCTCTTCTGTGTCCCTTCTGGCACTGCTCATTAAGACACTATGCCGGGAGGACGACTTGACGGCACACACCATGTGTAACGGTACGCGCCATGACGACATCCTCAGGAAGGGATCGGGGCGTCTGGCATATGGTGCCCCTCCCCTTCCCTGCGTCCAAGATGGTGCAAAGTGCCGTCTGTAGAGACCCTTAGTGATGATAAGTCATAACATCCCTTCCACATTTACACTGCTGGTTTTACATGATGTAATGTTTTTGTATCTGCCTGGTCTTATCTTAATCTTTTTATGTGTCCTCTCTAGTCATTATTTATGGTATCTATTATTTGTAATGCCTGTACCCAGAACATTTTTGTTACTTGGAGGTTTAAAAGTACAATAAGTGAATAAAATAAGTTCAAGAAATGGTAAGAAGTCACTTATATAAAAATTTAACTATCTTAGCCTCTTAAACTGACAGGAGACCTTGCAGCCTTATATAATCAACAGCAATATCATCAATGGCAGACTTCATGCCTCTCAATTTGACAACTAAACAAAGGGTTGTGGGTTTTGCATACTCTGAGAACTCTTCAGGTCAGCAGAAACATATTCAATTGCAAATTAAAATGAATCCCCACCTCACCCCAAAATACCCATCCTGAAAAGGACTTGGCATTCATCCTGACCTCTATGAGGCATAGAATGAAGACAGGGAACAGACACACACACATACACAAAAAAAACAACAACAACAAAAAAACCTCAAGGTGGAATAGGATTGGTTTGACTGAGGTCATAACACTTAATATAGTATCCTGGGTGGAGGGATTAGGGTAAAGTTTGCATCCTTCAAGACTAGTTCTACAAACACTTCAGAGACATATGTCTCTCTCCAGTCTTCTCGCACCCTTAAGATTAGTCTATTTATTTCTGCACAAGCTTCCACAGATGACGGCCCACTAGGGCTTATACAGAAAGCTCATACATAAATGTGCTAGCCTTTAAAAGTGACACAAGATTCCTCTCTCTTTTTGCAGTTCATGATAACAAAAACATTTAATGGCCCTGGCCCTTTTGAACTAAAAGAATTTGCAGGAGTGGAACTTATTGTGGGAAATGTTTCTTCCAGTGCTAATTAATCACACCAGATTAAAATACGAGTTGGTGGATATGTACAATATTTTTCAACTCCAATCCTCACAGAACAAAGAGAAATACAAATATTTCCCTGCCTGCTTTATGATATGTGAGCTTCCTTTTTCACCTAGCACCAGATCTCAGCAGTTATCACCCCTGAAGTAGATTGTGGAAGATAGGTAAACCAGAAGGTACTGCTGCAGCCATAAAGCTCAGCTCTCTTGTGTTAGGCAGGGAGCTTTCCAGCTTATTTACTCCCCTTGAACCCACACAGGCCCTAAGTCCTGTTAATATCAGTGACTGAAACCAACACTACTGAGATGTTCAGATTTTTTGGTCATTAAAAAGTGTTTTCCTTAACCATTTCAGAACTAATTAGGTCAGGATGACATGCAGCCTGTAATCCAGAAAGTGCCTGAGAACCTTGTGGGCTTTATTTTTACAGAATCTTAGATTTCATTTTTAACCATCACAGGGAATGTGAATGTCCATGAGCAGAGCTGTTAAGCAGAACCATCAATACTACAAAATTGCCTAGGATACTAATACAAAACTCTCAGTAACTTCATGAACACAAAAGTATGAATCAAAGAGAAAATCTAAGTGTTTATCTAAAACTATTAATGTTTCTACACTTCTACCATGGTCAAAGTCTCTTGATTCTGTATTGTACTTCTGAATTCACACAGTAATCAAACTGCTCCTTTTCAGAAGGCCAGTGATCCTGGCTGTAGCGTACATTTTTCAGAATATCTGCTAAGTTATTTATACTGATGAAAGTGAAATGTTTACGTTCTCATTCTCTGCTCGTGAATATCTTGCCACTTATTGAGCTTTTTAACAAAAGTTAAGGCATAGAAAAACACTCTGGCTGAAACATCATTGCAAATTGACTTGGTTTTATAATATAGGCTAGAAACTGATGTCTGAGATACTGAATTGTAATTGAAGTTGCCCCAAATAATTGATTGAAAGTTGTTTCTATGTAGAAAAATACTAAAGCTTTACAACACAACGACCTAGGATTACATTACTCGCACATATCATAATCACTGAGAGGTTTTGCCATCCATAGTTTAGCAACAGCTAAGACTCAACACTATAGTAAGTTTCTCTATAAGACCCTTCAAGAGGCCAAATACTGATCAAGACCATTACCTATGGAAGAAGCCTAATGGGTCAGTGCTTAATCCTGCCTGAAATTTGATCTCTACCTAAGCAATTTCCTTTTTAGTCTCAAAACAAAAACAAAAAACTAGTTTGTGTGCACACATGGGCCTTCAAGTTGCTTGTCTACCTATGGTGACCCCATGAATTTCATAGGGCTTTCTTAATCAAGGAATACTCAGAGATGGTTTTGCCAGTTCCTTCCTCTGAAATACAGTGGGCCTGCCACATTTACTGGGGTTACTGGACTGCTATGAAAGTGGAAAAAATGCAAATAAAGGGCCACTTTTTTTTTTTTAACCTGAGAGAATACCTCTCTGGGAATCTCTAGATCCTCCAAAGCAACTCTATAGTCAACACCCACTGGAAATTGATCACAAAATTGTGCTGGAGGACCTACAAATACCTAGCAAAATGCTCCCTCTAGGAATCTCTAGGTCCTCCAACATGACTTCTAGCAAAAGTTGGCCACAGTCGCACTGGAGGACCTAGAGATTCCTAGGGAGAACTTATTAATCAAATCTGCAAACAGTCAAAGGCGCAAATGTCCAAGGTCAACTATACTGCTCAGGGGTCTGCAAACTATGGCCCGCAGGCTGAACCCGGCCCCTCGAGGCCTTTGAACCGGCCCATAGCCGTGCGCATGTCGCTGCCGCCGCCTTTCTAGTGCACGGGGCGCCATTTTGTGTTCCAAAATAGTGCCTGTGCTCGTGCACACATGTGCACAATGGTGGGTGCCATTTTGGAACACAAAATGGTGCCAGCGTCATGCGCATGCGCTCGCAATGCATCCTTTTCCGTTCCAAAATGGCAGCCGGTGTTGTGCACATCCATGCCCGAGCGCAGGCACCATTTTGAAACACAAAATGGTGCCCTGCGCTTGCGCACGCACGACGCTGGGAGTAGTGCGCCTCCGGCGCCATCCCCCCCTTCGGCCCGCCGATGATCAGGGGACAGCGGAACTGCCCCCCTCCAAAGAAAGGTATGCCGACCCCCTGATATAGCCTATAGCACCTAATATGCCTTGTTGGCTTCCCATCCAATTACTAATCACAGTTGACTCTGCTTAGCTTCCAAGGTCAGATGGGACCTGGTGCTTTTAGAGTACTTAGGCCCACTGGCCATAAATTGTCCTCTAACGATAGACCTTTGAGGGATTTCATTGTGAAAAACCCTTTACATCCCAAAACTTCAAATTTGTAACACAATGAGTATTCACTTTAAAGTAGTAGCAACAGCTAATGAATACTAAAATCCCAAATGTGCCCACACACAGAGAGGACATCATTCTTGGAAAATTGCCCTGCTTGGGCACAGGAAAAATGTGAACTAATGTTACTGTACCATGGGAAAGAATGAATGCTCCCAAGCATTCATTCTCAATGCAGTTAACAGTATTTTTCACTATGGGACCACACAACTGTCCCCCTGCTTTTTTTCCCATGCCCAACATCCCAGAGGAGGTCACAGACCAAAAAGGCACATGAACTACTGCAAAATAAAATATGTTTGAGGTCATAGACTAACAGGACTGGAGTTAAGATATTCAGAACAGGGCTTTATTTTTACCTCAAAAGCCAGAGAAAGTGGGGAGTAACCACAAACTGGTTCTGCAGTACAGGCTCGTCTTTGTTTTCCAGAGTTAACTATTTTTTCTAAAGATGGGAGAGATGTGGCCATTCTTCTCAAGTTAAATAAAATGAGTATGATAGGGTATTCTAAGAAATACAAAAAAGTGTTAAGAGTAAAATGAGCCTGTGATGACTGTTCATTGTGTTACTGTAATAACCAGGTGACAGCCCTGGGCAGGTTTTTCCTGAATATTAGTGGGCGCTTTTAAACTTTTAGAACACTTTGCTATCTTTAATACAATGGGTCCTTGATATCCGCTGGGGTTTGGGTGCAGGATTCCCTGTAGATACCAAAATCTGTGGATGCTTAAGATCCATTACATACAATAGCACAGTAAAATGGCATTAAATTTGCATTAAAATGGCAAAAATCAAGGTTTGCATTTTGGATTTTTAAAAAAAATATTTTCAAGCTGTGGAATCCATGAATATGGTGGGCTGACTGTAAAAATGCATATAATTAAGTAACTTTGTCCACTTCCATGATTATAGAACATCATTAATGGTCTGAACAGCAATGGTATTAAAATTAAAGAGGAAGAATTCAAAGACATAGCCATGGAAAATCAGTATGAAAAGGGATCTTGTAGCACCTTTGAGAGCATCCGAGGAAGTAGATCACAGAAACTCATGGTACCAGCTTCTTTCTTTTAGTCTCAAAGGTGCTATAAGATCTCTATCCATAAAGAGGAGGGAGTCAGAGAACATCACACCTGAGCAGCAGTGATACTAAAGAAGAAGTAAATATTACATCTGCTTCTTTCCTCTTTGTATCAGGTTTAAATCAAATATAGATCTGAATCTACTGGGACCTCTCTTTGTGACTTGTAGTAGATCAGCAAAGATTTTAATCCCAAACATTTTTCAAATACACGTTGTTCTAAATTTTCTCTGCTGAAATAAAGAAAGCTTGGGATATTCAAGAGCAGATTTCTATGGGGAAGGAATATGCCTCCAATTCAGTTCTGCTCTTTAAATTCCTCCTGGGCTTTAAATTCTTATATTCTACCTGAGTATGGTACCAGGCTACAGCTGGTGTATCTTGCAGTTTTAATAAAAAACAAAGAAGATCCCACAAGCCTAAAGCCTACTAATCCTTAATAATAATAATAATAATA
>CM034701.1:138686162-138698351 GCA_020142125.1 Phrynosoma platyrhinos | reverse complement strand
AGCAGATCAAGCCGGAAACCTCCCTGGAAGCCAAGATGACCAAACTGGAGCTGTCGTACTTTGGACACATCATGAAAGGGTGGACTCTTCAGAAAAAATAATAATGCTGAGAAAAGTGGAAAGAAGTAGGAAGAGAGGAGGGCCACATGCCAGATGGATGGACTCTATTCAGGAGGTCATGGGTATGGGATTGCAGGAATTAAACAGAGCAGCAGAGGACAGAGGGTCTTGGAAATGTCTCATCCATAGGGCTGCCATGAGTCGAGATTGGCTTGAGGGCAGTTAAAAACAGACAACAACAAAGGTAAGGAGAGGCCCTGGATTCTGGGTTGGTGTGGGGACGTGTGTGTGAACAACCAACCGCCCACCCCTGTGCTGACCCAGGAACTAACCCAGGTGAACACGTGGGGTAAGACAGCACTATCTGGGGAAGGATAGCATGGGCTGAGCATCTCCACCTGCTCAGTCCATAAGTGAAATTCTTTAACTGCACAATTATAAGCACTCCTGCAAGATTTTCCAGCCCATCTCCTATATCAGGGGTAGGCAACCTTTCCCCTTTAAGGGCCGAGGGACTCAGTTCCCAGAATCCCAGGAGCTATTGGCCAACATGGGACTATTGGCCAACATGGCTGAGGCTTCTGGGAGCCGAAGTCCCTCGGCCCTTAAAGGGGAAAGGTTGCCTACCCCTGTCCTATATCTTCACAATACGCTCAGATAGAATCTACAGGAATAGTGTGGGGTGGGACACAGGCAAGATGCAGTGGGAAGAAAGTATTGGCAGATTTGAAGTAAACCATCATGTGCATTACAGCTGTACTTTTCACTTGTGCAAGGCACCTTTGGATTCAAAGCCCTTATTTTCTTAAGAGATATAAATTATACATTGTGAAAGGCATATGCTTTTGCTGCTGTATACTATAAAAGCTTTATATAGTTGCATAGCACTATGCTTTGTTACACAAATCAACTAGCATGTGCTCATATCAGAACATTCATTTTATAAAACAGTTTAACCTTGATTTGAACTAGTGATTCGAACTGGTCTTTGGGAAGGAATTCAAGCTGTTGATTAATATTGATAAAAACTGTGTTTGAAATCTCCACCATCTATCAGAAGAATTATCTGTATAAATGTGTTAGGATCCAGAGCCACACTTCTAGTAAACCTACTGTTATCAGACGCAACACAACCTTGTTGACAAGAATCCCATTTAATTCAATGGGTCTGCCCTATGTATGATAAAGTTTGGATCCAACTCATCAAATTTTGTTCTAAAGACCTCATACGACTTGCTTTTTTTCAGGTCCCTGAAATGCAGCAATTGTTTATTACTTTCTCAAACAATTTACTTTATTGTGCTTTTAAAACAGTATTTCTTATTAAATTATGTGTCAATAACACACTAAGAAAATACTATTTTCTTTAAATTCATAGTTATTTAAGAATTTTTAAAAATATATGCATTTTTTAAATATAGAACTTACAGCAAAGAAGGAAGAAGAAAGTGAAGATAAACAGTCCACAGAGGTGATTCAGCACCTCAAATGACGAAATGATTTTCTATTAAAATACAAGTCCTTTGAACATGTTCACAAAGTTCATTTCCAGTTTGCAAATCATGTCTTACTGGGAGATAGTGTTATACTAGCTACATAAATCTATGTAATACAAAACTGAATGATTACATTAAAATTTACACTTGATAGTTGTACAAAGTACTGTGCAAGCACACACTTAATAATACCAGCCCTTTCAAACAGACCAGGTATGAGTGTTATTGGAAACAAATGCTACTTACAGGAGTTTGGATCATCATGGCCCTTTGATCTCTCATTGTTCTCACAATATCCAAGGGATAAACAGGCTGGCTACACTCAATAAGACACATAGCTGTTTCCATAGTGATAAGAACGCCTGTTCGTCCAATCCCAGCACTGTAAGATTTTAAAAAAAGGGTTACTATGTTTATCATATTTAGTATTTTTCAAACATGTAAATATGTATGTAATTTACAAAAATCCATACAATTTTGATTTAGATTGGATTGTTATCTCCCCCCGGTACAACAGCTGCCAAAAACAACAACAATCACCCAATCTTGCACAAAATAAGTGAATATAATTCCTAGGTCCATAGCAAATGTTTTGTCAAACATATTATAACGGAAACTGTAAATAGTATTTTCCCCAACACATTCACTATAATCCAGAAGATCCACTAGGAATAATGAGAGCATGTCACAGTTTCCTGGGAAATGCTTCGTACTGTACTGGTTTCTCACAAATTCATAACTTCAGTACAGGCATACCTCTATCAATAAAGCCTTTGACAAAGAGGTTCCTTTATACGCCCCCAGCCCTCATTTTCCTTCTTGTCCTCTGTCTAGCTAGAGGTTTCTTTAACAGCACTGGCACTGGGAGGATGGTGAAGGAAGGCTGGAGAAACAGAGATTTTTAGTGTTGGGTTGCAGCAACATGTCCACATTAAACAATGAATGAAAGCTTGAACTGGGAACAGGATTCTACTCTGGCTGATCCTACTGTAACCGGGTGTGCCTGTCTACAACAGACAAGCCAAACAGCAGCTAACTCCAGAGTCACTTAGAGCCTTATTGCATAAGAAAAGAAAGCCAAAACAGACTGAAAGAGTAGCAGTGCCTCTCTGGATGCCGTTGTAGCAGTTCCATTCTCTTCCAGAGGGAAAGTCATAAAAGTGTATCTTTTGTATCATTTGGCAAAAGGCATACTTTTACATCCATTTCCATTGGGAAGGAGAAAAAAAGTGATACAACAGCATGAGGAGAGGCAAGGAGAAAACCGCTACTCTTCCAATCGGTTTCTGTTTTCTTTTATCATGCAATAAGGCTTACAGAGCATGTGTGAACAAAATTGATAGAGAGAAAAGAGGAGAGAGCTCTTTAGTGAGATAAGTCTGTCTCACTAACTGCCTCCAGCAGTGGAAAACATAAAAAAGTGGAAGCTAGTGAAATAAGTAATCCCTGGATACCTTTTGGAAGAAGCCTTCAAGTGGTCTTTAGAAAGTTCAAAATATTTTTTGGCTACTTGAGCAAGGATGACTTGAACTGGTTGTTTCACATCATATCTGTGTATTTTTATTTTTGTATAGAAAGTTTGTTGAAACATACTGAAGAACTGTTCTTTTTTTTGTGAACCTATCCCTATTCTTTCCATGTTATTTCTCCCTCTGGTATCAAATCTTCTGTTAAAGTAGTAATCTCCAGGAACACACCTACTTTGTTAGTGAGGTATTGCTGTATTTCACCAATGTAGTAGTTTTCAAAGAAGTAGCTGTGTTCGTTTATAGTCACAAAAGCTCACACTCAAACAAAAACCAGTTAGTCTTAAAGGTGCTGTTCTATTTTTTAATCCCCACTTTTCCCTCTCCTTCCCTTCTTCCTTTCCTTTCAAGATCATATTGAAAACATTTTCTGCTTTCTAAATAGGATCTTAAAAATTTTTGAACACATTGCTGGCCAGATTGTCTTAAATGTCAATGTAAGAGTTGAAGATGCATGTGATGCAGTGTTCTTTTATTCATACACAGATTACTTTAGGAAGATTCCTGTTTGTATATGACCACATCACACAATGTGTAATCTCCTAGGTGTGCTGTTGTTAGACAAATGCTTTATATACTATGCTTTAGAGCAGTGGGCTAACTCAGATCTACATAGTCTATTTGGTTGCTGACATGCTTACAAACATTCCTGTTTGTATATGACCACATCACACACTAATAGGTTTATAATGTAAAATGCAAGAGTTCATAGTTAAGATCAATTTAAGAGTTATAGTAGAAATAATTTGTTCTTGGTGATGTGGAATATGTGTTTTTGGTTCAGAATGTAAATTCCACCTCAGCGGATGCAGACCAAAGTTCACACAGCTCAATATTCTTTTCCAAGAACCCTAGAACACTGCAAGGACAAGGCAAATAATCAGCAGACTAGAGGTCTACCTTTGGCACTACCTAAAGAGAAGAAAAACCTGCCTCCTCCCATGCTTCAGTTTTCCACTAGGCCAAATAAGACAAGTTTATGATGCTGTCCTCATGCATACACAGTACAGCTGTTACTATTTTCTTATTTATTATAATTTTAGGTCACCTAAAACCCTCTCTCTACTTAAAAATAAATTACACTGTGCCTGCAGCAACAGGAATATACTGGGTATAATAAAACAATATTTACACATTAGAGACTGGCCTAGTTCTCAAAAAAGTAGTAAAATGTACACACACTTTACTGCATATCTGAATAGTCTTCCATATGGGAAAAAAATCTTTCTTGCACATCAGGGAAAGGCTAGGCTGGCATCTGAGATTTTATTTTATGCATGGGAAGATTCAAAGCAGTACAGCTCAGACAAAGTTACCTCCTAAGAAAGGACTAGGCGTTGAAGTAGTTGCTTACACTTAAAAGGAAAAAAGCAAAGGAACAGCTAACCAACATTGGTGGAGGGTCTCACAAATCTGTTTCCAAATAAGCTCCAAACAAGTTAAATAGTCTACATTTCAACAATAGTAGTTGTCTGCAGAAACCAAAAGTCATCACCAAACATCCAACATGCATCACTAAAAAAGTAATGTGATTTAGTGCATCTGCTGAGCCTTCTAAGGAATTTAGCAAGGAAAACATGGAGTTTGCTTTGCTACTCTGCAGGGTAGCTCGCACAACCAAAACTGCAGAAAGCAACTGCTGACCTGATATTTATGAGCATGACTTAGCAAAGCTTTTCTAATAAACTGAATGTATGTATTTGAGGACAATTAATGTGTGCATTAATCCTTCATCCCATGAAAACTGCCAAATTATGCTCATGGCTCAAAAGCAACCCAACCTGATGTTTTGGGGTTTTTTTTGCTATGTAGGTGAAGCAGGAATATCCAAAAATCCCAAAATAGTTGGAGCAGTTTATCAGTTAATAAAACTGAAAGAATGAATAAATAATTGCAACCCCTAGGGATTTGTTATCCATTTCACTGTGCCCCTCATTTTCTCTGGTAGATTCTTAAGACAACATATCTATGCTTGCTATTTAATACATACCAAACCTTTTTTTTTTTTTAAAAAAAATAAAAGCTTTATGAGTATTAATTTAAATATTTTAATAATGCAAATTAACATCTGAGTCAAACCACATAAAAACTGAGTCTATTAGGAAGAATTTCAATTAAGAATAACATGCTGAAGTCAACACATTCTAGAGGACTACTATGCAAGTTCAAGTGTCTGAATTTTAATTTATTTGAGACTTGTTTTACATAACTGCTGTTGTTTTGTTTTAATCTGATACAGAAGTGTTGGTAACAAATTAATTTGTGCTTTTGTCCAGAAGGTGGCATCAGAGGGTACCTGAAACACCGCTTATCATTAATGAGAAAGGGAATAAAGTAGGAAGGGCCCAAAGTCCATCCAGATTTATTCACCTGCCCAAAAGTATGACTGTTTTTCTACCAGCCTATACAGACCGATATTAGACCATGTCAAAAGAAGAAACCACAACATAGCAAATAGGCCCTGATGGCAGGAGCAAGAGATCAAGGTTACAAGCACATGAAAAAATAAAGGAAAAACAACATATTGATTTCAACACCAACAGAATCTGTTGTTTCCTAATCTGGGAAGAAAGAGCAACAGAGCAGAGCATAAGGGACAAAAAACCCAACTATTCAGAACACTACCTAACATCCTGTTCCTCGCTCTGGGTGTTCCATGGTGAAAGGGAGGAAAACAATAAAAATCTTTTAGGAAGGGGCTCTGAACACCAATAACCTATAATAGAGGCAAAAAGAACAGAAATCACAGGTTCCCTTTCACAAATTGTATTTAATCCAACAAAGGCCATTATCTCCACAACTACTTCCAGGAGTACACGAAAGTATATATAAGAATTATTTTGAAAAACCATACAAATAAGTATACTGAGTGGCTTTATGCCCTCTTTTGGACCAACAGATAACAGGTCTTGAAATGGCTGGAAAAGCTCCACTTGATGCCATAAAGAGAGCACAGAGGCAGAGAAAAGATTTTTTTCCCCACTGCTTTCACCACCACTGCTGCTGTGTGCCTTCAAGTGCTTTCTGGCTTAATGGTGACCCTTAGTTTTCCTGGCAAGTTTCTTAAGAGGGTTTTTGCCATTGCCTTCTTCTGAGGCTGAGAGGGTGTAACTTGCCCAAGGTCACCCTGTGGGTTTCCATGGCAGAGCAGGGATTCGAACACTGGTTTGCAGAGTCATAGTCTAACATTCAAACCACTACACCTCACTGGCTCTCCTTAGCAAACTCAAATATGTATTTGCTTGGGAGATTTGCTCCACTTCTCCAGAAGTCTTCTCCCACTCTGCTTCATTGGTCTCAGCTCTGGGATATACCATGGGGCTTTCTGATCCCTGTTAAATGAGAGAGGTTACTTGGAAGTGATTGTGTGAACAGTCAAATCTCCATTCCAAAGATTAACAGAGAAGTCAAACCTATTAAACGGAAAAACCCTCAGAGCAATCTAGAAACCATCTGGGCTAGACCATCTTGATAAGTCTCCTTCCTTTATAGACAGGAGGAAATTGTTAATCTATATTTCAACATGAGATGATCTGACCACAAGGAGACAATTCAAAGGTCCCCACCTTCAGAGCACCCTTTCTCTGTACAGCTGAGAAATCTAAATACAAAGTGCACCTTGCTACATGTGTTGGATCAGTGACAGTCTGCAACAGTTCCATAGTTGCTGTCAACAGCAGTCACAAACTCCTGAGCAACTCCAAACAAAGCTGTCTTATAATGGGTGTTGATACTCTCCAGAACTGACATCTTGTGGGTCCTCAACACTGTGTCCAAGATTACATCTGTTTACTTACATAGGAAGACTACTGGGCATCAGAGCTGATCCATGCAGATGCAAGGTAGGTAGGAGAGAGACTAGACTAGAGCAGAGGTAGGCAACCTTTCCCCTTTAAGGGCCGAGGGACTTCAGCTCCCAGAAGCCTCAGCCATATTGGCCAATAGTCCCATGTTGGCCAATAGCTCCTGGGATTCTGGGAGCTGAAGTCCCTCGGCCCTTAAAGGCCCTTAAAGGGGAAAGGTTGCCTACCCCTGGACTAGACTATGTGACTCCCAGTAGAAACTTCAGTAAAATGAATTTTCCAAACTAAATATGATGGATTTTGACTGTTTTTGTCCTCAGAACTGTAAACTGAAGCTGGCCAGGAAAAAAAATGGTTAAAATTTTCACTAATATTTAAGAACCAAATTATAGACTAGTATACGTTTTTGAAATTTTGTAACCTATATAATATACCAGGGGTAGGCAACCCAAGGTCCGGGGACCAGATGTGACCCCCCGAAGCCTTTGGACCGGCCCTAGGCCAGTCCTGCCGCCACCGCTGCCACCCACCATGATGATATTGATTATTGTTGTTATTACTTGTTCTTGAGGGGTTTTTTTTGGCAAAATCTCCACAGGGGTTTTGCCATGGCTTTTCTGGGGCCTGGCTCAAAAAGGTTGCCTACCCCTGCAATATACCAAATTTAAAAAACTGGATGATCTTCTATTATTATTATTATTATTATTATTATTATTATTATTATTATTATTATTACTACTACTACTACTACTACTACTACTACTACTATTACTATTACAGTCGTCCCTCTGTATTCACGGGGGTTAAGGGAACAAGAACCCAGCGAATACGGAAAATTTGCAAACAGTGCCAGCTCCGGCCACCTTCTCCCTGCCTGGGATAGCTGCTGCCAGGTATCTCAAGGAGGAGAGAAAGGTCAGGGCAGCCATGAGCCAGCTAAGTCCATCTTCTTCCTCTCTGGGGTAGCTGTAAGCAGCTATCCCAAGTAAGGGGAGGAGGTGGTTGAGGCTCACGGTAAAATTGCGAATAACCAAATTTGTGAATCCCAAGTCTGCAAATATGGAGGGACGACTGTATTTCCTTTTATCCCGCCTTTTTGCCAATATAGGGACTCAAGGGAGTGAACAGCAGATTTAAAACAATACAATTTAAAAATGTGTCCCAAATATCACATCACAAGCAGGGACACAATAATAAAGAGTAAAAAACAACAGACTTTTAGCCTATAGGAAGAGTGAGAAAACTGTGAGTTGCATCTAACTGGTATCACATCACTGACAGAATGCTTTTTGATTGAGCAGATACTTCCATGGGTGAAATGAGGAAACAAGTGATTATTTGGGATTCCCTGGCCCAGCTGTGACTCTCAACCTTTGGCCCTCCAACTGCTCTGGACTTCAGTTCCCAGAAACATAAGCCAGTATGGCCTGTGGCAAAGAATTCTGGGAGCTGAAGTCCAAAACATTTGGAGAACCAATAGGGTGAAAACCCCTGTTCTAATGGAATTACAAAAAGTCTGGAACAGATTTTGAAGGAGTGTGTACAGAGCGGCATGCAAGGACACAATTACTGAAAATCACCTACTTTCTAGCTCCAGGGAAGGAAGCCTCAGTTGGATCAAAGAACATTATGTTAGGAAAGTAACACTAATTTGATATAACAGTATTGCTGGAAGATTTCTGCATTATCTTTCCCCCTCCTTAGATAGATAAGGATTTCCGGCATGCAAACTCCTCTTTCTCTCTCATTCTCTCGCTCAAATTAACCAGGTGATTTAGGTCACTCTCCCTTTGGGAATAACAGCAACTATATCACAAAGATTTTCAATTGAACTGTTGGTCTTCCATCTTCTTCCTCTCTCAGCTTTCTTTGGAAAGATGGTGAGATAAATATTTCTTCTCAATATGAACTATTCACTAGCTAATTAGGATATAGCCCTTATGTATATATAGACTAAAGCCAATAGTAAACTTTTGTTTGAACTACAGGTCACTTGTGTTGTTTTTGGAGTCAGTCTCAGTTCTTAAGGAAGCATAGTTAGACAAAGGCACATTTCTGCTACTGTGCTGATTTAAATCTACACCTTTACAGCCTTGGCTTTGATATTTTTGATATTTCAATATTTTTGTTTGCCTACTAAAGGCTGAAGCCTTAGAAAACATAAATTATCCTACAAGTATGCATATAGGTGACAAAATGTAGGTCTGTCTTGAATAATGCAATGCATTTTTGTTACATATCTCACTAACAGCCTGTTTTTTGAAAAATAAATTTAACTGTTTTAAAGCCACATATTTCACATACATGGTTATTATAGCTTGTTAAATAGGTTTCCTTCCAAATCTAGTCTTTTTACATGTATTGACACAAAAAGACATATTTTTGTGAGGCATGAAAAACATGATTTGAGGCAATTGGGCAAATCTGTTCTCATCCAACGAAAGACAAAAGAAAATTGCAAATAATTATTTTTTTTAGCAGAAACAAGAATTTAGAACTGTGTGTGAAAATGAAGAACGTAATAAAGTGAAGTAACAATGAGCCAGAACAGATTGGCATGAAATGCCAGCTTCCTGGTGGTTTGTGGGCATGGCGTTTAGACACTGCACGCCCCTAAGATGCCTGGAAGCTGCCAAACTGCCTAGATGTGGGCTGGCTTCCAGGCGCTCCGGTGGTGCAGTGTTTACATGCCGCATGCTGCTAGAGCGCCGTAAAACCAGCTTCTGTCTGCGGCAGGGCAGAAAAGCTGGCTTTTTGCCGGCTTAAAAGGGAGCAGTTTTCTGCCGCTCCTTTTTCCGCCGGTAAAAAGGCAGATTGGGGCCATGGCATGAAGTTGCCATGGCTCTAATCTGTCTTTGGCAGGAGTGGCTTGATGCCACCCCTTTGGGGAGGTCTGTTTTACCCCAATGCAATTAAAAACATGGGAAAGAAGCTACAGCAAGTTCTACATGTGAACCAAATACCTGCAATGAACAACAACTGGTTCTTCTCTGCCAGCCCTTTTTTTCCGGACAAGACATACAAAATCCAGGAAATCACTGGAATCATCAGGAACCCCATGATCAGGCCACGCGATGTACTGGATTTGAGTGAGCTGACGGTTTTCATTTTTCTAATGAGACAAAATTTGGTCATATGCAACTGAATATTTAAATACATTCTCTCTCTCTCTCTCTCTAATATTTTTACCTTTCAAAATCAAACCTATCTCCGTTTCAAATATTTGCATCTATCTACTCATCATAAAAAATAACATTTGCATGCTTCACATCAGAAGAATGAATATAAAATCATCAAAGAGGATTATAACAGCGAATTAAATGAACTATGGATTTATAAAATCAATTCCATGGTTTATACACATGAGGTGGCAGTAATAGGAGACATTATAAAAGTATCATTTAAAGATATAAGAGGTGAACTGATATACTTTTTTTAGTCATTTTGCGTATATAGCAATAGCTATATATATATGGCCCCAAGCACTTCAGATAAGTGATACTCAACCTGATTATGTTTTTGTTTTGAACAAAAATATGATATAGTGATACAGTGAGCCATTTCTCTATGGAATCTAAAAAGAAAAGTAAATTTAATACTGCTACAATGAAATTTTGCAGTGAAATGAGTTTAATTTCCAGGTTTCAAGATAAATCATACTGAGATTCTGTGGCTCACCTCCAAGTTACACAATGTCATCTCTCTGAAAACATAAGCAGGATTTCCTTCTTCTGAATGGCAAGTGATCTGGAAATTCCCGTATGAGGAGCTTCCACTGGGCTCTGGCCAGTACTGATGACATTTGACCTACATTCAATGGGGTTGAAACAAACTTTCAGATTTCAAAAGCAGTTCATTGTCCCAATTTTCTTGGAGTGACTTCTAACTGCTGCATGAAACACGCATTAATTTTATAAATCAGGACAAATAACTTCTTGTACAACTGTATTAAGGAAATACTTGAAAGGCACCTCAATAAAAGCTAACAAATTTCAGCTAGGATACTTCCTTTGCCTACACAAAACCAGCATGCAAAAGATTTATTTGGCATCATGTCCTAGACCTTCTAGAACAAAGAAAGCCACACTTCCCTCAGCCAATGGAAGTCACAATCTCTTCACAGCACAGTAGTTCGGTTCCCAGAATATACAAACATCCCCCATCCAAAAACAATTGTGCTTCTCTAGGCTGGTGCATGCCTGGCTAGTGTGGTTTGCTATATAACCAGTTTAAGCTTTAAGCAAAGCAATTGTTCTGTGCATCAAGACAACTTCCCCTGATATCAAAGGCCACACTACTCCCTACAGCAAGTAAAGGGATTTATATATATATTTAAATTACATATAATATATCGTACACACCCCAGTCCACCACAGCCCCTGAACCAATGCATAACAGGCAAGAATATTTAAAACAGTACAGAAATAAAACCTTTAAAAATAAATTAAAATGCAAATGAACAGTTAAAACAGAAAGAGTGGTTTCAAATACCAAAGGACATGCAGAACAACATGGTTTTAGCTGTCTGCTAGAAGCTCAAAACAGATGGTGACGGTCTTTATTCTTTAGAAGGGATTTTGATAGTCCATGATTAAAATCTTGTTTGTTGTATATTCCTCACACCATCTACACTAGTCATTTTCTATTTATCTACGTTATATTTTTCTTAACTGAACAGTGATTATTTCAAGTTTAGGTCCCTGTATTTATCTTTGGAATTGGTCCATTTGGTCAATTTTAGGTTTCTGCAATGTTAAGGTAATCCATTTTAGTACCAGTGTTTACTTTCATTTACTGAATTGATAATACCTCACCTCATAAAACATTATCTCATAACAGGTAAGAAACAATAAAACAAAAGAAAATAAGCATTAATACAGCAACTACAACAGTTCTCTTAAAAAGCTGTTTAAAATAGAACAGCTTTCACAATATTTCTAAAGGATATGGAAGAACTGCTTAAATACATTTCCTGGGAGAAGAGTATTCTAGAGAAAAGCTACAGAAAAAAATATGAAATCACCTGAAAGCATGATTCCTGATAGTCCAGAACAAGAAGCTAAGCCTCTCCTGAAGACAGAAGGAGTAGTATTATTGGAAGTTGTGTTTCCACAGAAACACTAGATGTAAGTTCTTTAGGTATTTAAAAGTTATCCCATCATTTTGAGCACGCAAACTGCTAACTAATAAAATTAAGAGTAACAGTGTTTTGAACGCTTTGGACTTAGTTGAGGCTTGCCAGAACAAGATGTCATTCAAAGACAGCCCTTTGTAGGGCTAGAAATTAAATACATAAATAAATAA
>CM034701.1:138656015-138681051 GCA_020142125.1 Phrynosoma platyrhinos | reverse complement strand
CAATCTTTTACAATAGATGGGGGGATGGCACACAGGGAGCTGCATTTGAGGAGAGATTTGAGGCAGTAATTCTCAACTTTTGAGTCTTCAGACATTATCTGTGAGGCTGAAGACTGAATCCATGATACATGGGTTATCCCTCACATCAACTCGGTCAGGAAGGATTACTCCCTGGATTACTCACTGCCTGTGTTGGGAATTGCATAGCGCAAAACACTGGAAGGGCCAAAGGTTGAGTACTTTTAGATTAGAGGAATCTGTTCCACCAGCAGTATTCATTCTGCTGGTCGACAATCATAGTTGGGTACAACATATGCACCTAAATTCAATTATTTTAAAAAACTGTCTTTCTCCTTCATGCGGCTTTATTATTTAGAGGTGAGAAGGTTAATCAAGGATACAAAAGGCCTAATTTTTACTAGAATGCATGCTGTTATTACTTCTCAATTACCCTTTATATTTCCTGCTGAAAACAACATGTGTTATACACAAATGTGCCAGACAGTGTTTGTGGAACACAAACACACTTTATTACCAATTCTTGGAACAAAAATGAAACTGCAAAAAGTGTGGAGGTGGAAATTATGGCTTTCACTAAACTCTACATTTCCAAGTCTTTTATTTGAAATAATACTGCAATCAACACAGTTTGGCAAGTTAAATCAGAACACCTACCCAATTTATTTTCTGACTGTGATACATTAAAGAGGGTGAATTTAAAATATACACACTGACAAATAATTGAATAACTTATCTTACTATTTGACTGAAGTGAAACAAGTTCAGCAGTTTGTCTGAGTCCTTCTCTTTCACATGACACTTTCTTGTTAAGTAGTTCTTATACTGTCACTGGACAGTGAACCCAAATTAAATATCTCAGTTTACTGACATGCCAAAACAACGTAATTGTTATGTACATGTTTGTCAGGAAAAAAATGTAATATATATATCTGTCCTAATGCAAAAGTTAAACTGACACACTGACAAGTAAAATATACATTCAAGCTGTCTGTAAGTAAGTCCAACTAAGTTCATGGGACTATCTTGATATATACATTAAAGCATATGAGAACAAAACTATTAAATATATCATACACAGAAAATGAGGAAGGGAGGAAGTTTGACAATTAAATGTCAAGGTGGAAATGATTACTGAATAAATACTGTAAAGTAGTGTCTCATGACACTTTCCTGCTAAATGGTTCATATACTGTCACTGGACAGTGAACCCAAATTAACTATCTCAGTTTACTGGCAACATGCCAAAACAACATAACTGAGAGAACAAGGTCAGACAAAGGGGGCAACTCCCAGTGCTAACTAAAAACTTAAAAAACAAACAAGTCACTGGGAGTAAGTGGTATAGGCTCAAGAATTTTTAGAGAATTCAAGTGAGAAAAAACTGACAGTTTAGCACTAAAGCTGGCATCCATGCCAGAATATTGGAACCTTGAAAGTTACAGACACATTAGACTATTCTGTCTCAGATAAAGTGGATGAATAACTTATTATTAAAAGAATTAATAAAGTATAAGTGCTTGTGTAAAAGGAAGTCTTGTGTTAACACTCTTAAAGAAGAATGATCTGATAGACATTATATACTTGGATTTCTAGATGACTTCTTATGAAGTCACTGACCAAAAGTCTCCTTGGCTAAAAAATAAATAACTGGATAAGAGGAAAATTCCTTTTATGAACTGATAATTGGTTGAACAACTGGAAGCTGAATTTAGGAACAGAAAATGCACAACTGGAGGGAAATAAGCAATGGGAAAGTATTGGGATCGATTCTATTTAACCTCTTTAATAATGATCTGGAATTATGAATAAACAGCAAGGTGACTGATTTAGAAAATGAGGTCTAGTCATTCTGGATCATGAAAACTTAGGAATCTGAGAAGAGTTCTTTCAAGAGGAAAAATAGGCAACACAATGGGAAAGGAGACTCACTTTACAATTTGACAGTAGACTAATGAACATGGGGGGTGGGGGTGGAAATCCCTAAGCTTGCTATGTACACATATGGAGTGAACGGTGGCAGTGTCTGACCAGGAAAGAGTCTGTGGAATTACACCAGCAATGGGGAAAGTGTGGCCCTGGATAACATGCCTTCCCAAGTTTATTTGTTTTGCAGGCCCTTGGAAAAATTGGAGCAAAATAGTCAATGGCAATACCCTGGAGGATTTGAGGAACTTCTTGCCATTTTATATAAGGAGGAATCAACTCAATGTGCAGCAGCAACAAAAAGGGCAACATGAAATAACTTAACTTAGTTGGATCAATTCTTAGTTATGCTTAAAGCAGAACAAAATTGAAATCTCAATCTGCAATGACTAAATTAAAGCTCACTGAGTTCAATGGGTTGTTCTGACCATGAGTATATCTGGACCCAACTCTTTGAAAATAAGTTGACTATTATAATGAATATATTCTGTGAGCCAATGTGTGTAGTTACAGTCACCCATCTCAGCAAACATCAAGAACATCAGAAAAAGCACAGAAAAGCCACCTTGATTACTCATGTAACAATTCTCAAAACATATACTAGCTTAAAAGAACAAACAACAAACACTTGTGTGCATCTTGTGGCACCCTAAAAATGAGCCAATTTTATTATATCACTAGAGTGTTGTTGTTTTTACTATGAAGAAAATTTTAAACACCAGCTGCTGAAAAAATAATAATTAGAGAAGAAAACAAAAATCCATACTGGAACATGCTATAACATTTGGAGGAAGGAGGGCAGAGGGCAGATTTACACATATAAGCTTACTCACCATTGGGTCGAACTAGGAGTACAAGTTCACCTGAGTGCCGTTCACAGCTAGCTTTAATAAACATGACAACTTGATCATGGGTATGTTCTGAGATATCCCTGCCATTAATCAATACAACCTGGTCACCTTCATTCAAACGAGGGACACAAATATCTGCCTGAAAAAAGAAAAACATATTTTATGCAGAGACTAAGCTAACTTGACAGCACATTTAAACAGACTGAGTATCCCTCATTTGAAAAGCTGAAATCCAAAATGCTCCAAAATCCAAAACTTTTTTCATGGGTGGCTGAGATAGTGACACTTTTGCTTTCTGATGTTTCAATATACACAGACTTTGTTTTATGCACAAAATTATTAAAAATATTGTATAAAATTACATTCAGGCTATGTGTATAAGATGTACATGAAAACTAAATCTAGAAAGCATATCTGGGGTAGCTGTGTTGGCCATACAGCAAAGTACAATAACATCCAAAATCTACGAAACAGTGATACCTTTATTGGCCAATCAAAATTCACAAAATACATGGTGTGAGCTTTTGAAGCTCAGTTAGCTTCTTCATCAGGCAAAAGAGTTAACAATCAAACAGGAGAAAGAAAAAAATGACAATGTTGGAGTTATATGTCTACATGTTATCAAGATGTTGTTATAGTTGTTCTCAGTTAAGATGGTACAGAGGGATATCCATGCAGATAGCGGCCATTACTCCTCCTTGGTCATGTAGGATCTGGGAGACAATGAGTAAACTCCAGGAAATTTGAAATTCAAATTCCATTAGCAACATGGTAAGAAACCTCCTTTGAGATCCATGTTGTCTCTCTTTTGTGTGAGGTTACCACCCCTCTCCTTTGGCAAAGAGCACTGGAATTCTCAAGAAGTATCTATCTGTATTGTTGCATCTGGAAAGCCTTTAGATGCTATTCAGGCAAAATATGCCAAATGCAGTCTCACTTTAAAAAAAAAACCACAACAATACCTTGTTGGAGGTAAAAACCTCAAAGAGTTAAGTCCCAGTCCTTAATTTCCTCTTGTCTAAGATCCCCCTGTTGTGGCTAAAATGCAGTTTCCTCAAATTTAGAGATTATATCCCGCTTATCCATATCCAAATCTAGAAAACATATCCAGGTGTAGCCATGTTGTCCATGCAGCAACATCCAAAATCTACAAAGCAGTGATATTTTATTGGCTGTATGGCCAACACAGCTACCCCTAGATATGCTCTCTAGATTTGAGGATATCGCATTTTAGCCACAATGGACTAATGGACTTTAAATTTTCTGGAGTTTACTCATTGTCTCCCAGATCCCACATGACCAAGGAGGAGTAACGGCCTCTGTCTGCATGGATATCCCTCTGTACCATCTTAACTGAGAGTAACTATAACAACGTCTTGATAAAATATAAGCAGATGACTCCAACATCATGTATTTTGTGCACTTTGGTTGGTTAATAAAGCTATCACTATTTTGTGAGTTTGGGATGTTATTGTATGAAATATTAATGAATTTCACGTTTAGACTTCGGTCCCAGCTCCCAAAATATCTCATTATGTATGTGAAAATATTCTAAAATCAAGTAAATAAATAAATAAAAATTCCAAAATCGAAAACACTTCTGTTCAAAACAATTCAGATAAGGAAAATTAACTGGCAACTCTTTAAACAACTCAGTATAAATATATAAACCCAGTTCATATGCAACCAGCTTTGGGTTGTAAATTACAGGAAACATGTACATTTCAGTTTTAATTTTAAATATCAAAGTTCTCCACAGTTAACCCCAAAGAAAATGTTAGTTTATACAGGCAGCAATGACTTTTCTTACATTAAACAGAAGTGAAATTCAAATTCCATTCAATACACTGAAAACTAATAATAATAATAATAATAATAATAATAATTTATATCCCGCCCCTCTGCCAGGCAATTGGGGAGGCGTACAACATTCCAGAACATCAGAACAAATAAAATAAATTCAATCCCATCCCTCCTTCCCACACCCACCCATCCCCCAAAAACAAATCAAGCTAAACTAGGGCAATATACAACAACAGTCAAACATTTTCTTTCAATATTTCATTAATAATGTCTGAACATATGAAAAACAAAAGACTCAGATTTGACAAATAATTTATGAGTCCTAATTTAACAAAAATTCTGGCAACACAGAAAAGTTCTTTTGTCACTGGTATGTTTTATTTAAACTTTTTACTTTAATTTATTGCTCTATAAAGACATCTAATGTCTGTGCAAGAAATTTTTTCATTTTCAGATTAAAACCATTTCTGTAAGTGAAGATCCTCACATGCATGTGCGCGCGCACGCACACACACAGGCATGCATACACACATACACACACACTTATTTCAGGACAACATTCTATCTTGCAGAGCTAAAACAAAAACTACATAAGAATCATCTTATTATCTACTAATGGTAATTATACATTCTTATGCATCAATACACTGGTGCAATACTTTATACTTCTGCTGCAATACTATGTATGATAGTAGCTTATTGTGAAGATAAGATGGCCATATAGAGCCAAGGGATGAATACAGGGAAGTGAAGACAATCTGAACACATATATAAAATTAAAGATCACAGTAAACTTTTTTTGTTAACTTACAGGTGTTCCTGGAGCCACCCTGGACACTATGACTGGCATCTTCTGGTCATACCCACCCTTTAAAAGAAAAGTGAATAATGAAGGAACATAAAGCATCCATATTTATCCAAAGATAATCAAATGGAGATTTTATTATTACCTTTACATTGAAACCAAATCTTCCATTTTCATCAGGTCTCATTCTGATTAGAACAAGATTGTCATGTGGAATCCCACCATTAGGCTGAAAATGAAAACATAATATTTTGTTCTCTCTCTCATTCTGAATTTCTTAGAGATATACTTTCAAATCCAAAAGCGGTCTATAATTACATTTACATTTATGACAGACTTATTCAATAAGAATCAGAGTATGGTTGCTTTCAACTGAATTAAAAGCAGCCAATTACAGGAGGAGAAAAAGAACTTCAACTTGTACTCTCATCCTAAACACACTGAGCTCCATAAACCATTATAAAAAATGGATTTCTGCTCACACAGTGGGATTTTCCTTTCATCTTCTTCCTGCAGTTGCTTGCAGGTTTCCACAATTTTCTCAAGCAGATTTGTGGAGTACACAAGGAAAAAGGAATAAAGTGGTTTAACATAACTGGATACAACCCACATACTTGAAAACATGTTTCACTATTTTCAGATGGAATGCACATGCTTTCAAGTTCCTGATTTACAGGAATTTGCTCAATGATAAGCTGTCTTAATACTGAACTATCAACTGTTAAGGTATTAGAGGAATCTATACTGCATGGTCATCCAAGGGACTATATCAAAGAAGTTGCCAAAGCACGATGGAAGTTGTGCAACTCACATAGTGGATCTGTGGTGTGTGCAAACAAGGGAACTGTATATTACAGAAAGAACATTTATGTTCTGGAATATGTTAGCCTTTCTGAAAATTCTGCTTTGCATGCAACTATAGTTATCCCTCCATATTTGCGGGGGTCAGGGGAACAAGACCCCTGTGAACATGGAAAATTTGCAAAAAGCGCCAGCTCTGCCCACTGTCTCCCTGCCTGAGATATCTGCTGCCAGCTATCCCAAGGAGGAGAGAAGGGCCCAGGGCAGCTGTGTGCCAGCTAAGCCCACCGTTTCCCTGCCTGGGATAGCGGTAAGTAGCTATCCCAAGTAGGGGTGGTGGTGGTGGGCGGGGCTCACGGTGAAATCACAAATAACCAAATTCGCGAATCCCAAGTCCGCGAATACAGAGGGATGACTGTATTATTTCTATTTAATACATGCTACAAAATATTCCACAGCTTCATGGTAAAAATGGTAACACAAGAGTACCATTAGACTGTTTATAAATTGTTCAGATACATTGTTTATAAAATAAAGGATACATTCAAAATTGTTTAACGGACTCTGGGCCCGAACAGACAGCCCTTTTAAACTGCTGTACGGGCAGCTTCAGAGTGCGGTGTTTACACATTGCATGTCACGAAACTGCCCAGAAGTTGGGTGGATGCACAGATGTGGGGGGGGGGGGGCTTCAAGATGTTCCAGCAGTGTGGCATTTAGATGCTGCACACTATCAGAGCAGCCTGAAACTGCCATGGGGCTGTGGTGCAATGTGAAAAGGCAGCTTTTTTTTTGGGGCTGGCTTTAAGGCGAATTGGGCTTCAGTGTGTGTTCACTACGGCCCCTATCCATTTTCGGAAGGGGAGCTTCAAGCTGTCCCTTTCTGCCCATCTGTTTCCCCACCTTAGTTTTCACACCTATCACACATGAAATTTTAGAAGCACTACCACACAAGACCAAACAAAGTGCAAAGAAAGGAAATAATTACAGTAGCTGAGAAGCATCTCCCTTTAGTACCAATATCCTTAAAACAAAAGATTCAAACTTTAAAAGTAACCAAGATTTTTTTTCCATTAGGATTTCTGTTCTGAGAAGATTTCGGTTGAACATAAAAAAGCCTGTAAGTACAAATTGTTTGGAAAGGATATTCAGGTTGTTAGAAAGGCTGGACAGAGAGTGAAGAAAATAAAGACATATTTCACCTTCCACTATTATATAGTCCATATGTGTTAGTTCTATCTTGATATTTTAATAGATTTATCCTGTGCACAGTTAAAATGTTTTCATAAGAGCTCTAATGACTCTCCTTAATTACATTTTCTGTTTCCTGTACAAGAGGGTCTTGATTCAATTAAAACAGATTTAAAACATCTTACTGTAGATTTTTCTGGAGATGAGGAAGAATCATCATCATATGTTTCATTTATATGGTTATCCAACTCCAACTGAGAGTGTGAGTAATGAATTTGGTTCCAACTGTTCTTTTTAGATTGTTTAGGTGGCAGTGCAGGTGGTTTCCCGTCTATAGGGGTCTCTTGAGATCTACATACAAAATGAGAAAACAAAGGGAGATCTTGAATACTTTGAGGTTAATGCTAACAAGATCACAAAATAATTTCAGAAAGATATGAAAATTAGAAAATTGTTATGTGGGTTATTATTGACCAAACAGTATTACATCCAATATGATACTTATGGCTGCAACAGGATTTTGAGTCTCTTCCTAGTGTAGTACTCTCTGGTGTTAAAAATGTGCTCCAGTGACTTTCATAACCCTTTGTGGCTATCTTCTAGTGGACTTGGAGGCAGCAAGAGGAAGATTTCCTGCTTGCACTTGTGAAAGTTGCTTCTCCACTGAATTAGGACTCTCTCTCTCTGCAAAGCTGGATACCAGTGGTCGGTGAAACCATATATGGTTAACCCTTAAAGGATGACACCAAAGGAGAGGCAGCCCCTTGGAAGAAACAGATATGGGACACTATATCTTTTCTTGGTGATTGGAGAATAGCTGGAGAATAGTCTGTAAGTAAAAGGCAAGATCTTATGCACATCTTATGAATGAGATGAATCTGCTAGAGGACACCTTCAGAATCCATCAGTAAAAGGCAGGACTGAAGTGTGAAGTATTTAGGTGAGGGCTTAGTGCAGGAGTAGGAAACCTAAGGCCCAGGGGCCGGATGTGGCTCCCGAGGCCTTTAATAATAATAATAATAATAATAATATGATTTATTTATATACCGCCCCTCTGGCGAACCAATCGAGGCGGTGTACAACAAATACATTAATACATTTAGACCAGCCCCAGACTTGTTCTTGGGGTTTTCTTGGCAAAATCTCCACAGGGGTTTAGCCATGGTTTTTCTGGGACTGAGAGAGTGTGCATGCATATTTTTAAATTTAATTATTTTTTATTTTTATATTTATTTATTTATTTATTTATTTATTTATTTATGGTGCTTCGGCCTCCCAATTGTCTGAGGGACAGCAACCCGGTCCCCGGCTCAAAAAGGTTGTCTACCCCGGCTTAGTGTGTATGTGTGTGTATTTTATCTCCCTACATGAGCCTGAATGACTTTTAAAATGTTCAAGGGAAGGCTTCCTCTCTGTCCCACCACCATCATAGGTACAGGAGAGATGAGGGAGACAGCCTTCTTAGTGACTGATCCTAATGTGCAAAATTCCCTCCCACAGATGACCCTCTTTCCATCTGCAAGTAAAGACCTTTTTATTCAGGAAAGCTTTTGGCTTTTAAGGAAGTTGGCAGAAGGATCTTTCCAACTGGCTGTATTATGCTTTTTAAAAACTGTGTTGTACTATATTTTAACTGTTATAATCTAATGTTTTTAACAGAAATTTTATTTAGTTAAAAAACTTTTTAATTAAGTAGATTTTTAGTACACTTTGTTTTTGACTTCACGTGTGCTGCCTTTAATGTTGTGCTAGGAGAAAAGCAAGATAAAATAAACCTCTTGGTTCAGCTTCCCATCAGCATTCAAGCTTCACAACTGCTCTTAGTTTAGTTTCTTAAAACTGTTTTACCATTGTGGGGACTGAAGTTGCAATGACCATCTGCATATGTCATCTTGCCATGGATTTTACTGTATTACACTTATCCATGTACTTGAGTGAGTCTGAAGGGAAAGAAACAGGATGCCCCACTGGAGTTTTTGCAGACAGGGGGAGGTATGGTGTTGGTATGGCAGTGATAGAAAGGCAGGAAAAATTCCTGAAGCCTATCCTGTTTTGTTCCTTCCTCCAAGACTATCCTACCAGTTTGTCTTCTTTGTCTATTGGAGCTGCTGCTTAATTCTAGGTTAGTCAACAATAAAACAACTACCATCCAGGTGTTTGTTATAAATGAAGGAGCTGGTCTGCTATGCCTTAAGAGAGACCTGGATGAGTTAAGCACCAACCTAGAATGAGAGTGGAAGGATCATCCATAAGGATTCCATCTTCCTAGATTTCTTTGTGGCTTTCAATACCACTGGACTTTCAGTATCAGTAGCTTTTAATAATATTTGATTGGTTCTGGAGGATGGGAGTAAGAGATTCTCTGTTACAGTGGTTCTCCTTTATCGATAGGGATGGTTCCAAAAAAATTACAAGAAAAAAAAAGATTCCATTTTTTAAAGAACCTTTTTTCTGTAAGAACTGTTCAAGAATGGAACAGAGGAGATCTTGAAGAGTCGTGGACTCTCTCCCTTTGGAGTTCTTTAAACAGAGGTTGGAAGAGTGTCTTTCAGAGGTGCTGTAGTTGTGTATTCATGCATGACAGGAGATTAGACTAGATAGCCCTTGTGGGCCCTTCCAACTCTTGAAATTCCATGAATACTATTCTGGGCTTTCTATTTGTAGGATACAACAAGGTATCATTCTATCCTCTATGCTGTTCACTATCCACATGAAGCTGCTAGGTGATGTCACTGGGGGCTTCAGGGTTAGGTGCCATCACTATTCATTGTTGCTGGAGTCAGCTAGGGCACTGCAGGTACTGACTTGATGCCTGGGGACTGTAAAGGACTGGATGAATCCTGACAATGTGAAGGTCTGTGGTTTTGTGATTTCCAAGTCTGGAAACTGGAAAAGCAACCTGCCCTGGATTCAGTTGCTCCAAGTACCCAGCCCTCCAACTATAGTCTTTCCTAGGCGAGAATTAACCTGACCACAATAATTCATACAATGGTAACTTTCTGATTAGAATATTACACTGCACTCCACATGGGACTGTCCTTGAAGATAACACAAAGTCTGCAGATAGATTTCTGATGGAAACACCCTATAGCAGTAATTCCCCAAATCCATCTCTCTAGATATTTGAGACTCCAACCCCCAGAATTCCTGGCTACTAGTCATGCTACTGGGACTTCTGGAAGCTTAAAATCTAAAATATCAAGAGGACCAAAGTTTGGGAACCACTGCCTTACAGAAACCTTAGAATACCGACTTTAAAGGAATTGCACTAGCTGCCAATATCTGTACTAATCTGAATTCAAGGTGCTGATGATAACATTCAAAGCCCTAAATGGCCTTTGAATTCAATAGCTATTATAGAGATGTATTGGAGGGCCCTCAACTTCCCAGCAGTAGGAGTAATATATCATGTGGGGAAATGCATAAGGGCCTTTTATATTATGGTACTCCAATTTAAATTTAGTTAACAATGCCTCCAAAGAAAACTGTAAAGTAAAAGTTAGGAACAGAACCAAAGCTGACACATTACTTTGATCCTCTTAAAAACACTGAACAGCAGTGTATGGAAGAGAATGATTTTGCTCTAAAACTCACCTGTCCCACTTTTTAGTTAGACAAATTAAAAAATATATTCTATCATGTGTTTAATTAGGAATCATTCATCTCTCTTTTATTAATTTTTCGAACATTTGCCCTTGCTCAAAACCAAACATATTGAAAACAACCTCTATCTGTGCCATTAGTGAAGCACAGGATTATAGTTGGCCTCATTTCCACCAGTAACTTGATATGTCTGTGGGCCATCTGGTCAGTAGTTTATTCATGTGGATAATTAATTCACAACACATAACTTCATTGGTAGATCTAAAAACCCAAGGGCAGTTCATTTATCTGCATTATAAAACTGGCAGTTTCTATGTAGTTCATACAGTATAACATATTCTTGTGAAAGGAGAAAACTGCTTAACAGAATCACTGACAAAAGTATTTCAAATTAACATGTCTGTGAATTCATCTTTTCCATGGCACAGTCAAATCTATAAACAAAACAACTAATTTAATATATAGCAAATTGTTCTCCCTCACATTCCCCAAGACCTCTAAAAGTTACTTAAAATGTTTTCCCCTTTAGTTTCATTTGTGGACTGCTCAATTCCAGGAAACACACACCAGTTTTAATATAACCTGGATAAGACAAAGATTGTGTTCAACCTATTTCTTCTTTAAAAGGGAATACAAGGAATATGTGGAAGCACATTAAGTATCTATACAACATTTGTGTGTAAACAGACTGTATAAAGTAATCAGCTAACACTTGGATTAGTTAAAGTAACCATGTGGTCATGAATGTAACATACTGTAATGTATTACCATAATGAATTGTGAGAACTAGGATTGAAGCCTTAGGCAAAAAACCTCCCTGCTTTATATTTACCCAGTCAGCTTTGAATTTCCTTATGAATGCTTAGACAATAGATGTGAAAGCAGGCTCTTTTGCAGTCAAAGCAGCCCTCTGTATTACTGCATTCAGCAATTTGCATAATCAAATAAAAGAAGGAAAACACCCTACTCTAATAAGCTGTTTGTATAATATATACATACACAATTTGTTTTGTAGAATATTATAATTGTTCAAATTTAGACAAAAATCATGCATCACCATGTTTTTGAATTTCTTTTTCATATTTTATTTTTTTCCTACTGCTTTTATAATTTATTGGTACAACACCACACATATCTTTTAACGTGTTGTTAACTAACATAAGTCAATTTTAAATTTGAGACCAGATGACTCTCTTAAGCAAGACCTGGTCACATAGTTTTTGTTATACATACAAACCTTAGAATCTAGAGCACAAATCATAATGAAAATTTAAGACTAAAAAAAGCCTGCTGGGAAGAACCTGCAAGACCCTTTGAATGCATTTCAGTTTGTACAGATTGAGGATGGGGACAGGATCCTTGGAGAGGTGATTGCTACCACATGAGTACTGGATTCTTGCCTCTTCTGGCTCCTGAAAGTAGCTAGAGGGAGACTGGCTGAGTGGGTAAGGGAATACTGAATGCCTCACTAAACGCCTCCCTTAAATTATATCAAGCTTGAAAATTATATGCCAGTTTCCAGCATCCCATTCTTGGGTAAAGTATTGGATTGTGTAGTGGCTTCCAGCTCCAGGGGTTCCTGGTATGGATAGATTATCTAGAATTAGATCCATTTCAGTCCATTTTCAGGCCTGGTTATGGGACAGATTCAGCTTTGGCTGCCTTGGTGGATTACCTATGCAGGGAACTGGACAGTGGGAGTGTGTCCCTGTTGATTTATCTGGAACTCTCAGCAGCTTCCAATATCATAGAGCAGGGGTAGGCAACCTTTCCCCTTTAAGGGCCAAGGGACTTCAGATCCCAGAAGCCTCAGCCATGTTGGCCAATAGTCCCATGTTGGCCAATAGCTCCTGGGATTCTGGGACCTGAAGTCCCTCAGCCCTTAAAGGGGAAAGGTTGCTTACCCCTGTCATAGAGTATGGTATCCTTCTGTGCTGCCTCTTTGGGACGGGACTTGGAGGTACTGTTCTGAAGTGGTTCCAATCCTCTGGAGGGTTGAAACTAGAAGGTAGTGCTGGGGGACTCCTGTTCCACCCTTTGGCCATTGGACTGTGGGGTCCCCTCAGGCTCAATTTTGTCCCCCATGCTGTTTAACAACTACACAAAACCATTGGGAGAGGTCATCTGGAGTTTTGGGGTTTGGTGTGATCAATATGCTTATGACACTCCTCTCTCTCTCCTTTTACACCTGATTCCAAGGAAGCTTAGTACATTGAACCAATGTCTGCTGTCACTAATGGATTGGAGGAGGTCAACAAAATGGAAAATTAATCCAGAAAAGACAGATGTGTTCCTGGTCAGCCAAAAGGCAGATCAGGGAACAGGGACTCTGCTTGTGCTAGATGGGGTTATACTCCCCCTGAAATCTCAGGCTTGCAGCTTGGGTGTTCTCTCAGACTCAGCTATGAGACTGGATGCCCAGGTTTCAGCAGTGGCCAGGAGTGCATTTGCACAGCTAAAACTACTGAACCAGCTGTGCTCATTCCTTGAGACATCAGATCTGGCTAAGATGAAACATGCCTTGATAACATCCCATTTGGACAACTGTAAAACACTTTCTATGCCGGGCTGCCTTCTGACACTGTTTGAAACCTCATCAAGTCCAAAATGCTGTGGCTAGGGCCAGTTACAGGGATCACATTAATGAGTTTGTTAAAACCACTTCACTGGTTAAACATCAGTTTCCAGATAATTTGAAAAGCTAGTCATGACCTACAAAGCAATATATCTGAAAGACCATATCTCCTCATATGAACCTGCTGAAGTCTTGAGATTTACAGGGAAGGACTTTCTTTTGTTCATGTCACCATCACAGGCTTGGCTGATGACAACACAAGTAACAGCCTTCTCAGTGGCTGCCCCCACTCTCAGAATTTCCCTTCTGTTGACCCCCTCCCTGCTCTCCTTTTGATGGCAGACAAAGATCTTTTTGTTTAAACAGACCTTTAATGTGTAAGCAGGCGTGTGCTTTTTAAAAAAACTTTTAACTTCTGTTTACCTTTTTAAATTATTTGATACTGTTTTAATGTGATGATTTTAATTGTTTTAAATTGTTAATTTTTACACTGATTCTTTAAGTAAGTTGACTTGGCTCCTACTCTGGGAGAAAGGTGGCATACAAATGAAATAAATAATAAAAGTAATAGTAAGATATTTTTAAGTTAGGAATCAGCATGGCATAGTGATTTGAGCATTGATCTATGATCAGGGTTTGACTCCCCCGGACCATAGAAACCCACTGGATGACCTTGGGCAAGTTACACACTCTCAGCCTCAGAAAACCCTGTGATAGGATTGCCTTAGGGTTGTCATAAGCTCAGAAATAACTTGAAGGAATGCAACAATACATTTTTAATTAGAAATGCCAGAGACTGTATGCGTCACTTTCAAATTGATCCACAGTCCACTAGATCACGGTGAGCAACCATTTATAGAACTAATAACCAACTCAAAATATATTCGGGAAGTACATATTGCTTTCTACAATATTTTACAAACACCACTTTAAAAAAAACTGCCCTGTAATGCAGAGTATTATCACACAAATTGGGTAGGAAGTGCTGCTCTGGCTGACGGAAGAGTTGTTTAAGACCTTCTGATCAATTTATGGCACATAAGAGTTCTGAACCACACACCTACTGATTCATGCATCAGTGTTATGCAATACAGTATTACTCTGACCTTTATAAAAGGGAATCTCACACTATACAAAAGCCAGCAAATATAAAAGAATCCTATTGCTCTTTATGAGTATTGCTTCAGTTAGATACACTGAATCAGTGGAATCTAGACATAAGCTCACTATCTGAGCTGTAACTAAACAAGAGGATTCAGGCCATTGATTATATTAAAGGAATTTATTTTACTGCTAGGAGAAGCCTTTAAACACCTTTTTGTGTGACTATAAGATAAAGAACCAGAAAAAACAAAACTTACGGTGGTGATTCTAGAATGATACTGTTGGCCTGTGTGGAAGAAGGAGACCGGTGATTTGCAAAAACCTCACTTGGTGAAGTATGGACAACATGGTCCACTAGATGTCCAACTGAAGATGGCCGTAAACGGTTTCCCTCTTGAGTAAAAGTAGAGTTGCGACTAAGCAGGGAATGAAGAGTTGTTCAGTAATGGCAAGAATACTGTGTTAGTGAAGACATACAATTTTCATTATATTGGTTAAATGTTTTTAAAGGATGTCAGAAAGAGACAGCTAGTCAATTCTTATCCTTTCTACTGTTTACATCAGTAAATATAGTACTCAGGTATATTTTAGCAAAAACCACCCCAAATCCTCAAGAATCTGTATAATTTCATCAACATTTGAAATCAAATAGCATCTTTATACAATGAAAGAATCCAAGGACATATCTCAGATTGTGCTAGCCATATTCATGCAATACTATTTAGTGGATAATAGACATATAACAACACTGTGTTATATACAAATTTATAAACACTACCATTCAGACAGAAATAGGTATTCATCACTTTCCCCTTATGAAGGCTTTCCATGCACCAGACACAAATGGACAGGTCCCCCACATGGGAAGGAAAGATAAATTCTACCAAGGCCCAGAAGTTCACTGTGGCTCTGGCCATAATCCTCATGACTATGAGGAAAAAAAAATAATGATAAACTATACATCATGCATGGAGATACAGGTAGTTATAGAAATTTGCTTTCCTTGAATCTGTTATCCACATCTTATAACAAGGGTAGGCAACCTTTCCCCTTTAAGGGCCGAGGGACTTCAGCTCCCAGAATCCCAGGAGCTATTGGCCAACATAGGACTATTGGCCAACATGGCTGAGGCTTCTGGGAGCTGAAGTCCCTCGGCCCTTAAAGGGGAAAGGTTGCCTACCCCTGTCTTATAAGATTTGCTGGTGCTAATTAGAAGCACTTTTAGAGCAATCTTCAGAAATATTCTGCATTCCCAGCCTAGAGAAGGACCTAATGTGGAATACAGAGAGTATGCCTGTGCAGTTAAATAAGGACTGTATAAGACTGACAGATGGAGGAACAATACCAGGAACTATAAGTACCAAAGTTCCTTGCACATAAGTAAGATGTCTTCTTACTTATGTGCAGGGAACTTTAGTATCATAGAAAGAGGGAATAAGTAATGCTTCTTTTTCTGGTGGGACTTGCAGCTCTTTGAATAAGGCTTTAATTCACCAACAATCCCAATTCTTTGAACAATGTCATATGTACATTAGAGCACATATTCAAAGCATCCAATAACAATCCATGAAATATCTGACTGTAGAACTTCAAAAATATGTATCCTACAAATTCTTTTCAGAATGTTCCTTGTGAAATATTGCTGTTGTTGCTGTATGCCTTCAAGACATTTCTGATTTATAGCGACTCTACTGTGGGGTTTTGTTGGCAAGATTTGTTCAGAGGAGGGTTCTGCTTTCCTCTGAGGCTGAGAGAGTGTGACTTGCTCAAGGTCACCCAGTGGGTTTCCATGACCAAGCAGGGAATCGAACCAGAGTCAGAGTTCAATACTCAAACCACTATACCACAATGGCTCTCTCCTGTAAAGCAAAACACCTCAGGTATACGTTTAGAAAAAAATATGAAGTATTCCAACTCATCAGTAAATGAGTTTTACAAGAAAACAATAAAAATGAATCATTGCAGCATGCATAGCCTTGAGAGCCAGTGTGGTGTAATGGTTTGAACATTGGACATTTGAAGAGATGTCATATTGAAGAGGGAGCTAGCTTGTTTTCTGCTGCTCCAGAGAACCGGACTCAGAACAACGGATGCAAGCTACAGGAAAAGAGATTCCACCTCAACATTAGGAGGAACTTCCTGACAATAAGAGCTGTTCAATAGTGGAACACACTCCCTTGGAGTCTGGTGGAGTCTCCTTCTTTGGAGGTCTTTAAACACAAGCTGGATGGCCATCTGTCAGGGATGCTTTGATTTTGAGTTCCTGCATGGCAGGGGGTTGGACTGGATGGCCTTTGTGGTCTCTTCCAACTCTATCATTCTATGAAAACACTATGGGAAGATAAGAGCATATTTTTCCTAATACAGTGGGCCCTTGGTATCCACTGAGGTTTGATTCCATGGACACCCTGCTCTGCGGTGGATACCAAAATCCATGGATGCTCAAATCTCATTAAATACAATGACATAGTAAAATGGTGCTCCCTATATAAAATGGCAAAAGCAACGTTTGCTTTTTGGAATTTATACATTTTAAAAATATTTTCAAACTGTGGATGCTTGAATCCGTGGACATGGAGGGCTGACTGTCCAGTTTTTATAATGAAATTTAGTCCTGATTCTCCTTTATGCAAAATGTTATTGTTTATTCATATTTGTTCAATTCAGTCAACATGATCTGTTTAACTCCCCAAATAAGTAGAATTAATTACCAAGACATGTTCAGAAACTAGACAGTAATTCAAATTGTCACAGAGAGCCCACTTTATCATCGCGTACTTTCAGAACTATATAAAACAGTCTCTCCTCACCTCCCAGACCTAAATGCCCCAGTAGGTTGTAGGTAACTGCATGAGGGTTGGGGCTCAATTTTGAGGTCGTGTCATTTCCTGTTGTCATTTTGGAGGGATAATAGAGGGTTTCTGAGAAGTATTTGAGAGGGGATGGAGTTCTCAAGGGCTAGGGAGAGCATTTTTTAGCATTTTTGCATGCATGCACAAAGTGGACCTTTGGCCAAGGGTTTTGGACAATTTTTGTATATAAATTATACCAATTTTAAAATCTGGGGGAGGCACTGAGGGCAGCATGATACTCATCTTTCAGAATTTTCACTTCTGAACAAGATGTTCATATTGTATTAAATGTATATTCTGGAAACAAAAGGTAAAGTCTAGTTATGATAAATCTGAACTACTGCTATTGTAACTATCACCAAATAAATTTGTTTAGACATCTTCATTCAAATTTCAACAGTACAATAGAACAAACAGAATTTTTTAAAAGCATACTTAAAATTGAACAAAGAAAGCAAACTATGGAAGAAAAAGGAACTACTGGTCTTACATATGGATTGTGCCTCTCCCATTCCCACCCCCAAAACATCAGTGATGTGGAGGACAAAACTTGTGAAAGGCACTGATCTAGTGAAACATATGTTCTGAAAAAGGGCTCCTCTGAGCTTTCTCTTCAAAACAGAGGATTTTAAATCAGCTCATCCTAATTGACAAAAGAAGAACAAGTAAGTAGCTATTTCTACTTACTGGTTAGGGGTTCCAGGTGGAGAACGTGATGGCAAGCTCTGGGTTTCTAACCGATCATCAGACAATGAATTTCTGCTGACAACCTCCCAATCCATTCCACTTATTAATCTGCGAGCCAGAGGTTTACTTGGGGATCTAAAACAAATGAATATTTAAATATGACTATCAGTGTGATGTATCTGGAAGTTCACTGAAACAGCAATTGGTAATTAAAATTGAAAGAAGACAAGATTAGCTTCTTTAATATGCACAGAAAAATAGTGCAGCATATATGTTCTCTACAAATATTGAAACTATTTGTTAGAATACTTGAAGTATCTCTTGTTCTCAAGAAAGCAAAGCTAAAGGCAATTTATACACAAAACTTATGCAATTTATGTACCATGGATTCATGAGAAACAGTAACCCAAACACAGCCTGTACGGTGGCAAGAGCATACTAGATTATCAATACCAGCCATTTCTGCTAAGATTTTGTATTAACTAAAGGCTGATTCAGAATGAACGTGTGTCTGGAATGTTGCATGTGAAGGAAAACTGTTTCTGGAAGGGCATTATAGTTCGAAACAACCAAGCAGAAGAAAGGATTAAACATACTCCTTTTTCCTCACTATATCTCTGCTCCAAATAATCATCCTCCCAAAGCTGATTTTCCTTATTAGTGGAAAATTTTCCTTATTAGTGGAAAAGGAAAATTTCCTTTTTTTTTTTTTTTTTAGAAATAATGCAACTCTTAGAAGTACTCACCTTAGTTGTCAACTAGAAAGCTATATCTGTAAGTAGTTGATAAGGCAGACCAGAAATTTTTAACTGTCAAGCTACACTCTGAGGATATGATTATTAACTGTTGTAACCTCACAGTCCCACCCATCTCATGCTTGTTACTTCCTGTTCTTTGTGGAAATTTCAAAGAAACTGTTACCACACTGCAGCAATACATCTGTCAGTACACAACTTTCTAGTTTCCTCTTTAAATAAGTTTCCATGTGAAAATTATTAATAAAATCTCTTTCTTTTGTTTAATTTTACATGGTTCCAAGTGTTCCAGATTTAAATTCAATCCTCTCTCACATGAGCCCGATTATGAAAACAACAAATAGAACAGGGATGTGAAATAGCTCTAAACTACTCTGCTTAATGAAACTGGCAGGTACACTGAATTATAAATTGGCTTTAACCACAAAGAGTTAAACTCTGATTCACAGAATAATAGAAAGATTGCTTATACCAAACATCTGGGCCAAATAATGAACATCTACTGTATATGCTCATGTATAAGTCTAAACATTTTAGTCATGAATTAGACCCAAAAAACCCAGAATTGACTTATCCACAGATCAGTGTGAGTGTTGTACTTTAATACTTTTAAAAAGGAGCCAACTTTTTTTTTTTTAAAAAAGGTTAAAGACAAGAATGTAACCTGTCCTGGAAGCACTGCCCCCCCCCCCCAATTCATGTAGCCTTTAGTAATGCATGCTGGAATTTTTTAATTCTTTGACATCATTTTCCTTTGCTTCATCCTTTAGATCCTTTGTTACATGCCTCTAAGTTTTACCCTCAACTTATCCATTTGTCCTATCAAAATCCTTAATTTTGGCCCCAAAACCTGCTCTCAACTTGTACATGAAGTTGAGTTATAGCTGAGAATATACGGTATACATCAATCCACACTTGCTTCACATGTTAGATGCTGTTTCAGATTATATTCTGCTACAAAAGATTTCAACATGAACAAACTAGCAGAACGTAGAAAATATAATTCTTAGACACTGAAAATGCAAGTTCATGCTTTCATTCAGCCTAAATGATCAAATCTGCAATCCTAAACACTTTTAGAAACTAAATCCCATTTAATTTATTGAGACTGACCTCCGAGTAAAGATGCTTAGCACTTCACCACCAACCTTAGTGAGATGAAGAATGAATATATATGCTTAGTGCAGGGGTAGGCAACCTGTCCCCTTTAAGGGCTGAGGGACTTCAGCTCCCAGAAGCCTCAGCTATGTTGGCCAATAGACCTATGTTGGCCAATAGTTCCTGGGATTCTGGGAACTGAAGTCCCTTGGCCCATAAAGGGGACAAGTTGCCTACCCCTGCTTTAGTGCCTTCTGGTCAGCAACACCAAGGTGACCTGCACTCATTGGGGCCTGTTGCCACGTCCCCTCCATTTGGACTCCATGCCTTCATTGTGTTTGTCAGATTTCAACTTACATATTTATAATTGCTATGGTGTCAAGGACTAGGAACCAAAGATGACTAGATTGATCAACTGTCATCAATCAAAAAGGAAAGGAGATATTTTAATGCTTTGGGTATCTGGGGCAAAGAAACATTTGAGTATGCAAAAGCCAATTTTCCCCATGTCCTAATGCAACAAAGACAATGATCCCTGATTCTTTTGTGATCTTTCATCTTAGTATCAAAACACAAACATTCAGTGTTTGTTGTCCTCGTCATTTTTCAGAAAGTAGTTGCTAGGAGTCCTTTGGAAACCCATTTCAGTAGAGACATGTTTCTTTTCTATTTCTAGATTTTCTTCCTGAATTCATATAGGAAGACATTCTACACAAGTCACTCCCAGCAGCTTCTGGACTAGTGCCTGAACATACTGCGATCTTGCCTAGGGAACATGTCTACCATGTCTAGGGAAGGCCTGCCCCCTGTTTTTTGGATTTACCTTGCCAATGAGGAGCCGTTTCCCCTTCTTTCCTCCATGCATATTAGTAGACTCAAGAATGAATATTCTTGCTTACACTCATACCCTTTCTCTCCCATTCTTCTCTCTCTCTGACTCTCTGGATACAGTTGCACTTCTTGGCTCACCCCCGCTACTCCTATTTTCCACTGTGGGATAGCATTCAGTGACCTGACTCTGATTTTGTATCTCACTGCCTTTTAATAAAATTCCTTTCTGGGTTATGCCCCGAGGACTTAGATGTTCTCCCTCCTGGATGCCTATAAGGACACTTCACTATCTAGGCTAAAGACCCAAAGGTTATCCACACTGTGCTGCTCTTAATTTGGAAATGATGCCAGCTTCTAGGTCAGTTCTACCAGACTGACAACAGTTTGTTCTTTAGACAGAATACAACCATGGATTACATGGAACAGAGGTTGTCCTTAAAACAAGACTCAAATCCTTATTTTTCTGTTGTTACAGAGACTATTCAGATGAACAGAGACAACAGGTCCAGAAGTATAGAGACCACAGCTTGGAATGTTAGGATTAAACTTAATTTATTAATGTTGAGAGTTAGAAAGAAGAAAATTAGCTTTTTGTTAATACTCAGTGGCAAAGCATTTGACCTGTTGTGATACTATTAAAATAATTTATTAACTGAATCATAAGCTTTTAAAGGAACTTTGAGCTTTTACAGATGGCATGTTTACTTGTCATCTAGTGCCACATTTTGTTATTGGCTCCTTTGGAAGTATTCTTTTTGTGGTTTTTAAGTTGTCTCCTCCAGCCCAACTTCCAAGATTGTTGAACTACCAATCCTAATTTGATTAATTATTGTGATTAGTGTTATTTGAAGTGCAATGCATCTAGAAACTATGAGATAAGGGACAGCTGTCCTAAAGCATGGAATCCAGCAACGTGTTCCCCTCAGTGTGGTTACCAATCTGCAATCTCTTTGCTTTCCATCCCATCCAACATGCTATACAGTCACACTTCAGAGATTTTTTTGGATTAGAAAAAGTGAATAGTGAATTGTATGTTCAGTCATTTCAGTTAGAGGAAACTAATCATCCACAATGTAAATTGCAACAGTGACTACAAAAACCAGTTAATGAAGAGTTCTTAGAGAAGAGGATTTGTAATAGAAACATTTGGAGTACCTTTGAACATAAGAAAAGAATATTCTCTCCCTCCCCCATGGTGTGGTCTGCAAATATCAATGTTGAAGCATCTGATTAACTCATTAAATATTGGGGTGAGAGGGTCACTAATTAAAACATTACTAGTTAAATTTAACTACTTAATTCTAAGCGAAAACACAAAAACCCCTCCATACTATTTAGAACAGGGGTAGGCAACCTTTCCCCTTTAAAGGCCGAGGGACTTCAGCTCCCAGAAGCCTCGAGCCATGTTGGTCAATAGTCCCATGTTGGCCAATAGCTCCTGGGATTCTGGGAGCTGAAGTCCCTCGGCCCTTAAAGAGGAAAGGTTGCCTACCCCTGATTTAGAACAATGGATGACTAAGGTTTTGGACTGTGCATTAAAGCTGGAGGTTGGCAGGCATTTCAGCAATGGGTGTGTATGTGTGTGTGTATGGCAGCAAACACAGTTCTGCTTCCTCCCCTACATGTCTGATACATATGTTTGAAAAAAATGTCTACATGGGACTATTGTAAATAAGGAAGAAAAACAAATAAGCAATTATAATAAACTATTGTAGTCAGCATCAAGTGAATTTCTTACCTGGCAAATACTCTGTCTTTATTTGCCTTTTCTTTTCCATACTGTACAGACTGGACCTCTGTTCTCCCACTGAAAGTCAATGATAACACTGAGATCATAAAGAAAATGGAATGGGGAAGAATACTTTTTGTTTTGTTTTGGTCTAAGATAAGAAAACAGGAACATGCAAGTTTACCAGTGAAATTACAACTATTTTTGTTCCAATGGCTAACATGTGCTAGAATTGACAAGGCAATAGTAGGTATTTAGGGTTATTATACTAACTCACAAGTGATTCTTACCTGAATTCAATTATGGATGCTACACTGGCCGCAGAAGGCCAGATATACTAGCTGTGTGTATCTTTCCTTTTTTGTGTTTTCATTAACAAATTATGCTCTAACTCTGTATTTAAATATATATTTCCACTGAATGTCTTCAAGCCTTTGAAGTGTTAATTGTAAAAGAAAAATACAAATTAGACTGACATTTCTCACTGAGAAATTTCCTCCTGATGCACACTACTTCACTGCTGGCTTTGTATGGTTTAGCAGTATAAGGACAAGTCAGAGGCACTTTGGCTACCATGTCCACAACCCCCACCCCTACCCATGAAGCATGGTAGTAAAAAGGAATTTTAAATGCAGGGACAGATCCCACACCCCATAACTGTTCCCATATTGCTATGACACAAGGTTGAAAAACAAAAACAAGAGAGAGAGAAATTAAATGATCTGTCATGTTTACAAATATGGTTCAAGTTGGTTCCCAGAGAAACAACAGGTCACCCTTCAGGATTCCCCTAGCCAAATCAATATAATTCATTTGCTTTGGGTTTTTAATTGACCAGTACCTGCTGAACCCTTAAGACATACTGGAGGAAAAGGAGAAGCAGCTGATTCTATCACAGGGTAGGTTGCTTCCTTTATTAGTTTAATTAGTGTGTGTATGAATGTGTTTGAACCCTGGGAGTCCTTTCCTTTTTAATTTTTTTTAAAGCTGAGCTCAAAAAGCATATAAGGGGAAATATAGAAGATAATTTCCCTAGAGCCCCCAACAACCTGAATCTGCTTTTAAATTTTTCTATTTTTTTAAAAAGAGTTTAACCACAAAAGGAACAAAGTATGTATTTTTCTAGCAATAACAAATATAATAGGGAAATCTTACCAGTACCGAAACTTTGAACCCAAAGTAAAATAATGTGCAAAAAAGTTCTTCTGGGGTGGCAGTGGTCGGTCTAACCGGAAAAAGGTGTGATGCTCTACACAAGCTTTCCATAAATTCTTACAGGCTCGATAATTCACCATGTTGAACCCGAGCAAGGTTTCTCTAGATTCATGCTGGGGAGGTGGAAATATGAGAAAGTTAGTGTCATGTTAACAGCAGAGGTCATGGCTCTCATTAAATATTGTTCCTTTTTCGCAACAAGTGCAAAGGACTATGAAGAAATCAAGAAAAATAACTTAAAAGAGTTTCTATACAGGAGAAGATCAACAGCAATACTTTTATGACAGTGACAGATATGTTTTGCATGCTTTTTAAGTCCTGCCATTCTATGTATCATTAACATCAAACTAGCACTTCCTCTATTAATGTCAAGAAGACCTGGTTCAGAATGGAGCTGTTCCAATGCTTCTGGAAATAAAAAAAAAAAACCCTCTAATGATTCTGTACATTGTTTTTCAGTCATGTTTATAGAATCATGTTCTGAAAGCATTTATAAGCAAATAATATCCTTAAAAAGATGACAAACCTTCCTTACCGCTCAAAAGGATTTACAATGTGTGTTGCATGAAAGATGAAGGAATTGCATATAGCCAACTTTATTGCCTCCTGAGGCAAAAAATTTAAAGGTGTTACCACACTGCTCTCGGGGATGAGTGAATGGGAGGGGGAATGAAGGATATATAGACATCTATACACTACTTTTCAATCAATCAAAGTCCTAGCTTAGGGAAAGGATTGAATGTTTTGACCTGGAATTTCTACCTGGTGAGATTCTGAAAAATGAAGAGTCCAATTTTGAGCACTGCCTCCATCTTTCCCCATTTCCCATCCCTTTAACAATGCTAGCCCCTGCCATTATCCACTATGAACCAAATTGCACCCAGTTAAAAAAGATTAATTTACCTACTTACAGAACCAAGTTACATAAGATCAGAAGAGAGATCATTTGCCAATGATACTCTAAAGATGTCAGAGAAGTTGGGAAACATCTTGAACCTTTGGAGGCCAAGTGTATTTAAAAACAGGACCCCAATTAAATATATGTAGGCTGCAGGAAGCAGAGGTTTTACTGACTTTGTCTAGCTCAAGTGGTACCCAAACTTTTTCAGGCTACCGCCCCCTTTCCTCTTGGGTGACAACCCAAGCGCCCCCATGCCTATTTCTTGGTATTAGGTCCACTGTTCTACTGGCG
>CM034701.1:138616786-138655837 GCA_020142125.1 Phrynosoma platyrhinos | reverse complement strand
AAGGTGAAAGAGGCCCTTCTATGGAAGGAACAACACTGCCTGAATGGGGTGCCTGACAAAGAGGGTGGGCAGGCAGGTGAGCTCAGTAGGATTTCCACTAGAGGAAGGAAGACTACATGGCCACATGGGCAGCCCTTGCCAAGAAATGTCCCTGCAGCTGCCCTTTCCCCCCTCCTCCTCCTGGCAAAGGAAAGGAGAAGAAAATAAAAGTGGAGAGGAAAGGAATAGGAAACCCCAGGAGCATTGATAATATCCAATGCAAGGGGGAACGAAGGAAGAGCCTGCCCATGTCCCTTCTGCCCTGGTCAGTTGGCTTGAGCTAGTTAGCCAAGGCAAAAGGGAAAGAAGGGTGTATGCTGCCCCCTTCTCTTTTGTCCTGGAACCAGCTGGTGTCTTTCTTACCTGAAGGGGGAAGCTGGGCAGTTTCTGGGAAAGGTGGGCATGGGAAGTATTTTGGTGCCCAAAGATGGGAGGGAGCAAGGAAGGGGGAAGGACAGGGTCCGTTTGCTCAGTTCCTGTGTGAGGCAAACCTGGAGGAGCCATGCTAGGTCTCTTGCCTCTCAGTCTGGACAGACACAGCTTATTTCCCATGCAGCTCTCCATTCAGCCTCCCTCTGTCCTGTCCCAGAATGGTATACAAAAGAAGTTTCTTGCAATTAGGGTTGCCATAAGTCTCTTCCACAAAACCCCAGATGCAAGTCTACAAAAGCTTATGCTACAATTCTTTGCACACAGTCTCAAAGGTGCTACAAAATCCCTTGCATACTGATATTCCAGTCTAACATGGCTTACGGTTGAATCTGCACTGCAGAATTAATGCAGTTTGACACCGCTTTAACTGTCATGGCTCAATGCTATGGAATTCGGAGTTTTGTTGTCACACCAGAACTCCCTGAGAGAGGCTACACAGCTCATAAAACTTTCCACAGAATTGAGCCATGGCAGTTAAAGCAGTTTTGAACTGCATTATTTCTGTAATGCAAATTAAGTCTATGTCTCTGAATTCTAGCCACTTGGAAGAGAACTTAACAAAGGTGGGGTTCCCCTCCTCCCACTTCTATGGAGGAGAGGGAAGGAGAAAAACTCCCAAACAGCTATGAGACAAAGGGGGGGCTGCAGACTACCAGAAATAGTGCAAATTGAGTCCACTTTTAGGGTTAGGGTTAGTGCTAGGGAATCATGGGAATTGTTTTTTTCTGAGACATTGAGCCTTCTCTGTCAGAGAGCTCTGGTGCCACAATAAACTACAGTTCCCATGATTCCCTAACCCTAACCCTAAAAGTGGACTCAATTTACACTATTTCTGGCAGTCTGCAACCCCCTAAGAGGGACTCCTACTCTAGGAATCATATCTAGGGGTTGCCGTGCTAGCCAGCCAATACAGCAAAGCACAATAATATCCAAAACCCACAAAACAGTGATACCTTTAATGGGCAACCAACATGCACAAAACAAATGAAACAAGCTTTTGAGGCTCAACTGGCTTCATTAGGCAACGGTGTTAAAAATCAAACAGGAGAAAGGTATCACTGTTTTGTGGATTTTGGATGTTATTGTTTGCAGTGTGGCCAACACAGCTACTTCTGGATATGCTTTCTAGATTTAGGATACTGCATTTTAGACAAAACATAAGAATCCTAAACAAGTGAGAACAAAGAGCTGAGACTTAACTTTTTGAGGTCTTTACCTCCAACAAAAGTCAATTTTTTTTTTAAAATGGGACTACATTTGATGTGTTTTAAGCAGCATTTAAAAGTTTTTTTCAGCTGCAACAACTGTCTTGAGTTGTCTTGAGAAATTCAATTATTATCTGCCAAAGGAGGAGAGCAGGTATTTTCACACAGGAGAGAAAAAGAAAGAAGGTTTCTCAATTGTGTTGCTAATGGACCTATTTGCAAATGTTATTTTCTAGACTTCACTGTTTTTTTCCAGAGTCCATATGCCCCCACTTTTTTTCAAACACAGACATTTCTATGGGGGAGGGAAACGGACAAAAGGGGCTCTCCATCCTATCAGCATGCAATTAAGAGGAAAGAGGGGCTCTGGGCCTTAAGAAAGGGTCTCTCCTTCTTCAAACACACACACAAACATTTCTATGTGGGGTGGGGCTGGAGGAAAGGGCAGCTCCAGTCTCAAGCAAGCAAAAAGTTCCACCATATCGCCACACATTTACCAGGACACAAAAAAGCCTCCTCGCTTCTCCAAGCCTCTGCTTCCCTCCTTTCCCTTCCCACCTCTGGGTAATAATAATAATAATAATAATAATAATAATAATAATAATAATAATAATAATAATAATAATTATACCCCGCCCCTCTGAGAACAATCGGGGCGGCTAAAAATATTAAGATACAAGATACGGTATCTTGTATCTTAATATTACTGTATGCCATTTTGGCATACAGTATTCCTAACCCCCCCTTAAATCAAGTAAGATTAAAATATACAATTTGAGTTTTAAATTTTAAACAACAAAACAAACATAAGCATACTGCAACAATAATTAGCAAGCGGGTTAATAAACAGGCAGTGGTGTCAAGTTGAGGGAGTTCAAAGCAAGTTCCTGGAGGACTCTCTTAAAAGGAGGGCTCTGGGTCTGGCACGCCTGCACAGTAATACCCAGAGCCTCAAGGGCAGGATCTGAATAGTTTTCCCCCTTGTTTTTACTCCTGCCTTCAGGAATCTGAGACATGCTGCTTTTCAAAGACTTCAATCTGGGACTTTCATGGTTTTTGAGCAGTACTGGCAACCTAATTGCAACCCCCATCCCCACAATTCCCTGCTGTCCCATCTGTCCCTCAGCACCCCCCTGCTGCTTCCCCCCCTTACTCTCCTGGAGCTTTCCAGTGCCCCCAGGGGAGCACTACTGCTGCATGTGCGTGTGACGCCGGGTGCCATTTTGGAAGACAAAATGGTGCCCGAGTAGTGCGCATGTGCGCGCGATGCCAAGTGCCATTTTGGCTTCCAAAATGGTGCCTGGAGTCGTGCGCATGCACAGGTGTGTGAGACGGTGGGCGCATGCACACGACTCTGGACACCATTTTGGAAGCCAAAATGGCATCCGGCGACGGCGGCGCACGGGCCGGTAGGAAGGCCCTGGCAGTCCGGGTCTGGCCTGCGGGTCAGTTTGGGGACCCCTGCTTTAGGATCTTGTCTAGCTGTTTCATAGCTCCCCTTCCCAATCAGAAGACTAGTTCTTTTGATTTCTTGACTGCAATCCACTTTCTGACCAATTAGCTCTTAAGCCATAAGATGCAAGAAACAAAATACTTATGGAACATCAGGAGGAAAAAGAATTAAAGATTAGTACTTACCAATTCTTTTCTAAGCTGAATAAAAAACTGCTTGCACTTAAAAGAAATTTTGACAATCTTCAACCTGAAAGGAACAAAAAATCAGAATGCTGCAATGTATAATCTGGGTAGGCCTGATAAATACATTTAGTGTCCACTTTTTATGTGCCGAGAAAAACTGGTTTCTCTCCCCTCCGCCCACAATCCTATCCCAAAATAAATTGGATTACTTTAACACTGTATTTCACAGAAGATTATCTAGAACTACAAAATAGGTCACAGAAAAGTCTTAACTTTATACTAGCTAAATCTAACTCCAGAAGAGTTTACCTAGCATAAAGACTAGTGATCCAAAAGGTTATGTGTAGTATTTCATCCTCATTCTAGGGCTTTTCCAGCTCTCAACCTCAATGCACCCTCACCCAGACACTTCTACTGAGCTTTGGGAGGCCATATGGAGCAGCTTCAGATGTGGCGATAACATGGTACAACTGAAGGGGAGGGGAAGAAATCAGCAACCTCTTCTGAACAAGGAACCTGAGTTAGAGTCATCAGACTGCAGCATAATAATGTATGTATTTCATAATGTATATATCATTTTATTATTTTATTAGTCTGTAATTATATTAATTATTATTTCTTCTACTAGAGGGTCCCAGATGGCTTAAAGAATGAGTTACAAAACGATATGGTTAAAGTCGATCTCAATACATATTAAAAACATTTGTTTTTAAATACTGCTATGTCAGCTTCAACTTATAGTGATCCTATGAATGACAGATCTCCAAGATACCCTTTTATCAATTGTCCTGCTCAGGTCTTATAAACTCATTTACTGAATCAATCCATGTGTCACACTCTTTTCCTACTGCTTTCCACTTTTCTGAGCATTATTTATTTATTTACCATTTAATTTACCGTAAATGTTACTTCAGAGGACACCAGGCTGAAGAGGAGGGTGAAACAAATGTTTGCCTCAAAAGCCTTTCCTCAGCCTGGCTGTTTCTTCGGGAAACAGCCGGGCTACAGAAGAGGCTTGTACTACTGTACTGACCCATGTGTAAGTCAACCCAGTTTTTTTGGGTCAATTTTTGGGCATAAATTTCTCAACTTATAGTCTAGTACAGGGGTAGGCAACCTTTCCCCTTTAAGGGCCGAGGGACTTCAACTCCCAGAATCCCAGGAGCTATTGGCCAACATGGGACTATTGGCCAACATGGCTGAGGCTTCTGGGAGCTGAAGTCCCTCGGCCCTTAAAGGGGAAAGGTTGCCTACCCCTGGTCTAGTATATATGGTATACTAGTCTAGTATATATGTGCTGGCTATTATGATACAGAACCAATCGTGCTGTTATGGATTGACAGTTCACACACTGAGCCTCATAGCTTGAGGCCCACTCTGCTTTAGCAACTCTGCAACTGTAAAAATGCAAGGAAGAAATGCAGAACAGAATACAAATAATAAATGTTTATATGTAACAATAAATATATTTTAATTTATGTAGCACTCTGAAAATGTGTCAATGATTGAAATTCAACGAAGTGTTAGGGACTGAAACACATACCTCCCACATCTTCATGATAGCCAGTCTAAAACTCTAGTCAAAATTCAGACCAACCATACTGTCTCACAATGACTAATCAGACTACGGTCCAAAACACATTGCAGAAGTAATTCAGTTTGAGGCGCTTTAACTGCCCTAGCTCAGTGCTAGAGAATCCTGGGAACTGTAGTTTACTGTGGCACCAGAGCACCTTGACAACGAAGGCTAAATGTCTCACAAAATGACAGTTCCCAGAATTCCTTAGCATTTATCCAGGGCAGTTAAAATGAGCTCAAACTGCATTATTTCTGCATTGTGTTTTGTACCCCTAGCTCTAGCTTTGCCAGATGATCTTGGATGACACACATTTCCTCAACCCATTTCAAACTGGCCTCAGAGCAAGATATGGAGTTGAGACTGCTATGGTTGCCTCAGTGGATAATTCCTGCATTATCACTGAATGTCATGGTAACAGTTGTGACATAAATAACTAGCAAAATTAAAACTATACCTTTAAATTACAGTATCATAGTCTCAGTGCCTTTGCATATACATAGTTTTATGTGGTTGAAGTGAAAATTTGGTAAGATGTGGTTTTTTAAAGAAAAATTTTAAAAAATAAATTTTTCAATTTAAAAAATGTTTTTAAAATTAAAATTTAATTAAACAAAAACCACCCTGGGACCTCTCATTTCTCCTTCCACTGAGCTTCACACCACTCACACCATTTCTTCAGCATTTTAATGGGACACAGGTAAATGTCACAGCCTATTTCTGCCAAAAAGCAGGTGTTTGAAGAGCAGTGGTGTCATCCCCACTTAGGATGTCATCTGGTGTTGGTCCACCCTCTCTGCACCCCCTAGTGATGCCCCTGGGGAATGTGTCCCTGCTGATGCTCTTGGACCTCTCAGCAGCATTCGATACCATTGACCATGGTATCATTCTGGAATGCCTGAGGGGGTGGGGAATCAGAGGCACTGTATTGCAGTGGTTCCGGTCCTACTCTTAGGCAGGTTCCAGATCGTGGTGCTCGGGGATAGCTGCTCCACACAAAAGTGGCGTACCAGAAGTGGTTATTCTATTCTATTCCCAATGCTATTCAACATCTACATCAGGGGTAGGCAACCTTTTCCCTTTAAGGGCCGAGGGACTTCAGCTCCCAGAAGCCTCAGCCATGTTGGCCAATAGTCCCATGCTGGCCAATAGCTCCTGAGATTCTGGGAGCTGAAGTCCCTTGGCCCTTAAAGGGGAAAGGTTGCCTACCCCTGATCTACATGAAACCGCTAGGATAGATCATCTGAAGAAATGGGGTGGGATGTTATCAGTAAGCTGATGACACTCAAATATACTCTCCATGCTTTCAAAAACAGCTTTGGCTAAGGATAGTGTGTCTCCTCTGAATGAACGCTTGATAGAGGTAATGGGCTGGTTGAAGAAAAACAAAATGAAACTAAATCCAGACAAGGCAGAGATGCTTAATATCAAGGGTCCTAATCTGGAGCTGGAGGTGTGTGTCAACCAGTTCTGGATGGGGTTACACTCCCCCTGAAAGACTATGTTCGCAGTTTGGGAGTGCTCCTGGATCCATCCCTTCAAATGTCAACTCAGATTATATGTGTTGGTTACGAATGCCTATTATCAGCTTCAGCTGATATGCCAACTGCATCCCTTCCTAGAATATAAGGACCTAAAGATGGTAGTGCATGCACTGATAACTTCAAGGATGGAGTTCTGCAATATGCTGTATGCTGGGCTACCTTTGTACCACGTCTGGAAACTCCAATTGGTTCAGAATATGGCAGCTAGACTGATTATGGGTACAGCCAGGAGTGATCATATCACAACAATCTTAAAATCACTCCACTGGCTGCCAATTAGTTCCTGGGCAAAGTAAAAAGTGTTGGTTATTACAACAGCATTAGAGATACATCTCCTCCGGCAGGCCTACCCAGTTAATTTTATATCATGATTTTTTAACTGGTATATTTTAAAGACTGTATTATCTGGGTGTATTTTAATGATTTTATAATATTGTATTTTAACCGTTGGTTTTATGTCTTTTCTTTTTTAATTGTGTTTTGCATTTTAACATGCTGTACCCTGCCTTGAGCAGAGGTGGAAAACAAATAAAAATTATTGTTGTTGTTTTAGAGGCCACTTGTCTGTGTAACAAAATAACAGGCCAATTGTTTTAATTGTACATGACCATATACTCATAATTAGTTGTACTGGAAACACAAACAAAGACTGTGGCTAAGTAGTGAAGCAGAGGTAAATGGCTAGATCTGCAATGCAGAATTTGAACTTGTGCCTCTTTAGATATGTGAATCTGAACTGCTATTCATTAGGCCTGACTTCCCCAACTTGCTGCCTTCCAGATATACAAAAAATGTTGATAGGTTTTTTGTGGATTTTTTCGGGCTGTGTGGCCATGTTCTAGAAGAGTTTCTTTCTGACGTTTCGCCAGCATCTGTGGCTAGCATCTTCAGTTTTCTCTGAAGCCCGAAAAACGCACAAAAAACCTATGGATGCCGGCCATGAAAGCTACGACTTCACAAAAAATGGTGATGCTAGCTAGGGAAGATAACAGCTGTGAGTCAACACATCTGGATGACAAAAGGCTATGAAAAGTGGCATTATGCTGACAGAAGCTCAGCAGTGAAGGCTGCTATCCTCTATCTTTGCCACTCTCACTAGAATAAGAGATGAGGAATGAGCTAAGTGATGAAAGTTCTAAAATTGTGATGATAAGGCACTGCAACTGAGGCCTTCAATATGCAGGTGTCTCCATGCAACAGGATGATTAGTGGTGATAGTTACTTTTGTCACACTGCTTTTAATGTATTTATTGTGCTCCTGGTTTGCTGATAAGGATAAGATTCCTACTAATACAGATGACGCAAAAAGTGCTGAAGCTACAGGCGCTACCCTAGACTCAGTCTATCCATGCTTCAAGCATATAAATGCCACACAGTCATCATTTCCAGAGAGCACAATTTATAGCCCTCCTCTAAGTCCTGTCATGCAGCTGTCTTGCTCCTGCTGGTGAATTGTACCATCACTTCCTATTGGAATAGTGGTGACTACTGTTTTCCACACCGTTAAAGGCAGTACAGAAGCAAGAATGTGAACTGATTTAACAGGTGGAAGAGACTGAGAGCACACATAAGCACCTTCAAATCCATGTTCAATTGCCTACACTTCTCTGAGCTCTGAGGGGAGGACATATGAACTTCTGTTTGCATCTATTCCTGCTGGTGTCCTATGATGTCAGCATATTCCTGCTGGTGTCCTATGATGTCAGTTTTTAAATAAGTTTTTGATCAAAAATGTAGTCTTTGTCTTTTCTCTCCAAGCCTTCAGGGGTGTTTCCTCTCTCCTACCTCCTGCCCATCACAGTTGCGATCCTGAAGAATCAAGGCAAGGTTTTAATATAATTAGCCCTCTCTTCTCCCAAGTGGTGAGTGAAAGGGGAGGCAACAATGGCCACCCACCTGCCTTCTGCCAAAATTCACTGCCTTGCAAATAACAGGACATCCACATGTTCAATAATGCAGTTCCTTCCATGTACTACAATTAAAACCATGAGTCCTTTCTCTTTGCAGTTTCAGGGCTTTTTTGCTCCATCCTCCACCCACCCCATATAGCGAATATGTAAACATCACATATGGCTGGATCTAATTTTCAATGTGTAGACTGGCCCTATACCTCCTCCTCTGCTTCCTACCAGCAGCTCTGGAGAAGCAGTCTGCTCAAGGCTGCTTGGCAGGGAAGAACCAAAGCCTAATCTGTAAACATATATGCATCTGAGGAAGTAGACTGAAGTCTACGAAAGCTCATGCTGTAAACTTCTTTATTTGAGGGGGGTTGCAGACTGTCAAAAATAGTGTGAATTCAGTCCGCTTTTAGGGTTAGGGTTAGTGCTAGGGAATCATGGGAATTGTTATTTTTCTGAGACATTGAACCTTCTTTGTCAGAGAACTCTAGTGCCACAATAAAATTCAGTTCCCATGATTCCCTAACCTTAACCCTAACCCTAAAAGTGGACTGAATTCACACTATTTTTGACAGTCTGCAACCCCCCTCAGTTAGTCTCAAAGGTGCTACAAGATCTCTCTACATAGTATAAATATATCTAACTTCCTACACAAACATTTAGCAAACTTGCAGAAAATAAAATTTAATTTAAGCAAGTTTCCTGGGGTTTTTTGGCAGGAGATTCAAATATGTTATTAATTCATAGCAAATATATGAAGGCGTTAAATGCTTCTTCAGAACAGGAGTTGTTTCAGCCTTTATATGTGGCCATAGAGACAAACGCATCAGACAATATCACACCTGTAATAACAGTGAATTCCTGTGTGACTGTATCACTTTGGAGATATGTTAGATAAAAAAAGTAGGCCAAACCAATCTACCCTGAAGGAATTTTACAACCTCGCAAGGAGAAACTGTATTACCATATTGTTCTGTGTATAACAATGATATGAAACGCACTTAGTACTATTTGCAACACCTATTAAAAGGCCTGAATTTTACAAGGAAAATTTTTTTTCAAGATTGATTTATTCTTGATAAAAACTGACTTTTGCAAAGTATAATAAAATAAATTACGGCCCACAAATAAAGCTGGAAACCAGACGCTGATGTATATGAAAAGAAAAGTAGTATAAAGAAATGTGTACATTATGTGATATTATTTCAACAGCAATAACAATGTAAATAATTAAGCAGATATTTAAACAGGAACACCAATGTGTACATTATGTGATATTATTTCAACAGCAATAACAATGTAAATAATTAAACAGATATTTAAACAGGAACATCAGCTTTCAAAGCTTAACAAGTAGCCACACAGCTGCAAGAATCCAAGTCAAGAGAATCCAAGAAGTTAAAATGAAAAGGACTACGTATAAGAACAGTGTGTCTTTATACACGAGATCTCACAAGGGGCAGCTGAGTATGCATGAATACAGAATATGAATGAAGTTTTTTTGAGGAAGTGTTAAAATCACACAGGCATCTCCATTAGTTTCTCAGAGTGGGCAAAGTGGTGCAATATCTAACTTGGAATGTTCTCACAATATACCTCTGCAGTATTTCAGAAACATTCATGATTCTGTAAAAGAGATCTTAAGTTCACCAAACTTCCTCTAAAAATCTCTGAGTGATTTGATAACTATTATTCATTTAGATCAAATCACCACCTAGAAAGGGGGAAAATACTTGAGCACATAAAATTCAATCTGAAGCTTCCTATGCACACACTTTAATCATAACTACAGGACTTGGATATATGATTCATTTGATGCATTCTGTCTATAAAGGTTCAACTGCACAGAGGACATTGTGAATATCCCTAGACACAGTGACAAAAATATAGTTTACTATTACGTAAGTTTTGAGATTATGTACCGTATTTTCCCGCGTATAAGACGACCCCCCATTTTTCCCAATCAAAATATAGAGTTTTAGCACCTCTATCCTCCTTATCCTTATCCCCGGTGTATAAGACGACCCCCCCACTTTAACCACAGATTTTGCAGGTTAAAAAGTAGTCTTATATGCAGGAAAATAAGGTAGTCCTCTCTATTCTTTTCTCTTTTGGTACATACATAAGGAGACTGGAAACTTTTGATTCTCCTTCTGCTTCCTTATTGCATTCAAATGTACCATCATTACATTCCGATTCACGAAAAAAATCCTCTGAACTGTCTTCCAGCATTCATATTTTGCATCAAAATTCTTGAAGCATACTACTTATTACTATTGTCTTGAATGTCCATTCCTCTTTAGATTTCCCGCAATTATACTTCTATCTTCCACATCCAATGGTGGTACTTCCTTAAATAATGGCACAGTATTTATTATGCCTAGAACCCTGAACTAGATAATGTTTCCTTTTGTTTTCTAACCCTTCAGCTGTTATCTTCTAACCCTTCTCAAAATCTAAAAGTTTGCATCCAATCCTTTAGGCTGCATATGTACAAATCTATGCATGCACCTGACCTGTATGCATATTCTGTCCTCTGTACACATGGATTCACTGGTCTCCCAATGTCAAATTCTAAACTTTAAATTCTTCAGCATGAGGACCTTTATTGTTATTTTGTAAAACTAACACATAAATGTTGCAACATAGTCAATATTACAAAATATTACATCAACAAGTCCAGGCCCACTCTTTCAAGTGGAATTGCAGGCATGGGTGTAACTGGAACTTGGTATGCTAATGACTACTTAATACTTCAGGCATGTGCTTTCGAGTCTTTGTCATTTCACAGGCAACACTGTGAAAAAGCTCTGTAACATGCTAGTAATAATGAATCAGAAATTAGATGCATCCATCGCTACAGATCATACACAGGACCTCTCTGTCTAAATTTAATATGATTAAAGTTAAAGTGATTAAGATTAAAGCCAATGAAAACATATTAAAAGTCTCACAAAAAGACATATGCACAAAACAGGATGCAGAGTGAACAATTTCCACATTACTAGATAAGGAATTCCTTTTTTTTCTTTGTGGGTATGCATCTCCATAATTCTTTAGCTGAGAAAAATGTCAGAAATGATATTTGTGAAGATGGAGAAAGGAGGAACCAGTATTATTCAACTCACATACACTCTCATAGGCAGTTTTCTCTTGCCTTTCAATAGTAGACAGTTCTAATGACCAGCATACTACTTCCTTTCAAAGGGTCATTCTTTTTAAGATCATGAAGCATGCCATGCTCCTTCCCTTTTCAAGGGAATAAAGGTACAAAGTATATACAAAGTATATATAAAATAAAATAAAAATATTTGGGTAATATAAAACGCATGAGCTACTGTGAGACAGAATCAGAATCAATCATTCTGAGACATTCATCCTTTTCTCAGAGATCTCTGGTGCCACAACAAACTACAATTCCCTAAATTCCATAGCACTGAGCCATGGAAGTGAAAGTGATGTCAACCCACATTATTTCTGCAATGTGGATGCAGCTCCTAACACCTTATTTTTCTGGATTTTGAGGAGTTTTGTTGATACACTTTATTTGTAGATTGCTTTTAATATCAATGCTATTTTCCAGTTTATTTTAATGTGCAGTACCCCCTCCCAATTCGTGGGGTATCCGTTCCCCCCCCCCATGAAAAAGGTGACTCGCAAATAGTCAAGTCCCAATGAAAATAATGGCGCTCATGTTCATGGTGTGCACCACCATTTTGTCCCTCCTCGTCTCTCCTATGAAGAGTGAGACCATGGATTTCAATGGGGAGGGATGACATTACTTTCTTGTGTGTTTAATCTTTTAGTTCTAATACATTTTCATATTTTAATGTTTCGTATTTTTAACTTTATATAAATTTTGTTTTTAAAATTTTATATTTATACTTTTTAATGCTTTTGTATTGATTTAAATTTGCATTGTTTAAAATTTGTTGTTAGAAACCCTGAATCCCTATGTTGGGAGAAAGGAAGGATGATGATGATGATGATGCTGTTTATTATAACACCCTCCTAATAATGTTTCTCTACAGTGAGCATAACTCTAAATGTAAATATACAGGGAAAGGGTGCTTCTATTTTCCTTTCCGTATCAGCTGCCTGCACTGCATAAAGCTTTGCTGTAGTGGATCTTTGTCCATTCAGAATATCTGGGTAGATGAAGGCTTGGGCTGCCACCAAAACATTAAGATTGAAATTATTTGTGCATATACAGTATACCGGGGTAGGCAACTTAAGGCCCGGATGCGGCCCCCTGAGGCCTTTGGACTGGCCCCAGGCCGGTCCTGCCGCTGCCGCCACCGCCGCCCGCCATGCTGATATTGATTATTGTTATTACTTGTTCTTAGGGTTTTCTTGGCAAAATCTCCACAGGGGTTTTGTCATGGCTTTTCTGGGGCTGAGAGAGTGTGCATGCATATTTTTTAAATTTTGTTTTTAATTTTAATTTTAATTTTAATTAATTTATTTATTTTTGGTACTTCGGCCACCCCCAATTGTCTGAGGGACAGCAACCCGGCCCCCAGCTCAAAAAGGTTGCCTACCCCTGCAGTATACACTCGTCCCTCCACATTCACTGAGGTTAAGGGCACAGTATCCCTGTGAATGTGGAAAAAATGCAAATAACAAAAACAATGTTTTTACTTGAGAGAACACCTCTCTAGGAATCTCTAAGTCCTCCAGTGCAACTCTGTGGTCAACATCTGCCAGACATTGACAACAGAATTGTTCTGGAGGAGCTACAAATGCTTAGTGGAGTGTTCTCTCTAAGAATCTCTAGGTCCTTCAGTGCGGCTTTTGGTTAAAGTTGACCATAGAGTTACACTGGAGGAAGTAGGTATTTTTAGAGAGAACATATTAATAAAATCCATGAATAATCAAATCTGCAAAAGTCAAAGCAGCAAATGTGGAGGGATGAGTGTATTTTCACATGGCCCTTTGGATCCCTGTGATGGGAACAGCACAAATTATAATGCCTGGGATCCTGTTGAGGCACTGCTTTAGCATATAATCATTGCATAAGCAGTTGCACTTTCTCTGATGTTATACTGGTGAATCCAATTATTCCACAAGCACACACACACAGTCCTTGCTCTCATTTTCAACCTGGTGGGTGGGAAGCTAATTGACCATTGCACAATGGGCGAGCTCAAAGCCATTGGTGCCTATTGTACAACCAATTGCACAACGGAAGGTTCCAAGGTAATTACACTGGTGTATATTTACATTATGCTAAAAGTATACAGAATCTTGGCCACTGTTCCCAAGACTTAGCTGACTTCTTCACCAATGAAACTACAAACTAACCTAGCTTTCAAACTTGGGGGCCATTTTAGAGTTTTTATCCATTTTAACAGCTGTTTTTCAATATAGAGTGTTTGCTCTGCTGGACTTTTATCAGGTAACCAGCTAAATTCAAAGAGTCTGGTCTTTCTCAAAAGAAGGTTGCTGATCTGCATTTCTGAATCACCCTCATGCCCAGCTATAGCTCCCTGCAAATGTGCTGCTCTGGAAAAATCAATGATATTCAAGAGCAGCTGTTAGGGGCTGCAACAGGAAAGGGTGGGTAGGAAAGCTGTTACATATGCAGATTTTTGCAGATCATTCGTTGGATCTAAGTTTTTAATAGTTTCATTTTTATTCCAGTAACTTTACAATCACAAAATGAGCTGAAGTATAAATTTAATAAATAAATATCTAGAATAGATAGCATTCATATAATTTAATAAAATTTAAGATTTCAAATTCTATAGTAATAATAGTACAGGAACTATGTTGTACATTATAGTAACAGCAAATTTTATATGCCATTTCTGTAATGGAGAAACAAATGAAAATATGAAAAAAAAACTTTTAACTATCTGATTTACTTCAGATGAAACAATTCAATAATGAACAAGTATGAGACAAACAATTTTTTTCCTTATATACATCCTTACCATGGGAAGGTGTTAATTCGTACCCTGTTCTTATAAATTAATATGCCTCCCGACATTACTCCAATCATAATTTCATTGTTACTTTGATCCTGCAAAAAAAGAAAAGATAAATGTTCATGCATCCTTTATTTTCTTACATATATTTAAGTTGCAAAGTTACCTCCCTAGATCAGCAGTTCTTAAAACTTTTTTGGAATTACAAACCCATTCAAGAATCTGCTGATTGCTATACATCCCCCTATGCACCAAAATAAACAAACACAACATTTTGTATACATTATTGATTGACTGATTGATTTATGTCCCACTTTTTTCCCCAATATGTGGCCCAAAGGTGTTTACACTTTAGGCTAGAACAAAATAATTAAAACAATTTATAACACAAAAATAAAAAAAGCATTAACCAATCCAACTAAAATACTTAACACCATTAAAAAAAACCACATTAAAAACATTACTTATTTAAAACAGCACACCTGCTGCACCATCGTTCTATCCCAACCACTTAAAAGCTGAAGGCTTGTTCAAATAAGCCTTCAAGACTTTTTGCCTTAAGTTGTTAATAGCTTCATTTTGCCATGGATAAGTCGACCCAGGTTTTGGGGGTCAATTTTTGGACTAAAATTTTTAGACTTATATATGAGTATATACAGTAAATCCGAGGCCAAACTAGAACAGACCTATTGAATCAATGGATTTACATAAAGGATTTACTATTCAGCAACTGATTCAATGAGTCAATTCTATTTGAGTTACGGTTCTATTCTATTAAATTGAACTGGATTTTAAATTCCTTTAAAAGCTTTTTAATATCTTTAAAAAGTGCTTTCAGCATTATAGACATGTTTGTCCATCTATTAAAGGAAGAACTGAATGCTGTTTTCAAAGTTATATTATTCATGGAAAACAGCTAGCTTGGAATTTTATTGCCATTTCACTCATTAGTACAGCATATTTTTAAAGGAATTGCTATAACTGACATTCAGTCCTTTGGCTAAGACGTGAAAAATTGTTAATTACATAAACAAGTTTATAGAAGGTCAGTATTAAGAGAATGATACAATTTTTTTGCAAAACTATGACCCATTCATTCAAACTTACCCGTGCATAGTGCAATTCAACTCCATAGAGTTCTAAGGTTCGAGCTGTGCTGAGATAACTAAATTCTGCTTCAGCTGGAGACAAACCTCTAAGAGGAAAAAATAAGCAGAACATAACATCTTTCAAAATATAAGTAAAACAGTCTGAATCCTTAAGTTTTCCACACAAGTTCATGGAATTGGGAAATGGGATCAATTCATTAAATAAATGTTATAGCTCAGTTAACCAATCAGCCTTCTCAAAGATTTGCTCTAGGCTATACTGCAAATTCCTGGTCCACCAAAAGCAATTTCAGTATTCTAAACACAAATGTAATTACTCAAGTGTACTTTCAGATGTCTCATTTAATATATATACTATCAGTTGGAGTTATATGTATTAATACACAACCAATATGAATACTCTTTCACCACACCATCCCTCTAAAGCAATTTTCTTTAAGTCCTAAATGGGTTGTTTCTCCATAAGCCATACATGCAATAAGTTATTCAGAGAGCTATTTTTGATTTGTGCACACCTAGTAGCACAAGATTAGTCATGTAGTTCTTTGGAATGTAATACTTACATATGCTGCTGATGTAGTTTGGATACTTCTTTTTCAAAATCTTGAGGCTGGCCAGGGATGAAGGAGTAGTCTGAGAGGTAGCCTGGGAAGTTCTCTGAAAAGCTGTAGTCTCCCAGTTCAGCTGAAAGTTAAAGAAGCTATTTAATAACAGCCTCTTTTCAACACTTTGCAAAATATTGCAAGAAAAAAATTCCCTCAAATATTTTTACAAATGAATTAGCCTGATCCTAAGATGTACAAAATTACCTAATAATGGCTGGAAGTATTTGGGCAAACTCAGGTCTAAATCGAACATTATGCTGGAAGAATTTAATTACTTCCCTTCACCTTTGCTCCTGCCACCTCCTGCCCTACAGTCTTCAACAGGTTTTTCAGTATTTATGAAACAGTTTTGGAGGAATACACAAAACTGGAGCAGAGATCAACCCCTGTTCTGCTGGAATTTGCTGTTTTGCCAATGAAAGGCCATTGGTTTATACCACCTAAGGGCCCAAGGGTACTTAATGCAAGAGTACCTTTAAGTTAGTTGTAGCCTACCTGATTTAGGTTTGCTTGAAAACAACTACCAGTGAGTTCTATGGAACTCATTCAACTCAAAGGTGTGTACAGAGTTTCACCATCAAGCGTCTTTATTTTTGTGTCTTCAACTATGTTGCCTTATTTTGTACACTGATGTTCTCTCCCATTATGGTTCAGGTCACATAAACAAAACAGTGTCAGATACTTTTGCGAGGTTTCCGGTGCAGGTCTGCAATCCATTGCAGTCGTTGTTCGGTGCCTTCAAGTCATTTCCAACTTATGATGATCCTGGTGAACCTATCACAGGGTTTTCTTGGCAAGGTGTTCAGAGGAGGTTTGCCACTGCCTTTCCCTGAAACTAAAAGCATGTGACTTGCCCAAGGTCACTCAGTGGGTTTCATGGCCAAGCTGGGAATCGAACCCTGGTCTACAGAGTCGAACTCCAACACTCAAACCACTATGCCACAGTGGCTCTGTGATTTAATAACTGTATTTTTAATAATCTTATTTTTATTTTTATACTGGTCAATGACTGAAATAAATTGTTCTTGTTGTTGGCTCTGCAGTTATCTAGGTGCAAATCCATCAAGTCCACAACTGGGGTTTTCACAGAAGTGCAGCAACTCCCACTCTCAAAGTGATAAACTGCAATTCAGTTTACGAAGGAGAACATGTCAAAGAAATATTGGGCAATAAGCAGTATTCCTGTACCTGTTTTTAAATTATTTCTTTGGACTGAAATGCAAGTGATTTACTTCTAATTAGGTACCTTATTTGTTTAGTACTGACACCTCTTTAAATGAGTGGAAATGTATTTCCCACAAGAATTAAGTTGTGTTAAGAAACTTGTTGAGTAAGAGGACATAGTAGTATCCTGATTTTCCCATAGTTCCCTGCAAACTTTTGCTAAACTTTGGAAATGCTTGCCCTTTTTTGGGTGTGCAAATATATTTCAAGCAGATTTCAAGGCAGGATCTCAAAGAAGAACTCTTCCCACAATATGTTCAAAGGTAAAAATATACACTACTTTTAAAAACAAAGTACATGCTCATCTTTAGATTCTTTTTGAATTAGAACAGAACATAAGCTCAAAGAGCCCCAAGAGTTTTCTAAATTGTCAGGCTTCAGGAACAGTTTATGAAAAGTGTTAATTTGACAGAAACAGTGTAACATCCCATAATGCTAATTATTATTCAAATGACATAAATTTAAAGAAAAAGGCATTAAAAATGAACATAAGGGAAAATCCAGACAATGCTTAAAGAATCAGTCAGACTTGGTATAATCCTGGTAACTTGTATTTATTTCTGTTGAGCGCTCTCTCTCTCTCTCTCTAAAATGCAAGGAAACAAAGAAAGGGCACAAGTGGAAGTACCAATAGGTAAGGAAACAATATGTGATGATTTCAATTCAATGTACCTTGCCTCGGTTAACAATAAGGTATAGGATTCTGCTTTAGAATCAGAGTAAGCAGGTTGAGGGACCAACCCCACCCCCCAAAAGGTTTGTGATTGCTTCCTTGATCAAAGAGCAACAAATTCAGAGGAAAAAGGGAAGTACAAAATAATGTAAGCAAGTGAGACAATGTAAAGAAATGACATTTGCAGAGAAGAGATGAGTGCATGCATGTTATTTGAAAATGTTTGGGTGTTATCAGAGTTTTCAATTGCTCCTGCTACAACATGCATTCTTCCTAAGCCACCTCCTATTTATTTATGTCCATCTCTATACTAATAATATGCTGCAATCTTACTTCCACACACTTGGAAGTAGACACCAATGAATGCAGTGAGGCTTATTAGCAAAGAGAACCATACTACAATGCATTACTAACTGATTATTTTTTTTAATAAACTCATTTGTTATACATAATAAAATAAATTCAAGTATTTGCCTAAGGTTGAACAACACAAAGTTTGGAAAGCTACAGGAACAGGGAAAATTTAAAGCATACTGTAAGAACATTTTTTAAACTTGAACTATTAAAATAATTTACTTACACTGAACAGCATAGGAAGCCAAGAGTGCAGCAGTATTATAAGGGCAGGGCAATCTATGAACAGAAAAGCACACATACATGCTTATAGTAATATTTAAGCCCATCTAATTTTACCACTTTATTGGAATTATTAAAATACACTGAAATGGACATTTCCCTTTTTAAGGCAGTCAGATATGTAAAGGTGACACTCTTTTAAAACGAGCGCTTGCATTTTACATATTGGCTGGTTGTAAAAAGGATTTTCAATTAGTAAATTAATGGTTAAACTTATAAATTTTGGCAACAACCAATAAGTATATACATAGAGCTGTTCATATAAATGGATGGCAGTAACTGCATTTGCTACAGTGTTATGAAAAATCCTGATTTCTCTTTAACAACCTCCATGCTGACACATACATCTTGTTCACTGCTGTTTTGCTTCTCACTGCTATCATGACCTGAAAACATATGCTTGCCTGAGGATGAGGTGTTCAGTAACAGTTCCCTTTGTATCTCACCACTGGGGGACATATAATGCAGAAGAAATGGGAGAGGGTCATTTTGGCTGTAGTGCTCCAACTGTCAGAGGTCTCACTGGCTCCTATTGATGTCATTCTGGTGCCATGTAAAAACATGAGTTTTTATTGAGGTTTTCGGCACCTAATTGATTTTATCCACCTCTGCATATCCTCCATCATTTTAAATTGTTTTGACCATTTAAATCCTAAATTTATTTTATGCTGTCCTGAAATCGCAGGATATAGGTCTGTATATAAATACTTTAACTAATAAACAAAAATAAAATATATTTAGAAGGATCTGTTTTACCATGCCACATTATTCAGAGATCATGGCTTGTCACTTCAGGAAAGGCAAGGACCCCCAGTATGGATGATACATCAAACAAACCCCTCCTGGTTTGTTTAACAAACATATTAGCAGGGAGGAACTATGTGGGAGAGAATGGACTATAGGCCACTACTGTGGCTCATAATGGCCACTCTTTATTTTAATTTCTGTTAAAAAGGAAGGGCGTTCAAAATGAATGTGTCTTCCTCTTGATGGAGGGAAAGCTTCAGGGAAAAGATGCCAGACCTGCACATGCATCAAATCCTTTCTTGCTGTTGTTAAGATGTGCACAGTTCCTGATCCACAATCAGAATTGCACATACAACCCCACATACTGGATGTGAAGTTCCAGAACTGCAAAAGTAACTAAAGTAAACATGGTTGTAAGTTTCCCATTTTATCACATGACAACAAAGCCAGCTTTCATATACACTCTGCTTTCATAACATCACACTGGAAGTTTACATCTTACTGTTCACATATTATTCTCTCTCCCCACCCTGAATCACTTAATATTTAATAATAATAATAATAATAATAATAATAATAATAATAATAATAATAATAATAAATTTTATTTTTATCCCGCCCCTCTGCATAGCAATCGGGGCGGCTCACAACACCTAAAATACCATAGTTAAAATACATTCAGCTATCCCAATCCCTCCACCCATCCCTCCCACCCCTTAAGACCGAATTAAACTAGGAAGAGTTAAAACAGGAATCAATAACAAACAAAATTATAAAAATAATGGTGGCCAACCAATGTAGAGCCAACACCAGCATAGGAAACAAATCTTACCTTCCAGTTAGAATGTCTTGTTTGATTTGCAAAAAATATTGGTACCTTAAAGAAAAAGTAAGCACAGATTGACAACATTACTATTATATTTTTAATTAGTAAAACGAAGATCACCTTCTGACTTACAGCATTTGTATTTCATCATATACCATTATTTCAGGAAAGTGAGACACAGCAATTAAAATGAGTTTGTAACATTCTAGTAACATAAGTAATCAATATGTTGTTACTTCTTTTGTTGCTTCTTTCAACAGGTTGTCTTGGCTGTTTATGCAGGCAATACAAAATGTACTTGTATCACTACTGGTTCTACTTGTACACTCAAGTATACCCTATATCAAATTAATACATCAAATCAAGGTGAATGTAAATGGTCTCTGCTTGATAATTTAAAGTGTAGACTGATGTGTTTTTAGGAAATACTAACTCTTTTTAGAAAAACTCATTTTCAGTTGTACACCTCTGTCTGTACCTACAGAGCAACATATGTTTCTAATTCACCATTACATTATTCCATTCCAGAAATACACAATTATTCAGTGGCACTTCTCCAAAAATATTAATCTCAGTACTAATAATCTCTGCAAATTTGGTTCCAACAAGATAAGCTTCAAGATAAATTCAATAAATCTAGGGCTGTCGTGTTCCGAAGTATTGGCTGCATTAGGTGATTAACAGGTGTTAAATTCCTAAGCAAACTTTAGAAATTTTAGCCACCTGAAGGCCCCAATGAAATATCAAATGTTTTCACTTCATGGGAGGGAAATCTTTGGGCCACCCTGCAGAATTTTTGACCTCTGCATTTTACATATATTTCCTTCTACTTAAGACATCTCCAATAAATGAAATGGGGAAAAAATAAATCACCAGGAACAGATGATATCCCAATTGAACTGCCACAGTGCCTACAGGCAGATGCAACTTTAGTGCTAACTGAAATATGCCAACAAATATGGAAAACAAAGCGGTGGCCAACAGGCTGGAAACACTTGATATACATACCAATCCACAGGAAAGGAAATACCAAGGACTGCAGCAACTATAGGACAATAGCACTAATCTCACATGCAAGCAAAAAAATGCTCAAAATTTTGCAGCATAGATTCCATCCATACATGGAGAAATTCCAGAGGTGTAAGCAGAATTCAGAAAAGGAAGGAACACTAGGGACCACACTGCAAACATAAGATGGTTAATGGAGCACACCAAAGAATTCCAAAAAAGAATGAGCATGTGTTTCATAGACTACAGCAAAGCATTTGATTGTATAGATCACAAAAAAATTATGGAATGCACTCAAAGATATGGGGGTGCCACTACATCTGATAGTCCTGATGAGGAATCTGTACTAAGGACAAGAAGCCACCGTCAGAAAAGAATTTGGGGAAACAGAGTGGTTCCCAATAGGCAAAGGGGTCAGGCAAGGCTGCATCCTATCACCTTACCTGTTTAACTTATATGCTAAAAATAAATAAATAAGAAAAGCAGAATCAGAATTAGAAAAAGGAGGAGTTAAGATAGGAGGAAGCAACATTAACAACCTAAGATATGCGGATGACGCCATAATATTAGCAGAAGACGTTTAGGAATTGGAACAGTTAATAAGAACGGTCAAAGATGAATGTGCAAAGGCAGGTCTGATGCTGAACATAAAGAAAACAAAAATAATGACCACAGAAGAAATTCACAAATTCAATCTAGACAACAAGGAAATTGAAATAGTTAAAGAATTCCCATATCTAGGATCAAACATTGATCAGAATGGAGACTGCAGTCAGGAAATAAGAAGAATACTAGGAATGGGAAGGGCAGCTATGAAAGAACTGGAGATGATACTGAAGAGCAAAGATATACAACTGAACACTAAAATGAGAATCGTTCAGGCCATTGTGTTCCCAATTACCATGTATGGATGCAAGAGCTGGACAGTGAAGGAAGCAGACAGAAAGAAAATCAACTCATTTGAAATGTGGTGCTGGAGAAGAGTACTTAGGATACTATGGACAGCCAAGAAGACAAACAAATGGGTTCTTGAACAGAAGCAAAGGTGATCAAGTTGAGGTTATTGTACTTTGGCCACATAATGAGAAGGCATGGATCACTAGAAAAAAACAATAATGCTAGGAAAGGTAGAGGGTAGAAGAAAGAGAGGAAGACCACAAACCAGATGGATAAACTCAATCAGGGGGATTATGGGGAAGGGCTAGCAGGATCTGGGCAAGGCAGTGGAAGATAGGGATTCTTGGAGATGTCTTAACCAGAGGGTCATCATGAGTTGGATCTGACTCGAGGGCAGCTAACAACAACTCCTCTAAGAGAAGTTAAGCCTCTAATTTAATTCTGATTTAAACCTGAGTGGGTGACACACTTAACTATAATTACTCACAAACTCAGCTGTCTCTCCCCCCCCCCCCAGTCTCACTAGCAAATTCTGTGTTTTGGTTTTTATATTCATATACTAACTATTATGGTTTACTCATAACAGATTCAGCTGGTCTAAGCATACTCTTCTTTCATTGTTCAGATTCAAAGGCTTGGATCCAAAGGATTTCTTACATGATTTTTCACTGCTGCACAAAGGGAGGTGTGGGGAGTGTCATTGAATTATTGTCACCATTGTGACCTTATTGTACATGAAACTGTGAATCCAAGCCAACACCTCTAACCTAGCATTCCAAGTTCATGTCATTTGGTATACTAGTTCTTTCAGGAAATATAGTGAGTTGGAAGACCCCAGTGTTAAATTAGGCAAGAAATACAGAATCAGTATTCTTGTTGGGTCCTGTTGATAAATATTCCTGCTGAGTTCTCACATACCATATATTCTCGTGTATAAGTCAACCTCATATATAAGTGAAGGGCAAGTTTTGGAGCCAAAATTAAGGATTTTCATATGACCCATGGATAAGTCAAGAGTAAAACTTAGGGGGCACATAACAAAGAATGTAAAGGACGAAGCAAAGGAAAGCAATGCCAAAGAACTTACACAATTCTGGCAGGCATAATTATGCTCAACCTAAAGGTTGAATAGATAAGAAGGAAACTATAGTAAATGATTGCTGTGCGATATGTTTGGGAAGTGACCAGGTGTGGACGGGGCTAGGAAAACACTCACTAGTCAAAAAAGATGTAAAGTCAAGGTACAGCATTAACTCTTATAAAAAAGGGAAGGGGGGATCAGCCCCTTCTCTGAGTGGCAAAAAGAGAGAGAATTCTACTCCTCCCTGCAAATGTGCTAGAGGGGAAATCTGTATTGCATGATGCTGGATGGACTTCACTGTCACTACATTATATAGATGAAAGTACATGATCAATATGTATCTACCAGTAGTGGCTGATGTTTTCCATGGTAGTTAGATAATTAATCCACTCCAGGTTTTAGTCTAAGCTTTAAAGAATCTATCAAAGCTACAAAACGTATTTGGAGGACAACTTTCAACACAATGGAAAACTCCTTGAAATTTTCAGCTACAGATAAATACTACAGGTTTTATTGATTTCAACAAACATTAAACTGTTACTGAAAGGCATTTTCGAAGGAGAAAATAGCTTTTAATAAACCACATTAACAACTCTGTATTTTGTTGTTCTCTAATATGTCTGCTCTTCAGAAGTATTATTCCTCCACCTCATCCCGATACTATGCATTTCTCAAATAAACACTGTTTCAGGACATCCTAGACTCAGAGATTTATAATCATTAACATTTCTGCAATCAAGATTAACATTGACAACTGAGATATAATAATGGGGGGGAGGAGTTAATAATATCACATTTGCAAAATTAATTATAACACAATCATGCAAGTATATCTGAACTTAGAAGACACTTCAAAAAAACTGCCTAATGAGTTAGGCAAAAATTCTGAGAGGGGGAATCACACTGAGATTCACCTAAGATTTTCAAATGGCTTGAAATTTAAAACTAAGACTTAAAGGAATACTAACTATACTGAAGGATGGAAGGCAGTATGCTGTAACTATTGATAAAAGAAGAGGAAGAAAGATGTATACCACTTTGAATGGTTAGAGGCAGAATTGTAGAATTCTAATACTTTTTTTTAAGTTTGGGAATCACTCAGATTATCATTCCTGAAAAAGCTGAGGAATTTTCATCCTGGGGAAGCTACATTTACAATGACAGATTAAAGCCAACTTTACTGATATTGTTGTTGGAAGATAAAATCAACCATGATACACTATCTATTTCACAGCAATTCAGACACACAGTAATTTTGGAAGATGCAATGAATAGGGAGGGTTGCAGACTGCCAGAAATAGTGCAAATTGAGTCCACTTTTAGGGTTAGGGAATCATGGGAACTGTATTTTATTGTGGCACCAGAGCTCTCTGACAGAGAAAGCTCAATGTCTCAGAAAAAAACATCCCATGATTCCCTACCGCTAACCCTAACCCTAAAAGTGGACTCAATTTGCACTATTTCTGGCAGTCTGCAACCCACCTCTGTTCCACACATAGAGAAAAAACCAAATTGTATGCCTTAATAATTACAACTCTATTTTCTGTAAAATAACTTATAACTTCCAAAAAAACATTAACTGCATTATGTTATTTCCATAGATTAATTTTAGAAATGTTCTGAATACAGACTTTTGTACTATACTCATGGGTCAGAAAGATGTTTCTGTCTGAGAGGGACTCTTCTAGGGCATACGGGCAGACAATATGAATGTAGCTCTGCGGGTGTTCAAATACACAGGAAGATTAATTAGTTGTTGTCTACATTCCGCTTACAACATAGATTGCAAACCACTCCTGCACTGGAAAATCAATTGAGATTAAAGCAGCTTTAGCAAAACAGAGTTACAGACAACCAATACTCTGACTTCTTCAAAGAAGAAAATACTTAATAAAAAACAACCTTTCATCTACATTTCTTACTAATAGTTAAAACATAACTCAAAGGAAAGGATGTAATTTTAATTAGCAAAGCATTTGGGTATAAGATGCAAAGTAGACCTTTTGACATGTTAATTTATTCTAAGTTAACTAAGGGGCGGAACAGACTGTCCGAAAAGGGCAGATTGGGGCAGCCCTGGAGCCACTCGGCCTGGTGCCACAGCAACCACATGATGTGGCCCTAGTCAGCCCAAACAGGAGTGGAAAAGATCCCAGGATGGTTTCAAGCTGCTCAGGTGGTGTGTGACATACAAACGACAAGCCCCCATAGCGCCTTGAAGCCACTCATGTCTGGTTAGCCAGGGCGGCTTCCAAACATCTTGGGGGCGTGCAGCATCTAAACGCCACACGCTGCCCAGAAGCCGGCTTTACTGGCCAGTCTGCTCAGCCCGTTACTTGCATTCTGGGGGCAAATCAGAAGTATACGTGTTTATTAAACATAGACTTGTACATCTGGCTGCAAAGCACATGTAGAAAGGACATTCTGTTCTATACTTCCCATTTTAAAGTTGTTTTTTTCCTGCTGCCTTTGTTACTGGTATCAAAGCGGGGCTGAGCAAAAGTGGCTTACAGCAGAATATACAATAAAGTAGGGAGGCAGTGAGGTTTCCTTCTTCAGACAATACTGTACAAAAAAGTAACTGCTCCACTCCTGATCTACAGCAGAAAGCACATCTGAGTTGGTCCTCAGCAACTAGTTATCTGTAACCAATACAGCATCAACAGCCGGATGACGAATAGGCAAGGGTTAGTTATATGCAGTTGAAACAATGAACATAGAACAGTCCAAAATTCTGATGGCTTAAAAAAATGGGAGTCCTATATGACTTATGCCAATATGTTCAAGACTTTCTAAACACAGGCAGAAATTACAACTGATTTCATTTTCAAGGCTGTTTCTTAGTCATAAATATCGTCCTGTTTAGGACAGGTTCTTATGTGAGTAAGTTATTCCCAGGTTCTTCAGATGCAATTAAAAAAAAAATCATCCCTAGATGCAGGGATGAACCTATAGAAGGTTCAACATGTTTTTTGCTAACCTTTCACATGTGGATTTATTTGGGGTTTTTTTAAGTTTCAAATGAAAAGTTTACTGAAACATGTTGAACCACTCTTCTTTTTAATGGTGTAGGGACCTATCCCTATTATTCCATGGTACTTCTGACACTGGTATCAAAGTTTCTGTTGAAGAAGTAATGCCCAGAAACACATCAATTTATTAACTGAGGCATACCTTTACTTTAAATCAAAAATATAACAAAACTTCAAGCTAAGACATTTAAATAAAAGAGAGACTGATACCGTGTGTATTCTTCTTGAAGTTTATTAGGATCGCCTACAAAAAATTTGACTCTGAAGTTCAAACTGTGAGGAGATCCTCCTAAAATTAACCAAAACATCTTATTAGAATATAAGAATAATCTGATTTTGTAAGTATTTTTAATGTAAGATAAGTTTTAAAAAAAGTTTTGCTTACTCTTCAATTGTTTCCTGATTGGCTTGTTTGGATCCAGCCACCTCTGGAAAGAAAATAAGTAACTCATTATGTGTTTTTTTCCAAAATAACAAACGTTATCATTGTAATATTGCTCAACAATATAAAATAAACACAACTATGTTATGCGGTACTTATGGTGTAAAATTGGTGACTAGATACATAGCACATTTCTCCTTGACAACTAGACCAAGCCGATCATCTGCATCTGCTCTGGAGGCACAAAATATGCAGCTAAAGGAGCTACTGACTACACAGGATAAACATAACATGGGATAACTCCAAGGTAGCTATTGATCACGTAACCTGATTGTTTTTCCTGCTATGTGGCTCAAATTGTAATCTGGCAATTACAAAATCCTTATCAAATGTAACAATGCTGTTAATGGAATTTTTATTCCATATGATATGCCTCACTATGTTAAAAACTATGAGTAATACACACAAGCAACTGAACTGATTTTTTCCTGCTGAGAAAAAATCAGATTTTGTGGAGTAAAGCTGCTAAAAATGCACTTACTCTTATAAGAAACTTAATGGCACCCTGAGAATGCCAATGCTCTGTTTAATGCCTATCTTTTTGCTAATTTTCCAATTCTTCTTTTTCAAACCCCATAAAAAGTCAAAAAGATAAAATCATCTCCTACAGGACTATCATGAACTCCATTCTTTTTTGTTTTTGTAAAAACTTTTTATCTTGTAATATTTTTTCTAAGAATGTACACAAAATTATATTCTCTGAATTCAGAGTTACACACCTAGTAGCTGAAACCATTTTAAGGACCAATCTACCACATAAGTGCTACTGAAAGTGGTCTTTGAACCAGTGCCAACCCTTGTTTATCAATCCACACAGTGTTTCCAAGAAAAAAAAGAAGAAACAGTTGGGGTCAATTGGCACAAATATGGCACCAGTCCCTGATACACTGGGGGGGGGGGATATTAAATGGCCTGTTTCCCAAATGAGAGAGTATTTTTATACTGTGAGAGCCAGTGTGGTGTAGTGGTTTGAGTGCTGGACTACGATTGTGGAGATCAGGGTTCAATTCCCTGTTTGGTCATGGAAACCCACTGGTGACCTTGAGTGAGTTACACACTCACAGCCCAGAAAACCACGATAGGCCTTAGGGTTGTCATAAGCTGGAAACAACTTGAAGGCATGCAACAAATAAAAAAACAGAAGTTAGATTCAACACTAGAGGGAGCACAATGGAGAAGTCTATAAGGTAAGATCACTCCAGCTACTAAAACCAAGTAGAGTAATTAAATGAGGAATCATATTTATCTAACAATTCAGGTACAACCCAATTTTTCCCCAATTCAAAACATCTGCTTTTCCTTACAAGTTCTGATTTCAGGAACAGTGAGGTCAAATACCCTTTTATTCTGGAAGTGCTTCAACCAAAAACACACATAATGTAACACAGGAAAACTAAGCAACGTATTCTGGAAAGTTTTTAATATTCTGTATGTCTATCACATATTGGCACATGTGATACAGAAAGACTATATTCTTTCCTAAAAATTAGGAATACACAGCAACCTTATGATTTAGTTTGTACCCTGATTTGTCAATCGCTTGGTTTAATTCAGAATTATTTGGAAAATATCCAATTTGATTCATGTCTGTGTTCAGATCTTGGATTACTCTGTAAAACAATCTGACCATCCAGCATTTTCCAATCAGCATCCAATGCTACTCCCTCTTCAGTCCCAAAAATGCCACAAAAACTCTTAATATTCCTGACAGAGTTAAGGTACAGACTGTCTTTGAAGGAGCCCGCCTTCAGTTAGGCCATGTTCTGAATCTTTTCCAATCAACTTTATTTGGTTCAGGATTCAGCTTCATCTAAAGCACTCAGCAACTAAGCATACAGGCTTTGTAAACTTTTGCTAATGCTAATACATGAAGGCACAGGGATATAGACAATGAGCTTGAAGATACGGGGGGGGGGGGGGGGGGGCATCAGACAAGGAAGGATTTGGATCTACTGTTAGATGTGCACACTGACGATAAAAAAACACAAAAGGCCTCATGCATCCTGTCTGAAATACAGTGTGGGCATGCCATACATGGCTTCAAGCTTATGCTTATGGCAAGCGCTGGAAGTTATAATGGCACGTACAGCCGTTGAAACAAACAGGACTTGCGGTCCTGCATTTTTTGCCTTACACAGGGGATCCAGAATGGATCTCTCATGTATAAGAAGGGCCCACTGTAGTCATATTTCTTCAGGAAACAACACTTGCTCAATTCTCTCTCTGTCTGAAACTATGAGCCAAGGGATATATTATTGACCATATGTGGAACATTCAAGGATTACTTTCTAGGCCACTGATTTCCAGGCATTATATTCTACAGATTGGGGGGAGGAAAGCTTCATTATAATAAAGGATATGTCATCTAAGCTTGTACAATCAGTATTAACTACATTTGCGCAACCTCCCCCCAAAATCAAAACAAACACAAGAACAACACTCCTCCCTGCAATAGCCCAGTAATAAGAAAATATATGATACCCTAACATGTTACTTGACAGTGCAATCTGAAAAACTTGGTGATGTACTAAGGATTATCCTTCATATTTGTGAAATTATATGGTGAGAGAAAGAATGCAGAGTGAATCAAACTTAGTCTGTATCTCATACATTAAAATCAGTCTTTTAAAATACAAACAAATATTGGCATATTTTAAAATATAAATAGGTCCATCATAGTGAAAAAGAACCTGTTTAACCAGCAACAGGGAACACAATAGGATGGTCACACTTTAAAAACTGGTTAAAAATTGCTGCAGAGAGGAAAAGTATATTTAGTTTAAAAGAGATAATGGATGCAAGAACAGATGGATATTCACTATCTATCAATATATTTAAGCTAGACATCAGGAAGTGCTTTCTAAAGCTTTGTTGTTGTTGTTGTTGTGTGCCTTTAAGTACCTATAATGGGAGTTTCTTGGCAAGATTTGTTCAGAGGTGGGTTGCCACTGCCTTCCTTTGAGGCTGAGAGAGTGTGACTTGCCCAAGGTCACCCAGTAGGTTTCCATGGCTGAGTGGGAAACTAAACCCAGTTCTCGAAAATCATAATCCAACACTCAAACCACTGCGCCATGCTGGCTCTCTAACACTAAATATGTAAAAACAGAACACTTCACGAGAAGTGGCTATTTGTTTTAAAAAGTTGAATGAATTTGCAAAATATATTTGATAATACTGAATAATTAGAATCTTGATATTCTCAGCCTTCTTTATTTTAAAAAAATATTTCCCAATCTTTTTACTGGAATGGACATGAGAGATGAGATCCTACAATAAAGGGCAGGATTAAACTGTTTTTAAAAATAAAATAAAAGATTGTATTTGCAAACAGGGTGAAGTTATATGAGTTGCCCAAGATCTTCAAATTTCTCCTGAAGAGTAACCTTTGGTAACCCACATGTGACACCTGGGGCTTACAAAATGTGGAGAAATCACTAGCATGAATTTCCCACCAGAGATTCTGAAAAGTCTACCTCTAACATCACCCCTGTGAAAATCTTCCCAAAATCTAATCCTTTTTTAATTTTCTATATAACTCTAGATAGTGGGAATATGGAGTACTACTGAATATTAAAATACAAGTGAGATCAAGCAACCCTGTCATGTTTAGACAGGAGGTGTTGGCCATCCAGGTAAATTCAGCATGTCTCAAAAATGGAGAAAGAGGCCCGCCATATGGCAAATCAGGCCTGTTTCTCCTAACATCACCTTCCCTAATCTTTCAGCTTAACCTTTATCAACTTGACCCAACATCAACTTGACGAACATTACACAGCTGTTGTTTCCCTTTAAAACATCAAGGACAGTGTCAGCAACAGAGATGGTGGTCTACGTTCATGAACTGTAGTTTACTGGATGCTTATGTACTGATCTGTACCTTTTCATTGTGTACAAATTACAATGCATAATTTGAACTCCACTGATACACAGCTTGGTTTTTTAAAAAAAATAAATGAATGAAATAAAACTGCAATTTTTCATTTAAATACAATTTAAATACAAATTGCTTAAAATTTCATATTAATTTTTTCCTTAGCTGAAAATGTATCATTTTTAAAACACTCAAAATTTCATGAGATCTATTCTCTTAACTTTAGCTGATTCAAAGAACTAATTTCCATCTAAAACTAAGGAAACAACACAAATTTAATATCTGTACAGTATGAGGTATTAATTGATTTTCCTAGCACATTTTTCCTAAATTCTCCATTCTATTGAGGTAAAATAACTGCAAGGTGGACATTACCTCATTTTAGAGGTTTTCAGAAGTCTTGATTTTTTTAAAATATATCCAACAGAATGTGTTTGTCCAACCTGTCACTGCATGACATTTTGTGCATGTCATATGACACAGCTCATCATTAAGTATTTTGTAAGTGATTAAATAAGATTAAAATATTTACCATATTCTTGCAGAAATAATAGTTGTTGCCCATTGCGACAACTATTTCAGAGATATACATTATTTATTTATTTGGAGTAATTATATCCCGCTCTTCAGCCAGAAAGGCTCTCAGAGCTGCTTACAAATAGTTAATTAAACTGTTCCCTGCCCTCAGACTCACAATCTAAAAAGATATGACACAAAAGGAGAAGGGAATGGTGGTGTGGAAGGGATTCAGGTCCAGCAGTTCTTCTCTTACACTGGAACCTGGACTATGGCAGATGGACTGGAGGGAGGGCTCTTCTTAGTCTAGGCTAGGCCTGAAGGAGCTTAATTTAATAATTTCAGAAAGTTGATGCATTACTTTGAAATAGTGGTTATTATGGAGCAAGCTACATAAACAAATGCTGTAGGTAATATTAATACAAGGCTCCATCTACAGTGCAGAATCAATGCAGTTTGACATTGCTTTAACTGCTATGGCTCAATGTTATGGAATTATGGGATTTATAGTTTTGTGAGATATTTAGCCTTGTGTGTACTTATTTCTTCTACTTCCTCACCATCATTCTTAGTCTACCCCATTCTCAGATGAAATGAAAGGCCATGGGAATGGGGGCGGGGGGGGGGGGGGGGGGGGGGGGGGGGGGGGGGGGGGGGGGAGAGAAAGACGACTGAATGAACCTAGCATTAGTTTTATTTCTATTCTATTTTACAATTTGTAATACGTACACAGGCCAAGGAACTGTAAAATGCTTCTCGGTACCAAGTGTCTGCTCAACACTGGCAGCATGGTAACAAGAGAACTAAATATGTAGAATATATATATATGTAGGGAGATATTAAAATAGAAAGGCAACATTCTTATTCATTGGAACTAACCCAAGAACCTCACCAATGGCACCACTTTTCCACAGTGGTGGAACTGCGTGCTCTTATGAAGCAAGAGGCTATGCCGATGGCAGCAGTATTACACACAGACTTTTGATAAGGAGCCAGAATAAATGTGCCAAACAGCTACTGGACTGCAGCAGTGTATGTGGGTGACACTAGCAGAGGCTCTCTCTCAGTAGGTGTATGTGAGTGACACTAGCAGAGGCTCTCACCATAGCTGACACTTGTTAGTACTGCACTGGAGGCATCATAAATCCCTTTTGAATGTCCTTTACCATGAAAACCCTATGATGAGACAACTCAAAATGAAATAGGAGACAGAGCCAGAAGATGACACTTCCAGGTTGCATGGCACTCAACACGTTACTGGGGTATAGCAAGGACAACTACAAATAGCGCTGTGGCTAATGACACAACTGGACTCAAGCTGAAATGACGTTCACCTGCTGATATGCTCAGAGGTGAAAGAAAAGTCCAAAGCTGCACAACACATATTATAGGAACATGGAATGTGAGAATCATAAATCAGGAGAGCCTATAAATAGTAGAACAAGAAATGAAACATATAAACATTGCAATGCTTGGAGTAAGCAAGTTGAAGTGGACAGGAATGGAACATTTTGAGTCAGCTAATTACACAGTGTTTTACTCAGGGAAAAAAAACTAAGAAGAAATAGTGGCATTAACAGTGAAGAGTAATGTAGCAAAAGCAAAGTATATAATGCAAAAGTCTCACATAATATTATCAGTAGGATGTCAGGAAAAACCTACCAATATAACAATCCACATTTGTGCTCCCACCACAGAGACAAAACAAGAAAAAATTGAAAGATGCTATGCTGGAGTTGAGGAGGAAATTGATCACACTCCAAAAACAGGTTTTGTTATTCATACATAACTGGAATACAAATGTAGGAAACAGAGCTGACTCAAAATTTGGCCTAGGATCAAGAAATGAAGCAGGACAGAAGAGTCTGTTCATCACATTCTTCAAGCAACCAAACAGACAACTTATACATGGACACATGTATAGGGGTGGTGGTGGTATGGACACCCCAGAAGAGGGGTGACACCCAGCCAAGCCCCCTCCACTTCCCTGCTGCGCACCATGTAAGAGGGCCCAGCACACCCCATCTCCCTCCCCAGCACCATTTTACTCACAAGTAAAGTGACGGTGGGCAGGAAGGAAAGGGACATGGCCTTTTGCCCCCCCCCCAAGCCCCCCTACATCAGGTGGCACCCCAGACTGAAACACCATTGCATGGACATAACCTGATGGTCAATGCAGACTACATAACTGGAAGCAGTTTGATGGAGAAGCTCCATTCTCTCTGCAAAAATAAGGCCAGGAGCAGATTTGTGGCACAGACCATGAATGGCTAATATCAAAATTAAAGCTAAAAAACACTAAATCAAACACTGTGCCATGATACAACCTGAAGAACATCCCTGTAGCATTTAAAGGTAACGCAAAAATATTTGCACTACTAAGACTAACTGACCAGGAGCCAGAAAAACTCTGGACTGATGCCAGGGACACTGTCAAGGAGGAATGCATTGCATATCTGCAGCGGGGGAGGGGGGAGGAGAGCCTTAATGAACAAGAGATTAAACTCTTCAAGAACTAAAGGACAGACAAGATGGTGCTTGGTGAACACTGGTCATTGGCCTCTGTATTGTGTCCTACCTACATGAAGCAACTGTGAGGGGTCAAGAAAGGGTTTGGGATTGGGCCTCACTGTTTTGCTGATGATACACAGCACTCCCTCCACCTTTCTCTCTTTCATTCTCTTATGCTCTTTTTGAATGACACCAAGAAGGTTGTGGAAGTCCTGAAACAATGCCTAGATCAAGGATAGGCAGCTGCAGCAAGTGACCAATTTTTACCCTCACATCAGGCTGCACTATCACATTTTTGGCTAAAAATGTGACCTGCAAGTGACTGACTGGAATATGTCAGTTAAACTGGTCAGTTTTTGGCAACAGAAGAACATGGTTGGTGGGAGGACAGATGTATCATGTCACTCCAGGTGGCATTTTGGAGTTTGTTTTGTTTTTGCCTGAACAAGTAAAGTTTATCAGGAAACTTTGGGGAGCTTGAGAACCATAAAAAGGGTTTGTGCAGATGCAGCAATAGAAATTAAATCATATGAATCTCAGTCTAAATATTAATGAGGTTCCAGTGATCAGCAGATATGCCAATAAAGAACCAGGGATACAATTTGCTTTAGATGAGGCTGCACTTCTTTTGAAGGATCAAGAGCACAGCTTTGGAAGCATTTGCACCTAGTATTGCTTCTAGAAGGTCAGATGGCTACTGGGGTTAGGTTGCCTTTGCTCAGTGTCAGACTTAGCTGGAGTGGTTCATGTCTTAAGCACTTCCTGCTGAGATTGCTATATTGAACTCTATTTAGAGTGAAACTTGAAGAATATTCACAAAGTACAGCTAATGCAAAATGAGCTAGGCAGACTACTTTCTGGTATGCACTTCGCAGTCCATATATTGCCAATCTCACATCGTTTACCAGTGACTTCTTATTGTTTCTGAGCCCAACTCAAAGAGATGGTTCTTACCTTAAAACCTAAATAGTACAGGGTCAGGATGTCTTAACAACTGCCTCCTTCAATATGATTATGAACCTTTAATTTATAATCTGCTTCAGAAGCTCTGTCACATGTTCCATAACCAAGACTGGTGGGAACACTGAAAAGGGGATTTTTGTGGCAGCTCCCTAATTTGGAACTCTTTAACTACGGGCCTTTGCAAACTGCCAGAAATAGTGCAAACTGAGTCCACTTTAACTACCCTGACTTAGTGTTAGGGAATCATGGGAACTGTTGTTTATTGTGGCACCAGAGCTCTCTGACAGAGAAGGCTCAATGTCTCAGAAAAAAATAGAATTCCCATGATTCCCTAGCACTGAGCCAGGGCAGTTAAAGTGGACTCAATTTGCACTATTTCTGGAAGTCTGCAAAGGCTCTACATCAACTAACTACACCTTTGCTTTACATGGACTATAAAGAATGCTTTGCTTAGGCAGACTCCTGACAGGGTTTCAATAATTTTAAAAATCTTTCTTAATGTGTGAACACTGGTTTGTGCTGTTATTGATTTGAATCGCCTGAGACAGAAACCTGTATATTACCCAGGTGGTCCTCTTGGGCAGAAACACAATTCACAAACATTTAAAAAAATAAAGAATATACTTCATACAACTTCCAAATTCCAGCCTCTATGTGCACTTTGCTAAAATCAGATAACAGAAGTCATTCCTAGTTTTGTTGTGAACTAACAGATTTTCCAGGTGTGGCTTGTCCAGGGGTATGTGAGAGAGATGCAGAGGCAAAAACTGATCTGCTCCACTGTAGTACAGTTCTTTCCTTGCATAAGCCCCACTAAAGTTGAAGGGATGTACTGCTGAATAAATATTACTTTAATTCCTTTATATCTTGTCCGTCAAAAAAATATGACAATAAAATATAGCACATCTAATAAAACCAATAATTATCAGCAGTGGAAAACATATACACAGCAAAGTTCTAGTCATACTCACTAACAATTCATAAATGACAAGGTCAAGTTAGGTCTCAGACAGGCATCAAAATTCCAGTGAGAATTGCATCATTACTGACTGCTAGTAAATACATAGATTTTCACTACTCTTTTAACACAGGCTAGGCATGAATATTATAATTTGAATAAGCACTCCAATTCTTCTAAAGCATCCATCACCAAGAACACTAATTTTGTTACAAGTACTTCCCATTCTTATGTGCCTGGAGACTCAAGAAAAAGAAAATAGCAAAATACAAGAATTCTCTGTATGCAAACCTTGTAACACAGCTTTTCCAAGATATCTGTTCTGCCTTCTAGCTTTGATATAATTAAATCTAAGGGGAACTGGAATTATCAAACTCAGGAAAAGAAATCAAATGGGTTACCTGATCTACAAAACCCAACTTCAAACTTAAAAAAAAAAAAAAACAGCAAAGGGGAAGTATTTGTTTTGAACATGGCTAAAACTTACCGGGTTATCAGTAGAATCATCAGCTAATTGTAAACCAAAATAGTCTCTTTCAGTCAGATCAAGATGCCTGAAAACTATATCCAACAGAACTTGACCCTGATCATGTTTCTGAAAAGAGAAAATAATGAATAAAAATGTTTTCAAATGAGAGTAAAATTTCAGTCACCAGCTAAGCAGGACACCTTGCTTCTCGTCATTTTCACCAGGCCCAAAATAATGAGGACACTAGTGGGAGAAATTCAAAACTGCTTCTTGAGGAAACATTTAAACTGAATAAATTATTTATTTTATCTGGAAGTCAGCCGTTTCAATCTTAATGTTGAAACAGTTTCTCTAGTTTAAATATTTCTAGAAATATCCTATCTATGCTAAAAAGAAATCTTTTTAAGGTAAATACAAGGCTCTATTATATGAACAGGTCTATTACTAATTTTGAAGCATGTCAGTTTGTCTTTTGGACTTGAATAATTTCGCTTTTATTTTGGAACTTAAGTTTAGAAAGAATAGCCATGAAATCCATTTTGAAATCTAAAATTTACCAAACAATATACAAGAGATTTCAACATTCAAATTAGGATGCATTTTTCAAATCTTTGTTTCCAATTTCTGAAACTTTTTATATTTTTTTATTTCTGTTTTTAAAAAACCTCAATGTGAAAAAGGGCCAGAGTCTAAAGACAAAGTAACCAACAGTGGACCTTTTTTTTAAAAAAAAAATGTAGGCATGAAAAGGACTGACTAGCCTTAGTCAAGGTGCTAAATGGATGCATCATATTGAATCTTTTAATGGCTCTGACATCATAGAATCACATTCCCAAGTGAATTCTCTTTTGACTACTCATCAACCAAGAACATAAAATATAGAGGAAAAGCATACAATCTTGCAGCATATTTATTTTTAACATTTATTCATTTGCAAGATATGACTGAATGAGAATGCAAAATTAGTTTTGCTTAAATGACTGCATGATACTATATACCTCGTATTCAAATAACTTCACTATTCCTACTATATTACAATGCAACATTGTAGTCATTAAGAATGCACAGCAAGTCTGCCCCTGCTCATGAGATGTGGACTGTCCCTTCCTCTATACTTCTTAGGTTTCCTTCTCAACCATTCTTTTGTTTCCTTCATGCATTCCAGACTCCTTTCAGGCTACCTTGCATGCTTTGGCCTGCTGGATAAGCTATTTATGCAGAACTTCCTCTCTGTATACACAATAATGCTGAAGTCCAATAGCTGATGAAGCATTTCACGTGAAACAGTGAGTATACAATAAGACTTCCCTCCCATCCTACCTGACTTATATTTTTTAGGTTTGAGAATTGTTCCTCCAAGTAGCTTCCTGGCATTTGTTTTCAAACAAGTCCCTATGGCAAAGTGTATCTACTATGGCCAATTCACTACAAATCTGGTATTCAAGCAGCTGTTTTGACAAAATTGAAACATTGCTATTTCCCCACTATAAATCCCATCACCAACTTATGTCAGACACAAGCAGTCTTCATTCAGCAAAAATCAAGGATCTCTATAAATTTATTACCAATAAATACACAGGTGAAAATAATCAGATGAACATTGTTAGTTAAAAGTGCTGGCATACTCATTAACTTGGAATACATATGAAACTAATCCTCAGAATTAGCTTCACTGATTTATTCTAAAGTATTAATTCGAGTTCTTTGTAGTCATATATCTTTCTGATTTCTATCTGTATGATGTGGTTGTAATTATCAGAATATTTTAAGTAATGATGTCTGCAGGCCTATGCACATTTACCTGGCAATAAGCCAGGCTAGCCACAAAGAGACTTATGTCTCAGTAAATATTCAAGGGATCATGAGGTAAAATGTTTTGATAGTAGGTATGTGGGGTGGGGTGTGACACATTTTAATTGTCAGTATAATCAGTGTAACAAAATGTATTAAATGTAAAAATGCATATCATGTCTTATTCTTGCTTAATATCTGGTATTATTCGGGTTCTATTGTTTTTAAAGAGGACTCATTTCCAGGACATGAAAGAATGCAGTCAAGGCTGGAGGGAAAAATGTTTCTAGCTCTGTTACTTGCTAGAACTCTTGCTTTCAAAATAGTGCTTTCTGCCAAGTCTCTAGAATAGTGTACATACCTGAGACACTCAAGCTTGCATCCAATGCCATCAGTCAAATACCCATACACTCCTCCAGCCCTACCCACCAGTCGTATTCCAGTAAAATGCTTATCGTGTTGGACAGAGGAACTAAGCAAGATCCTGAGGTGCAAGGGTAACAATGGGGGCAAGGGTAACAATGGGTGAGAACTTATGTCCCTTACATAAAAGACAGCTTTGAGTAGCAGCAATGGGAAAAGAGATAGTGAGACAGTAATAAAGTGCAGGCATATAGATAAATAGGAGAGAAAAAAAGGAAAGGAGAAAGGACAGGAGAAACTGGCAACTAATAGGCCAGGAAACCAGATTAAGAAAAAGGCCACCATAGTTTAAACAAGCAAGACTCAGAATTTGTGATATTGCAGTAATACAAATTAGGTACTGAAAATAAAATTAATTAGCACAGGCTTATAAGAAAACACTGATATCAGTTGAAGTGGGAAAGAAATCCAAACACAGTCATACCTTGCTTTAAGGTGCTTTGCTTTAGAATGATTTGCTAATAGGACACTTTTAAATTATAAACTACAGCACCATTTTGCTACCCACACTCAGTTTATTTACAGCATTTGTTCACTTTGTGTCAAATGCAAATTATTCTATTCTTGTTGTATTGATTGATTTTACTTTTGTATCTTTTTAAAGGCCTAACAGTATTGTGCACGCAGTAAATATGTTTTTATGTTTTATAGGTACTTGCAAGTTTTAAAAAAAGCTTTGTTTTGCTTTAAGGCAATATTTGCTTTACAACAGTGATCTTAAATCTAACCCACCATATTAGTGAGGTATGCCTGCATTCATGTTGAAAAGGACCAGAAGATACTCTATGCTCCCTTCCTCTTGAACTATGAAGTCCACTTTTCTCATTATAAGTACAATCAGAAAACTAGTACTAAATAATAATACTATCTATACTTGAAACCATCTAAAAGTACTTAGCATGTCCCCTCTTGAATTATTCATATATTTTCCTTCGTATAAGACTACTTTCTTATACGAAGTACTTTCCTTCGTATAAGACTACTTTCTAAGCAGGAAAAGCTGGAGC
>CM034701.1:138576041-138597570 GCA_020142125.1 Phrynosoma platyrhinos | reverse complement strand
TACAAGAGGCCTGTGGGCTCACAGGAATGGAGACATATTGAAGAAAAGAGTCGTGCTGATATGCAAATGGACTTTAAATTTCCTGGACTTTGAAAAACTCCCAATTGCCACATGGCCAGAAGGAGGAGAAGCCAGACTGCAAAATTTACCCTCCTCATACCATCTTCACTATGGACAGAAAGAGCAAAATGCAGGCATCTTACTAATATCTCCAATTTGTCTCCTGTTTGGTTTGTAATATCTTGTCTGATGAAGAAGCCAGTGGAGCTTCAAAAGCTTGCAAATAAGTATATTGTGCATTTTGGTTGGCCGATAAAGGTATCACTGTTTGGTGGATTTTTGTTTGAATTTGCTAAATGGCCAACACAGCTACCCCTGCATAACTCCGATGGATGTCATTACAATATATACAAACCAGACAGTCCAACAGGTGGGCTTGGGATGAAGGGGGAAGTAGGGGGGGCTCCATGATTGTGCTTTGCCAATGTATCATTAGCACACTGATTCTGTGAATAGATGGAGCATCGCATGTGGAACTGTGTGGCTGATCAATGGGATGGAATCTGGGCAGATGTGGAAAGTACTTGGAGGTTGCTGGTGGTATGTTTGTGCAACGGTACACATGTATGGTAGGGAAGCAACAAAAATAAATTACTCAGTGGCATGGCTTGATGCTGTGTGCATTTGGCTTGGAGTAGGCTGTGCAGGCAGCGGGGTTCCATGCCATTGTTACCTGCATAAAGCAAGCATCTCCTCTTTGTAGTACAGTATTGTAAAAGTCCACTGCAGCTTGGCCAACAGGCATTGCTGAACATACAGATATTAAACAATATGTAATAAACATTGTCTTAAAGTTCTTTTAAAGCATTTTGGCAAGCTTGCAGTTTCAGTTTACTGTTGTTTATGATTCCACAATCTGCATATGCATAACTAATTCCTGTCTTGATGATCTTTTATATTTAAAACCCACACATACTCAAAACAACCACCCAACTTCCAAACTCCAATTCCTCATACTCCAACTATTATTCTTAATCTGACCTGCCCCATTCTCTCTCTCAGCTAATCAAGCACCCAGCACATTCCAGTATTCCCTCCTTGTCGTCACACATCCTGATTTATCTTAAAAAGAGAGCCAGAGTAGAGAAGTGGTTTGAGTGTTGTTGTTTTTTAGAGCTCTGGAGACCAAGGTCCATTTCCTCGCTTGGCCATGCAGCCCACTGGGTGACCCTGGATCAGTCACATGCTCTCAGCCTCAGGGGAAGACAATGACAAACTTCCTGTTAACAAATCTTGCCAAGAAAACCCCATGATAGGGTCACCTTAGGGTTGCCATAAGTTGGAAAAACCACTGGAAGGCAAACAACAACAAACTAACCTATAAAACATTTTTCTGTATTTCCTTTATAATACAATCTGTACAAACATTAACACCATCACAACTACTTTTCAGATTCTCCTGGCTTTGTTGGTCAAAACCAGTACCCTTAATTGAGCCTGGAAGCAAATCAGAAGGCAATCTTTTGGTTCAGGACCAGCAACCCATGTTCTCTAAAGTGCACACAAGACAAGAGTCTGGCTACTGCATTTGTGCTAGTTGTAGCTAGTTGTTTTGCTAAATCAAAATAATCTGATTCATATTGCACTCCCAACAGAAGGCTCAATACCTGCATCAGAGTGAAACAGCCTTGGTTTCTGCCAAAATGAATTTGGTGACAAAGCATTGAACTTATGCTTGATCAGCACTGCAGTAATAATCCAATTTGACACTACTTTAATGGCCATGGCTCAATGCTATGGAATTCTGGGAATTGTCAAACCAGATTCTTTCTGCAGTGTAGATGCAGCCTTAGAGTCAACATTTTGTTTTCCTTCCAAACATATTCATAAAACTTGAAATTAATTTGTCAAACAATTGTAGAAATAAAAGTGATGCAAGTAATCATTAAACTATTCAACCATATATTTACTTGCAAAAATAAGTTCCCTATCATGAAGATGCCCTTTATAAGCATGAGTGGCGGGAGGGGAGGAGACTGGGAGAAAGCAGGAGATGGTGGAATGCACCATGGGAGAAATGCAGGAGAATTTTCTCCATCTGCACCAGAATATAAGCAGCCACCCATACTTCTTTGCAGGAATTGGTATTTGGTCACAAACTTGAAAGCTACCTTACACATATGATGCAAGGGGCTGACACGGTTTTTTGGAGAGGAGGGAAGAAATAACCATGTGGTGAGAGCCACTTGGTGTAGTGGTCTGAGTGTTGCACTAAGACGTTTGGCAACCAGGGTCTAAATCCTTGCTCAGCCATAGAAACCCACTGGGTGATACTGGGCAAGTCCAATCTTTTCCAAACACATCTTTTCAAATGACAGGTTCACCTTAAGAGCTGTCATAAGCTGGAAAAGGGACATCGGCTCATATCTGCGATATGTCCATTTCCAGTAGATAAGAGCCCCACATCCTGTAGTTGGGTTATGCTTCTCCCACTCACTCCAGACAGGCAAGAAGAAAAAAGAGACCTTCTGGTGACCCCATGTAGGTGGAGCTAACCCTAGGCCAGTCGTTACAACAGCCAAATGCTCCAGAAAAAACAACTGATTTATTTACAGAATTAGATGGCGACAGTGACAGCCAGTGAGCAATTTGTCTTGTTCCCCATAGGACAGAACTATGTGCATTATGAACGATCCCTATGCCAGCACCCCTTAAGAGTGGGCCAGGATGTGGGGCTCTTATCTACTGGAAATGGGCATATCACAGGTAAGAGCCAATGTCCCTTTTCCCAGTAGATAAGATCCCCATATCCTGTAGTTTGGGATTTACCAAAGCCAATCTAAACAGGGTGGGTGGTGCTAACCCCTCAGTGACATAGGTTTGAACACCTGCTGCAAGACAGCAGCCTCAGCCAAACCAAGCTGTCAAGCTATTGATGCCTAACAAGTATGCATGGTGGCTTCCATGTGGTCACTCTGATGATCTCTGCTATAGGACTTATAATGGCTAGAAGTGTCGATGCAACTGAGCTCTTTAGTATGGGTAACCTGGTTTCTGGTGGTGACCTCCCAAGGATTAATGGCAGAAAGTAATGCAGGGCCTGATCCATCTGCTAGGCGTGGAAGCTGATGACTTTTGCCCTTAGAATAGGGTTTTTAAGGAGACAAAAGTGGGGTGTCAAGAGGAACGAAAGCTGCTTCTCCTCTATGGGTGGCTCTCCAGGCATGATGTAGATTTTATATTCTTTCCAATTCCTGGGAGAGATGAAGGAGAACGCCGGGGGAGGGGTGGGATGGGATTCTGCAGTCTGAGAAGGTTAGAGCTCACCCTAAGGGTGGGGTCTGGGTCTGGCTGAATTGCCATGAAGTCAGCTCTAATAACGTTTAGCTCAGGGGTAGGCAACCTTTCCCCTTTAAGGGCCAAGGGACTTCAGCTCCCAGAAGCCTCAGCCATGTTGTCCAATAGTCCCATGTTGCCCAATATCTCCTGGGATTCTGGGAGCTGAAGTCTCTCGGCCCTTAAAGGGGAAAGGTTGCCTACCCCTGGTTTAGCTGCTTGTGTCTAGCAGGACCCCAGGCTCAGCCCCCTTTGGTGCCGAAGGGGCAGCAATCAGGAGGGGCCCATCCAGGCAAGCACTTCAGAGAGATCTCCCTTAAGAACTAAGGCTGTCAGCACTCTCAGGACCATCTGTAAATCCCATCAGAGGAATGGTGTTCTGTAGGCAACGCAACAACAGTCACCTGAGGAGTCTCTGCCTATAGGGCATCCTGGCCCCCTGCCTGTGTCACAACAGTGAGGTTATAAGGGCAGTCTGTCTATGGCTATGGTGGCCTAAGACTCCAGCCAATGTCCTCCTGGAAGAATTTAAATAAGGAGAAGACAGAGGGTTTCAGAGAGTCCCAAAGGACATCCATGCTGACTAATGTGCTATAGGACGGTGCTCTTAGGCTATCTGGTCTGAGGAACCGGGAATTCTTTCCATTGTGCTCTGGGAGTTCACCAGGAGTAGCAGGCCTGGCCTAGGGACTTCCACTTCAAATTGTATTGGTATAGCGAGATAAAGATGTGTCTGGCTCACCCTGAGATTGGTCAGGCATGGGTGCCCTTCTTCCATGGGCCTGTGAAGGATCTCTATAGTCCCACCCCACTCCGCTTAGCTGGATGGGACTCTTTGAGACCACCTAAATTAGGGGTAGGCAACCTAAGGCCCGGGGGGGGGCCCGGATGCGCCCCCCCGAGGCCTTTGGACCGGCCCCAGGCCAGTCCTGCCGCCGCCCGCCATAATGATATTGATTATTGTTGTTATTACTTGTCCTTGGGATTTTCTTGGCAAAATCTCCACAAGGGTTTTGCCACGGCTTTTCTGGGGCTGAGAGAGTGTGCATGCATAATTTTTTTAAAAAATATATTTTATTTATTTATTTATTTTTGTTGCTTTGGCCCCCCCAATTATCTGAGGGACAGCAACCCAGCCCCCAGCTCAGAAAGGTTGCCTATCCCTGACCTAAATAAAAAAAAAAAATACTTGCTGCCAGCATCAAATGATTTAACTTATCACATCCCAGCAATGCATTGGGACATTACTGGGGCCTTCTATAAATGTAAAGTCTTGCTACACTTGCAAGACAGCAGAGTCTCCAGTAGAACTACAGTTAAGCAATTCTCCCTACAGCTCCCATCAGCACCTCCCATACTGTTCCATACAACTCTACAATCCTAACAGTAGCTTTTCAAGAAGCACAGGGCTGCAGTATACATGAAAAAGGAAGCAAAATAAAATACAAAAAAATCATACCCTTTACCTCAACAGGAGAGTCCATTTAGAAAACCTCCACACAAAGGTAGCATATGTATTAAATGTGAAAGTCAACTTATATTAGCACCTGATGAAAAGCACCATGTATTATTCCGGCATCACAATGTTAAAAAAAAATTGCGATGCAATTCAAGATACTGTTGAAAATTAGAGAACAGAAAGTTTTAAGGATTATCTCCTACTTCCTCAATAAAACAAACAAAAAACAAACAAAACAAAAACAAACAAAAAAAAACCCAACAGAAATGGCTGTATGAACATCATTTCTCTTAAAACATTCTCTGTCCTACTCAGTTTGAGTTGACATCATTAGCTTGTGATATAATCAGTAAACTCAGACACTAAGGTAACTGGAGGACTGTCAACGTTTCTGAAACAAGACATACCATTAATCCTTAAAGATGATAACAATAATAACAAAATGGATGGGGGGGGGCTCATGTGGCCTGTGGGGTGCACTCTGCCCAAACGTGGCTTAGCATAAGGATGCTGATCACCTACTGACCATGATGAAACAAAATGAAGACTGTCCTTTTTCAGTGGTGTCCATTTAACAGATTTCACCAAAGGGTGGAAGTAAGGGAGACAGGGCCTAATGAAAGCAAAACTTAGGAAGAGACATTTCTTCACCTCCAACATCAAAATATTGACATATTAAAACCATTACTTATTTCCACTGAATCCTATTTGTCTAGCTTTAAAGAAAGCTCTATAACACATTTGGCTATCCATGGAGACATGCTTCACCAAAGGCTCCAGAATAAGTGCTGCCAATCAAGGATAAGAAGACAGCTTCTATTATGTTAAACAAGTGACGGATGGCAGCAAAATGATTTTTCTTTAAATGGAAAGAAACAGTGGGACCCTGAAAAGGATTTGGATTGGGATCGAGAGTATTTGACTTTTACAAGTTGTCTGCAGAGGACACCAATATAGAGTCGTCCCTCTATTTTCGCGGGGATCCATTCCGAAGCCTGCTGCAAAAAACAAAAACAAAAACAAAAAACAATATTCAAGCCCCATTGCTTGAAAGGGTGTGTGCTCCTGTGCATGTGCCATTATTTCCCTCCTGGCTTCCCATCTGCGGAAATTCAAGACCGCAGATGGGAAGTCCACAAAATCAGAGGGACGATTGTATTTGGCCTGTACAAAACATCAACTTATTTGGAAACCCAAATGGCTAAGAGGAGTTAAAAAATTATTCTTCTCAACCAGGTGAGTGGACAACAAAATATTAACTGATGCTCAATAATTAAGTGTGGAGTTATGTATATTGGGGCAAAATATACCCTAACCGTACATATATATTGGTGGGATCTGGACTGATGGTGCCTAACCAGCAAAGAGATTTTATGGTTATGGGTGATAAATGGTTTCATGAGAACATCAGTTTCAGGGTTCATTAAAAGATTAATTCTATGCCAGGATGGAATGGGATTCAAGCAAAGAAAACTGGTATAACAATACCTTAATTTACATCTGTGTTGAGGCTGATTGTGGAATGCTGTGCTCAGCTTTCTTTGCCTATCTCAAACAGAACATTGCATACATGGAGATGGTGCAATAATTAGCATTGAGTTGGAGCAGCTTTCTTCCAAAGAAAGGCTACAGCAGGGGTAGGCAACCTTTTTGAGCCGGGGGCCGGGTTGCTGTCCCTCAGACAATTGGGGGGCCAAAGCACCAAAAATAAATAAATAAATAAATAAAATGTAAAATTTACTTTTTTAAAAAAAAAAAAATATGCATGCACACTCTCTCAGCCCCAGAGAAGCCTTGGCAAAACCCCTGTGGAGATTTTGCCAAGAAAACCCCAAGGACAAGTAATAACAACAATAATCAATATCATCATGGCTGGCGGCGGCGGCGGTGGCAGGACCAGCCTGGGGCCGGTCCAAAGGCCTTGGGGGGCCGCATCCGGCCCCCCGGGCCTTGGGTTGCCTACCCCTGGGCTACAGCATCTGGGAAAGTTTAGACTAGTATTGCCTATATGTGAATATGAAAGTTTATTTATAATATTTATTTATTTATAATATAAACCAGGCGTAGGCAACCTTTCCCCTTTAAGGGCCGAGGGACTTCAGCTCCCAGAAGCCTCAGCCATGTTGGCCAATAGTCCCATGTTGGCTAATAGCTCCTGGGATTCTGGGAGCTGAAGTCCCTCGGCCCTTAAAGGGGAAAGGTTGGCTACCCCTGATATAAACTCTATACAATGTGGGAATTGTGTAACCCTCTAAACATTGAACTGCAACTCCCAGCCCTAGCCAGCACAGCTATGATTAGGAATGTTGGGCACTTCAGTTAAAAAACATCTGGAAGGCCACATAATTCTATCTCAATGGAAAAGATGCCTATAAATATTTTCCCCGCTCTCTCATAACACAAAGATTTTGCGGGTCAGCCAGTATGATAGCATACATGTCAAGGTAAGCCAGGATCCCTGGACAGGCATCCAACTGCTCATGTCTGGAGCAATAAAAACCTTTGGTCCCTGGTTTATTTAGCATAATGTGCTAACATAGAAGCAGATGGTGCTCTGGCTTCTTTTACCCCCCAATAACCCACAGAAGGAAGTCATGAATGAACTTTGGATTACTTCTCTAGCTTGCTGGGAAAGAAACAAGCCAGAGTACTGAACAGTATCACATTCACACAAGTTCAATGAAGTCCACTCTGCTGCAAGTGGGAATGAGCACACTAAACATGATAAACCAAGGGTTTTGTGGGGTCCTTGCTTGCCAATTTGTCTGAATGCACAAATTAGAGCAGGGGTAGGCAACCTTTCCCCTTTAAGGGCTGAGGGACTTCAGCTCCCAGAAGCCTCAGCCATGTTGGCCAATAGTCCCATGTTGGCCAATAGCTCCTGGGATTCTGGGAGCTGAAGTCCCTCGGCCCTTAAAGGTTGCCTACCCCTGAATTAGAGTGTCTGACAGTAGATTTAAGGGAGACAAAGGAAATTTATTCAGAGTTCACTGGTACAAAGTATAGCAATTGCTGTTAGCTTACAAGCCTTTACATTTTCATAGAGGACTCACCTAAATATTTCTACTAGGCATAAAAGCTAAATAAAAGCTCTCTTGGTTTCATAAACAATATCCTATTTGATGCCAGTTAATGGGAGGCATCAATAGTATTCACTACTTGTGGATTTCCTGGTAACATATGGCTGACCACTGTGGGAGACAGAAGGTTGAACTACATGGATTTCTGGAGCATTTCCTATATTTTTATGATAAAAACTAAGAGAACATTCAGATTCCCTGAATGCCAAACACATTTATGTTTACAAAACACTGCTAGTTTAATTATTACATCAGAACTATTTAAATATATCAATAATCAACTCCACATCCTACTCTTTATGATCTGCTGGAAGCTAGCAAGGTATTCTATTTTCCTTGGCATATGTAGCCTGCTATTTACATTTGAAGAACTCACACTAAAATCAATAAGACTCCATTATCATAAGTAGTCTATGAATCATTTACCTCATACATATTACAGCTGACAGGATTGTCAAATTAGTCCAGGGGACAGGGAACAGCTATCCTATACCAAACTGATATTTTACACATGGAGGGAATTACCTTACCATTCCATATATCTGTCTCATTCCATTATATAGGGGAGATCACGTCCCATCCTTCAGAAGTCATTGCATTACAACTCCCAACAGCCCTGGTAACATAATCAGTTGTGAAGGGTGCTGGGAATTACAGCTCAACAACATATGGACAGTTACACAATTCCCATTCCTGTGTTATTCCATAAAATGCTGTTCTCTCCAGTTTCACTTTGGCTATTGTATCATTTAATACTTAATGATTGCACAGCAGTTTGAGTAAATACAAACTGAAACTAACCGATGGCTCTCCATCACTGTATAAGTAGTGATGGCACCAGAATTCACGTGGTATAAGAAGAAAGGACAGTTGTTAGTCTCCAAAGAAAGATCTGTTTGTTCAACAATGTATATAGCTATGGACAATAGCAGCACAGACAATCTGAAAGCTTATTATCAGTAGCAGTGAAGGTCAGAGAAAAAAAAGAAAATATTTGTGAATACAACATGAACATTTGCTACTGCTAGATGAAAATTATATTTTCCAACTATATATAGGAAGTGTTTTATCAGAGGACAATTAAAATTTTAAAGAATAATGCCAGGAGAAAAAATATGCTAAGCAATATCCTTTGCTGGATCAATTTAATTGTTATTCAATGCTAAATTACAAAGAACATTTTACAGGCCAGAAAGGAACACTGCCTAATTCTCAACCTTTGGCAAACACTGGCTTTTCGTAGTAAGAACATTTTACAGCCCAATTCCTTGTCAAAATGAAAGTGCTTAGAATGGGATTTACCAATAGCTAGGACACCACAAGAAGAGTCTTACAACTGTGCTGGAAACGGATGTAATGGCCTAAGGGCACTGGTTGCATGTGACTAAAATATAGTCTAAATTATTATCAGACCTTTATTCTGAGACTGATATAGCAAAGTGTTTCCAAAATGATCAAGCCCTTCTTTCTGCAATTAACCTATTAACTATGCCAGAGTGGTTTTAATTTAGTTACAGACAAGACCCCACATATTCATACTCAGAAAAATTAACTTCCACTAGCTCAAAGAGAATTGAGGAGTAAACATGTACAATGTTGTAGCTTATGATCCAACTTGCATGCAGCTAACAAATCATATAAAGCCTGGCCCATACTTACTCTTAATTGCTAATCTGTTAGCAGTACTATAATTTTAAATAAAATGCATTTGTATCAATGAACATTTTCATTGAAGATGCCAGCCTTCCTCAACCTTCTAACCTCCAGTTATGTTGAATTACAACTATCACTATCACCATCCTATTTTAGCTGGAGACTACTCCGCTTACTTGCTATGTGATACATATTTGTTGCAATAACATATGCAGTTGTTCCTCCACATTTGCAACTTTGACTTTTGTGGATTTGATTATTTGCTGTTTTGATTAATATGTTCTTTCTAGGAATCTCTAGGTCCTCCAGCACAATTCTGGTGGAAGTTGACTATAGAGTTGTGCTGGAAAACTAGAAGTTCCTAGAAAAAACACTTTTCTAGGCATCTGTAGGTCCTCCGGCATGATTCTATGGTCACCTTCCCGCAGATGTTGACCACAGAGTTGCACTGGAGGACCTGGAGATTCTGAGAGGTGTTCTCTCAGTTAAAAAGAATAGTGTTTTCTTATTTGCAGTTTTCCCACATTCACAGGGGTCCTTCATCCATAACCACAGTGAATGCGGAGGGACCACTGTACTTGTTTAGCAATAGCAAGTACATTTCTATACCGCTTATCAGTGCACTTAAGCACTCTATAAATGGTTTACAATGTGTAAGCTAATTGCCCCCAACAAGGTGGGTACTCATTTTAGCAACCTACAGAAGGATGCAAGGCTCAGTGGACCGTGGATCCCTGCCTGGGACTGAACTCACAACCTTGTGGCTGTGAATGGCTGCAGTACTGGCATTTTAACCACTGAGCTGCCAGGACTCAGTTAAACCTCAATATCCACAGGGGGCATGCACACACTGCACCACTTTAGATCAGGAGGGAGCAATTTTTTTTTTCTCCTGAAGGGAGTATGCAGAGGGCCAGACGCTAGGGACTATGTTTACGAACGCTCTGCTTCTTCTGCTTGCACAATTTGACTGCCTTCTTTCCAGGAAGGAAAGATTTTACCAAGTGGACTCACATGTTCCAAAACTAATTTCCTTTAATTAGGCAGTTATATGTTACATGTTTAGAATTTAAACTTTTAAAATATCAATATACAGCTAAAATGCATATGGTTAAATCCATTTCTGCACAAGAACATTTTCACTCATCAATTATCTCCTACTCTCTTTGCTGCGCTCATGCACAAGATAACTAAGGGCCTTTGCAGACTGTCATAAATAGTGCACTTTAAATTGAGGCACTGCCCTGGCTCAGTGCTAGGGAATCATGGGAACTGTAATTTATTGTGGCACCAGAGCTCTCTGACAGAGAAGGCTCAATGTCTCAGAAAAAAATACAATTCCCATGACTCCCTAGCACTGAGCCAGGGCAGTGCCTCAATTTAAAGTGCATTATTTCTGGCAGTCTGCAAAGGCCCTAAGTGAGCAGACACAGGCCTGACATCTTGGGTCCAAAACACATTGCATAAATAATCCAGTTTGAGACCGCTTTAACTGCCCTGGCTCAGAGCTAAGGAAGCCTGGGAATTGTGGAACCAGAGCTCTCTTGACAGGAAGCCTAAATGTCTCACAAAACTACAATTCCCAGAATTCCCTAACACTGAATTATTTTTACAGTGTGTTTTGGACCTTGGTTTAATGCACTCAGGGTATCATAAATTGGTTTACAAATCTTTGCTACACAATGGCCACCTATAGCCATCTCATTTCCCACTTAACAAAGGCCACAGAGATTTCTGCACCCAATTAAGAATGGTTTGACAATACAATAAATGACCAACCTAGACCTTTAAATATATATATACTTTTTATTACAAATTAATAAATCAACTATGATGTTTTAATTAAATTCTGATAAAACATGAAGGGCTTTCATACTACAGGTATGAAAATCTAATATTTCTAATACAGTCAGACCTCTGTATCCACGGACTTGCCATCCGCTAATCTGAGAATCCACTGAGAATTACTGTGTGTGCATGCAGCAACGCTAGCGGGCACGTGCACATCACACCACTATTAGGAGGAACAGGACTTGAGATCCTGCAATCTTTTGCAATTGTGGAGGGTCTGGAATGGATCCCCCATGGATACAGAGGTCTGACTGTATAGACATATGAAATATATCCAAGCCTGTATCCATACCAGCTTGATTGTAAAAAAATAAATCTATAGACAACTATATATTCTAGCTGTATATAGGCATATAAAATGATAGTTCTTGCCTAGTGGCAGAGCTAAGAGCTCCAAGAGGTACAAGAGATGTGAATTAGAAAAGGAAACATAATCTACAACAATAAAATAGTATATTTCTTAATGCTAAAATATTTTTTTAAAAAACCAAGACTTCAAATAATTGAGAATTTATGCAAGACTTAAAATAAGGAAAGAAATACATTACTCTTTTATTTTTTTAGGAAACTACAGTTGTGTCAACACCAACTCTATTTTTTCCAAATAGAAGGGGAAGAGAATCAACTGAATCCAAATGAAGTTGAAAGGTAGTAGCCTCTTTTGTGGACGCATATCCAGTTTCATAAATTAGAACATTTGACTTTAAGTCACTGGCATTTCCCAAACTGATTTCTTTATTCATCATGGACTACATAAAAGATGATGTAGTGGAACTACCTCCACAGTTGTCCGTGGATTCAGAGTTCGAGGATTACATTAATACTTGCAGCTCTCTTTTCCCCAATTTACCCTAAACAAATGAACAGCAGGAAGGTAGTGTTGGCACTCCCACTCCTCCCAACAGGAGAAACAGATTTCCAAAAGCATTAGCACAATCTACTGCCACACATTTTCTGGAGCACCTTCAAAACAGATTGGGCAAAGCAGACTGAATGGACTGGGGAGATCCTGAACCATCATCACTACCACTTGAGCATGCATGCAGTAGACTCTTCTAAACTATGTATGGGAATTAATTTGTATACAGGAATTGTTCCTTGTTGGATACGAGTAGCACATCCCTTATCTTAGATGTGTATATCAAAATGTCTACCTTTGAAGTTATTGTGTTTTTGCATTGCTAACAGAACATGGTGGCCAAGAATTTATACAATCCACTTACATGCTCTCTTGCTGACCCACAACACCTAAGAGCTAAACAAACAGAAATTCAGTACCAACTCCCATTTTAACTAGTTTGTGTTAAATAACTTTTTAAGCTTCCCTCACATGAACATTTATGTATATATAGGGGGGTTGCAGACTGCCAGAAATAGTGCAAATTGAGTCCACTTTTAGGGTTAATGCTAGGGAATCATGGGAATTGTTTTTTTTTTTTTCCTGGGACATTGAGCCATCGCTGTCAGAGAGCTCTGGTGCCACAATAAACTACAGTCCCCATGATTCCCTAACCCTAAAAGTGGACTCAATTTGCACTATTTCTGGCAGTCTGCAACCCTCCCTAATCATCCCTCCACATTTGTGGCTTTGATTTTTGCAAATTTGATTACTATGTTCTCTCTTCGAATCTCAAGGTCCGCCAGTGCAATTCTATGTTCAATGTCTGCTGGAAGTCATGCTGGAGGATCTAGAGATTCCTAAAGAGAATAATTCTCTAGGCATCTGTAGGTCGTCCAGTTGACCACAGAATTGTGCTGGAGGGCCCAGGGATTCCTAGAAAGATGTTCTCTCACATTTAAAAAGTGGATTTTTAAAATTTGCTGTTTTTCCACTTTCAGGGGAGTGCTGTGCCCCTAACCCCAGCAAATGTGGAGGGCCCACTATAAATACATTGATCCTAAGAAGGAATATCAGGATAAAGACTGATCCACTACACCAAAGTTTGGATTGGCGGCATTAAAATGTATGGGGGGAGGGGGAGAAGAAAAATAGATTAACCATAAGGCTGAAGCAAAGCAAAGATATTCTGTTAGTGTTATTTTATCTTTATGCATCATGCCAACCAGTAAAACTGTCTTACCTCATAAATGAAAATTAATGTTATAACACACAGTATCTGGAGGTTTACTATGCTTATAAATGTCTCAAAGTATTCAAAAACACTGCCACATTACAACCAATGAAAAAACAGAGAGAGAAAGCAGAAGTATTTGTGGACGAGCGAAAACCATGGGAACAGAAAATGCATGCAAGAACTAATAGCACTCACAATCTAGAAAGGGCTGAAGTGAAATAATCTGCTGCTCTTAGGTTTCTGAAACCTTAATTATCTTAATTTTACAAATTTCTACACTTTACTTCCACATGAATAGTATTTTGTTGTAGTTTTTTGTGGGTTTTTTGGGCTGTGTGGCCATGTTCTAGAAGAGTTTCTTTCTGACGTTTTGCCAGCATCTGTGGCTGGCATCTTCAGAGTATTTTGTTGTATTTGCTAAAATGTGAAATATTTGATAACAATAACAAGTACATTTCTAAGCAAGTTCTTAAGCACTCCCTAAGCAGTTTACAATGTATAAGCTAACTGCCCCCCAACAAGCTGGGTACTCATTTTAGCAACCTCAGAAGGATGCAGGGCTGAGTTGAGCTTGAGCCTCTGGCTGGTATTGAACTCACAACCTTGTGGTTTGTGAATGAGTGGCTGCAGTACAGGCATTTAACCACTGCACCACAAGGGCTCTTAACTGTTTTAACTGTTTGTTTTTGTGAATAAACATTCTTCCCCCTGTAGATGAAAGAAGAACATACAAGAACATACCTATTAGGTTTACAAGGAATTCAGATCACTTATTATGAACCCAATCAAATAATTTTCTATACTGCTTTCAAACCAATAATTAAGCTTTTCCTTGTCTGTAAGTAGAATCCAGCCTATACCACCTCTGTGTTCTAAAACAGTATTTTGATCCCTCATTTCAGGTCAGGAATTGGGTCTTCCCCCCACCTATCTGAGTAAGAGGGAAGACTTTTTACATGAGGCTTGTCAGGTGTGGCACCATATTCCTCCTACCTTCAAAATGAAATTGTTTAGATTAGAACCACATGAGGGTAAAAAGAACCTGCAACAGCTTTTTATAATAACATGTTAATTTTCAGTTACTCTTCGATATATCTAATGAATATATGCTATTATGAAAGTGGCTGATTAGAAGGTAACAAATACTAATCCTTGAATGTGTTACCACACAATCCAAAATACTGATCAAAGCATGTACACCTTGAAAATACAATGTAGCCTAACTCCAGCTTCACTTTTCGCTCTCAGATCACATTACAGAGAACACACCTTAAAATAACTTTTGCTTTGCCTTTTCATTTTTTACGAATTGTGCAACATATTTGCACAGTGTACCTAATAAAGCGAAGAAGAAAAATGTTTTGCTCACACAGCGTGCTTTCAAATGCAAGTAGCAGTAACCAGCAAACATAGCTCGGGACCCTCAGCCGCCTTCCAGCAACCTAATGTTGTCATTTCTCCACTCCCACTAAGAATAACGTAATCCTGCTGCTTTTCTGGCTAACATAATAGGGTGCAAACACAACATGGTAGGCTTACAAGACTAAACCATTCCCAGCCTCTGGGTTTCAGAATCTATTTCTACAATTGCAGCATCTATGAAGCCAACATCTTCACTCAACAAGGAAATAAATATTCTTGCCTTTCCCTTCAGGACCTTTCCTAGTCTTTCAGGAAACCTGTATTTAGCAAACCAATACTGAATCTGACCCAAAATAACATTAATGCCGCTATCTCTTTAATTCCCCATTCTGTTGCTTGCATGATCATACACTATACTTTTATTTAAACAGCATTTCATTTCTGTATTCCACCACATTTTGCTTCCTCCTTCCCTCCAAAATCAATACTTTGGGTAATTATGATTTCCCCCCCCCCTTCAAATTGAGGGGTCTTCAGTGCTGCCATACATTTTCCTCAACCTACTGGGTTACCCTGCATTTTAACCCAGAGAGACCCCATAGCAACCCAGGAGACAACATTAATTCAGATTTTTTATCATTTTAGGGGATATTGCATGCATTTCGAAAGAGGTATGCAACAATCTACTCAGGAAAAAAAAGGAGGGGGGAGTCTCTCATTTTAACCTGGCAAGTTAAAAAGAAGAGGAAGAAGGATCACATGCAGAGTGACCAGATGTCCTCTTTTTTTTTTTTAAATCCAGGACGCGTCCTAATTCCAGCCTTCTGTTCAGGAGGAATTCCTAAATTTTGAGCATGACTAAGAAGCAATAAATTTTACATTCCTATGAGGGTCTCCAGCTTTGATTTGGTCATGTCCTCCATTTTCCCCTTGAATGTCCTCCATTTTGCAGTGCCTGGTCCTCCTTGGTGGTAATGACATCTGGTTGCCCTGATCACATGCATTTTGAGAAAGAAAGAGAGAGGGAGGGCAACAAGGAGGGGAAAGGGGGGTGTCTTCCTACACACATTTTTAACCTGCCAACTTAAAAAGAAGAATTAGAATAGGAGAATCATCATCCTCCCCTTCCCATACCTTCATATAACAGCCACGTCCTTCCACCGAATGATAATAATGGAGCAACAGCCCTCCCAAAATGGAGGGGAGGAAAATCCCGAAAGGTAAAGGTGGGAGAGTTCGGGGAGGGTTGGTTAGAAAAATCTTCTGCGCCCCCAAACCTTTAATAATAATAATAATAATAATAATAATAATAATCAAAATAATCAAAATAGGTGTAAAGGTGGGAGAGCTGGGGGTGACACCCCCAACCCTCCCCAAAAAACAATAATAATACAAAATAGATGTAAAAATGGGAGAGTTGGGGGGTTGGTTAGGAAATCTTCTGTGTCCCCAACCCTTCAATAATAATAATAAGAAGAAGAAACAGGTGTAAAGCTGGAAGAGTTGGGGGTGAGAAAAATCTTCTGCACCCCCCAAAAATGAAAATAATAATAATAATTTTAAAAAGTAGGCGTTGAATTCAAATCCTCAGCTCAGTCCTTGTACGCCCCCCAAAAAGGAGGTAAAAATAAGGAGGAAGACGGACCCAAAGCCGCCCCACTCTCAACTCAAAGCCCCCCCACATTTCCTACTGCAGAGAGAGAGAAAAGGGAGGAAGGAAGGAAGGAAGGAGGGAGAAAGGGAAAGGGGGAAGGAAGGAAGGAAGGAAGGAAGGAAGGAAGGAAGGAAGGAAAGGCGACCTTCCCCCCTCCCCGCCGAATGGAGAAGGAAGGGAAGGGGGTCCCTTGAAAGTCCTATGAGGAGAATGGCGACCGCCCCAGACACAGACAGACGCCTTGCGCCTCCCTCCTTCTGCAATGCTCCTCCAGTTCCCCCGCAGGGAAAGCGGCTAGGCTTCAGGAGGAGAGGGGCTGGGGGCGAGGACTCCCGCCTTCGCCGTCCTCCCTCCACAGAGCCAGCCAGCCTCTTTCCTTCCTTCCTTCCCTCCTCCTCCCGCTCAGAGAAGCAGCAGCAGCAGCCTAGCAACCAACATGGCTGCCGCGAAGTCACCCGAGAAGGGGGGGTGAGAAAATGGCCGCGCTCTCGCGAGAACTCACTAATTTTCCCAGCTCCGTCTCTAGCCCTCCGCTCGCTCTCTGCCTCAGCTGCCTGGTTTCTGGTTCAGCGCGACGGAGGATTGGATAGGGCGCCGAAGGACAGCCCGCCTCCCGTTCCAGGCAGGGGATTGGCTGTCCCGGGCGTCAGTTATTCTGCGATGGAGGAGTAGGGGGAATGAAGCTCGGCCGGCTTCATTCAGAGCAACCAAGAGTGGTTTTTTGCAGTGTTTCGGGAGGCTGTTACGAAAGAGAGAGAGCGGGAGGGAGGGGGAGGAGGTTGCTGGGATGGGAGCGCCCCCTGCTGGCAGCTTCATCTCCCTGCTTCAGGGCTCTTTTTTAAAAAGTAATTCTTGGTTTCTGCTCTGCAGAAATAATGCAGTTTGGCACCGCTTTAACTGCCATGATTCAATAATAACAATAACAATGACACAAATTTGGTAATGACAACAACAACAACAAATTATTATTATCATCTATTGTTGTTGTTATTATTATTATTATTATCTATTGTTTTTGTTAATAATAATAATAATAATAATAATAAATTTAGTAATAACAACGAATAATAACGAATAATTAATTCATAGTTATTAATAATATTCATATCTATTTTATTGTTAATATTGTTAATAATAATAATACATTTAGTAATAATGAATGATAACAAATAATATAATCATTATTAATAATATTGATTCCTATTATTATTATTAATAATACATTTAGTAATAATAGTTGATTAATTAATAATAATAATAATAATATTCATATCTATTATTATTGTTACCAATAATAAATTTAGTAATAATAATATATAATTACTAATTATTAATTCATATTTATTTATTGTTGTTATTGTTAATTTTATTAACATTGTTGTTAATAATAATAAATTTAGTAATAGTAATGAATAATAACAAATAAATAATGAATTATAAAAAACATTGATATATATTGTTGTTATTGTTGTTACTGTTGCTGTTGTTAATAATAATACATTTAGTAATAATACTTAATACTTAATAAATTACTATTAATAATAGAAATTTCTATTATTGTTGTTGTTGTTAATATAATAAATTTAGTAATAATAATAAATTAATAATTATTAATAATATTAATGTGTATTGCATTATTATTGTTGTTGTTAATAATAATACATTTAGTAGTAGTAACAATCATGATGAATAGTTAATTAAAATTATTGATAATATTAATATCTATTAGTGTTGATGTCATTGACGATGATGATGATGATGATAATAATAATAATAATTGTTGTTGTTGTTGTTGTTGTTATGTCTTGCCCTCTTCTCCCCATGGATTGAGGCAGGAAACAACAACAATGAACAGACAGACAATATCATTTAAAACACACATCGGTTTAAAAGGAGCAATAAGACGTATAATCTTAAATGTGCAATCCACTTTTAAAATTCATCCTTTAAAGCGCTATGCATATTTGTAGTTCTGTGAGAGGTTTATGCCTTCTATGTGTCAGAAAACTCTGGTGCCCACAACAAACTTCAAATCCCAGGATTCCATGGGATGGAGCCATGGCCTTTAAAGCGGTATCAAACTGGATTATTTCTGCAGTGCAGATGGAGCCTTGTTGGAGGGAGAGGTTGAGCTCTGGAAATTCAGTTTTGGTGTGTGTGTCTCTCTCTCTCTCTGTCTCTTCTCCTCCTCTCACCCATTTTTATTTTGGATCCTCAGGTTTTTAAGCATCTTCTGAGCATCTTTTATTCTGCTTCCAGTCTCGCTTTCCGTGCCGCACTGTCGTTAATGAGCATTGGGGTTTTCCACTTCCAGCGGTATCAAACTGGATTTTGCTGTCTGGTATTTTGTTGTCGTTTTGTGCCTCGCTTTTTTATTTTAAAATATTGTGATTGTCTTGTGGTTGTGGTTGTTTTTTTCTTGTGTAAAAGCAGAAAGCCAGCGTGGCGTTGTGGTTTCAGCGTTGAACTATGGCTCTGGGGACCAGAGTTCGATTCTCCAGTCTGCCATTGAAACCCATTGGGTGACCTTGGGTGAGTCACACTCTCTCAGCCTCAGGTGAAGGCAACGGCAAAACCCCCTCTGATGAACTCTTGCCAAGAAAACCCCATGATAGATTCACCTTAGGGTCGCTATAAGTGAGAAATGCCTTGATGGCACAATAACAACAAGAGGAAATGCAGAGCAGGGATGAATGTGAGTTGCTTGATAAGTCAGAACAGCACTTTATTACTTGGCAATCTTCTACTGCAAGTAGAATACAGTTGTAATGTAACGTACCGTAATAGCTAATAATATTTGGGGAAAAGCCCTTTAGACTGTAGTCCGCATAAAGACGCTTAAGTATCTGACTCATAGTGGCCTGATAACTATTTCCAAGTAGAGGAGAGCAACTGAATCAATAAGGTTTCTACAAGGGTTGATTTACCAATCAGCAGTTCATTTTCTACTATCAATGTGATTTAGAGGAAGAGCTTTATTTTGGATCGAGAGATATAAGGTTAAATTGTTAGGCTGCCTTCTTGATGCACCCTTAATCCCAAATATTTTGAAAAAAGATGTGTATTGAGGTTGTATTCCTATAAACAATTGTTGTTGTTGTTATGGTACGTCTTCAAGTCATTTCAAACTTATGGTGACAGTAAAGCAAGGCTATCACAAGGTTTTCTTGGCAAGTTTCTTCAGGGGGGATTGTCATTGCCTTCCTCTGAGGCTGAGAGAGTGTGACTTGCCCAAGGTCACCCAGTCAGTGTCCATGGGTTAAGCAGGGATTCAAACCCTATTCTATCATCGTCCAATGCTCAAACCACTATACTACGTTGACTCACAGTTGTTATTACAGGTTGATTTTCCCTTATCCAAAAATGCTTGGGACTAGAGGTGTTTTGGATTTTGGAATAGCTGCATATACGTTATGAGATATCTTGGAGATGGGATCCAAATCTGAACGTGATATTCATATATGTTTTATATATACTTTATGCACATCACCTGAAGGTAATATTATATACAATATTTTAAATAATTTTGTGCATGAAACAAAGTGTGTATACATTAATCCATTGGAAAGCAAAGGTGCCACTATCTCAGCCACCCATGTGGACAGTTTTGGATTTTGAAATATTTCAGATTTCAGAATTCCAGATATGGGAGACTTAACCTGTACTCAGATAATAAACAGTTATATGAGGATACATTGAGTTGAATTCTGACTAGATATGTATAAGGTTGCACTGTTCAGCCAACTATGTGTGGTCAATTGCTAAGTAAACATAATGTTTATGTTTACTTAAACATAAGTAAACATAATAGCCAGCATAATGTAGTGGTTTGAGTGTTGGACTATAACTCTGGAGACCAGGGTTCTGTTCCCAGCTTGAGAAACCCACTGAGTGACCTTGGGCAAGTCACACTCTCTCAGCCTCAGGGGAAGGCAATGGCAAACCTTCTCTGAACAAATCTGACCAAGAAAACACCATGATATGGTCACCATAAGTCAAAAACAACTTGAAAGCACACAACATACACAGGAGTGTAGCTATGGGACGCAGCCATGGCATTAAAAAGTGCAATAATAGCAGTGACCTTGCGCAAGTCACATGCTCTCAGCCTCAGGGGAAGGCAGTGGCAAACCTCCTCTGAACAGCTCTTGCCAAGAAAAACCTGCAATAACCATAAATTGGAAACAACTTGAAGGCACACAATGACAACAAACCCAAAGTGCACACGCAGTTGCATAATTTTATGTATCAGTTTTTGTGTGTGGTGTCTCTGCATGCACACACCCTATCCTTAAATATGTATAGACACCCATAGATACATATACATTTGCAAGAGCAGGAAAAGAGAGCAGGTCCTTCCAGATGTTCCAGATGTCTTGCAGTGGCTCCTGATTCAGCTGAGTTCACTTGCCCCTTGCTTTGCCCCCCAAAATGGTATATGGGCAAATGAGGTCTTTGGGAATTGCTGCTTTAAAAGGTTCAGCCAGGTGTCTTGAGGAGGCTGCTTTTGACCCAAATTGCTGAGGCATAACCATAATCTTTGGATGCTTTTGGCATCTTTAGTGAGCAGTTTCTGGCAAAGTCACTTTCTCCAAGTGAAAGCATTGGAGTCCATAGATCAGAGGGAAAGGGTCATGTGGGCAAAAGTGAACCAGCAACATCTTTACAATATCCACTTAAAAAAACAGCAGCACACAACATGAGAAGTTTGATCCTTATGCCTTTGCATTTAACCAAAACAGCTTTAATGTTTTTGGAATAATTAGTCAACTGTTAGTCACTCCTTAACAATTGGTTTCCCTCCTTCTCCTCCTTTTTATTTATTTATATCCTACTTTCCTCCCAACATAGGTACTCAAGGCGGCTAACAAACTGAAAACAGTCCAAGTTAAAACAACATGAAACATTAAAAATACAAAGCTTAAAACATAAACAATTTCAAAAGGTTAAAACAATTTCAAAAGGTTAAAACATTTTGTTGTTGTTGGCTGCCCTCGAGTCAGTTCTTACACATGGCGCCCCTGTGGATTAGACATCTCCAAGAATCCCTATCTTCCAC
>CM034701.1:138528551-138568762 GCA_020142125.1 Phrynosoma platyrhinos | reverse complement strand
TGGTTGTGCTGGTGGTGGGGTTTTCTTGGCAAAATTTCTTCAGAGAGGTTTTGCCATTGCCATTTTCTGAGGCTGAGATAGTGTGACTCGCCTAAGGTTACTCAGCAAGATTGGAACCCATTGTCCCAACACTCAAACCACTACACTGCGGTGGCCCTGTGCTTGTTTGTTTGATTTAAGATAGTATTATTATTAATTGATGATGATGATGATAATGATGATTTGTTGTTGTTGTTGTTGTTGTTGTTGTTGTAAAGTTTCTCTGAGAGAGTGTGGCCTGACCAGGGTAATCCAGTGCCTTGGAGTCATTTCCAGCTTATTTTGACCCTATCATGGGGGTTTGCTTGGCAAGTTTCTCCAGGGGAGGGTTTCCATTACCATCTGAGCTGAGAGAGTGTGACCTGCCCAGGGTAATCTAGTGCCTTGGAGTCATTTCTAACTTATGGCAACCCCTATCATGGGGGTTTTCTTGGCAAGTTTCTTCAGAGGAGAGTTGCCATGGTTATCCTCTGAGGCTGAGAGGGTGTGACTTGCTCAATGTCATGGTTGTTGTTTTTTTACTCTGGCCCTCCAATGGTCTGAGGGATGGCGAACTGGACCCCAACTCAAACAGGTTGAGGACCTAAGGTGATATAAGCCATCATCTGTAAACAATGCCCTTCAGCATTCTACATTGGGCAAACAGGCTCTGCAGCTGGGCTGTCTACTGAAGTCTGACCCTCAGCTTAGCCACAGGTCCTACCAAAATCCATAATTTTGGCCCCAAGAGTTGACTTCGACTTGTACATGAGGTAGACTTATAGTCGAGTACATACTGTATGTTTTGAAATTCTGCATGCAGTTATGTTAGTACATACTGATATGTTCGCCATGAATATAAAGACTGGAATGTTCAGGAGTATGGCTGAAAAATGTAAGGCTTAATATATTTTTTCATATTATATATTCTTCTATGTATTTCCAACCTTTTCATCAGCCTTGGGACACAAAGCAACTTGTGTTTCTGAATGTGCCTTCAGGTTGCCTGTTGACTTACAGTAATCCCATGAATTTCAGAGGGTTTTCTGAGGCAGAGGTGGTTTGCCATTTCTTTCCTCTGAAATGTATCCTATAGCATCTGATATTCTTTGGATGTACCCCATCTAAGTATAACCAAGGCCTGAACCTGTTTAGCTTCCAAGATTAAATGAGTTCTTTACAAAGTTGGAACAGATACAGCTAAAAGTTCATAACGTGCAAATTAAAGTATAATTAAACTAGCAAAAGCTATTTGAACACCTACCCATTAAAAATGAAAAGCCCCAACAAATGCAGACAATACTGCGTATTATTTAAAGGCTCTTCCCCATGAGCAATTGGTCCTTAAATGACTGGTTTTTTGTTGAAACAGAAAGGTCTTTACCTACCTTTGAAAGGACAGCAAGGAGGGTGCCAGTCTAGTGAGGGAGTTCCAAGGTGTGTAAATGGACTGTCAACCAGTGAAGTTGTTGTAACAGGGATGTTGTATGCTCTCTGCAGTGAGCCCAATTTAACAATCTGGCTGCAGCTCTTTGGACCAGGTGAAATTTCCAAGCATTCTTCAAAGGGAGTCCCATGAAGAGCATGTTAGCACAATCCAAACAGGATGTAACCCTCATCATTTTGTCCTTTGAGCCTGAGTAATAGAGACAATGTGGTGTAGTGGTTTAGGTGTTCAACTAGAACTATGGAGACCAGGATTCAAATCACCACTAGGCCATGGAAACCCATTGGGCGACTTTGGGCAAGCCACACCCTTTCAGCATAAGAGGAGGGCAAAGGCAAAGGCAAATACCCTTTGAACAAATCTTGTCAACAAAACCCTGTGATACATTTGCCTTAGTGTTGCCATAAGTCAGAAACAACTTGAAGGCACACAACAGCAACAACAACACAATAGTCCAGACATCATGTTTATGCTTGAAAAAGAGCCATTATTTGTGCACAATATGACCCATAACTATTAATAAATGGTGCCAGCTTTCCACCTACCACAATAGTATGTACTTTCATGCTTACTATGGGGTGGTATTCTGTTCCAGTGCAGGAGCATTACAGAGAAAGAAGTGATAGGTATCCATTTAAAACAAGAGCATGGTTACATATTTTTATTGTTGCCGACCCCTGGCTTAAACAATAAAAATAAGTAACCATGCTCTTGTTTTAAATGGATACCACCCCACAGTAAGCATGAAAGTACATACAGGGAATACCTTTACCTTTTACCTAGTTCCTCTGTCTTAAAGAGTTGTACACTGAACTGCCAGAAAGTTCAGCTGCTGATCCTAATATATGACACACATCCAACATCTTTAGGTGTGCATGAAAGGTCATAGACAAAGAAAAAATAATGAAGAGAAGAGTCAAATAACAGGGCCAGGGGAGGCATGAGATACTAAAAGTGAGTCTAGAAAGTATAGATCAGGAACATACTGAAAATAGGATGCATAATATATACAGATGGGAATGAAATGCTTAATCTATATCTCTCGGTCAAAAGCAACCTGGGTATAGGTCTTACCAGTGCATTGTAATTGTTCTTAAGCACCCGAGAATCTCTTTAGCATCCTGGTATATCTGGTTCATGTCCATGGCTTGGACATGGAAGAGGGAAGAGTGAAAATAGGAGGAAGTAATGTCAACAATCTGAGATATGATGGTGACACCATAATACTAGCAGAGAACCTCACAGACCTGGAATTACTATTAAGGAAGATCAAAGAAGGAAGTGCAAAGGCAGGCTTACTGCTGAACATAAAGAAAACAAAGATAATGACCACAGAGAACTTACACACATTCAAACTAGACAATGAGGAAATAGAAATAGTAAAAGAGTTCTCATGTCTGGGATCAAACATTGATCAGAATGGGGACTGCAGCAAGGAAATCAGGAGATTAAGAATGGGGAGGGCAGTTATGAAAGAACTAGAAAAGATCCTAAAATGCAAAGACATACAGGTCAGCACAAAAGTCAGATCCATAAAAGCCATTGTATTCCCTATTACCATGTACGGATGTGAGAATTGGACAGTCAAGAAAGAAGATAGGAGGAAAATCAACACATTTGAGATATGGTGCTGGAGAAGATTGCTGAGGACCCCATGGACAGCCAAAAGGACAAACAAATGGGTCCTAGAGGAGATCAAGCCAGAGATATCCCTAAAAGCCAGGATGGCAAGACTTAGACTGTCGTACTTTGGACACATCACGAGAAGGCATGAATCATTGGAAAAGACAATAATATTAGGAAAGATGGAGGGAAATAGAAAGAGAGGAAGGCCACATGCTAGATGGATGGACTCTGTTAAAGAGACCACGAATATGAGTTTGTATGAGCTGGGCTGAGCAGTAGAGGACAGAGGGGCCTGGAGATGTCTCATCCATAGGGTCGCCATGGGTCGAGATAGACGCAAAAGCAAACAAGAAATATCTGGTTCCAAAATGTCTCTCAGTCAAATCATCTGTTGCAACACCCAAGTCCTTAATACAATATTGTACATTTGACAATGCACAAAAAATAGACATGCTTGTTAAAGGTTATACAAGACTTACAGGTCAGTGGCAGAGCATGGTTTAGAGTGCATGCATTATAAAGCATATTAATATTGTCCAAGGTTCAATTCCAGTGGATCCTGGATCCAACTCAGGTAGCAGATCCAGGAAAGGTTGGAGAGCCACTATCCTCCAATGAGACAGCATTGTATAAGCTACACTGTTGGTATGACTGAATATAGAAGTGCTTATTCTGTACAAATGACTGTACAGAGCAAACAGGCCCTAACACATTATAATATTGAGAATAGCTCAGATGGAAGCCTGGTTCTATATAGAATCAATTCATCCATAAGACCTATTTCTCTCTGTCTGTAACTACAATGGAATGTAACATGTCTCTCAGTCTGAAGAGTGACTCATTCTGCCCCTCTTGTATTTCCTGTACCAATGAGCAATTGATGTATGAATTAATTCAGTGAAATCTCATGTGATATTTGTATTAAATGCATGCCAACAAGGAGAATTATACTTTCCTGCTGCATAATCTTGCCTAAACTTTCATTCAGGAGACAACTTTGGGGTATGGCTTCCTGGAGATTTCCAGGAGGTGTTTTGTGGTTTGAAAAAGCAGAGGAGGATTTGAGAAATCTTCAGAAGAATTTTTTATAATAAATAAATAAATAAATAAATAAATAACATTTATTTATATCCTGTCCCTCTACAAAGCAATTGGGGCGGCATATAGCATTAAAATTTACCATACAAATCAATACAATACAATATAAGAACAGCCCAACAATCCTGAAACTCACCCACCCCTTTAAAAAGTATTAAACAGAGATATGCATTAAAACATGTTTAAAATAATCTCTTCAAGACAAACAGTAACAAACACTTGCAGCGACTGCAGCAGAAAATGAGGAAGAGAAGATAGATAAACTCTTGGGGCCAGGAAATCTAGTCGGGAAAGAGCTGCCGGAAGAGATCCGTTTTCACAGCTTTTTAAAAGCTGCTTAAGATCATAATCTGACGGATCTCATCTGGCAGGTCGTTCCATAGTCTAGGAGCGGTTGCTGAGAAGGCCCTCTGGGAGGTTGCAGACAGCCTTGTTCTTATCAGCTGCAGCAAGTTCCTCCCAGAGGACCGAAGTGTGCGGGGTGGATTATATGGCAGGAGGAGGTCCTGAAGATAGGTTGGACCCAAGCCATTTAGGGCTTTAAAGGTAATAATGAACACCTTATACTGGGCCCGGAAACTAATAGCCAGTGAAGGGACTTTAATACAGGTGTTATATGGTCTCTCCTAGATGTACCTGAGACCAGTCTGGCTGCCATGTTCTGCACTAATTGAAGTTTCTGGACCAAGCACAAGGGTAGCCCCATGTAGAGCGCATTACAGAAATCAAGGCGAGAGGTTACCAGTACATGTACCACAGTTTTGAGGTCCTTTACTTCCAGGGAAGGGCGCAGCTGGCGTATCAGCTGAAGCTGATAACAGGTGCTCCTGACCATCTCATTTATCTGATTAGTCATCTGGAGCGACTGTGAACGCAGTCCTTAGAGGAGAGTGTGACCCCGTCCAGGACTGGAGGTTGTATCCCAATACTTGGTTTCAGGGCTGCTACTGTGAGTACTTCCGTTTTATCTGGATTCAGGGCCCCACGGGGCTTGAATGGAATACACAGACTTTCTTCCTGAACTGATCTTTAAGAATTAGCCTCCATCAATATTGACCGCAAATCCCCTGTTGTGTCTGGAGGGCTTTATAATGTCAGATAAGGGAAAGGAATGGCATTGAACAAATTATTGCAAACAAACAGTGGACCTGCTGAGTTGACCAAATTTAGGGCTCCTGGGCAGGAAATATAGCCTGACTCTTCCCCTTTAGGAGTAACATGCAAGCACAGTGTTGTCCTGTATGAGAAATTGAAACATTATTCACAGATGTGACATTGCTCTGTATCCACAGCAAATGCTTCTTATTTTTACTATTCTGTACTAAACATAAAAGGATGCAACGGCTCAGCAGTTAAGACACTGATTCTGATGATTACAAGATCGGCAGGTCAGCAGTTCAAGGCTCAGGTCCCATGATGAAGTGAGCTCCTGTCACTAGTTCCAGCATCTGCCAACCTAGCAGTTTGAAAGCATGTAAAAGTGCAAGTAGATAAATAGGTACCACTTTGGTGGGAAGGTAACAGCGTCTTGTGCAGTTATGCTGGCCATGTGATCACAGAGTTATCTTTGACAATGCTGGCTCTTCAGCTTATTAATGGGGATGAGCACTGTCCCCTACAGTCAAATACAAGCTTGTCAAAGGGGAAACCTTTACCTTTTTACTAAACATATATGGTATAAATGGCAAGTCCTGAATTTAAAAAGAGAAGCAACAGCAGCAGCAATGACAACAAAACAATGCAAGGTATCTTTCACAGGTGGATGGAAAATTCAGGATTATCATTAGCTTGATCCCATGGTGGCCTAGAATTTGATCCCATGATGGCCTAGGGAGGGAATCGCAGCCCTCCAGATGATGTTGGGACACATCTAGAGGGCATAGATTGCCTGTCCCTGGCATATGTGGCTCAAATAATGGGATTGCCTGAATCTGCATGCACACATTTGTGTTTTTATGTGAACTATTGGCTTCAGGGGTTGGATTTTATCTGAGGTTTTGCATTTTGTCAGTGAATACCTAAGTACTAAATACATGAATTGAGCATGAGTGTTCCCTGTTCTTCCTTCAATAGCCTACCTACATCATTATAAATTAGTTATTTTTAGACATACTCTGTTTTGATTCATGTAGTAAGTCACTTTGGGTCCTACATTAGGAAAAAAGGTGGGATATAACAATAATAAACACATTAGCATGTAAATGGGGGCACAATTTAAGCCTGATGATTAATATTCGAAGTGGTAGCAAAAATTGCTTCATAATAACCAGCCCTAAAAACAAGGTGTAGGTCAACTATTTTTCAAGTGGAAATTTACCATGGATTGACTATACTTGAATGATATGTAGAATTTTATCACTCCATCCTTCCCTGGATTTGTGATTAAATATAGAAATGTAACACTTTACACGTGTAACACATGTAACAAATGACACATAGGAAGAAGAAACTTACAAAGATGAACCCCAAATTTTGGAAAATGAAGTGAAAGTTGCACTCAAAGAAATTGAGAAGACTAAATCACCAGGAACAGATGAACATACCAATTGAACTGTTACAATCCACAGAGACAGGTTCAAGCATAGTTCTAACCAAAATCTGTCAACAAATAAGGAAAACAAAGCAGTAGCAGATTGGAAGAGATCAATATACATTCCCATCCACAAAAAAAGGAGACATAAAAGATTGCAGTAACTACAGATTGCAGCACTAATTTCCAATGTAAGCAGTCATGCTCAAAATTCTGCAGCAAAGGGATCTGCCAAGGTTGCATACTCACCCTATCTATTCAACTTGTATGCAAAAAATGTAATATGCATAGTAGGCTTAGACTCAAAAGCAGGAGGGATGAAGATTGGGGGAAGAAATATTAGCAACCGAAGATATACAGATGAAACAACACTACTAGCAGAAACCAGTGAGGACCTAGAGTAATTATTGAAGAATGTTAAGACGGAAAGTGCCAAGGTAGGCTTAATGCTAAAAATAAGAAAGCAAAAATAATGATCATAGAAGATCTACAAGAATTCATCCTAGATAACAAAAGAATTGAAATGGTCAAAGAGTTCCCATACTTTGGATCAAACATTGACCAGAATGGAGACTGCAGTAAAAAAATCAGAAGAAGACTAGGATTGGAAAGGGCAGCTATGAAAGAAATAGACAAGATCCTAAAGTATAAAGATCTAACTCTGAATACTAAAGTGAGGCTAATTCAAGTTATTGTATTCCCAAGTGGAGAAAGCCGACAGGAAGAAAATAAACTCATTTGAGATGTGGTGCTGGAGAAGAGTGCTGAGGATACTGTGGACTAACAAGAAGACTAACAAATGGGTCCTTGAACAGATCAAGCCTGAACTCTTTCTGGAAGCCAGGATGACTAAGTTGAGACAGTTGTACTTTGGCTACATCATAAGAAGGCATGTTTAATTAGAAAAGACAATGATGCTGGGAAAGGTAAAGGGCAATAGAAAGAGAGGAAGACCAGATGGGTAGACTTGATCAAGGAGGTCACAGGTCTGAGCCTGCAAGATTTGAGCAGATGAGTTGAGGACAAGGGATCTTAGAGATGTCTCATCCACAAGGTCGCCATGAGTTGGGTTGACTTGGGGGAAGTTAACAACAAAACAGAAATGTAAGAGAGCAAACAGATGACCACATTACCACTGCATTGTAAGGTTATTTGTGAGCTTTTCACAATTCTGTTCTTCATTTTAAATACCCTGTATAATTAAATGTCATCTGTAAATTTGCACTGGTCCCAAACAGATATTTAGGCATCTGTTTAGTTTACATGGACCTAAATCCCCCAAACCAGTGATTTCAAAACTTAGGTCTACCAGGTGTTTTGGATTTCAGCTCCCAAAAGCCTCAGCCATCTTGGCCAATGGTCTGAGATTCTGGCAGTCAAAGTCCAAAACACCTGGAAGGCCAGTGTTTGGGAATCACTGCTCTAAAGGCATCAGATCCTGTTTGATCTTGGAAGCTAAGCAGGACCAGTCCTGCCCAGCACTTGGATGGGAGGTTACCAATGAATACCAGGTACTGTAGGCTATATTTCAACCACCTCTCAGTATACCTTGCCTAAGAAAACCCTATGAAATTCATGGGTCACCATAAATTGACAGGCAGCTTGAAGGCACACGCACACATAATTTATATTCATTCACTGTGATATCTGTCTTCACTATTCCTGTTCTTTATTCAGCTAGGGATCATCAGTGCATACATGGAAGGGAACCTCAAATTCAGGTTGCTCTGTATATTTTAACCCAACAGACTGACATGCTTGTTCAGATTTAAAAGATGTTTTATTACTCCCCAACTGAATTCACTCATAATTGTAATGAAAATAAAATAATTATTAATCTTGATCTCAGTGTGGAAGAAGATAGTCACAGTGGATTCAAGCTGACCCAGGAGACTGCCCTAGAGGGGATTACAGAGGTGACATCTCTGCATGCTCAAATTAGAATTGTTTCTCTGAGGAATCAAAATTGTTATTAGGTAAGTCTAGGACAATACTTACCTAATAACAATTTTGATTCCTCAGAGAAACAATTCTTATTTGATCAGTGAAACCCTAGTACTTGCTGTAGGTTGCACTGGGTACCAATATCCACTGCCATTTTCTGCTAGAAGCATCAGCATCAGGACCATGCTGGATCCTTGGTGAGCACCATTAGAATAAATTGCCAATTTATGAATTGCAATTTGGAATTTGCGATTGGAGAATTACTGACTCATTGGGCAGAATTGCTGAAGCATATAACACATCATTTCCTGTGTCTGATCTGTTTTGTAATGAGGTGAAGTCCATTGACAGTTCAGGTGACATGTGGTGACATGTTTTTTCTCTCCACTGATGAGACATAACAACCACTCTAGGCAAGTTTAGCAGTGAACCAGTCAGTTTAGTACAGCAGGCTCTGTAGCATCTCCTGGTGGCCAATACAGGACTCAATTAAGCAATAATAGAAAGCTATGCACTGGCTCAAGTGGTTAAGATGCTGACTCTGTTGACTGCAAGATCGTCAGGTTGGCAGTTCAAAGCCCAGGTGCTGCATGATGGGGTGAGCTCCTGTCACTATTCCCAGCATCTGCCAACCTAGCTGTTTGAAAGCACACAAATGTAAGTAGATAAATAGGTACCACTTTGGTGGGAAGGTAAACAGCGTTCTGTGCAGTCATGCTGGCCACATGATCACAGATTAGTCTCTGACAACACTGCCTCTTCGGCATAGAAACGGAGATGAGTACCACCCCCTATGTTCGGATGTGACTTGACAGCCTTATCAATGGGGAATACCTTTACCTTTAATGTATTTTACAGAAAATTTTTCCCCTGCTTTTTTCCCTAGAAAAAACAGGAAAGCTATGGAAAAATTTAAAAAGTAATATAGGAAAGAACAGACTGGAAGTCACACTGTTGCTTTAGGAACATCAAATGTATTATGTATAATTTCATTATGACTGCATCCGCACTGCAGAAATAATCTAGCTTGACACCACTTTTAGTACCAGGACTCAATACTGTGGAATTTGGGGAACTGTAGTTTGTTGTGGCACTAGAGCTCTCTAAGAGAACGCTAAATGTCTCACAAAACTGCAATTCCCAGAATTCCATAGCATTGAGCTATGACAGTTAAAGTATTATTTCTGGAACGCAGATGCAGACTATAAAAATAATTATATGTGGTATGGTCAAAGTACAGTTTATTGAGACAATAATTACCAACTGAATGACTTTTTAATTTGTTTGTTTCAAATAGAGTTTGCATCGTAAGGAATCTCTTTGGTTTTTCTAGTTGACTAGGAGCACACACACACACACACACAAAAAAAACAGAAGAAACCATAAATATCAATAAAACAAAGGAAATTATTTTGTCTTCACAGGTTCTCTGTAGCGTCAGGGCATCCCATTGGCGTAGTGTGCAGACACGCTGCACCAAAGGGGTGCAAAAGAGCCACTGTGGTGGCACTAAGGGCAGCTTTTTGCCACCCAAAAAGGAGCGGCATTTGCCAGCTCTTTTTGGAGCAGCAAAAAGCTGGATCAGGACCATAGTCTGTGGTTGCCGTGGCCCCAATCCGGGGCTCCCAAGTGCTGCACAGAGCCACCCCTTAGGTGCCATTTGCATTGGCCCTTTGTCTAACACTGATGGGCTGCCATTATCTAGAGCATCTAGAGCAGGGGTAGGCAACCTAAGGCCCGGGGGCTGGATGTGCCCCCCTGAGGCCTTTGGACCGGCCCAAGGCTGGTCCTGCCGCCACCGCCGCCGCCTACCATAATGATATTGATTATTGTTGTTATTACTTGTTCTTGGGGTTTTCTTGGCAAAATCTCCACAGGGGTTTTGCCATGGCTTTTCTGGGGCTGAGAGAGTGTGCATGCATATTTTTTAAATTTTTTATTAATTTTTTAATTTTAATTTTAATTTATTTATTTATTTATTTATTTATTTATGGTGCTTCGGCCCCCCAATTGTCTGAGGGACAGCAACCCGGCCCCCAGCCCAAAAAGGTTGCCTACCCCTGATCTAGAGCATCAGTTCAAGATGCTTAGCTTTTAATAAGACATAGATTCCTGGCATGACAAGAGCCACATGACTACTTAGATATGTTTAATTTTCACTAGGAGTTCACTCTGAGTTTTGTTTTGTCTTTTTGCCTTAAGGAAAACCAGTACATTAGTATATATATATCTCATTCCATATCATCTTTTAAAATGTATTATTGGTTATGGGGGAAAGCCTTTGACATAGCCTGATTTTGTGTCAGGGTCATGGGGAGTTGTTTCTAGAACGGATATACTACAGCAGCCTGTTGCTAATGCTGATTTAGCTGCAGCTGTTGTCCTTTGTCTGCTTTTTCTATCATGTCATCATGGAGGGTGCCAACTGGCAGAAGTACCCTGAGAAAGTACACTAGTTCCTATGAAAAGACAATGGCCCAGTCGTCCAGAGTCTGTGGCTATGCCAACAAGATTTCATCTCTTTGCAACAACACAGACCAGCACAAATGTAATCTGGAATGTGCTCGTAGACCCGATAAATGAAGCCATCTAAGGCGAGCGATGTAGGCGTAGATGGTATGGCATTGTTATTCTGATGTCTCAGAGAGTTTTACATGCACTCAGAGTTGGACATTATCACATCGGGTCCTGCCAAGAGTAGGCCTGTGTCCAGTGTTGCTGTTTTTTGTTATCTGTTTATGCCTTAACTAGCTGTGCTATTCAAGCTTGCTAATGTTAAAATGGAAGAGGTGCAGGGAAGCAAGGTTAACCTTAGGAAGAAAGGTTGGCTAGTTTGTTTATTTGCTGCTTTACCACAGTAAATTCTTCTCAAAGTGGCTCATAAGTAGTTCCCAAGTTGTGGATACAAACAGTCTTGTTTTGGGCAGAGTCATCCATAATGTTGTTGGCAAGCTGGTAAAATATGGACCAGACAATACTATTGTTAAATTGTTTATAGTTGGGTGAGGTTTCTTACCAAAGATTTTAGACAACAGAAGGATATCTGATGGCAGAAGTGACTGTTCTAAGGAACATATTGGACATAGGAATGTATGGTCAATAGCAATGAGCTTTAGTGCAGAGGACTAGACAAAACAATAGCTTCTAGTGTCATCAGGAAGAAATTTAGTTCTGTCACAAAAACACAGCAGAAGCAAAATAGTATTGACTGCCTAAACAGATAGCTCTAGCAACAAACACCTGGGATTCCCAAATGTGTAGCATACAAGATCATTCATTGTTCACATATTGACACCCTGGAGCAGACCTGCACAACTTGGCAGTAGCTAGGGACCAAAATTTTAAAAGGCTAAACTTCTTTGGGCTACAGATAGGTTTTTAGTGGCTCAATTTCCAAGTAAAGGTATAATTAATGATTTTGCAAAGAAACCATATTATAAACAAGGGAAATTTTAATTAATATCAATTATTTACACTTAAGATTTTTATTTATCATGAAATTACATTAATGTTAAAAACTACTTTGGTAAGCAGTACAAGTTTTAATATACTTTTAAGGTAATAGTGCCACTCTATTCTGCTTTGGTCAGGCCTCACCTGGAATACTGTGTCCAGTTCTGGGCACCACAATTCAAAAAGGATGTGGAGAAACTGGAGCGTGTCCAAAGGAGGGCAACTAAAATGGTGAAGGGTCTGGAAACCAAGCCCTATGAGGAACGACTTAGGGAGCTGGGGATGTTTAGCCTGGAGAAGAGAATGTTGAGAGGTGATATGATAGCCGTGTTTAAGTATTTAAAGGGATGTCATATTGAGGAGGGAACAAGCTTGTTTTCAGCTGCTCCAGAGACTAGGACCCGAAACAATGGATGCAAGCTGCAAGAAAAGAGATTCCACCTCAATTTAGAAAGAACTTCCTGACAGTAAGGGCGGTTCGACAGTGGAACACGCTCCCTCGGAGAGTAGTGGAGTCTCCTTCCTTGGAGGTCTTTAAGCAGAGGCTGGATGGCCATCTGTCAGGGATGCTTTGATTGGGAGTTCCTGCATGGCAGGGGGTTGGACTGGATGGCCCTTGTGGTCTCTTCCAACTCTATGATTCTATGATTCTAAGGTTTTAAAATTTTCTTACTGTTTACAACATTTGGTTAATGGGATGTATTACACTTCTTGACAGCAATCAGTTTATCATATTCTGGAATCATGTTTGAAATCAGTGTTTTCAAAATATCTTCCAACTGTTCATTGCTTTCTCTCCTCTTCTTTCTTTATTTACTTTCCTCCTTTCTTGAGGGACAAGCATTCACCCTTCCTCCTTCTCTGCTGCACAGCACTCTCCTTGGAAGAAAGTCAGGCGGCAGAGGAGCCTTGCAGGACATCCAAAATCCTTTGATGGGCCACAAGTGGCCCCCAGGCTTTATGTTGTGTAGGCTTGCCCTAGAGACTAATAGAAAAGTCACAATTTAGTCATATGCTGTCCATTCCACTTTAAGGTCACTTTTACCCTTTCTAACCAATTCATTTTGTATCCTTTGCAACACATTCTGAAAGACCTAAAGAATGTCTCAAATTATGCTGTATGGCTATTTCTACTGCTCACACATAGAAACAAAAGACTATTCTTGCTTTCCTTCAACTGGGAAAAATACTCAGTCATAATTAATTAGTGGACTAGGATTTTACAGTATTTTCTTTTTAAGAAACACATCTTGGCTAATGCTGCTGGGTCAGGTCTGGCACTCTGCATTTATGCAGATGGTCTCACTGTCAGACTGGGAAGAAATCTGACTTGTCCCTATAACCAATGCATTTATAATAGTTGATTTTAAAGCATTCTAGAAAAAAATGTTACTATTATCCAAGACAAAGCCAGCATAGCTTCATATTTCTTATGCTTTAATTCAGTTAAGATCATTTGATGCCAGTAGTGATGTTCAGTGCACTATTTTAAGTATACCCCTAGGAGGCAGTGTAATCAAAATAAATATTTCTAAAGCACAGAAGCTTGTTTGCATTATTGCAGGCTTGGACCTGAGAAAAGTGCTTAATTTTTATGGACCAAACTGGATGACACTCATAGATACAATGACTGAATGTTTCCTAATGGGCGTAATGGACCAAACATACATATACACAAACACTGGTACAGTCAGCCCTCCATACCCACAGATTTTTTGATCCATAGAGTCAAGTATCCACAGCTTGAAAATATTGTAAAAATATATAAATTCCAAAAACAATCTTGATTTTGCCATTTTATACAAGGAATGCCATTTTACTGTACCATTGTATTTAATGGGACTTGAGCATCCACGGATTTTGGTATCCACAGGGGATCCGGGAATGAAACCCTAGTGCAGGGGTAGGCAACCTTTCCCCTTTAAGGGCCGAGGGACTTCAGCACCCAGAAGCCTCAGCCATGTTGGCCAATAGTCCCATGTTGGCCAATAGCTCCTGGGATTCTGGGAGCTGAAGTCCTTCGGCTCTTAAAGGGGAAAGGTTGCCTACCCCTGCCCTAGTGGATACCAAGGGTCCACTATAATTTAGGGGTTTTTAATGACTAAATCATTTCCCACATACAATATTTCCAATTTGGTTTATCCCCAGTCCTTCTTCCAATTATTTTTAAGAACAGAAATTAAAGAGAGGGGAGATATTTGCAGTATTTTGTTCTGAATTGACCTAAGATGATAGGGCTATAGCATGATTGGAAATAATATTTCTTCCCTTCAGGTACAGAAATGGTAAGCTTGAAGATGTAGGAAAGGAGATAGCATGCAGCAAATATCTCAGCCAAATCTGGTCTACGTATGTTTTTCAAGTAAAATGATCTGTAAGAATACTTTTGTCAATTTCAATAGGCTTTCAATAGGCCATTTGATAAAAATGTAGAAAAGGACCATCAAAAGAGACAAAATAATTTTATTAAAAAATAAAAATGATTCAGGCACTAGAATGAATTACACGGAAGCATTGAAAGCTCTGATGGTGCTTTTTAGTTTTGAAAAATAAAATAAAATAAGGGGAGCTTTTATTCTCCAAAAGCAGTAGTGACTGATAGCTCCCATATTTGTGGGGGTGTGAATATGCTCTGGGTTTTAATCCAGACTTTACAGGAGGTATGCGAGGGGTGAACCTCTTTGGAAAAAAATTAAAATGTGAAATACTGAAAATGTTTTCTGAAACATTTCTGAAACAAAAATACTGAAAATTTGCTTGCTCAGAATTAAAGGCTGATTAAACCTATGCCTATAACTTCTTGAAACCAAATCACCAAATTTGAACATTGAACTGAAGGCAATTTTCAGTGTAAATAAGAAATCATGGGGGGAAATCAGCTGGAATTTATAATCACAGTTATGAATGCATAACCTAGAGTTATACAGTCATAACTGATTCATATTCATGATCCCTACTAACTTGCCTGGTAAGACCTGACATATCAGGCAGCAGCCATTGTGAGTTATGGTGGCCTGTTCTCGAAACCATCAGGATGCAATGGACAGATGTTCCCACCCTCCTCCTGTGTGATCTCCAATGTAAGGTGGAATTGCAAGAGGGATCGTGCTTGTGACAGTCACACTGGAGATTGCTAGAGGGAAGAGGGTGGGAATGTATGTGTTGCATCCCAACTGAGAGGACAATAGACCCCCATTACTCACAGCAGCTGCTGCTTGGTAAGTAAGGATGGTCAAGGCCATGTTGGGAGATGCAACTTAGTTATGTAAGTAGTGTAGCTACGTAATTAAGTTGCTGATCTACAATATGAGCTACCTTTTTTTAGTCAAGGCATTTTAAATATGGCAAAGAGGGCTATGAACATACAGCACTTTATTGTTATGGATGTAATAGTAAGGACCAGGGATTTAGAATTTATCACAGGTTCAAGAAATGCCAGTCTGTGTATAACTAGGAGGAGAATTCCTTTTAACCATGTGGTGTGCTCCTATATTTATGCTTTTAATTAAATGAAGTCTGCTAATTGGCTAAGGACTCTTTAATACAGGGATAGACAACCTTTCCCCTTTAAGGGCCAAGGGACTTCAGCTCCCAGAAGCCTCAGCCATGTTGGCCAATAGTCCCATGTTGGCCAATAGCTCCTGGGATTCTGGGAGCTGAAGTCCCTTGGCCCTTAAAGGGGAAAGGTTGCCTACCCCTGATCCATATCCATGAACTCTGCATGAACAGATTCAACCATCCTTGGCTTGAAAATGTTTCAAAATATTAAATTTAATATTTTAAATTTAAAATATTAAAATACTTTAAATATTTTTCAAAAGTCCAAAAAAGCAAGCCTTTATTTTGCCATTTCATAAAAGGGACACCCTTTTACTACCCCATTAGATATAATGGGACCTGAGCTTTTCCAAAAGCAATGGTGGATTTGAGCATCCACGGATTTTGGTATCCACAGGAGGTCCAGGAATCAAGTCCCAGGGAATACCAAGGACCCACTGTATAGAGCTGTAACTCCATTCTTACCTGCTGTGGCTCTATCCTATGGAACCCAGGGACTTGAAGTTTAGGGAAAGGGACTTAAAAATCTTAGTAGTCTATAACGTAGGCTACAGTGCTGTTTTATACCACTATAAGTCTTGGCTTCCTCCAAATGATACTTAAGTTGTAGTTTGGGGAGAATGGTGAAAGAATTATTGTCAGAGAGCCCTCCTTCTCCGTATGCTGAAACATACGTCCCCCAAGAGTAGTGAGAGAAAGAAAGAACAGCTATTAAAATAATTTAAGCCTACAGTGTAGACATACTTGGAACAGACTGTTGTTATACAACAGCATGTGAAGTTTTATTACTTATCTGAGGAAACTATCAGGACCCTACCTTTCTGATTTCCCTACTTTGGATGTCAGAAATTGGATTTGGGAGCTTTTGCATGCAAAGAATATGCCTTGTCACTAAGCTACAGACCCTCCCAGGTGATCATACTGCTACATGTTAAGACTCTGGCTTGTTTTCAGCTTGCAGTAGGATGTCCCCCTCCTCCTTCACCACAAATTGCCAGGAAATGGGCTACAGAAAAACCATCATATATATTTATGCGGGGATTTTGGGTAGTGTGGAAGGATGGCTGTAATCTTACATACACTTGACTTCTACGTTATAGACCCATTTGTCACTTGGATTGGAGCTCATTGTTTAGCATAGCAGTACCCACTGTGTGGAATATTCTTCCTTTTGCAATTCGGCATGCTCCAACCATTTTTATTCAGATCCATGTTGAAAACTTTAGCTCTGTAAGTCTTGTGTGTCATTCAACTTACTGCCTATTTCCTATAAATGTTATATTTTAGTTGTGTGGATTTTTTTTTTAGTATGTTGTGTGTTTTCTATGCTGCTTTGAAAATTTCATCTCTAAGCTGTTTATAAATATTTGTAAGCAAATAAATTAGCTGATCTTCAGAACTGTCACTTACAGTGCTGACATACACCTTATAATAGACTGACATTGTTGTGTGCCTTCAAGTCATTTCTCACATATGGCAAACATAAGGCAAACCTGTCACAGGGTTTTCTTGGCAAGATTTTTTCAGAGGGGGTTGCCATCGCCTTCTTCTCAGGCTAAGAGGGTGTGACTTGCCCAACTGGGTTTCCATGGCTAGTGGTGATTTGAATCCTGGTCTCCATAGTTCTAGTAAAACATCCAAACTACGACGCTATGGTGGCTCCACAAGGACTGACATGCTTAAGTATTATAGAAGAGCAAGAACTCTTTCAGTGATGTGAAAGAGGGACAATGTGAGAAGGTTCCCTTATAAATTAGCTGTGCTGTTTGAGGAGCCATGGTGACTGGTTTGTCGTCTTTACAGGATTTTAGGTTCTTAACCGAATGAAAATCACAGGTGGACACCTTTCTTGAAGAATGACTTCTAGGTCTCATTGACTGTGTTGACAGAAGGATAACCTTATCCAGCAAACACAGATGATCCATTACACTTTATGGTACTTCAGAATTACAGGGCACACCCCAAAGCACCAGGAACTATTTCAGATTATATTCCTCACAGCTGCCCATCCACAAGCTGTTAGTGCATGAGCAGGCATCTAATATCACTTTGTGCAAACATCCATAATAAATTATTTGCTCTGCCAGCCCATCCCAGTTTAAAATATTAGCATATAAGCAAAACAAATTCCATTGGCTTTTTCTGAAGGAGCCTTCTTCAGATCATTCAGGCTTCTGTCCAGTAACAGTTACAAGCAAGGTAAGTTCGAATTTCCCTCCTTGCCCATTGATTTACTTCTTAATTATCTTCTTCTTCTTCTTCAAAACAATTCTAGAGAGCATAATATTAAGAGAAAGATAACTTACAAACCCATTGCCAAAACCATTCCATTTAAAGAACAGAATAGTATGGGTGATCTCTGATCTGTAGGATTCTATATTGGGTACCATATATTGAAAAAATTATGAAGTTTCTGTGCCATTTTTATAACTGACTTGATGATTTTTAAAAAACTACCCCCCCTCCCCCAGTTGGTTAGTGTAGCTTCGTACTGGGCAACAAACATTGATCAAAGTAGTAGCAAATTATATAGCTGGAAATTTTATCAAGTTTAATCTCTAATGTCAAGCGTTTACAATCTAAATTAAACAAAAGGAAGAGAATGCCAAGCGAAAGGAAAATGCAACACTTTCATTTTCAGATATTGAATGCATTAATTGTGTTCTTGTAAACAGAGTTGCATTTTGACTGACTCAAACTGTCAATTTTTTTTATTAGGCAGGCTGTAATTGCTTAGTGCCATCTGGACATTTGGCTGCCTGCAGCCTGGGTCTGATTTACTTGATCTGTAACCATGACAAACAAGGTAAGCTATGATATCTTTAGCGTTGATATTTGAAGTGGGGACCTAACCCTATGTCTAATGAATTAAGACTTAGGTAGGGAGGATTGGAAAGCTTAAATGATTATAATGAATGCTTTGTAATAGAACTGTTTGCTGTCAGGGACTGATCAGCTAGCAAAATGTTTGTTCTTGTTAAAGTTGTGTGCCCTCAAGTAGTTTCTGACTTATGGTGACCCTAAGGTGATCTTATCATGGGGTTTTCTGGCCTAAGTGTATGATTCACCCAAGGTTACCTGGTGGGTTTCCATGGCTGAGCAGAAATCAAACCCTAATCTCCAGAGTCATAGTCAAACCATTCCACCACGCTGGCTCTCTACAACATTGACCAATGAACTACAAAATGATGATATCAGGAATGAAATTTGGCCAACTTCATTTGCATTTTGATTTTTTGAAAAGCATGTTCCAATAAATAAATAAATAAATAAATAAAATGTACACCTCAGGCACTATGAACAGGCAAATCTCAAGGTTCTTGCAAAAATTCAAGTAGTGACTACCAGAATGGGTTTTTAGTGATAAGTAATGCTGTAACATTTTAATGGTTTCACTTCTACAACTTAGGTGATCAGTTCTGCTTAAACAGATCAATCCAGTTCAGGCTTTGGCTGCAGTCTTATGGCTACTTTTGAGGGTGTAAGCACTAAAGAATGTCATGTAATGGGATTTATTTCTGAATAGACATGTCTTAGACATATAAGACAGTGTTTTAATTTAGGGCTTTTTCACATTACACATTTATATTTGATTCCCCTGTAATTGCCATGTTTCCATGTTTCCTATGGAATCCTGGGATTTTTAGTTTAAGAATAGGGCTTTAGAATGCTCAGCCAGAGAGAAACTACAAATCCCAGGATTCCTCAGGATGCAGCCATGGCAGTTAATGTGGAATCACTGTGCTGCAATTCTGTAGTGTGAAGAGATCTTCATTACATTTGAGTCCTAGTGAAATGAAATGAATAACCACAATGTAAGTCTCATTGATTTTAATGAGATTTCAGTGGGAACTAAATGCAAATTACTTAGCCTGGCTGCAACCTGCTTCATCTATTACAACAACTATTAAATTAAAAGGTTTAAAAAAAGAAAAGAAAAAGAAGGCATACTCTTTTTAGTGCACAGAAGAAGTTTTGTTTCCACATGTGAGATGTACTTAGGTCTTTTTAAAGAAAACAAGTACAAAGCCTCCTTCCCTTAGGAATAAAGTTGACTGTTTGGCTCTACGTTACTTTTTAAAACTTGCTCCCCTGTTACAAATGACATAAGGAAAGGGGCTGTATATATGGAGATACTGATGGATTATAGAAACCATTGGTTTTAAAGAGATGATGATGATGATGATGATGAAGATGATAAGCAATTTTTGCTTCTTCACTGGAAGAGGCGTTATATCAGAAAGCAACTATTCATCAAACTTTCTTAGTAACATATATAATCTTGATTCAATATGTTCAGAGTCTTATTTCCTTTTCTGGTAGGTTCCAGAGATGCTACTTTATTCAGCTCTTTGTCTGTGTTTCCTCGTCACCATTCATGGAAGTACTGTATCACCAGCTTTGTCAAAGGATGCACTGTACTCAAAAATTGGCAACAACCATATGATTGCGAACAGAGATACTGCATCCCTGATCAATGCTCAAAAACCAGCGCTTTATGAAGGTAACCAATGACAAAAGCATTAAACCTGGACAGAAAAGCTACATGAAAATGTGATCGAGGGAAACATAGTTGGGGTGACATCATGCTAAGATGATACTATGATGACAGAACAGCCATTACTGATTCTCTTCTCATTTCCATTGAAAGGATAGTAAACATGCCAATTAATTGAATTAACTAATAACCACACTGAATACTTACACATCACTTTTGTTATACAACTTTAATCCACTGAATAATAATGGTAAAGACAAGGAAGGTAACCACTGTCAAAACAAAGGCCAAATTAATAACTCATGTTTCTAAACTAGGGAGATTTTTAAAAAAATGTTTTCTGCAGGCATCACTATACAGGCATCACTCCACTCAAAAAACCTGGCTTACCTCTTCTGAACTGAAGTATAATTCGGGAGGCAGCCGGGTCCTATTGCAAGGATTTTGCTGCTGAAGCCACTGGGCAAGTCCAGCCTGGCTGCAGCCTGGGTCCCTGGCGTGCTTTGCAGCCTTATTTCAAAACTGGGAGCTTTCCAACTTCAAAATATGGCTGCCGAAGCATGCTGGGGACCCAGGCTGCAGCTGGACTGGACTTGTCCAGTGGCTTCAGCATCAAAATCCTTGCAATAGGACCCGGCTGCCTCCCGAATTATACTTCAATTCGGAAGAGGTAAACCAGATTATTTGAGCAGTGCAATAATCTCCATAGACTTCCACAAACATGGAAATGAGAAAGCCCTGATTTTAGCTCAAGCAGATTACTTCTCTTGTAAAGATGAAATCCTGAGTAGATTCACTCTGATTCAACTTAGGAGATGGAAGGGATCATATAGGGCAGTTGGAGGGGGATGTATGGCCTTTTGAATGTTTTTGGAAGTGGTCTAAACAATCTCTGGAGAGCCTCCCACCATTGGTAAGGAGAGTGGTGCTGGTTCTCTTAATGCAATTTAGGGCTTTAAAGGTAAAGACCAGCACTTAAAATCATTCCTTGGGACCAGGCTATTTGATATACTATATTCTTCCTTATGAATCTTCTTGGGTTATGAGATCTTTGGGAGAAGCCCTGCCCTTCTTTTTGTCTCACTAACATCTTACGTACATTTAGTGAATACTCAACATAGAGCCTTCTGTAATTTATTTCTGTGTATCCCCCCCCCCTCATTGGCAACCTTTTGCCAAGAGGAAAACAGACTAATCCCAAAATAAGTTGGGTATTAAACTGCCTGGCTTCATAAAATTGATTACGTAAATCTGTAGTTTTCTTTATAAAGAAACAAAAGGTGACAACATAATTTCTACACAGTGTGAATCGCAGTCAGTGCCCCTTGTTTATTTTACCCTTTGTATCAAATCAGAATGCATATCTACTACTCACTCCCTTTGTATCACATATTCCTTGTACCTCTGGGATGGGAAATGTGTGGCTGTCCACAGGCTGATGGACTGCAACTCCCATCACTCCTAGCCAATATACCCAGTGGTAAGAAGTAAGGGATGAGTCATCACTCAACAGCATCTGGAAGAACAAATATCATTCTAAATAGATGTCATGGCGAACACAAAGTGGTTGAGATCCTACATTGCCCAGTGTAGTGTTAAGTGTTCCAAAACCAGAAGTCCACTACAGCTCTCCACTCACCATCCCAGGACTCATGGCTTTGTTGTGATAGCCCCCTTGAATAGGATCTTAGTGAATGACATCATCAGCATGCCTCTGACTATGCGCATAGCCAAATACTTCTCCGATCCCATCCTTTTCTCTCTGCCTGACATGCAGTCTTTGTTCCGGGGGACTATTAGGCAAAACTACGAGTCCTTGAGGAGCTTTGGTTGTTGCAGAGACTGAAAAAGAATACCAACTTCTATAATGACCAAAAAAAAAAAAAAAAAAGACATACAAAGACATAAAGTGACTTATGCTTGCATATGTCAGTAACAGAATGCCAGCCAAAATGTGTGTATCTCCTCTTTAAAACATTTTTATCCAGGAGTTTCTTTATTCAAAGCAAAACATCAGAACACTATGGTCCCTTTGTATGTATTATGTACAAATACTGAGAAAAAAGGAACAAAAGCTGCAGGAATATACAGAGTCTTATCACATGAGAAAAGAAATCCAAAATGGAGTGGCAGAGTAGCAGCTTTCTCGGTGCTCTCTGTATGATGTTGTATCACTTCCATTCTCTTTCCAAGGGAGATGGTTGTTAAAGTGTGTTTTTTATCATGCTGGAAAAATCCATCCCACAAAAGGCATGATTTTATGACCATCCCCTCAGGAATGAGGATGGAATTGCTATGATGTCATGTGGAAAGGCACAAAGAAAGCTGCTACTCTCCCACTTTTTTTCAGATTTCTTTTCTCATGCGATAAGGCTCACAGACTGAAAGTGTGAAAATATTCACTTAAGCTAATGAAAGATATAGGGCCCTTTCACACTACACAATTATAGTGCTATGATTCAACTTTAATGGCCATGGCTGTATCCTATGAGATCCAGGGGGTTGTAGTTTGATCAGAGGCCTAGAGATCTCTGGCTGAGAATTGTAAATAATCCTCCCTAAACTGCAATCCTAGAATTCCATATGGTAGAATGATGGCACTTAACCATAACACCATAATTGGGTAGTGTGAAGGCACCCATAAAGATAAATTAAATGAACAAAAAAGGGATTGTGGAATTATGTCCAAAATTCAGGCTTTCTTGAATTGCCTATAGATTTGATTGCTGAGCAAATACATCTAAGTACAGAAGTCTCATTTCTTTTTTTCAGAGTACCTGGCAAGAGACTGCAGGGCTGCTTTCCGCCGTGGTAGGAAGCAGAGTGGCCTCTACATTATCCGTCCCCGATTCTCTCCTTTATTGGTGGTCTACTGTGACATGGACTATGACGGGGGTGGCTGGACAGTCCTGCACAGAAATGCTGTCAACCAAAAGAACCCATCATGGTCACGCAACTGGAAGGATTATAGGACAGGTTTCGGGGATCTGCTGGGAAACCATTGGCTTGGCAATGAACACATCCACGTCTTAACTAGGCAGAATGCCTTCTCAGTGCGATTTGTCATAATCGACAGTAATGGAAAAACCAAGCATGCTGATTACCATAGTTTTAGCGTGGATAGTGAAGATACTGGTTATGCCTTGAGGCTAGGGAACTATTCAGGGAATGCAGGAGATGCATTGACCTCTATGGGTGAGCCAGGAATCCATGACAACATGAAGTTTTCTGCCCAAGACCAGGATAATGACCGGAGGCCCACTACAAACTGTGCTCTAGAGAGTGGCGGTGGCTGGTGGTATGATAACTGTTATTCAGCTCAGCTAACCAGTGGCAATCATATTTACTGGAAAGGGCTTTGCACAGAGAGTAGCAACTGTAAATTAGCATCCATCCTGATTAGACCAAATGGGAAAAATTGCAACATACCTTCAAGATATTAATGACTTGTTGCTTACTGCTTTAAAGGCTTCCGCTCACTCTAATTCAGCTCTGAGGCCAATCACCAAGATGTTGTTTGTAAAGCTCAAGGTTTTAAGGTGAACTCCTTCCTCCAGGAATTTCTCTTGAACAAATCTCAATGAAATGGATAGATATACATAGCCCATGTTCTCAAGCAACTCTTATACATTTCAGTGGGGAGTTTGTCAAGAGAATTAGCCTGTGGAACCTTGTTCTCATTTTCCCAACTTCTTTGAACAATTTTTAAAATATTTTAACTTAGATACCAAAACTGATATATATACCAGGGCTGTAGTCAAGTGAAGATTCACACCTTTTAAGATGTGAAAAAGAAATGGTTCATTTAAAAGAGAAGGCTAATACAAAGCTGAAATGTCTTTGTCTCTGTGCTTTTGATGCCCCCCCCCAGTGATTTACAGATACCTGCAATAATAAAAGAAAAGATAAATGGCTTTTGTTTCATTGCTATTTATTTATTTATTTATTTATTTCTGGCCTTTATCCTGATATAGAGACTCCAGGCAGCTGTATATTCACTGCACAAACATAAATGAAAAATTACATACCACTTTTCTTCAGTGGAAGTAAATGAAAGGTAGTTTACCCTCACCTTTAATGGAAGGTGGTTTACACAGTTCCAAAACACCATGTTGTCTTCATCCACAGAATATGAAATAGGTGAGGATGAGATATAGTGGTGACTAGCTGGTGAGCTTCATAGTTGAAGGGGGTATTTAAATCAGGGCCTCCCAATCTTGGCCAAGCACAATAATCACCACAGTTTGTTGTTGTTATGTACCTTCAAGTCAACTACAACTTATTGTGATCCTCTCATTGGGTTTTCTTGTCAAGATTCATTCAGAGGAAGTTTGCCATTGACTTCCTTTAACGCTAAGAGTTAGTGAATTACCCAAGACAATTCCATGGCTTTCCATTGGGTTAAATGGGGATTTGAACTCTGGTCTTTCAAAGCCCTAATTCCACACACCATTACACCATGCTGGCTTTTAAGAATACTACACCATATTGGCTCTTTTTAAAAGGTGGTACAACACATAGTGACACACAGGGGAAATGGGACACATCTTCCTGCAAATCAGAAAGAGCTTCTAGAACACAGCTTCATCTCAGCTTCTGTACATTTATGTCCAGATGCCCTAAGAGGGGAAAATTTCTCTCCTGAAAATGGTATACAAATGTGAAGTGAATAGGCAATTGTCATAGATCAGTGAAAGTCTAATTAATATATTAATGACAGCAAATCTGGTGCCTAAGCCATAAAACTTTTTAAAAAATGTATGATGCAGAGTGGGGCAAGTTCTTTAAGTATGCATGTTCCTCATGTGCAGCCATGCTATTGCAGCACTACATTTAACTTGTTGACATAAAGAGGGTTGGCATCATGCGGGGATGTGACCTTGGAGAAGGGTTACCAACACTGGGCTTCCCTTTCACTTGTACACATTAAGAGAACTTTCCTTTTTAACTACAGGAACCACCATTGTCTGTTAGAAGCATCGTGAAATTAATGGAGTTCAGAAATTCATGAAGGAATTAGTAGCACCCCATGTTGAAACATGTGACACATCTATTAATTTAAACCCTGACCCCAGACTCAGTTCTGAAAAGTGGAATCGTGTGAATGCTTCAGGATCCTCAATGTCTAGTAGTTTTGTGAAAGATTTAGCTTTCTCTGTCAGAAAGCTCTGGTGACACAAAAAACTATAAATGCCAGGATTCCATAAGATGGAGCCTTAATGGTTAAAGCTGTGTCAAACTGCAGTAATCCTGCAGTGTGGCAGCAGCCTAGGACATTTTAAAAACAGTTGAAAAAGTGGGATGACAGAGATCTAATAGAGACTGTCCCTCCCAAAAGAGGACAGTTGGAGCATATGCCATCTGTAGCTACGGAGGGGGGCCTGTAGAGCTCTCTACTTCTGCCTTCCCCAAAGGTTTGTAGCATTTACTCCCCACCCTGGTCCCCTTTCCAGTTATGAAATGCAGAATGCATGAAGAGGTAAGTGATGTGTTGTGCTTCTCTACTCCTGACAGTTTGGCCTCAGGCATGCCACCTAGGACAAAGGCGGGGGGGGGATGTCCCTTTCCTGGGGCTGAAAGGCACAGGCTCTGGCCCCAAAGAGAACTTCTCTTGGCTTGGTAACACTGCCAAGTCTGCATCATGACCCCGGCTCTTAATGGGGAGAATTTGCACATGTGTATAAAGGAGCACTTGTTTTTCAAACTACTGCAGGGCCACAATATTAATCTTGGCTGGTTCTGCAAAAAGCAAATACAGTTGCTCCTTGTTTTGTACCCCTCAGCTTTAAATCAAATAATAGATATATCATTTGTACATTCAGATAAACCAAAGGCTTTGAGAGGCAACCAGGCTAAAGCTACCTGCACCTTTAAGTGCAGATATCTGGAAATAAGTCCCAATTGAAATTATTTTAAGCTGTTAGGCTGAGGCTTTCTAATTAAAAAGAAGCTCCTCAGTTCCACACTTCTTTGACAACGAACCTGAATGAATGACTTAATAATGTGAGACTTACCCAGTTAATACACTTTGGAAGAATTTAATTCTCTTTGGAAGAAGGTCACTGGAGACTCAAGGATGGGCTGTAATATTTGAGTTAATTTACTAAGGATGGATGATTTTCTTCATTGTACTTTCCCCCCATTTTTAAACACTTGAAGTCTCAAGTTTAAATTCTGTCTTGAATCTAAAATGAGCTGAAAATGTTAGTTAGTTCTTACAAGGGGGAAACATTAAATTAGTTGCAGTTGTTTTGAGCAAGGGAAAGGGCTATGTTATGCCTGTATGAAAATTGTAAAAGATGAAGATTCTGTTAAAAAAAAAAAAGGAAAGGAAAGGAAAGGAAAGGAAAGGAAAAGAAAAGAAAGAGAGGGTGTAACTTCAGTTGAGTGTGCTAAATGTGGCTGAATACAGAGGGTCCAATCCAGAGTTTAAGAGCTAAGAACTGAAAGCATTCTGCCTTGATGAGTTTAGCTTTCTTCCATATTGGATTATCACATATTCTGTCCTGTTTATATTCTTTCTCTTCTGTTTATAAAGAAATATGTAAAATTTAGTAAATTCTTGTGTAAACAGGAACATAGACAGGTTCATGAAGACAGAGGTTAAACTATGGGATCCTCACACTTTTGTGGAAAGTTTGAAGACTTCTTGTCTAACTGTATGCCTCCCAATGCACAACATGTATAACGGTAAGAAAAGAGGGGATAAAAACAGAGTGCAGCAGAATTTGGTTTATGATTTCATAATAATTTACTAAAATTTGGCATAATATAGGAAATGGGAAAGGGGAAATGAAGGAAGCAAGCAGCATCTTTGAGATTAATTAGTTTATTTTATCATTAGCTTTCCTAGATAGTAATCCACTCTTTCAGATGCACATGCTCATGTGGAAATAAACCAGGTGATTTCCAAGATGCTGCTGGATTCCTTCACAATACACATGCCCTTTCCATTTTATGTAGAAATAGACAAATGGCTGGCAACTTATTTTTTTTAAAGACACAAATAAAAGCACAAAATCTATAGCAGGAAAACACAAATAAGTTATAATGTTAATACACAATAGAACTAAAAGCAATTTCAAACCAGATCAACAAAACCATATAGTACCCAGTCATTAAAAGTCCTTTCCTCAGAAACCAACCAATTGCTACAAAGATACTTGAATATTATTTTTGCCTTTTCATTTGGAAGGACAGCATGGAGGATGACAGCCTAGACTCCCTTGGACATCACTGCCACAGGGGAGAAAAAAGCTGTCATCCTGTTGGCTAACCCCAATGAGAGTAGACCCATTCAATTGGTTGTTGAATGGTGGGAAATGTATATATAAATCCAGCAGATCTAATATACTTTTTCTCTGAGGAGTATAGACTATACAAGCCATTCACAAAAATAATAAAGAAATAAAAGGCAATGGCCAGTTGTGCTGTTTTAAAATGCAGAGGGATACAGAAAGAGATCAGTTCATTTGTGGCAGCTTCTTGGTTTCTTTATTTCTCCAGTGTGAACTAAATAGTCTTCATTTACAGTATCTGCCACCATGACTTGTCCTGTCAAACAGGCTGTATGTCTACATGGGTGTGCTATGTTTCTATAACTTGAGGCCCATTGTAAAGTTAATAACTTAAGAACAAACAGATCTCATACACGCACATGCTCTCCAGAGCCTGGTACTGCTTTGGTGTTTAACTATAAATCACAAACTTTCCACTGAAGATGACAGTCACCAAATTCAAATGTCTTCTTATCTGCTATGAAGGGTAACGCAAATATTCCTTTTACTTGTAGACATTTTTAAAAAACTTGGGAAAATTTATTTTAGAGACAACAAAGACCATGGTTCAAGTCTGGCAGGGGATTTTGGGAGTTGTAATCATAAGAAGTAACTCTGTTAAGGAACATGAATGAATATTAAGGAATATTAATATGTCTTTCTTTTGTATTACTTTCCACATTCTTATCTCCCACCCATTTGTAAATCATCATCATCAATTTTATTTTTTACCCACCTCTCTTCAAGGCTCGAGGCAGGGTACAACGTAGATTAAAATACAAGCTATAGCAATAGGATTTACATTTCTATACTGTTTAATAGTGAACTCTCTAAGTGGTTTACAATCTGTAAGCCAATTGCCCCCAACAAGCTGGGTACTCATTTTACTGACCTATGAAAGGATGGAAGGCTGATGAGTCAACTTTGGAGCCCTGGGATCAAACTTACAACATTGTAGCTGTAGTACCAGCATTTAACCACTGTGCCACTAGGACAGAGTATATACAAAATATACTTACCATTAAACAAATGAGTTAAAACACATAAATATAGGATTAAAACAACCACTACACAGTAAAACCATCAGGCTAAAATGCACCAATTTAAAATTCAAAGTTTAAAATCCGCTGGGTAGATCTGTTGGAAGAGATAGGTTTTTAACACTTTTTTAAAAAATTGAGACAGCATGTGCAGTTGTTGAATCTTTCCTGGCAGGTCATTCCACAGTCTAAGGGCAGCCAATGACAATGGGCCTTTGCAGACTGCCAGAAATAGTGCAAATTGAGTCCACTTTAAGGGTTAGGGTTAGTGCTAGGGAATCATGGGAATTGTTTTTTTCTGAGACATTGAGCCTTCTCTGTCAGAGAGATCTGGTGCCACGATAAAATACAGTTCCCATGATTCCCTAACCCTAACCCTAACCATTAAAGTGGACTCAATTTGCACTATTTCTAGCAGTCTGCAAAGGCCCAATGTCTTTTGGCTGACAGTTGCCAGCCTAGTTCTGGACAGTTGAAGTAAATGTGCCCCAAAGGGCCAGAGTGTATTAGGCGGATTATATGGAAGCAGGCAATCCTGTAGATAACCTGGATCCAAACTTTATGTGTGTCCACATGTTTGATGAAATGGACTGAGCCCACAAAAACTTATGCCAGAAATTTCTTCTCCCCAATTAATCTGAAAGGTACTACTAGATTCCTTTATGACTTTTTATGTATGGATAAGTGGTTTTTGTTTCTTGTATTGTTGCTATATGTGTATTTCTTTTTTCACTCTTCCTGTTAGGCATGGGTGTGAGAAACAGTTTTGCAAAATTCATGCAAATGCTTCCCTTTCTCTCCAGCTCAAAATGGGGACATGGCATGTGGAATGAAATCATAGACAGAATTTTCTGCATACAGTCCAGTAAAGTGTTTAGTTCAGTGATGTGACATAGATTTAAATACTATATTAGAATATATGTAATTAAATTAAAATAACCATCCCCTTTTCAACACAAAGAGAATTAATGTATGTTTTGCCTTTTAAGTGTAAAAATAACATATTGGCACCATTTCATTAATTTTACTTTATCTGAAAAGAGCCTTCAGAATCAGAAATGCTACCTGCACCCATAGTCTGAAGTGGTACTGCTCAAAAAAGTGGTTTAGTCCAATGGAACTTTGCTACATGGTTTTGCAGATGCTATACCATATCAATTAGTCCCTTGAACCCAGTACATAAAATAACTTTGCTTGTTCCTGGAGCACAGTTACAGTCAGAAAGGAATCTTAATAGCTGAATTATTTTCTCCTAAAGGGATTTATGGTGGGAGTGTAGCACTGGCTAAACAGAGCCTGCTAATTATAGCTATAGGTGTTGATTTTTCAAGAAATTGTATTCTGATGGTGGAATTTTTACTGCTCTTGTGTTGTTTATTTAGTCCTACAACCCGGAATCAGTCTGACTCAATACATTTGCTGAGATAACATATAAAATACATCCACAGCTGCAAAAAGGAACTAAACCAGGCTTCTAATCATTTTTTTAAATTAGCCTGTAGATATTTAAAATGCTTTTGATGAAACTGAAGTATATACTTTCCATATTTTAACATTTGTTAGTTCATTTCAATTTCTCCCAAGAAGAATAAAGACATGAAATATTTATTCATTTAGTTCAGTGGTTCCCAAAGTCTGATCCGCCAGATATTTTGGACCTCAGCTCCCAGAAGTCCTGACTGTTGCCCAAGCTGACTAGGGCTTCTGGGAGTTAATATCTGAAACACCTAGAAGACCAAAGTTTGGGAACCACTGTTTTAGTCTGTATGGTCTTTGTGGGCCTCAGAAATGACCTTGGAAGGAGCATACAGCCCAAATAAACAACACAAAAGAAGAATCTTGTGAGACAGCAAAGACCCAATGGTCATGGTGCCAATCATACTCCTCCAATAGTACCACTTTCTGGCTCAGCATGATAGGATTGACTAGAAATTTCACTACAGGTTCAGTACAGTGTCCTCAAGGTATGGTCCCATGCTTCCACTGGCAAAAACTAAACAAGTTGGGCTTTTCTAGTAATCAGTAAAAGAATGCCATTAGATAAACATGGTGTGAACTGTATGAAGAGCGTTTTTTCTGTCTCTTGATAACATGAGAAACTTAGGATGATTGATTTCTCATGCATGTACCACATATAACTATGTGATACATGGCACTTTACTTAGAAATGGGATTATGAGGACAGTGAGGTTTACAAACAAAGAGAGAAACAGGAAAAGTGGGGAAGAGGGTTATTGGGAGCATACAGGAGTGCAGCTATGAAGGAGTAAAATTAGAGTGTTATTCCCCAAATAAGAATTTTGCTTTCCCCCCATGAAATGTTCATTCATTCCCCCAATTTCTAGCACTGCAGTAACTTCAACTTAAGTTGAGCTTTTAGAACAGGGGTAGGCAACCTAAGGCCCGGGGGCTGGATGCGCCCTCCCCCCGAGGCCTTTGGACCGGCCCCAGGCCTGTCCTGCTGCCGCCATCGCCACCTGCCGCCACCCACCATGATGATATTGATTATTGTTGTTATTACTTGTTCTTGGGGTTTTCTTAGCAAAATCTCCACAGGGGTTTTGCCATGGCTTTTCTGGGGCTGAGAGAGTGTGCATGCATATGTTTTTAATTTTTTAAAAATATATATTTTTATTTATTTATTTATTTATTTATTTATTTTTGGTGCTTCGGCCCCCCAATTGTCTGAGGGACAGCAACCCGGCCCCCGGCTCAAAAAGTTTGCCTACCCCTGTTTTAGAAATACAGTTTAGGCATCCAAAGAAAAAGGGGCAAGCAAAGTTGCTAAGGAAATGCAAACAGAACAAATATGAGCATTGATATATGATTTTTTTCTGCATTGCTAGAAATTTGGAGACTGGAGGAAAATTTCATTTGGTCAGACTTTTTACTGGGGGGAATTTTCTCATTTTGCTTCTGCTCCTTGTAGCCAAACCCCTGAGAACATGGATAGGCAGAGGAGAAATATGTGATTACGAGAACTTCCCTTTAATCACAACAACCCATACGAAAATGTGTGTTGGATTTCACTGGGAACACATAGCTCCGGAGACAAAGAAAGAATGAAAAAGGAAAATTTCAAGTTGTGACTACTAAGTGGATAAAGGAAGAGTGAATTATGGGGTGAAGAGAGAGAGAGAATGGAAACAGGGAGGCAGTGGCAAGATTATTAAAAAAATACTTTGGTGCCATAATGTTTGAAACTGGCCTTGTGAGTATTCCCAGGAGCTCAAGCACTAAAGGTACATGCAAACTTTGCAGCAGGGCCCTTGGGATTTGACTGGGTTCTTAAGGAAAGAGGAGCCACTTGGACACAGATATCAGACTCCTCCACCTGGGAAAGCTTAGGCTCTTTGGAGGACTCTGGCATCTACCAGCCGCAATATGTACCATATATACTCAATTTTAAGTTGACCTCATGTATAAGTCAAGGGTAGGTTTGGGGGCCAAGGTTATGGATTGGAATAAAATCTGTGAATAAATTGAGGGTAAAACTTAGGGGCATGTAACAATGGATCTAAAGAATGAAGTAAAGGAAAACAATGCCAAAGAAGTTACAAAATTCCAGCAGGCAAAACTGTTTGTGTGCACAGTAAAAGCTGGATTGATGAGAGAATGGGGATCAGTGTTTTCAGGACTGATTAACTCTTGGATTTCACCAGGGTATAGTTTCTTTTAAAATAAGAGTTAAAATACAGTACTTACATTGACTCATGGATAAGTCAACCCAGGTTTTTTGGTTCAATTTTTGACTAAAATTTCTAGACTTATACCTGAGTATATACAGTAAATGGAACATCTAGATTTAGTGGCAGTGTATCTAAGTCTGAATGATATTTCTGGAAGGACAAACAAGGAAGAAAGGGTAATTCTCTGTCCCAGTTCTCTTTGTTTCTTGTTTGACCTTTGCCTGTAGGCTTCTTGAAAACATCTGATTTGGCCATTCTGGTTGATTTGTTATTCCAACCAGGACGATGAACTCTTCCCCAGAGTAGCCACTTTTCCATAAGGGAAGTCCTGCCACATCATTTCACCTTCCTATATAACAGGCCCTGTTTCAGTTTGGATGTGTATGAAAATTCAGGTAGCTTATAAAAAATGAATATTTGTAACCAGAAATAAGATACATTTAAAAAGGCTTGATTTTGACTAATGCACACAAAGATGCAGCATTCCCTCGTCCCCTTTTATATAACTTTTTGGAAAATCTTTTCTTCCCTCTACTGTCTTCAGCATGTTTCATCTCTGGAGGCAGCAAGGATGCTCAGAGTAATAATAAGACTACAGATAGAAAAGTCATTGAGCATTACATGTTAACAAACATCAGGGAATGCAAACTGACAGGAAACTTTCTTGTCTGAGCAGGAGTGATTCTCCTGTGAAGGGGGAGTTGAGCTCAGGCTGTACATTTGATTTTATCATGTGTGCAACTAATGCTAGTCTCTTTATAACTCACTCGGGTATATGTTCTAGAAATGGTTCCTCAAACCACCTTCAGTCTTCATTTCAAACCAGCCATTTTCATCAACATCCCCAGTATCTGGGTTTTTTACAGCACTGATGTCTCTTTCCATACCTCATTTGCTTTCCTTTTAGACAGTGGTGGGCAACTATGGGAGGTTAGGGGGCTGCATTTGCCCCCCCCCCCCAGAGATCTTGGAGTCCCCCACTTGTTGCTTTTGTTGTTGTGTGCCTTCAAGTTGTATGGTGACCCTAAGGCCATGGGGTTTTCTTGGCATGGGTTTTCTTGGCATGATTTATTCAGATAAGTTTGCCATTGCCTTCCATAATGGCTGAGAGCATGTGACTTGCCCAAGATCACTCAGTGGGTTTCCATGGCCAAGCTGGGAATCGAACCCTGGTCTCCAGAGTCCTAGTCCAATGCTCAAACAACTACGCCATGCTGGCTCTCTAAAAGCAGTTTCATTTATATACCGCTTCATATCACGCTATCGGATGTCTAAGCGGTTTACAACTGTGAGCTGATTGCCCCCCAACAATCTGGGTACTCATTTTAGCGACCTTGGAAGGATGCAAGCCTGAGTCGAGCCTCAGCCCTGGCTGGTATTGAACTCGCAACCTTGTGGTCTATGAGTGAGTAGCTGCAGTACAGGCATTTAACCACTGCGCCACCAGGGCTCTAGTCTCCTCTCATATATCACCTAAAAAAAGGTCCCCTCCAATTTTTTTTGTCTCTAGGGAGCATTGGGGCATTTTTCTCATGGCCCTATTGGGGCATTTTACAAACAGAAGAGCCTTTTTAAAAAAATCAACTGTAAGTGGTGGAATTCACTTACTGTTCACTTACTGTTTTAGAGAAATATTTCTCCTGTTTTATTGGCCTTTCCTGCTTTTAAAACACCCTCTGGAGGGACCGTGATAAAAAAAATACTCCACCCCTTCAAGAAAATCAATTCAAAGATAAGTGATTTTTGAGAATACATTTTGATTGCCTTTTGAAGCATCAGTTTGAAATAGAGCTATTACAGCTGTAGTAAGGAGCTAAAAAGAAAACAAGAGAAAAAGAGAAGTTGGACCAGCTAGACTGGACATTTTTCATAATTAAAAAATCTATCCATCAGATCAAAGCAGGTTAATAATATGCAGAATCCAACTCAAAAATGACACAAACAGAAAGAAGAAACACTGCAGAATGTTTTACATCTTCAAAGTCAGAATTACAACATCTCAGAAAGTCATGTAAAACAAAATCCTAGGCTAAGTATAACAGAAATTGAGAATGCACTACTCGGAAAACTATACTCTTAACTTCATTGTGATTCTCAGACATGAACATAAAAGTTAAAAAAACCAAAACCACCCTGATTTTTGCTAGATCCAATTAAGTCGAGTTCCATCTACTGACCAAAACTTATAATGACACTATACAAACCAGAAACCCTTTCATGTTCCAGAATTATAGTGCAATTATTCCATTTCAACTGCCTTGGTCCCATGCTATGGACTCCTGGGATTGGTAGTTTAGGGAAATATGACAAGACTCTGTGGCAGAGAATTCTAAGTACCCTCCCTAAACTGCAAATCCTAGGATTCCATTTTATGTTGCTGTGACAGTTAAAGAGCAATGTGTTTGTGTACCTGCCTTCAAGTCGCCTGTCGATTTATGGTGATCCCATGAATTTCATAGGATTTTCGTAGTTAAGGAATATTCAGAGGTGGTTCTGCCAGTTCCTTCCTCTGAAATGTAGCCTATAGCACCTGGTATTTGTTCATGGTTTCCATGCAAGTACTGACCAGGCTTGGCCCTGCTTAGCTTCCAAGATCAGATGGGATCTGATGCCTTTAGAATATTATAGTACTATAATTGTGTAGTATGAAAGGGCCTGAGGATACAGGGAACTGTACAGCTAATACTTTGCAGCCAGGAGGACTCTGAATTTCCAGTTTTCTCACTGAAGAAATTTTTCAAGAGCATAGTTTTTTGTGGGTTTTTCAGGCTGTGTGGCTATGTTCTAGAAGTTTTTTTCTGATGTTTTGCCAGCATCTGTGGCTGGAATCTTCAGAGAATCAAGAGCAGTTTGCAATATTTCAGGGTATCTATTATTAACATACTCAATGTAGCTCTTTAGCAAATGACACCTACGTAGATACTTGCCCACTCACCCTCGATGATGGGACAAATGCCTTCCACAGTTGTGCTTGAACAGAGTAAAGGTATAGAGAATCTTCCTGCCCAGCATTTTAAGCTCTTTATAATGAGACCATAGATGGAAAAGCAGGATATCTTACACATTTAGGAGGTCGTACACAATTACGGTAATATTATTCAGCCATCTAACAGCCGTGGCTGCACTCTACGTGTTCCTGGAGTTTGTAGTTTTGTCTGAGCTGACAATTCTAAGTAGCCCTCACTAAACTACTCAAGGAAATGAAATGAAATGAGAGAATGCTTAAATTAGGACAACTTTTCCGATCAAAATCAGCCCAGTTTAGGTGCTCTACAGGCTAATGGTTACTCCAGCTCAGACATCAGAAGAGCGGCCAGACCCAGAAAAAAACACAGGTGTGAAGAAAAACAACCACCCAAAGGGAAGGTATTTTTACCATACAACAAAGGAGTCACAGACAGAATAGGGAAACTGATGAAGAAATACACCCTCCAAATGATCTACAGACCAACCAAGAAAATCCAGGAAATGCTGCGCTCAGTGAAGGATAGGAGAGACCTTTTCACTGCTGCAGGAGTTTACCACATACCATGCAGCTGTGGACAAGTCTACTTAGGGACCACAAAACACAGTGTTCAAACGAGAATCAAAGAACACGAAAGACACTGCAGACTGGGCCGGCCTGAAAAATCAGGCCATCCCATCATCAAGAGCATGTGCTAATGTAATATTTAATAACTCTGTTCATAATATTGCTTCAAAATGTATGACTTCCTAGATAGGACTTGCTATCTTCCCTAATTTCCCAGTGTTACAAAGATCAAGCATCGTTTAATTTGTGTAAAATGGTCCCTCTTAAAGACGTTGCTGTTGGAGAATGTGTTATCTCTTCTTTATATTGACCTTTTAAAGAACCATCCAATCACCTGATGCTTATGCATGGCACTATGGCAGGAAAGTCAACAACATTTATGAGTCTAGCAGCTGTTATGGTGGTTGTTTCCAGCATTGGCAAATATCGCATACCCAAGTTAACCAGTAACACGCTTAGTCATCCAGGATCTTAACTTTGTTGTATAAAACATAAATCAGGAATCTACCATATCACTTTCTCCATTTGAATTTAGCTCCAAAAAGTGTGGTAAGTTTATTAAGCACTCAGATACACTTTTGGGGGTGGGTGAAGGTTTTGGATCTGTTGGAAGACCCTAATGCATATCTGTTTGTGTATGTGGCCTCTTTCAGATCTCCACCTGCACAATGTATCCCCCTCAAATCCTGCTTGCTACTCTTGCATTTCTTTTCCTGATCCCTGTGACAAATTCAGTGGATGTTGATGCGGCATTGAGGAAACAATTGAGTGAAATTGTCAACATAGAGATGGTCAAGAATGTTTCTGAAATTGTGAACTGGAGAGATGTTGTGATGAGATCAGGTAATTTTTATTTTATTAGGACTTATAAAGTGACATTATCCTTAAGTACGACTGTATTCATATGCCTTTGTTAAATATGAAACATTTTAATTTTTTTTAAAAAATGTGGTCAAGAATAGCCCTGGTGCTGTCAACTGGAAAGAATATTGTGGGAAAGAACAGGTAAGAACAGGCTTTTCCTTCCCATAGTTTTGAAAAGTAGGGTCATCTAGCACCTTGCTACCCAGGTAACCTGAAAGTTATACCCCAGTCATAGCTGTACTAGGGGTGCTTCTTTTTCCTTTGTAAATTGTCAGATTCCAGGAACTGTTGGATGACTTTGAATTTCCAGCCTCAGCTTGATTAGATTACTCTTCTCAAAGATACTTTCCATGCTTCTTCTAAAACAGGTATTCCAATAATTATTTTCACAAATACAAAGGGATCTTGTAGCACCTTTGAGACTAACTGAAAGAAGTTGGTAGCATGAGCTTTTGTAGTCTTGAGCCTACTTCCTCAGATGCATTTGGCCAAAGAATTAAGAATTAATAGTAATGCCTTAGACAGATATTATTTTCAAATATTCTTAAGGGAGAATTATAAAGCATACTTCAACTTGCACACCCAAATTTTGCCAGCCTTACTATGTATGTCCTTCTAAGACCTGTCTGCTGATATCCACAGACAATTATACAACATATTTTTATAATACACACACATAGGAGTTCACTTCATTGTGGATCAAGAATTATGAAGCACAACAAACTTTTCTAAAGAATTATTCTTCCTCTATTCTTGTTTTAAAACATTTATACCGTATTTTCCGGCGTATAAGATGACCCCCCCCACTTTAACCGCAGATTTTGCAGGTTAAAAAGTAGTCTTATACGCAGGAAAATAAAGTATTTGTTTCTAGCTTAGTAACAGGAGAGGAAAATGCTTCAGAAGCAGCATGATTAAAATGAGACATCATTTCCTAACTTCAAGGGAGTTAAATCAAGTCAAAGGGTGGACTGATGGATTTAAAAATGATCATGTTGACTTTTATCAGGAAAAAAAGTCCAAAACATCAGAGAAACCCCAGATTGTTAAACCATGATTCAACAACTGAACCTTCTTATAATATATACATTGACATAAATTGTGAAAAAATTCTATTATTGCATAATATATATTCATACAGTTTTATGGTTTACAAGTTTTGAAGTAAAAAGAAGAAGGAGGAAGGCACAATGTGCTACAACTTTAATAGTGATATTAATCGTAGAGTGAGGTAATTCATCAGTTTTATTTCTGAAAAGTCAAACTATTGACTTTTGGGTTAAAACTGGATTGATCATGATATATCATGGTCAGATTCTTTCCCCCTTGCCGTGTAGTCCCTAAAAATCCAGAAGTGACATTCACGTTAATATCTAGTAACCCTTCCTAAGTGACATTTTGAAGTTATTATATGCTTGTATGTAAAAGGCGGCAAAGCTAGCTGCAAAAGGGAAGCTCCCTGTGGAATACTATGGTTTAGCTGCATGAGTCAGTAGACAGAAGAGAATTTACACAGCATAGCAAGGAGAGATTCAAAGAAGACAGGGAACTATATTTTTATTTCCACTGGAAATTCACATTGGCAGATTATAAGAACTGAAGTTGGCAGGACCTTTCCTCTGGAAATCTGTTCTACATCATATGCTTTAATAACTGCTCATCTTATATAACAAACAGAAAATGCCTTGTGTATTTGTTTGTTTTGCTGCTACAAAATACCTTCACACACACACACACACACACACAACAAACAAAGTGAGAAATGGCACAAGGTCAGCTTTGGCAACACAATCCCATCCCAGCTGAGTTTTCTCTTCATTTCGTATCAAGTGTTTCTGTTGCCAAACCCATTTTTCTCATCCAGTATTCTTTTTCTATGAACCATCTGCTTTCTGTTTCTGCTCCTCTCCCTTCTCTCATGATCATTCTTCATAATTTCCCTGCAAACTTCTCTTTCTCAGTCTATCTCCAAGTTCTTTTCCTCACTTCACACCCTTAATTTATTGATTTTTGTTGGGCATCTGTCAGCCAAACTATAGTCTAAGCATGATTCAATAAATCTTAATACCTTTTGGTATATTTTCAAGCCCTATTAATGTAACAAATCCAATCTCTTCTTTTCTGTACAACAGATTTCTGCTATGGGGAAACAATTTATTTCATCCTCCCTTATTGTGTTTCTGCTTATTTAACCCACTAGTATCGCTCAATTATTGATACACTTCTTGTTAGATTCAGAAGACTTCCTTTGCAATTCTTTTCAATTTTATATGGAGAAAAAGACTTTTTTTTTTGCTTGAACTGTTAATAGTTTGCATGAGACCAAATGCATGAATGTTGTAAGATCTTTTTCAGTTTCTCCAGACTGAGTTTAACAGACTTGTTTGGAGTCTGCTGTAGTTTTGCTGTTGTTGATGATGATGATGAACCCAAGTATAAATATTGCAGTGCAACCCCCCAGTAGACATAATACATGCTTGTGCAATATATCTGCCTCTTCCTCTTAATGTAATTTTAAATTCATGATGGTTTCTGCTGCCTGCTGTAAGTCTTCATGAGGCACTAAGCAAATATATGGGTCAATGCCAGGATCGTAAATAAACTCTTTGATCCATAAGAGAGAAAGTGGGAAGCCAAGATCAAATTATCCTGCTAGCAGAGCATAAGACTTTATTTAACATTGTTTCTATGTTGGTAGTTGGGGAGGGGGATTGCTCCTGGGTATGCAAGAGCAATTGGGGGTTCCTAGACAACTCCATCTCCTGCTCACTGAACCACTGTGGAGATGTGCCTGAATGCCCTTGTGTAGTGGGAGAAGGAGCAGTGTCTGCATCCAGCTGTTGCACACCAAGGGCAGTGAAAAAAAGAGGTAATGGATATATCTTTCTGCAATGCCTCACTCTGGTGCAACTGGGGGTTATGTCATTTTATGCCACCAACATGATACTGGCACAGAATCCAGGCTGTAACACAAGCGCCCAAGAGAGGGCAGGATTTGAGCCTGTATCCAAATAAGTCATTGTACTCATATAACTTTCACTGCCCAAACAGTTGTACATTTTTGGAACTTGTTCAAAGGCAGCATCAAATATTTCACTGCACAACCACTTTTGCCTTTTGCCACTGGTTGGCTGACCTGACAATCCCTAATTATTTTAGAATTAATGACTGAGAGTACTCTGAAATGGTACCTAGTACTTTACTCAGCATTGTTTGAAAACTCAAATGTATCAGCTAGGGGGATCACCTAGGAAGAATTAAATGGTGGTTGCTATTATTGCATTAAAAAAGCAATAAATTACCCATTACATTTATATTGTATTGCTTTGATAGAATTAAAATTATGCCACATACCCCGTATTTTTCGCCATATAAGACGCTCCGGCATATAAGACGCACCGAATTTTAAAGGAGGAAAATCTAGGAAAAAAAGATTCTTAACCAAATACAGTGGTACCTCTACTTACGAAAAATTAATCCATTCCACGGGTGGAAGGAGGCCTCCCTTTAGCTGCGTCCTCGGTGCTTCAATGGGCTCCTCCTGAGATCGGAGAATGTCCTCCGACCCACGGAGCCCATTGAACCACCCAGAAAAGGGGGCCTCTTTCCACCCCCGTCCTGGGTGGTTCAATGGGAT
>CM034701.1:138506096-138519233 GCA_020142125.1 Phrynosoma platyrhinos | reverse complement strand
CTTTAATGCTCAGTTGTATGTCTTTGCTCTTCAGTATCTTTTCCAGTTACTTCATAGCTATCCTTCCCATTCCTAGTCGTCTTCTTATTTCCTGGCTTCAGTTTCCATTCTGGTCAATGTTTCATCCTAGATATGGGAATTCTTTAACTATTTCAATTTCCGCATTGTCTAGATTGAATTTGCGTATTTCTTCTGTGGTCATTATTTTTGTTTTCTTTATGTTCAGCATCAGATCTGCCTTTGCACTTTCATCTTTGACCTTTCTCCTTAGCTGTTCCAATTCCTGAATGTCTTCTACTAATATTATGGTGTCGTCCACATATCTTAGGTTGTTAATGTTGCTTCCTCCTATCTTAACTCCTCTTTTTTCTTTTTCTAATTCTGCTTTTCTTATGACGTTTATATATATATATATATATATATATATATATATATATATATACATACTTGTTCTCTTTCTCACTCTATGCAATGTATATTCCACACACTCACACCCCTTTCTCTCTTTCTCTTGTTATGTACCTCCAAGTTGTTTCTGACTTCTGGTAACCTAAGATGAACCTAGAGCCAGTGTGGCATAGTGGTTTGAGTGCTGGACTGTGACACTGGAGATTCCCAGTTTGTCCATGAAACCCACTGGGTGACCTTGGGCAAGTCACACTCTCTCAGCCTTAGGGGAAGGCAATGGCAAACCCCCTCTGAACAAATCTTGCCAAGGAAAACCCCATGGTAGATTCACCTTAGGGTTGCCAGAAGTCTGAAAGGACTTGAAGGAACACACCAATAAAGGTGAACTTATCATGGGTTTTCTTGACAAGATTTATTCAGAGGAGGTTTACCATTGCCTTCCCCTGAGGCTGAGAGAGTGTGGCTTGCCCAAGGTCACCCAATGGGTTTCATGGTCGAGATGAGAATCGAATCCTGTTGTGTTGTGTGCATGCCTCTATCTATCTATCTATCTATCTGCAGAAGACCTGCAGAAGCTACCAAAGAGGGAGGGTGCATCTACACTGTGGAGGTAATGCAGTTTGACCCCACTTTAACTACCATGGCTACATTACAAATCCTGGGATTTGTAGTTTTGGGAGGCACCAGTGCTTTTCGGCATGGGAGGGTAAAGACCTTGTAAAACTACAAATCTCAGGATTGCATAGGATGGAGCTACAACACATAAAAGTAGTGTCAAACTGCATTACATCTGTAGTGGAGAAAAGAGAAGAAAGCAGCTGCATCTGCATTGCAGATATAATACTGTTTGGTACCACTTTTAACTGCAATGGCTGACTGCTGTGGAACTATGGGATCTGTAGTTTGTTGTGGCACTAGAGCTCTACAAATCTACAAACTACAAATCCTAGAAGTCAAAAGCATTGAGCCATGGCAGTTGAATCAATGTCAAACTGCATTATTTCTCTGTACGGATGTAGCAAGAAATGTATACATTGAACTGCAAATATTATTTGTATGCAAATCCTATGCCAATATTGAATTTGCAGATATTTGTGTGGAAATTGTTTGAGATTTCCCCCACCCCACTGTACATTTAAATCTCTTTATGTTGCATGTGCAATGCTTCTCTCTCTCCATAAGCCCTGAAGAGGAGCTCCTGACTCATGGCCACTTCCTTCAGTGTTTCTGTCACGCCGCAGCAGACATATGTAACATTTGGTTTTGCTATGCCTGTGGGGTAAGAAAAATCAGAGACAGCTGTCGAGTTGGCTGGGAAGACTTGCTGGGGGAAAAAAAATATCTGCCTGCCCCTGCCTACCACGGACAGCTGTGCAAACCACAAGGATTTGGTTTAGAAGGATAGAGCAGCCATTTATCATGGAGATGGGCTGGTGGAGGGGGAGATGTGCTCTCACACTGGAGGTATTCTGTGTGGAAATCTGCCTGAAGAGCCCTTTTCAACCTCTTATGCATTGTTACATGGGCTGGCTATGAGATTAATATATTAAAAAAGTGTGCCGGGGTGTGTATGTGATAAAGGCTACTTGCCTCATAAAATTATCACAGCTCTGTTCCTTCCATTACAAATTGGAGTTTTGTTGGGAGGGTGCACCATAAGCGTGCATTTGTTACTTGGGCACAGTGCATGAATCTTGAGGTTGTGCTTCTGTGGTTGGAGACCCTGTTGTTGTTTGTGAACTTCTATTTTAATAGTATTTGTCTTAGCTAAATCTCTTCTCGTGCTCTCTCTTTTCACATTGTGACAAACAAACAAACCAATTATGCTGCAGGAGTGCTCATCCAACTCTTTTAAGGTGTTCCCAGAGGGAGGCCTCCCAGCCCTATTGATCAAAAGACATTGTGTACCTTCCACCTGCCCTTCCATAATGGATTATTTTTTTCCCCCTGGGTGAGGGAAAAAAGATGGAAGAAATGATGGGGAAGCACAATTGGGAAACACTGTCATCTACATTGTGTGTGTGTGAGTGCCTTCAGGTTGTTTGTCGACTTATGGCAACCCTATAAATTTCATTTCAAATTTCAATCCCATAAATTTCAAGACAATGACCTTGGACAATTTACACAAATTCAGCCTAGACAATGAGGAAATAGAAGAGTAAAAGAGTTCTCATACTTAGGATCAAACGTTGATCGGAGCAGGAGCTGCAGTCAAGAAATCAGAAGACTAAGAATGGACAGGGCAGCTATGAAAGAACTAGAAAAGATCCCAAAATATAAAGATATACAACTGACCATGAAAATTAGAATTGTACAAGCCATTGTATGGATGCGAGAGTTGGACAGTTATGAAACAAGACGGGAAGAAAATCAATTCATTTGAGATGTGGTTCTGGAGAAGAGTGCTGAGGATACCATGGACAGCCAAGAACAAATGGGTCCTAGAACAGTTCAAACCAGAAATCTCTCTGAGAATAAGAGGCTGATTTTCTTTTGAAATTGCTTAGTGCACTCCATTAACCATTGTATGTTTGCAGTATGGTCCTTAGTGCCTCTTCATTACCTCTCCCCAAATTTTGTAAATAAGCAGAGCAAGCACAGTTTGCAAGCCTCTTCTGGAAGCATGCAGAGCACTGCAAGACTAACCCTTCCTTTCATTCACCTGCCCCTCATATACTGCTTTATTTATTTGTTATTGTTTTTATTTATTTTATTAAAACATTGATATGGATATTTTGTGAACCTTCTTTTAGAAGAGGACTCATGTGGCCATTCAGATGTTGGACTGCAACCTCTCCAAGTCTTAGCCAGCAAGAATGCTGGGAACAGCAGTCCAACAGCAACCAGATGGCTCCAGAATTCCTTCTGTTTCAGAATGTATATGTTAAAATTATTTAGTAATTTGGGATTTTAAAAAGGAATGATAAACAATTGCCTGAAACAGACAAATAATAGTGTAGTTGGGGAGGAAGTTTGTTCCTTCTTTTTTTAAAAAAGCATATTTTCATAAACTCCTTTTGTGTTCTTCTCTTGATCTCCTGGGACCTTAACAGCCCCAGACTCTTTTATTTTTATTCAGCGGAATGATGTCCCAACTTATTATTTTGGTTGTCCTCTTTTTTAAAAAAGAATAATCTGATTTACAATATCCTTTTTGATATAGAGTGAATGTCAACATCATAACTTTAGTGCAACATTTTTATTGTCAGTTTCATATTGTTGGGGATGTATTCTTTTAATTTTGTTTTGTTATTATGTGCCTTCAAGTTGACTTCGGCATATGGCAATCCTTCATAGGATATTCTTGGCAAGATTTATTCAGAGGGAGTTTGCCATTGCCTTCCTCAGTTTGAGAGAATATGTCTTGTTTAAAGTCATACAGTGGATTACCATGGCTGAGTAGGGATTTGAACCCTGGTCTCCTAGAGTCCTAGTCCACAACAGAAACCACTACACCATAGTGGTTCCTGGAAACATCATATAAATGCTATGGTGAAAGTGAATGGGGAGATTTTTTTCCTTCGCCTATAATGCTACCACCACCTGAGATCGTCTTATGAAGTTAAATAAAGGCAGATAATAGTATTTCTGATTTCCGTAGATGGATGAGAAATTTGGGCAGTGAAGAAACTGGACAGTGAAGAAAGGTGACGGGAACAAAATCAGTGCCTTTGAAATGTGCTGAAGGAGAGTCTTATGGAAACCATGGACTATTAGCAAGACAAATGAATGGGTATTAGAGCAAATCAAGGCTGAACTCTCATTAGAGGCCAAGATGACTCAAGCTGTACTTTGGACATACCATGAGATGACACGACTCATTTGGAAGAGACAATTATATTGGGAAGAATGGGAGGAAGTTGGAGAAGAGGAAGATCACATTATAAATGGATTGATTCAATGAAGGAACCTATGGCCCTGAATTTACAAGATCTGAACATGGCTGTGGATGACCCATGCTCCTGGAGGCCTGTTAATCTTAGGCTTGCTCTGAGGCCAACTGTTTGGCAAACATGAACAGCAACAGGAAGCATTTCTTCACACAACAGTTAAGCTATGGATAGAGTGATGGTGACAACCTGGGCAGCTTTAAAAAGGGAATAGCTGAATTTCCACAGGTTAGTGCCATCAATAGATATGAGTCAGGATGTCTGTTACTGTCAGTATCATTTGGTGGGGAACATTTAAATGAAGGGGAAGAGGGCAAGACCTGTTGATGGACTTTCTTTAGGCAATTGGTAGCCCCTGTGATGTTAGCAGGATTGGGCTTCTTTTTAGATGGGAAAACTCCCACGCTAGTAAAACAGAGAAAGGAGGAGAACCACTTATACACAGTATTTCAAACATGCTTGTACCTTATTTTTAAATACATAAATTATGATGTGTTAAATGGTAATACTGCTTAACACTAGAATGATAGCTAAACAGGGTGCATCAAAGTCTAATCACAGTTCTTACAATTTAGAATATGCTGCTAGGTGGTGCTATAGGACATGTTCGCTCTAAGCTATTAAATAAAAAAACATCTCTGTCATGTGTACACTAGAAAGAAAGTCAAGATAGTATTAGCTGGATTTTCATAGTTTCTTCAATTTACACTTTTCTTCACAAAATGTTTCTGACTTGTAGCAATTCAATAGTAATTAAAGTGCTGGCTCTTAAGATGGGAAATTTTGGCTGTATATGTGTCATATTAGGGAATGAATGCCTTTATAAATTAATTACATTTTCCATTTTCTAGTACTCACTAACATTTAGAGACTTGTTTTGGTATTTTGTATTCTTTTTGGAATAAAATTGCTCTTTTTCTTTCCCAACTCTCCTCTGTTTTACAGAATGAAAATCAAGGAATCTGTGCTGAATACCCTGATTTGGAAACTCCTGATCCATAGCATAGGCAGCGCTGCTTATGTATAGGATACCTGCACAATGTGAAGAAAAGCAGGGGTAGGCAACCTTTCCCGTTTAAGGGCCGAGGGACTTCAGTTCCCAGAATCCCAGGAGCTATTGGCCAACATAGGACTATTGGCCAACATGGCTGAGGCTTCTGGGAGCTGAAGTCCTTCAGCCCTTAAAGGGGAAAGGTTGCCTACCCTTGTATTATAGTAATATATATACGGAGGTTCTCTGTGCAACTCAGGCTCAGTGACTGTTGTTCTATCAGAAAGAAACTCTTCTAGAACATGTCCACACAGCCTGAAAAACCCACAAAAGACTATGCTGTTCTGTCTGTTGAAACATTATGCACTGCCATTAACATTAATTAATTAATTAGCATTAACCCAATAACAATAGGATCCTTTGTTTTCCGATGTGAGGCCAAAATGTTTTGTAGAACCATTAATGAAAATTTATTAAATGAAATTGGGGCCTGACTAGGCAAGGGGTCAGAAACAGTCACCTAAGTGGCAGTGGAAGAATCAGAGTGACTGCTAAGAGGAATCACACTACCCAGTGCCCAGGATCCTGACAACTATACTCATTCCATATACTTAGTAGGGCTTTGAAGCACTTTAAACTCAACCCTGCAAGTAGATTCCCAGGATGGCTATGAATCTTTATCATTTGCCCCAGAGGAGACTCTGGGGAAGGTTTGGGGAGGAAATGGGAGTGTTTAAAATCCTGGAAGTCAACACCATACATTCACACAACAGGGAAAGGGGATTGTCTCCAGCAACAAATGTTGTAACACTAAAGCAAACACATATCTAATTTTAAACTGACATTAACGCTTTCAGGATTATTCCTCTTTACATACATATATACTTCCTGCACAATTTTCTGAGACGTCAGCAGCAGTGAAGTCAAGGGCAAATTTGAACACACCTTCAGGATTTATTTCAGTGTAGGAGTGATAGCAGTGATCAGCCATGTAGGCAAAGGAATTGATAAATCCTTGCTGTTGCAGGGGAATGAGGTGGTAGCTTTGAAATTTTACTATTGTTTGAGATTGATTAGCATAGATATGGCTAGAAAATAAATACAGTTGACTTTCTTTGAGGTGAGGCTATGGAGGCCATCATAATGAATTCCTGCATTCTCCAAAGCACACTTTGTTGTCTGAGGGTACTTGCCCTCCATTCACTATGCAATTACCTTGTTCCTTTTAAATAAGAAATGGAGAGTCTTCTGCATCTGACATCAGGTGTCACAATGGTAATTGTGCTGTTAGCCTTTAGTGTGCATCATTCCGTTGCAAATCTGTGTTTAGATAATACACAACTGACTTGCAGCATTATTCAAGCTACATTCAAGCATACATTAGCAATGTGAAGGTAACTTTATATTTCCGTCTGGGCAGCACAAATCAAGTGGCCTCTTCCCTTTCCTAAGATGGCATCCCTCTACACCCCCACTCCATGTTGTATATTTTTATTTGACTCTGTAGGCCTTCCTGAAATGTAGCATACACAGTAAAGCTACATGAAAAATAGCTCTGAGACTAACATGGAAAGCTGTTTATTCCTCTTTTCCATTCCAGTAAGTTTTCAGAGAATGAATTAATGCCCATAAAATCAGAAAACTACACTGGAGCAAATAAATTCTTTGAATTTGTAGGTGTTACATTTGCCACTGCATGAACCTGTGTAGTAAAATGGTTGTAATACAAGCCAGTAAAGAAGTGAAAGAAAAGACATTTTCATTCTCCTCTGCCCTTGGAATGATGCATATATAGAAAGAGTGAAGGCCAGTAACATTTCATAGCTAATGTTCAATATAAGATACAAGCCAAGATATTAAAGTCACACTATTGCACAGCTTGTTACCAGCAATTCAGCTTCAATATTAGCTTCAGTGCTGAATACTAGTAAGTGCATGAACAGTGCTGTATGTTCCTCAGGGTAGAGCTGTTCTACCCTTCCTTTGGCAATCAAATGCTTCAGGTCAGAGCAAGCACATACCTCTCCTTACTGCATTGCTCATTATGTAAAATCATCTTCACTCTTTATTTTTCCAACCAAGGGTGCATTCACACTTGTGGTTTTGTGCCAAGTAGATCCAGGGAGATTCGACGATGCGATACTGAATCAAAGTTCCCACTGTTGTTTACCCTGATCAAATCTCTCCGTGGCAATTTAACTCTGTTGGAGTTCACATTGTCGTTTGTATCGATTTAAAATTGAGCCGCCATTTCAATAATTCTTGCTTTTTAAAAAACTGCCAATCAACTGATGTGCACCTACGTCACATTGTTGGGCGAATCCCCCCCCCCCCATCAGCCTCGGAGGATGGCAATGGCAAGCCGCTCTGAAGAAACATGGCCAGGAAGCCCTAGGATAGGTTCACCTTTGGGGAAGTCACATTCTTTCAAGCAAGAAACCCCCACAGATTTAAATGTGGGGAATAATATGTGTGCAAGAGCTTTGTTTGCACCAACGTTGGTGTGGAGTCTGATGTGGTTTTATTTCTGAGGAAAAAGGAAAAGATGACCCCCTAACCCGCACCCCCACTGATAGGATTTTTTTTTGGAAAAAAAATCAAATCATGTACACCTTTATCATATTGATGATGTGAGTATTTAAAGGTACTGTCTACTGCAGCCATGCAATTGCAAAGGTGTGCATAAGCTGTCCATTTTTTTAAAAAAGTACGCTATTGATATTCCTGGTAGAACCCCCCTCCCTGGCTTTGGCTTTGGCTGGCAGGGAGAGAGCAAAGAGGTGGGCATGATCTGCCCCCTGTGTATTAACCCCTATCTTCCTCTGCTCTGAATTGAATCGACAGCAAGTTTCCATTTGCGGCTGGTAGAAAAAGACTGGTTCTTTTCAAAAGAACCACTAAAATCCCCATTTCCAAAAAACCCTGGTTAAGGGGGATTTGCACCCCCCCAAAAAAAACCGGGTCAGAAAAACCTGGTGCGAGTGTGAACAACCCCAATTTAAACCAGTTTGCAAACCAATTTAAAATATAGTGTGAATGGGCCCCATGGCAGACCACATAGAGTCTCTTCAGGGCACTCTGCGTATGCTAACAGTATGGGAATGGCTTTCCTTTTGTCCATTTCATGCCATTTTTAGTATTCAGTTCCAACTGCATTCATGTCCAGAAGGCAAGCTTCCTGTAGGCAACTGGGTCCCCATAGTGTGAACAGAATGTTGTAGTAAGTGGGCCTTTGGTCTGTTCTAGCTGGCTCTTCTTATGTTGTTATTTTTGTTGTCATTGGTATTTACAGTAAAGTCAGGATTGACTTATGGTAACCTTATGAATGAGAGATCTCGGAGAGGCCCAGTAATCTACGGCCTTGCTCAGGTCTTGCAAACTGAGGGCCAAAGATGATCTTCCTCTTTTTCTACTGCCTTCTATCTTCCCAAGCATTATTGTTTTTTCTAATGAGTCATGTCTTCTCATTACATGGCCAAAGTAGGACAGTCTCAGTTTAGGACGTTATCACATGGGGAGCTCCAAACAGAAGCCGGCTTTAAAGTGAAAGTGCTACCGCAAAAGCGGAAGCAATTAATTAGCCGGCTTTCCCCGTGTGAAAACCTCCTGCGCATTTAAAAGGAGGTTATTCTGAATGAAAAGTAGGCAGAAACTGCTTCTTTTTATTTTTGGAAGATCCCTGAAAATAAAAAGAAGCTGTTTCTGACTACTTTCTGTTCGGAATAACCTGCTTTTAAATGCGACGTCGTCTGAAAATATACCCGCTTTTGCGGGTTATTTTCAGTTTAAACTCCTGTTTCCTCACAGGATTTCCCCCGTGTGATAATGTCGTATGTCATCTTAACTTGTGGGGTTTGATTTGTTCTATAAGCCATTTATTTGCCTTTTTGGCAGTTCATGGAATCCCTAGAAATTTTCTCTGGTACCTCATTTCTAATGAGTTGATTTTCTTTCTGTCAGCTTTCTGCACTCTTCAACTTTCACAACCGTAATAGAAAATGCAATGGCATAGGTGATTCTGACTTTGGTATTTAATGTATATCTTTATTCTTGAGGATTCTAGTTTCTTCATAGTTGCCCTTCCCAGATTTGGCCTTCTCATTTCTTGACTACAGTTTCCATTTTGATTAATAACTGAGTCAAGGTATACAGAATCATTAACTCTTTCAGTGTCTTCACAATCAACTTTAAAGGTGTGTAAATAGTTAATGATTTTGTTATTTCATCATGTACAAACTTGTGGGGTTCACCCCCAATCCATTTTAAATAATTATACCCCGATTAGACATCCACCAGGACGTGGGGACCTGAGCCTACTTCTTCCTTCAAAGTGAGAGCTAGGAGAGGTGGTGGGTGAGGATAGTGGACGGCTCTTTTCTCCAGAGATGGAATCATGAAGCCCTCCATATGTTGTTGGGGGAAAAACAACCCTGACTGCATACCCAATTCATCAAAAAACAAATGTATACTATAGATAGGTAGGCATTTAGGATCAGTTCCCCAAAGTACATGAATGTTTATGTTATTTCTGACATTTCTGTTCACATTGTTACATATACCAGCCTTCAGTGTCATCTAGTTGTCACCCCTTTAAATAATTACAAATGCAAAATGGTCACCTGAAACTCATCATTCACTGCCAAGGCTTCAATTTTAATTTCTACACACTGTGTACTAGGGCTGGGTGCTGTTCAGCTTTGGAAAGCAATCAGTATGCACCTCTCCCTGAATGGTGTGTGTGTGAGAGAGAGAAATTGACAGACTGACCAGTTTCCCCCTCTTTTTGGCACTGCCTTCAGCTTGTGATCATTGTCATCCACTTACCTCTAAAAGCTTTGGTTTAAATTCTTAATCCTATTATTCAAGCAATACATTTAGATTAATCAATTGAAAGAAGGACTGAGGAGAGAGCTGTGAGAGCTGTGTGACCCCCTGCCTTTGATTTATTATTTACAGGATGAATCTCCCTTATCCGAAATACTTAGGACCAGAAATGTTTTGCATTTTGGATTTCTTCTGCTTTTGGAATATTTGCATATACACAATGAGATATCTTGGAGATGAGACCCAAGTCTAAACATGAAATTCATTTATGTTTTGCATATACCTTGTACACATAACCCGAAGGTAATTTTATTCATAATATTTTTGATAATTTTGTGCATGAAACAAAGTTGTGTACACAGAACCAGCCAAGCAAAAGTGTTATTATTTCAGCCACTCATGTGGACAATTTAGGAATTTGGAATATTTTGGATTTTGGAATTCTGTATAAGGGATACTCGGCCTATATTTCTCTGTTACAGCAGAGATTGACAATATGCCTATTCTGAGTTAAGGAGGGTATCTGAGGAGCAGTTGATAACATAGAAGAGACTGGCCTGTATTAATTTGCTGGTCCCACCCAGAGAAGGTCTACTGAAACAACTGTTGAGGGTAAGTTATCACTTCTGTAAATTCAATTGATTTAGTGGGTCTACTCTAGTTGGAGGACTAGCAAACAGATTTAGGCAATTAATTTCATTTCATTGAAAGGATTCTACCCACGGTGTATTCATTACTTTTGTTAGGAGAAATAATGGTACCTTTTCCTAGTCCAGAATTCCTATAAATGCTCATGTTATTCACATACAAAATGGCTGTTTTTGAAACTATGATCTTTGAGAAATCTGTTAGGCATCTCTTGGCCTTGCACAGATTTCCTGTGGAGTGACAGAACAATGAAATTACTTTTAAGTCTGTCATGGGAGGATGCCAACAGAGCTCGCTTGTGGCCATATAGATGTTAGACTCCAGTTCCCATCAGCCCCTCCCAGCCTATCCAATGATGAAGGAAGATGGTGGTAGTGGTTTATCAATGTCTGGTAAAGAACAATGTTTTGCCCAGCCCTGTCATCAGTTAACCTGTTGTCTAATCTTCTGCTGTGAAGTAGTATATTAAAAATACTGTTGTCTAATCCTTTATAGCCTGTTTGTAGAGTCGCTTTGACTGAGAAAGAGCCATATTTAAAATTCATACTCTGATTGATCAGAGACATCACACATATGCACATGATTCCTTCCTCCTCACTGAAGTCAGAGGATGAGATTAGCATATGGTCAGCACAGGATGAGATGACTGTGAATAGCGAGGAAAGAAGTGGAGTTAGTGATTATGATGTTTTATCTTCATAGTGCTGAAGAATAGAACAGAAGCAGCAAATGAGATTGCTGTGCTGTCTAATACTCTCTGTGTTCAAATAGGATTGAGTTTCTGTGCATCTCTTTGTCATGAATCAAGAGTGAAAGCTACATATTTGGAAATTAAGTCGATTTTATCTGGAGCTTAATTTGTGCCAGAGCTCATCTTCATCTTTTAGTTTGAATGCCAGCCTTACCACTTGTGAAAGAATAATGTAGACAAGAATGGCTCAGAGCATAGAAAGAAAACCTTTCTTAAGTGGGTGAATAGTTAATATCCACTTTGAATTAAGAGTAGGTCACTTAGGGCAGAAGATTTTTTAAAAGCATGCTAAAACACCAGTGTTGTTAATTTTAGAAATTAGGTCTATTAGATTATTTCAGCAGTCATTGACAACATTTCACTATCTGACTAGATAGCTCTTTCAAAATTACTTTACACCCATTTTGTTTCCAGGTGGTTGATATTCTTTTTTTAGGGCCATGTTTTTACATTTTAAAAAACTATTTTCAATTGGGGGTTGGGTTTAATTCTGCTCTAATAGTCCTGTTTTGTGTTTATTTAATAATTGCTGAAAGCTGTTTTGAATACTAACATTAGAAGAAAGGTAGATTATAGCTCAAATAAATAAATATATAGTTTCAAAAAATTGCTCCCTTCCATAAACAGCCAAAATTGCTCACTTATGATATAATGTACATCCCAGCTTTTCATTATGGGTAACCTCTGTCATATCAAGAAAATATAAGTTAGAGAGATGTTCTTGTAATCCAAGACTCTTTGCTTATTAACAGGGATGGTACACAATGAAAAGGTCAGAAAATAGAATAATTACTCCTAGAATGCCACTAGCTAGTAGGGCCACTACTGATATGGGATAGTGAATTGGAACTGTAGTCCAAAAAGTAACCTTTACAAGCATGGATCCATTTCTCCCTAATTAAGGTCAAAAATACATATGCTGTATGAACAAAAAAGAAGTTGCAATGTTCCCCCACCAAACTGGCTGATTTCCAAGAAGCATGTCAATTATGGGAAAGCATATATATACTTGTAAGTTTCAGAGATTGCTCCAGTATTAAATTCTTTCAGCAAAAGAAGTTACAACAGGATCATATCCTTAAAAGAGTCATGAGAACAGCAATGCCAGGATTGTCATTAGGTCCATGGCCTAAGTGCCCCATGGATACTTGGGCTGAGGGTTCATCTTTGATCCACCTCTTCTTTTGCAAATTAATCTGCTTTTTTTCTTCCCTAAGTCAAGAAGAGAAGAGGACAGCCTGGTCATCTGGACCCTTCAAGTGCTGGTTGAGTCCTGACCTGATTGGGGTGCTTGTAAACAACAGTTGATGGTGAAGCAGTATAGAGATTTTCAGCAGAATTCTGAACAGGATAGACATCTAAATAGGTTGAGTTTTGTGGAGAGATAGAGGGTTGCAGATGTAGAGGAGTTTCTTTGCAGACCCTCTGCAATCAGATGGGCTTTCATGGGCTGGATTAGGCCTGCAGACTAGATATCCCTTGCATTCTTCTTCTATACTGGCAAAATAGTTTTTTCAGAACTCTATTCCAAAGGGAAGATTGACCATTTAGGCAAAACACAGGCTGTGTGTTTCCACAGCAGTTCCATTGGTAAAATTTACACATTACTACTTTGGGATGTAATC
>CM034701.1:138475475-138488851 GCA_020142125.1 Phrynosoma platyrhinos | reverse complement strand
CAGCTGTAATTTCTGAACCAAGAACAAGGGTAGCCCCATGTAGAGTGCGTTACAGAAATCTAGGCGTGAGGTTACCAGTACTGGTGTTATATGGTCTCTCCTTGCTGTACCCGAGACCAGTCTGGCTGCCATGTTCTGTACTAATTGAAATTTCTGGACCAAGCATGAGGGTAGCCCCATGTAGAGTGTGTTACCAAAATCAAGATGGGAGGTTACCAGCGCATGCACCACAGTCTCAAGGTCCCTTACTTCCAGGAAAGGACGCAGCTGATGTATCAGCCAAAGCTGATAACAGGTGCTCCTGACTGTCATGTTTACTTGATTAGTCATCTGGAGTGACAGATCGAGGAGCACCCCCAGACTACTAACACAATTCTTCATGGGGAGTATGACCCCATGCAGGAATGGAGGTTGTTTCCCAAATCCTGGTTTCGGGGCTGCTACTGTGAGCACCTCCATTTTGTCTGGATTCAATCTCAATCTGTTTTTCCTCATCCAGTCCATTACTGCCTTAAGAGAGTCATTGAGAGGAGAGATGCCATCGGGAGCCGAGGCCGATGACCAAGACATGGAGAAATAGATCTGGGTGTCATCAGTGTACTGATAACACCCCACTCCATTTCTCTGGATAATCTCTCCCAGCGGCTTCATATATATGTTAAAAAGCATTGGGGACAAAATGGCGCCTTGAGGGATGCCACAAGTGAGCTCTTTTTTTGTGGAGCAACTGTCCCTGAGCAACACCCTCTGGGATCTGCCTGAGAGGAAGGAGCAAAACAAATTGGAGCAAATGCAGTGCCTCCAATTCCTAACCAACTCAGGCGATCCAAGAGAATGTTATGACCTATTGTATCAAAAGCCTCTGAGAGGTCTAAAAGCACCAACAGGGTCACACTACCCCTGTCGATGCTCAGACGGAAGTTATCGGCCAAGGCAACCAGTCAACCTGTCATAAAGCCAGTTTGAAATGGATCTAGATAATCAGTTTCATCCAAAACAGCTTGGAGTTGAAGAGCAACCGCCCTCTCAATCACTTTGCTCAGAAAAGGTAACAAGGACACCAGCCTATAGCTGTTCATATCCAGGGGTCCAGGGAAGGTTTTTTCAGAAGCAGCCTAACTGCCACTTCCTCCAGACAAGGTGGAACGTAACCTTCCCTGAGGGATGCATTTAAGGAACATCCTCAAGGCACCCCTTCCCAGATGGCCAGCCATGAAGGGCAAGGATCAAGAGGGCACGTTGTCTTCCTCACTCTACCAAGGAGCTTGTCCACGTCCTCGGTACTCACAGATTGAAACTGATCCAGTAAAATTCCATGAACGGAGTTGCTGGACACCTCGTCTATTGATTCTGTTACCATACTAACGTCCAAGTCGGCTCTTATCTGAGAGATTTTATCTGCAAAGAAGTTGTTAAATGCATCACAGCAGGCCGTTGTTGGGCTAACTAATGGGTTCTGTGCAGGTGGATCCTGTGTCAGTTCCCTTACTACCCTAAACAGCTCTGATGGACTGGACTCTGCAGACGCAATACATGCAGAGGAGAAAGATCTCTGCACTGCATGTATTGCCTCTCTATAGGAACAAAGAAAGTTCCCATGACAAGTCTTGTCAGATAAGAGTCGAGTTTTCTGCCATGTGCGTTCTAGTCGTTGTCCAACCCACTTCCTTTTCCTAAGCTTTTCTATGTACTTATGGTTTGAAGCGGGTTGGAAAGGACGCTCGGGAGAGATCATGTCAATAGCCTTGGTAAGGTCGGTATTCCAGATATTGACCAAAGCTTCGAAGAATCACCAGTTTTGCCAACCATTAAACCGTCTAAGGCTTTCTGGAATCCAATTGGTTCCATTAGCTTTCAAGAGCAGACCATTCTAATGGGTCCACACCCCCCCCCCCCCAGTGGGGCAGATAGTGGTTCTTAGTTCAGTCTTGACCAGGAAATGATCTGTCCATGACAATGCCATGGTTTTAATAACCGCTGTCCATGGTTATTCCTGTTCCATACTAAAGACCGCATCGAGGGTATGACCTACACAATGTGTGGGCCTGACAACTAATTGGGATAGGCCCATGTTTGTCATGGATTCCATGAACTCCTGAGCCGCACCTGTTAGATTTGACAAGCTGGTCTCGAGTGAAATGTTGAAGTTGCCCAAAACTAAAAGTCTGGGTGACTCCAGCAGCAACTCTGAGACCAGCTGTATCAGCTCGGTCAGGGATTTTGGTAGACAATGGGGTGGGTGGTATACTAGTAGAATCCCCAAACTATCCTTGGTTCTCAGGCTTAGATACATGCCCTCGAAGTGGACTGTTTTCCAGACAGATATCCTGATCAAGATCACGTTATTCTTATGAACCAGAGACACTCCGCTCCCCACCCCCACTTCCCCTTACCTGCTCTCTGACAGAATATCTGGCTGGGAGGGCCTCATTCAAGCTATGGCGCTATCCTCTTCCAGCCAGATTTCTGTAAAGCAAGCCAGGTCGGCATCCTCATGTATCATGTATAATATGGGTCTTATTTTTAACCAACCTGGCATTGCAGAGGAGCAAGGTAAGGTTCTGTGGAATGGTTGGTACGCTCTCCAATCCTCTCCGGGAAACAGAGTGAATTGAAGGCAGGATACCTTTTGTAACAACCATTCACTCTGTTCCCACCATACCTCCCTTTCCCCTGCGCAACCCTGATTTCAGCTCCCAGACCATTCCCGGCCTCTGCTGGTAAAGGAGCCGAGAGAACCAAATAACCTCCTGATCATGCTGCTGCTGTGGTTGTCCCAGATAGTATAGAGAGGTAGTGCGGGCTAGATGAGAAAACCCCTCCCAGGCCCAGCTCCCAGCCTTACCACTAGCGCAGTGTCCCAGGTGGTGATGGTGGGAAAGCTGGCCTGGCTCTCAGCCTCACTGCCACCGCTGTTGAAAGTAGGAGGGTGTGAGTGGGTTAAATAACCCCCCAGCCTGGCTCCTGGCCTCGCTGCCACTGCAATGTCCCAGGTGGTGACGATGGGAGGGCTGGCCCAGCTCTCGTCCTCACTGCTGCTGCTGGAGGTAGGAGGGTGTGGGCAGGTTAAATAACCCCCCGGCCCAGCTCCCGGCCTTGGCGCTGCCGCAGTGTTCCAGGTGGTGATGGTGGGAGGGCTGGCCCGGCTCTCGACCTCGCTGCCACCGTTGTTCCAAAGGACCTATACAAGGTGCTGAATTCAATTCCCGCAATAGGTTCAGCACTTTGAATTGCTCCATTAATGTTTGGATTGAAATCAGAATGTTGTGGATCAGCAGCTCTACAGTAATTCCAGGGTGTAGTGAATGGCCAGCTATAGTGTACTTCCACATGCAGAATAACTGTGTGACCCTGAGCCATATAGGATTCCAGCCTCCACCTCCCCTTATCATAAACAACAAAGGCTAGTGGTCTTAGTTGGATGTGCACACTGAGAAGCTTAAAACATGTAGAAAGCATCACGTGTCACCCAGTGTGGGGGCGGGGCTTGAGAGGTGGAAGGGGTGGGGCTTCCACAATGAAGCACAGGTATGCGCTCTGGCAAGCCAAGCACATACCCGCACCCATGGGCACCCTGCCACAGGCCCCATCCTTACCGCTACCTCCTTCTTCTCAGAGGAGAAAGGGATGGTGCTTAGGGGAGCCGGGAAGCATGCCCATGCTCAGCCTGGCTCATTGCCACTGGCCCATTCTCCTGAGGAGAACAGGACCGTGGCAGGGGCAAGCTCACCCCGACTGGGTGCCACCCTTTCTGAGGTGTCACCCAGTGCAGTCCGCACACTCACACTCCCCCAGTGATGCTACTGGGTAGAGGAAGGCTGTTGTAGATGCTTCCATTGATTATACAGAGCTTAGCCTGGGGGGGGGGGGAACCTGTGATGTGTTCTACCTTTGTTCTGCATTTCTTTTAGTTTCTCTTGATAAATCATATAACTGCCCCAGCATGCCAGAGGTCCTTGAATGATGTCTTTCTGGAGTCCCAAAATTCATGTCTTGTCATTTCCCTCCCCTCCCCTCCCCTCCCCTCCCTTTCTCTCCCCTGGAATATGATTTGGAGAGGTTCCTCTTATTCTGATTGTCTGCTTCTGAGGTTTTTTTTTAATGGTCCATTACTTCCTATGGATGCATCTATACTGTGCAGTTATAGCACTTTCATACCACTTTAACTTCCATCAATCCATTCTAAGGAATCTTGGAATTTTCAGTGTAGGGAGGTACTGTAGTTAGGATTCCTGGCTAATGAACACTAATCTATTATCCTGAACTACAGTGCTCAAAGTACCCAAAAAGAGATGGACTGAGGAGTAAATAAATTCAATCCTATAGTGTAAGCAGGCTAGCTGGGGAACTGTAGTTCAAAGGACTACAGCTTCTGATCAGAGAATTTTAAATAGTACAAATCCTATGATTCACTGGGATAGAGGCATGACAGTTAAGACACTATGAAAATGTTTCAGATGCACCCCTAGAATCATGCCTTCCTCCTCTAATTTCAGAGCAACATTAAAAGACAAGTAATATAGGTTTTTCTTCATGTATTTTACTTATTTTTCTTGTTCTTTAATCCCACTAGAATCATATGGCACATATGTACCACGTACTTTCACATCCCCTCCCTCCTTCCCTCTCTTTTTCTGAGAGGCTAACCATTTCACTGATATTTGTATGCTTCCCACAGGTTCTTACAAGTCCACTTCCCAGACTAAATAATCCTCTCTTCCCAGAGAAATAGAGTGTTCATTTAGGACTAGTAACCTTTGCATGCCTATATTCACTAATTACTAGTTTACATAGTCTCAGAATTCCTGTTTTCTTGCTTTTCTACATCTATTTTATGTTGTTGTTGTTGTTGTTGTTGTGGTGGTGGTGGTGGTGGTGGTGGTGGTGTGCCTTTAGTCATTTCCAACTTATGGTGACCCTATCATGAGGTTTTCTTGACAAGTTTCTTTAGAAGGGGGCTTGCCATTGCCATCCTCTGAGGCTGAGAGACTGTGATTTACCCAAAGTCACCCGGGGTTTTCCATGACTGAGCAGTGATTTAAACCCTGCTCTTCAGAGACATAGTCCAACGTTCAAACCACTACACCATTCTACAGCCACTTTCTCTTCTCTCTCCTCCAAATGACCATGTGTTTTGTACAAATATTGTACAAAGCTATGTCCATACATTTTACAAATATTAAATTTATGTATTTTTTCTGCTAGACCATATGGTGGTGGGTAGGTGGGTAGGTGAGGGACTTGTTGTTCAACGGTTGACTTGTGAATTTCATTACTCTTGTTTTGAGACCTTTGCAGACTGCCAGAAATAGTGCACTTTAAATTGAGGCACTGCCCTGGCTCAGTGCTTGGGAATCATGGGAACTGTAATTTATTGTGGCACCAGAGCTCTCTGACAGAGAAGGCTCAATGTCTCAGAAAAAAAATACAATTCTCATGATTTCCTAGCACTGAGCCAGGGCAGTGCCTCAATTTAAAGTGCACTATTTCTGGCAGTCTGCAAAGGCCCCCAGTTCTGTTTCCCAACAACCAAATACAACCTGATCTTAGGTAGAATAAAACCATGGTGGCATTAGAAAAGAGATTTACCCCAAGAACAACATCTGAATTACATTTCATTAGCATTCATGTTCTCAAACAGTTTATTCCCTTAAGTTGTCTGCAGGCATGCTTAGAGACACATGCCTTGAGCTAGCAGGGTAACAGCTTAGTGTGATAAATTCAGTGTCTGATGTGAGATATTAATATAAATGTAATAGCTGCAGATTTCACTTTTTTAAAAAGCACAATGCATACATTGGACAGTCCTTTCAAAAATATTAACTTGTTGGCTGTATCTTGTAGTCAACTGAAAGTGTACTCCATAATGGAGATCATGTGTTTTAGATAAGACACAGATATTATATTTGATTACTGAGCTGAGTTTTTGGGATGCCTATGATCACAAGCATGCTTTAGCTATTAAGCTAAACTGATACCCACATGCATTCTTGTGTAATGAATGACCAAACTGTGATCAGAAGCCTTGGTTGAAAAAGCAGCAACAAATAAACAACCAAAGAAATTTTCAGTTTGAGCCACCAAATGATAGTACATAAAAAACCCTGTAAAGCTGGGGTAGCCCTAGGTGTCAGAGCTGATGATTAGTTCATGATATTATTATTATTGCTGTTGGCATTTTCTTTTCTCCTCCATGTGTGTTAAATAATATTAAGGGAGTCAAATATTGAGTCAACAAGGATTAATAAAAGTCTAGAAAAGTGTGACATAAGGGTGTCTGTGTGTTTGGGGAGGAAATGTGTGTAAAGTGAGTGTATCCAAAATAAACAAGACAAAAATGAAATAAGAGATTGTCTACAAAAAGGACCTGCTCAGGATTGAAAAGAAACAGCTGAAGTGCAGGGGTATATTATTCCATGAAAAGTTATATAGGACAGCCAAGGTCCTGTATGGCAAAACATGGCATAAAGGTTCTACAGACAGATTTATAGTATATCCTTCTTCTCAACTTCCTGCCTGGTCCATTGTTTAGCTACTGCAGCACCTTCTCATGATGGCCATTTAGTGGCTGAGAGAGGGGGACATTGGAGAATCATCTGAATATCCCACATAGCCAGTTGCAAAATGATGACATCATCAGCCAAGATTTGTTGAGGTCCTTCAGATGTCTGGGCATCTGGTAGACTATGGGGATATGATCAGATTCTTCTCTGATCCTGCCACTCTCCACTTAATAGTGGAGGGGAGGGTATTGAAGAAGGGTATTGAGTCCTGAGGATTGCTTTGGTCATCATAGGGGGATGTACAGAATATCAGCCTTCACAACAACAACAGCACCAATACATTATACCAGGGGTAGGCAACCTGTCCCCTTTAAGGGCCAAGGGACTTCAGCTCCCAGAATCCCAGGAGCTATTGGCCAACATGGGACTATTGGCCAACATGGCTGAGGCCTCTGGGAGCTGAAGTCCCTTGGCCCTTAAAGGGGACAGGTTGCCTACCCCTGCATTATACATTTGCATAAGTTACTATTTGCCAGCCCTCTAATGTTGACTAGTGGCCCAGGGCGTTTATTCATGAATTATGACAAAAATGGAGAAGTAATATGTTATCAGTTTGCCATAGTGAAAGAGTATTCATCTGGATTCACAAAAATCAGGCCAAGATTTTTCTGTCTCTTGTACTATCTGTAATGTACACATAGCAGTTACATCTGTTTACAACCAATGTTTCAGCTTCCTACTGTGGAAAGAGAAGTCCCACCTTAAAAATCTCTGTTTTAACAGAATTCCATGTAACTGAAATACTTCTAGCTTTTCCATACCTGGGGAAGACTTGCTCTCAGGACTACCTGCATAAGGGGTACAAGTAGAGCTATTTTCCTCAGGCCCTTCAAAGCAAGGGGCAGCTTATAGCTCTTAGTAAGGAACAACAGTGGTATCCTCATAATTATATTTGCCCCAAGTCCTATGGGTAGTGCTGCTCACAGTTCATTATAGAACATATACTTTATAGTCTCTTAAGAAAAATGGTTAGGAAAAACTTTTCTCTGAGGCTTGGGCCATCTCAGACTTTAGAATCAGAATACACGGGAGTGGACCAAGACCTGACAACATAAGGCAGTAGCTCTTGTTTAGTCTGTGGTTTTCAGGACAAGGTTTGGATAAATGGAAGATACTACTTGCATGGGTCCTAGGCCTGAACTCTCTGTAGAAACCAAGATGACTAAATGGAGACTGTCAGATTTTGACCATATCATGAGAAGACATGATTCACTAGAAGAGACAATGATGCTTGGCAAGGTCGAGGGAAATAGGAAAAGCCAGATAGATAGAAGGATACCAGATAGATAAACTCAGTCAAGGAAGCCATTGCCCTGAGTTCCCAAGGCCTGAGCAGGGCTGTTGAGGATAAGGTGATTTGGAGGTCTCTCATTCCTATGGTTACTATTAAGTTGAAGTTAACTTGAAGGCAGCAAACAACAACAACTTGTGAGGCCCTCAAAAGGAATTTTTTATTTCCATCTCAGGGTCCTTGTGATCCAGAATGTGAGATGGGTGCTACAGCCTGAAACACAGCAAGTTGAGATGATTCTACTCTGTAGGCCACTGGAAGGCAGGAGGCTGAGCTCCTAGTATTTATGTGAGGCCCGGTGGTTCCATAGACTTCATAAATCCTGCCAGTCACAGGGTCTGGCTGTGTTACCTTTTAACTTCCATGTTTTAGTGGAGTAGTGAATCTACTCCAAGTTTTAGGATGAATTTTGAATTAGCTATCCAAAGTTAAACGAGCTATCCAAAGTGCTATTCATTGCAAATACCTGCTTCATACAACCAGATAGGAAACTATAAACCTGGGCATCACCAGATGGCAAACACAAAAACCAGATAGACTACATAATTTGAAATAGAAGATGGAGAAATTCTATCCTTGTGCCCAAAACCAGACCAGGAGATGATTGTGGTGCCGACCATGAGCTGCTTATAACAAAAATCAGAGTTAAGCTGAAAAAAAAGCAAAAATCATAATTATACCAAAATGTGACCTGAATAACATTTCAGATGAATTCAAGGACAATGTAAGAAACAGATTTAAACTACAGTTGGCCCTCTGTTTTTGTGGGGGATCCATTCCAGATCCCCCTCTGAAAATGGAGATTAATGGGGCATGCCCCCATGGGTGCATGTGGGGGCATACCTGAGGTTGCCCCTCCATGAATATGAAAACCGTGGACTTGAAGTCTGTGAAAATGGAAGGGCGACTGTATTAGTATAATTGACAAATGCAAGAAAACACTAACAGTGGCCAAAAAGAAAGATAAGAAACAGTGGATGACACATGAAACACTTCATGCAATAAAAGAAAGACAAAAAGCAAAAGCAAAGGGAGATAGGAACAAAGCCAGACGTATGAAAACAACTGTCCAACATCTCATATGCAGGGATAAGGAGAAATACTACAATGATCAATGCAGAGAAATAGAGAAATAGAAGACAACAATAAAAAGGGAAGAATGAGAGACTAATTGGCCAACAGACTGGAAACAATCGATATACATACCAATCCACAAGAAAGAAGATACAAAAGACTGCAGAAGCAATAGGACAGTAGCACTAATTATGGAAGCAAAATAATGCTCAAAATTCTGAAATATAGATTCCAACCATACATTTCAGAGGTGCAAGCAGGATTCAGAAAAGGAAGGGGCACTAGGGACCACACTGCAAACTTACGGTGGCTAATGGAGCGCACCAAAGAATTCTAAAAAAGAATTAGCATGTGTTTCATAGACTACAGCAAAGCATTTGATTGCATAGATCACAAAAAAATATGGAATGCTCTCAAAGACATGGGGGTGCCACTACATCTGATAGTCCTGATGAGGAATCTGTACCAAAGAGAAGAGGCCACCGTCAGAACAGAATTTGGGGAAACATGAGTGTTTCCCAATAGGCAAAGGGGTCAGGCAAGGCTGCATCCTATCACTCTACTTGTTTAACTTATATGCTGAAAACATTGTAAAAAAAGCAGAATCAGAATCAGAAAAATGAGGAGTTAAGATAGGAGGAAGCAACATTAACAACCTAAGATATGCGGACAACACCATAATATTAGCAGAAGATGTTCAGAAATTGGAATAGTTAATAAGAAAGGTCAAAGATGTAAGTGCAAAGGTAGGTCTGATGTTGAACATAAAGAAAACAAAATTAATGACCACAGAAGAAATACACAAATTCAATCTAGACAATGAGGAAATTGAAATAGTTAAAGAATTCCCATATCTAGGATCAAACATTGACCAGAATGAAGACTGCAGTCAGGAAATAAGAAGAAGACTAGGAATGGGAAGGGCAGCTATGAAAGAACTGGAAAAGATACTGGAGAGCAAAGACATATAACTGAGCACTAAAGTCAGAATCGTTCAGGCCATTGTAATCCCAATTACCATGTATGGATGCAAGAGCTGAACAGTGAAGGAAGCAGACAGAAAGAAAATCAACTAATTTGAAATGTGGTGCTGGAGAAGAGTACAGAGGATACCATGGACAGCCAAGGAGACAAGCAAATGGGTTCTTGAACAGATCTGATTTTGCTGACTCTGCTATGTAATGGCAGCCTTCTAGTGGGTAAGGACATTACAAAACTGATCAATTCTAATTCCCACATAAGTAAGGCCACCTACGTAGATGTAACTCCCATGCAGGATTACAACCAACCATTTCTTACTGCTAAATTTGTGGTCCCTTCATCCACAAACCAAGCAGAGCCCACATCAATCATGCATGGTTGCCTGGTATTAGGTGCTACTTCATACAAATCTGCTGCTTTTGCATTTTCTGCACAAGTAGTCAGAAACAGGAGAAAGCAGTTATCATCAGTCAAGTTGATGGGTCACAGCCTGGCTAAGTGTCAAAGCTGGCCCTGGCCCTGAGCAGAATGAAGCAACTGCTTCAGATGAAAGATGCTGGTAGGCAGCAGTGGTCATCCTAGCTTTCTGCTTAATCAGTGGCCATTCAGTTTTCTTGGATGGCACCATGCAACCTGCTATGGTCTCCCTGAAATTAGCCCTCCGATATGGTGGAAGAGCCTTTTCTATTTCTAGTGTTGAGTTACAGTACCACTGCTAGTCCAGTTAGCTTCTTTTCCTTCAAGCAACAAAATGTCCTGGAGAAATTGTATTGAAATCTATAAGTCATCAGGGACAGTCTGGATCTCAAGCAAAGTTACTTTGCTATTGCTAATGAAGTTGAAATTTTATTACCTGTATTTATTGCCCTTTGTCTCTTGTCCTCACATGGCCAAGAAGGGGAGTGGCTTCTGCTTGCATTGAGATCCCTCTAGATCTTAACTGACAATGAAAGTAATTTCTTAGACAAAATATAGGCCTGTGACCCTAATTTAGGGGGAATACAGACCAGCCAAAAGGGCCGGCCTGGGCATGGAGTTGGGGCATGGCGACCACACACTGGTCACTCCAACTCCACCTTGATGCTGCCATCACACCATGCGCCCCACCACATGGCAGGTGGCATTAGGGCATTCCATTGGTGCAGTGTTCATACATGTTGCACCAAAGAAGTGTGGAAAAGCTGCTGCTGTGGCAGCAAGGGCAGCCTTTGCTGCTCTATAAAGGAGTAGCATTTGCCAGCTCTTTTTAGAGTGGCAAAGTGCCAGATCAGGGCCACGGCGTGCAGTTGCCGTGGCTCCAATCCAGCAAGAAAAGCTCCATAGTCACTTTTCTTTTCTGGTATGATTTTTAAAATATCATTGCCTGATGAAGAAACCAGTAAAACTTTGAAAGCTTACATGATGTAATGCATTTAGCGTCTTTTTTTTGTTGGCCCAATAAAGGTATAATTGTTTCTTGTATTTTGTTGTATGTTAGTTACAGATCTTATATGTTTTCTCAATTGAGAATACAGGCTCTTGCTGTCAATCTCCCTGCACTGGAATTTGTCTCTCCCACATTTTTTTTGGTGGCACTTGCTGGCTGATTCCTTGGTTAGGGTGTTTCTACATTCTCAGAGTTTCAAAAGTTACTTTCTACAAGTAATTAATTCCTGTTACTCATCAATAAGTTTTTTAAATGATTAGTACGTGTGTGCTTTTGAATTATTTTCCTTCTTTTCTTTTTTGAGGGGGAGGAGACTAGAACATTGTTAGGATTGATAAGAAAATGGCATGAAACTTTATTTTTTTAATTTTATTTAATTTACAAACATGTAATACAAAACAAACATTAACCATAAAAAACAAAACATAAAATATCTTCTATCTTCTCATCAGCTTTTCAAACTCTTGTGATTATATCAAGCAAATCTATGATTATATTCTTCCTTTCAATCACTATTCCACTGTACAATCCATTTTTCCAATCCTTTTTTATTTTTACCTTGATCTAACTGAGTTCTATAGTCCAACATACTTAATTTCTGTCCCTTATATATTACAGTATATACCTTGTACCAAGTTTCAGTTGTCTTATAACTCATTATTTGGTGGTCTTGATCTCAAACTGTGACCATTTATTCTTACAGTACTGCATTGATAGATTCCAGTCATCATCCCATCCACTCTTATAAGTATTATTTAAACCAGGGGTAGGCAACCTTTCTCCTTTAAGGGCCGAGGGACTTCAGCTCCCAGAAGCCTCAGCCATGTTGGCCAATAGTCCCATGTTAGCCAATAGCTCCTGGGATTCTGGGAACTGAAGTCCCTCGGTCCTTAAAGGGGAAAGGTTGCCTACCCCTGATTTAAACACATCATCAGTTTATCTAACCTCATCAACTCTACACACTTAATTAACCAATCATCCATTGTAGGTACACTGTTCTCTTTCCATTTTTGTGTGTATATCATTCTAGTTGCAGTAATTAAATATAGAATAAATTTTAAATGTTTCCTATCCTTTTCTCCCTCTACCATGTTTAGCAGAAAATATTCTGGTGTCATCTTTATAGGTATATGTAATATTGTTTGTAACATTTTATGTATTTCTTTCCAAAACTTCAATGCAAACGGACATGTCCACCAGAGATGGTATAGAGATCCATCATTCCTCTCACACTTCTAACATTTCCTTACTTCTCGACCTCAACTTTTAGCCAATTTGTTGGGTGTAAGATACCATTGGTGCAACATTTTATAGAAGTTTTCTTTCAAGTCCATACATAATGTAAACTTTAAATCTTGATTCCAGGCCCTTTCCCATCTATCCATCTGAATCTGATAACCAAAATTTTGTGACCATTTTATCATACAATTCTTAACTATTTCTGATTCTGATTCTATTTTTAACAGTATTTTGTAGATTTCAGATATGGTTCCTTTTGTTGATTCTATCAAGACTTCATCTAATTCATCCAAGTCTCTTTTAAATCCTTCTAACTTGAGGTCCTTTTTAAATCTTTCCCTTAACTGACAATATGTAAACCAGTAACAATCTTGTTCATCAATCTCGTTACATGTTTTCATTCTCGATGTCCTCCCTTCCCAATAAAGGATTTGATTGCATCTCAGGCATTCATTTATTTGCATTTTATGACCTATTGACCACGCTTCTTGCAGAGATAGCCAATTCAGAATTTCTCTACATATCTTGTTTTTAACTTTAGTCCATACTCTTAACAAAGCTCTTCTAACTATGTGGTCATTGAATTCTTTGTTCACATCTGCTCTTTTATACCAGAGGTAACCGTGCCACCCATATATTTTGGTTAAACTTTCTAAGTTTAGCATCTTGATGTCTTCAAATGTTATCCAATTGTGAATCCAATCTAATGCTCAAGCATGATAGTATAGTTTAAGGTCTGGGACTCTCAATCCGCCTCTTTCTTTTGCATCTTTTAAAATTTTCTGTTTTATTCAAGGTTTTT
>CM034701.1:138447773-138459864 GCA_020142125.1 Phrynosoma platyrhinos | reverse complement strand
CATTTCCACTTTATTGTCGCTTTCTGGCCCACGTGTGATAACGTCCTTTGTGTGTGAGCCCAGAGTTGTAATACAATATGGAGGACAATGACAAGTCAGCACCGTGCTGAAAATGTCTTCCATATTTCTTATTGAGTTTAAGAGAAGAAATTGCTTCTGAAAAAAATTCTAAAAAGACAAATATGTAATAATTCTTATGGGTAGGGTTTCTGTGCCCATAAGAGGTGGCTGAGGAGTGTGTGCGCATGTGCATGCACACACCTGTTTGTATCTTGCCATTTGTTGTAGAAATATTTTTAGGATCCTTCAAACTTCATGTACTTGGGGCCCTATACAATGGTAGCACTATGGTCCAAAACACACTGCAGAAATAATCCAGTTTGAGATCACTTTAACTACCCTGGCTCAATGCTAGGGAATTTTGGGAACATTTACAGCTCTTACAGAGGCTTCTTGTCCCGAGTATAAATTTCTCACAAGAATTATCAAATGTAGTGGGACTGCCATGTCTTTGAGAGTGTTCCATAGTTTCTCGTGACTGATGCAGTCAAAGGCTTTGCTATTGTCTATAAAGCACATGATGGTTTTCTTTTGGAATTCCTTAGTGTGCTCTATTAGCCATCATATGTTTGCAATGTGGTCCTGCTGCTCCTTAAAATGCATAGTCCAGAATTCCATAGGAGGAAGTCATGACAGTTAAAGTAGAATCATAGTGGTATGCTTGTAAAGTGTGAAAGGGTCCCTGGCCAGCTTTATTACAATGACAGATAAGGCATAAAAGCAAGACAACAGCAGTCCTAGCCAAAACAACAACTGCACTGTATTTCAACTAAAGTCAAGAGGATACATTGTGAGGTAACTCCTGCCTCATCCATCTTTTTCAGATCATGAGGTATAATGTACGGTAATAGAAATAGTGGGAAATACCACTCTTGGCCCATTTCAAATGATAAAGCAAGTATAAGAACAGAACCAAAATAAAAATTTTAAAACACTTCGAAATGGGACATGAAAACAGAAGCCTCTTTCATGAGGGAAGAAAAATGTTCAGGAAACTGATGGACTGATTTTGGCACAGTAAAACTTCCCTGCTTCCATCCCAGTGGACAAAACTTTTGTCCTCCTCACATTTGTGACAGGGCTATTGGGCAGAAGAATTATTATAAACTTCTGCATTGGAGTTAAGATGTACCCACAATCACTGATGAGTAATTTAATATTTCAGAGATTCAGGTGAAGATTGTTGAAATGCCAGAATTTCTCTGAAGATATTTTTTTTCTGAGAAAATTTCTTTGATCTGTTTTTTCCTGCCCTGTAGAATCTAGGTGAGCAACTTGTGACTATCCAGATGTTGGACAATTTCTGTCAGACCTCCCCACTGGTTTTGTGCTGGCCAGTACTGATGGGAGCTGTACATCTGGAGGGCCATATGCTGCCCACTGCTGTAGAAGTCCATTTTCCAGATCTTGATCCATGTTTTCTCCACCATGCAAAACAGTGATGGCAGGTATGGGGCATTGTGTTCCATTGTGCCAAGTTGCCAGAACATTTGCTGCTGTTCCTACTTCCAGTGGCACCACAAACAAACAAAAATCTTTAGAAAAATCAAGTTGTGCTACACCCACTCCTTACATAACTTACATAGGGCCTTGGCAGACGACTAATTGGGTCGTCTTCCGGGCCCGGAAGAGGAGGGGCAGCCGCACGTTCGGCGCCCCTTCCTCTTCCTGAGGTCGCCCCTGGAAGCGCCGGCCATCCGCACGGCCGGCGCTTCCGGGTTGACCTCACGCCGCGGCGACCGCACTCGCCGCAGCGTTTGAGTCAGGGAAAGTGCGCCCCCCGCTTTTGGGGCGCACTTTCCCTGAAATCTAAAAGGAGCGCCGCGGTGAGGCTGCCATGGCCCCGCGGCGCTCCGGACCAGGGCGACCTGGACGCCCTGGTCTGCAGATTCAGATACTTAACTTACATAATTAAAAATCCCACAATTTCATTAGGGGAGACCCATGCCACTTGGTGAATCAAGCTGCAATGACTGTGTAGTGTGGATATACCCAGATGTTACACCATCCTAAGTACTATACAATAACAGGGCTAGGGAATCTTAGGTCCTACAAGTCCCAGCCAACATGGCCCATGGAAATGGATAATAGGAATTGTAGTCTAAAACAAAGGGAAGGCCAAAGGCCCCTTACTTCTGAGCTCCAGCAAAGGTATGAAGAATTTGCCAGAGTGAAGCAGTTTTAAATAGCACTCCAGTGTCAATAATTTTTATACTCTAGGTCAGCATGAAGCAATAAAAGCAGAAAGGGCAAGGCTGCTGAGTCATCCAGTCAGACATGGAATTGAAACAGAGGCAGCTCTGTATAGCACCTCCTTACCCTCTTCATCTTGACTGAGAAACAGTAGGAATCAATTTTAGGAGCTTTGTGTGTTATTCAAGTGCATTGCCACCCCTATTCTGTCTGTTCTTTTTTTCCTGGATCACTAGCGTTTCACAAACCTTGATTAATTCAGACAGCTTGCAATGTCAGCCCTCTCCAATCTGATGGTTTCCAGATGTTGTGCATTGCAATGCCTAGCACTTATAGGCAGGAGCCCAGGTTGAGAAAGGCCACACTATGACCTTTGTCCTTTGTCTAGAAGCAAGTCTCCTTGCGTTCCAAGAATCAAAATATAATGGCCCACAGTGAGCTAATTTTCCTCAGCTCATCAGAAGAAATGGCAAGAAATCTTACTTCTCATCTTGCCTCTGTATCTCATTGAGAGCATGAGACTTTTATAGCTCTAGGAAAGCCCACCATTTCTGGTTTATCTTCCCTAATGTGTTATCATACTGTAAGTGTTCTGGAATGAAAGGGGAAAAAATTAAATGTGATTTGAAAATTATATACACTTACTAACAGGTGCTGGTTACAGGGAGCACCCAATTCCCTTGTTGCAATAGTTCTGCTAGCTACTGGTTCATTTTCATGCACAATTCAAAGTGTTGGTTATGACCTTTAAAGCCCTACATGGTTCAGGTACAGGTTATTTGAAGGACTCTGAGCATGCTCTGAGATGCGCTTGGGAAGCCCTTCTCTCTGTCCCACTTCGTTCATGGTTACATTTGGTGGAAACAAGGGAGGGGGTCTTTTTAGTGGCTGCCCCAGGCTCTGGAACTCTCTTCCCAAAGAAGTTAGGATGGCACCCTCCCTACTTTCTTTTAACACCCAAGCAAAGACTTTTCTATTCCAACAGGCATTTGATGAATGATTATGTAAGGCCCATCGTACACAATGCACTGAGTATTGCTAATTATTGTGTGTGTGTTTTAATGATATATGCCTTAATCTGGTTCTATATTTTTATTGTTGAATGGTATTTTAACTTTTAACTTTTGAATCTTGGGGATCTTAAACTTTTTTAAATCATTGTAAGCTGCTTTGAGTCACAATCTGGAAAAAAGATGGGATAGAAATAAATATACTACTCCACTATCACCACCACCACCACCATTACTACTAATACACTAGCACTACTACTAATACAGTAGCATAAGGGTGTGCATTAGATTAAAATATTTAATCTAAAATATTTAATATTTTAGTGCTTTTTTTAAAAAAAATAGGCATGTTTATGAAAAACAGATGTGAGAACTCAATTTAAAAGAAATAGAGTAAAGCTCATTTGAACTTAGGAATGTATTACTGGAATGTAAAGCAGACACTACTGTCATTCCAAAATCTCAAAGGCTATTTTATCTTAGAAATGAAAGTAAAGCAAAAGGCATCAAGATTCAAAATGCAAGTACCATATTAGCTCCTTTACCAAAATTCCTTTACACCAAATTTCATAGGCAAGGATCTACTGTATTCATTTTACATCTGCCTAACATTGACCAATACAATTTCTTCTATTAAAAATATACATATACTCACATTTTGTAAATAATGTTTAATTTAAATATTTTTAGAATTAGGAAAATGGCTACCCTCTTTCTTCCCTCCCACACAGCAGCCTTGACATGCTAATAAAACAAGACAAGACAAATTTATACCCCACCTCCCTAGGGATTAACAACAAGTACAACCAAGCAGCTAACCAATCCCAATCCTCCATCCTCTTTGCTGGCATTTTTACAGATGGAGAGCTGGCTTCTCTCCAGCCTCTGACACAACGTCTGGAGTCCCCAGAGCAGCTGGAATTCATTTTCTTTCTTCAAATCTATGCACTTTTTCATATAAAGTTGCAGTTTAGCATTACTGACTATATCTGGGAGTGTCCAGTGTGAGGAACTCCCCCCCTCTGTATTTCTTTCTCAGTTGCTTGCTGAGCAAGGAAGTACTGACCCTCTCCCCCCTCCCCACTGTACAAAATCTAGTCAGTTCTCACTGTTTAGAAATGAGCCACAGTTAGAAATCTTGGCCTGTAAACTCAGACCCCCTCCCTCCCTATTACAAAATAAAGATTGTTGAGATGGTCCACATTCATAAAACTCCAGTCCTAAGTTTTGCCCCCTGCTTTTCAAGGGTGCTTCCCTCCCCTTCTATAAACCATCCTTCACCATTTGCCAAGCAGGCATTTGGCTGAGCTTCAAGAAATGCCTTAGGCTCTGCTTCTTGTCAAGGCTTTTTGTTTCCTAGTGCAAGAATCACTGTTCTTGAAATGTTAACACTGACGGTGTTTCAAGGGTTGGTTTTCTTCTTTTAGTTCAAATTAGGTTCACATTGGAATGAATACAGCGAAATAAGGAAGAGGCAGGTCACAAAATCACACACTGCAGTTTGTGGGAAGTGGTTGTTCTGTCTCCTCGCCATTTTGTCTTTTTCTTTTTCTTCTGACTTTTCTCTGGAACTTGTTGCCTGTCAAGGAAAATAAAAGAAGTCATCAGTGTGTGTATGTGTGTGTGTATGTATGGTTGCCTGTTGACTTATGACAGCCCCATGAATTCCATGGAGTTTTGTCAGGCAAGGAATACTCACAGGTGGTTTTGTCAGTTCCCTCCCTTAAAATATAGCCTATAGCACCTGGTATTCATTGGTGATCTTCCATCCAAGTCCTAACCAGAGCTGGCCTTGCCTAGCTTCCAAGATAAGACTGGATCTGGTGCATTTAGAGTATTTAGGCCATGCTGGGGTTCCCCCTCCCATTCCCACTTTAAAAAGAAGGAGATTTATATTAGTTATGTGTGCTTTGAACTTTGCATGCACGACTGCAACAATTGTGTGGGAGCAATCTGGAGCAGGGAAATGGTGAGCAAGGACAGTGTGAGGGACCCTACCATCCCTGACTCTTTTGAAATATTTTTTTTGCCTATTTAAGAAGTAAATGTCAGTATTTCACATTACGCACATTTATACAAAAATTGGAAAAGTGACATTTTTGGACTGCAGTCCTCCAAATCTTCCAGCCAGAACTGCCTCTGGCTCTACTGGCTGAGGAATTCTAAGAGCTGCAGTGCAAAAATTTAGCTCTGGACTTATGTCTATATTTCTAGTGAGGCCTTGAGCCTTTCCTCCCTGGCATTAGAGATGAAACAAACTTCCCCGTCTAACAGCTGGTGCAGAATTGTGCCTTGCAGGGAAAGTAGATTAATCCTTATGCTAAGTGCTCTACTAGTTAGATTTCAGCTCAACGGGAATCCATGCTGTGGTTAAATCAGCTCAATATGAAAAAAGTGTATCCAGTTTGCTCCCCTGCACTAGCTTTGTGAAAAAAAATATCCATCTTCTCAGCTACTGATATTTCAAAATCACTTGCCCTAGCTGCTTTTGTCTGTATGGAGGAATAGCCTTGGGTATTATTTTTTCTCTCAGAGGAAAAAGAAACTAGGATGGGATTTAAGAGCTATATTCTGGATGAAAGGACAATGTATTAATCAACTCCCTGTTGTTCCTCCACTTAATTTCACAGTTGCTTTTGAGTTTTGTTTTTTTTTAAAAAAGTTAGTGGAAAGATGCCTGTGACTGTACATCTAGCTTAGACCCGAGTATGGTGTTTTCAAAGTGTGCAAAACTGCTCCAAGCAAGGGTTCAGTAGGACAAAAGAAACACAGGCATACACCAAAGAGATGATTGGCTCTCCCATGCTACTTTAATCTCTCTTAGGGCCTTTGCAGACTACCAGAAATAGTGCAAATTGAGTCCACTTTAACTGTCCTGGCTCAGTGCTAGGAAATCATGGGAACTGTATTTTTTTCTGAGACATTGAGCCTTCTCTGTCAGAGAGCTCTGGTGCCACAATAAACTACAGTTCCCCTGATTCCCTAGCACTGAGCCAGGGCAGTTAAAGTGGACTCAATTTGCACTATTTCTGGCAGTCTGCAAAGGCCCTTAAACATTGTTTTCTGTGCCCCACTAACTTTTGTATTTAAGTCAATATTTGAACATCAGCAATCAAGCAAATCCCATTTTATTAAGCCAGAGTCCTAATTTTGCTGGACTGCAGCTTCCATTGGCCCTAGCCTAGCCAACATAATCTGGGATGATGGGGGTTAAAGTCCAACATCTTCTGGAGAGGAACATGTTGCCTAGCTTTGTTGCAAGTTATGAGAGGTGCAATCCTATCTGTCTTTACCCAAAAGCACTAGTCCACTGCTATTGTGTGTGATGTGCTACAGTAAGTCAGCATCTCATATTGTTGATTCTTCTTCTTAAACCAAACGGAATGTGAACATTCAAAGTGTACCCTCTGCCTCTGATCTATAGCCTGTCCCTATTTATTTTGTTCTTTGTCACTTAAGCTGGCCCTTCTCTTTGCCATTTCTCCCAAGAGCCTTGGCCCAAATAAATGAATTCAGGAAATTAAAAAAGAAAAGAAAAAGCGCCAAGTGCTTAGTCAATGGAACACATTAAAAGTTTTACTGTATACAGTTTTGTTTTTTGGGGAGAACACTGAAGAGTGGCATGGCATGGCAAGGCTACAGCTCTGGTTCTCAAATGTTATTTAGGTGTCAGTCTCAGAAAAGCAGCATTTATCCAACTTCCCCCTCCACACCCCACCAAATTGTCTTTTGCTGTCGTGCCAGGAAAAAAAAAAAATTAGCCGGAAGAATCTGTAATGACTGAAAAGCTTGTGTGCTATAGATGCCAAGCCTATGCTGCCTATTTTGTGCAACAGGGGCTGGCAGGCACACAGAGATCCTATTCTATCAAGACTTCCTGGAGAACACAAGTGCGAGGCAAGGATGGGTATCCTTTCCTGGCTGAATGATCAGGCTAGCATTAAACTTAACCACTTGTGCCAGATGGCCTATCACAAGGAAGGGCCTGCACTGAATGAAGTTTGGAAAAGAGTAGGGCAGTGGCAGATGGTTGCTTCCACATCAGTGGGGTAGCAAACCCAGCCTGGAGTCTAGTCCATACTTTAAGGAAGCTATCCTAGGGCCTCGGCAGATGACTAATAAAGTCGTCTCTGAGGCAAGGAAGAGGAGGGGCAGCCGCACGAGCGGCGCCCCTTCCTCCTCCCGAGGTTGCCCTCGGAGCTGCCGGCCCTCTGCACGGCTGGTGCTCCGGGGGCAACCTCCCGCTGCAGCGTCCTCACACGCTGCGGTGGAAAAGCCAGGGAAAGTGCGCCCTACGCGTTTAGCGCGCACTTTCCCTGACTTCTGAAAGGAGCGCTATTTTTGCGCTCCTTTCAGGGACGCCGTCGGTGTGCATCCCGGACGCTCTGGTCTGCGTCCCCCCTAGTTTCTGAACCCTAAACCTAAAATTTGTTCAGCTTCTTAGTCCCTTTAAAGCAGGGGTAGGCAAAGCATGGTCTGTGGGCTGCAGCCCTTGGGGCCCCACAGTGGTCTCGCTCCCACTTGATAGAACCCCTCATCAGTTGCCCCCAACTTGGCTAAAACTGAAGCTGAAGCTGGGAGTGACATTGATCACTTCTTGTTTCAATTTTGGGCAGTTTTGGGGGCAAAAATATCACCCAAAATATTTAAGTTTTTTTTAGGGGACCAGGGGACTTTGGTGCACTTGCGTGGCCCACTAGGGGGTATGGGGGCAAAAATTGCCCCCCTGTATGCTCTGCACTTGCCTGATTTTGCTTTAAAATCTGGACTAAGATCTAGAGTGGATTCAAGTGCACACACCCACACACATGTAAGCCACCATCCACCACTGCAAGACAGAGATCTCCATGGGCTGGATGGATTAATTGAGGTGAAAGGACTCTGCTGCATTGCCAATGTCACAATGTGTGAGAGTTAGGAATGGGTGACAGCCCAGAGTGCTTGATCTATAGTCTGGAAGTTGGAGTCTAGCAGTTAGAATCCAAAAATATTACTTATTTTAAGTTTTAATGGACTGTGGTGCTACTTTAGTACCTCAAACTGAGGGCAATGAAGAGCAACTTGGGTTGGCCAGGGATATTTTACTGCTCTGGTAATTGTACCCACCCTCCCTCCCCACTCCAGAAGCAAACTCAATAGGCAGATGAATCTTAGCAAAGCAAAGCAGCTTCATTTATATACCGCTTCATACCATGCTATGCAGTGTCTAAGCCAGGGGTCGGCAACCTACGGCCCGCAGGCCGCACCCGGCCCACTGACCCCCCACTGCCTGGCTCCCGCCTCTGCCATTTTGTTTGCCAAAATGGCGTCCACGACCCATTTGTGCATGCACAGTACTCCAGTACTATAGTTCATTAAAGAATCTTGCCTCTGCAGTGCTTATCCTCCGCATCGCTGTAAACATAGAAACAAGATCCCAGGCTGTTGTAACCAGCCATAATTTGAGCAAATCTAATATTCCCCTAGACTTCATATTTACACCCCAAACTGCCACACAGGGTGCTTGCCTCACCTATCTAATGGCATCATAGGCATGTTAAAGGAAAGACTGGCCTTTTTAAAAACCATAACATCTATGTGAATGCATGACAGCTTTGCTAGCCACAACCTAACCAGATAGGTGACTCTGATAAGCAGTGGATATGATTACCAGTTTGGTGTTAATCAGAGATGCAGGGAGAAGCATGTATTCAGCATTGCTCCCAGTTACTGTCAATTTTGGCAATAGATATTCTTTTAAATGGGTTCTAAATATTTCTATTTAGAAAGCAGTAGGGACTAGTAGTGTAGTCAGGTTTATCTCTCCCTCCTCCACAATATTAGACACGTATTCAGAAGAATGTGATCAGAAAACTAACCTCTCAACTGGATAAAAAGAATGTCAACTGCTCATCTTTAGATACAGCAGAGCAGTCTAATCACAAAGGCACAGTATCAAATCCCCATAAAAATCTAATTGGATTTGTAGGAATTATTGATGAGTCACATGGAAAAATAGGACACATCTCTAGTATTTATTTTCAGAATAGAATAGAGCTAGATGCTCCCATCCTCCTCCTCCTAATCTTATGGATGCGCACAACATCCGTCACAAGCAGCCTTGTTGTGCCAGTATGATGTACCAAAGCTTGGGAAAAAAAAGCTGGGTGGGGATTGCGGCTCCCAGAATGCTCCCCAGCCAAAAGCCATTCTGGCTGGGAGCAGGAGTGACAATAAGGAGGTGCGGGGTGTATGAACCACACCGGGCGACACCTTGTATGTGGGAGTAAATACCCAGTGGGGCAGTCACTCCTGTCTGTCCCAAGCTGCCCCCCTGGCACCTCTGCCATCCATTGGCAGCAGCCAGTGGTGGGAGTGGGGTGGTGCCACCACCTAGAAGTCCCTTCCATGTCTGTGGTGCTGCTGGCCAAGTGGGAAAGGTAGGCAACTTGCTTTTCTGATTGGCCAGTAGCCCCGCCAGACCCACAAGAGGCTTTTGGATGGCAGCAGCACCCCAGTCCCAGCTCAGCAGAGGTGCCCAGCTGGTGGAGGGAAGTGGCTGAGGTGTGTGCTAGGCAGCCTGGGGAATGACAGACAGCATGAATTACCTCACTGAGGTAATGCCAACCCTAGGGACACCACTGGCTAGGAGACTTGGGAATTGTAGTTCAAAGCTTTTCCAAGCTCTATTATGCAGCCCAAGGACTTGAGGAGGTTACCACACTACATTTTATAGTGCCACTATTTCACTTTACTGCTCTGGCTGCCTTCTGTTACATTCTGGGGTTTGTAGTTCAGTGAGGCCTAAGAGCTCTCTGGTTTAGAATTCTAATTGTTCCTCTCTAAACTGCAAATCCCAGAATGAAACAGCCAGAGCAGTGAAAGTGAAATAGCAGCACTATAAGAGTGTAGTGTGGTAAATGCTTAGTCCCAGCTAGGTAGACTTATTGAATCGTAACTTAAAATAATAACTCTTATTAGTTTACTTGAGATTAACAGTTGGATCTAAGCACAGCCCTTTAAACATTGTATCATCTAAAGAAGCCCACACAGGAGTGTTAAAGCCCTGCTTGCTTCATTCAGGTTTATAAATACTGCACTGTCAATGTGCAGTGCTTCCTTGTGCTGACATATGAACACTGTTGCCTGCTTAACACTGAGCAGATGTTAAAACAAAGAGGAGGCAGGAGATTCAAAGGCAATTTACAGAGCTCACACGAGGAAACGGCCTAGGACTAGCATTGGCATGATGGAGACTTGACCTTACTTGGAACCAGGACTGGCATCAAAGCAGCCATTTGAATTCCCCTTGCCCTCTCTTGCCTCCTTCCTGCTGGATTGCTCAGGGCAACACATGTGGGAATGTTGAATGATTCAAGGCACCCAGCAAGCTGGGGTTTTAAAAATCCACTTTTCTCCAGAACAGTACAAGTGTTACAGCAGAGAAAGGCTTCTGAAAGGCTAAGGGATGGAAAAAATGAACCAGCCTCATATCTCACTTTCTCCGGCACATGGTGGAGAATCAACCTAGGAGGAGGCTTCCTCAGGCAGAACTGGAGCACACTGCGCAATTGCCACAAAGCCACTGGTGATTCTGCAGCTGAGGTATTATTTCAAAGGACTTGGCTGCACACTCTCAAATATGTTCTATTTCTTTGTGCCAGGTTTACTTGCATCTGTACTATCCAAGTGACTCCCCAACTCCTTACATTTCATTTTTTGTGCCAAAAGAGACGATTCTAGATTCTAGGATGAGTGGGTAGGTGCCACCTACTTTTCTGAGAAAGGTGGATTATCAGGAAATCTGAAATTGCTAAGTAAAGAAGCACTACATATTCCCACACCTACGAATGGCCATGTCCCTAGGGCAGGGGCAAGGAAACATTGGCCCTCCAGGTGTTGTTGGACTTCAACTCCCAGAGGCCACACCAAGCATGTCCAATGATAAAGGACTTTGAGAACTGTAATTCAAAATTGCTGGAGGGCCAATGATTCCTCACCTTTATCAGAATGCATCTTCCTAAATTGATCAGGTAAGTTTCTGCTTAACTAATTTAAATGAATGCCATGTGGGCATGCAAAAAATACTTTTTTAAAAAAGAAAAATTAATTTAAGCATCTCACAAAACTCTCTTTCAACTCTCTTGCACTTCCAATAAAGGAGGAGCAAAGGAAATAAAAAAATGCAGAAGAACCAAGGTATCAGCAGTGGCATTTGGTCTAACCTTTTAGTTTGACTAAACCCAACAAGGGAACAATAGTTTCACAACTGATCTATCACACAAAATATTTTCACTTTGCAAAAAACTGGTGTTGTCCAAAGACAAGTGTTTCTAGTTCCCACCTCAAAATGTACCTAAATTTATAGCTTGCCCAACACCCAACATTCAGAGTGAATAATGGCACTTTTTAAAAGGCAAAACTATGAGTATCTCAAAAGCCAACAGGCATGCCCCATGATGTGGAACAGCTGCTAAATCCTGTAGGAGTGGTAATCTGCTCTGCAAGTGACATTGAGATATCTAATAAGATTGCCATAAACACTTATCAGAAGTTCTCAAGGACACTAAGGCAAAAATAAGCACTAGGCCAGGGGGCGGCAAGGTTTACGTACCTGGGGCTGGTTGCTGGTCCCCAGGTCTTCTGCCGGGCCAGGGGGGGAGATAGCAGTGCACGAGCTCATGCGTGTGGCCGCCACCACTGCCGCCACACCACCATTTGTTTGCCAAAATGGCAGCCGCAGCTCGTTTGCGCATGCGCAGGAGTACTGCGCATGTGCAAACAAATCACAGCCACCATTTTGTTTGCCAAAATGGTGGTCGCAGCTCATTCGTGCATGTGCAGGAAAT
>CM034701.1:138434935-138447673 GCA_020142125.1 Phrynosoma platyrhinos | reverse complement strand
AAAAATAAAATAAAAAAGAGGAAAACCAGACACTGTAATACAAGTAAGAGTAATGGAAACTTAATCATCAAGTTACACTTCCAGGCTCTTCTACAAAACTATACTGGAAAATTTCAAAAGAGCTGGAGGGTTAAATCCACCTTTTAGATTTTTCTGTATGCACAGTCCAACTTTATTCTGTGCCCTTTATTTTGCTTGAGGAATGCTGTCCTCTCATCATTTGGTGCACTATGTTACAGTCGGGTATTGTCACAAGGATGTGGCAGTGCATTAAGATGCTGAAGAATGCTTTGAAGAAGTGGGTATTTGGAGTGTGGAGAAACTCTTCAACACACTTTTTCAGAGAGCCCTTACCGGGGACTGTACTACCTAGTCACTTCTCCCAGACCCTGGAAAAACATGATCAGCAGCTGGAAGATTCTGGGAGGTTTAGTCCAAAAAGTTATTTCCCTAAGCTCTGAGTTTGTCAGTGGCTTCCCTCCTCAGTTCCTTGTTTAAGGCGTTTCAGAAAACACATTGGTACACAGCACCATTGCTCCTAATTAATGATTTATGAAACCTGGAGTTCCTATGAAAAATGTCAGTGGTTCCTAGATGAGAATATCTACAAATGGGAATAGCCTTCACTGTAAATCAGCTTGCCTACCGTGGAACCAGAAGATAGTTTTGGGAATGATCTGAGGTACACATATGTTTGGCTGGAGGTGATAGACAAACATAAGAAATGTGAATAATGCCTAATAAACAGTGATCATATATCTTAGATCCACCTTTTAGATTCTTCTAAAACCACCAAAGAAAGGAACAAGATGCCACAGGCTGGCATGAAATAGGTTCCTAGAGAGAAGGAAGTTTTAAAGTCACTATAGGAGACCATCTAAGGAGGCATCAGCCTTGAAGTCATCAGGTGATATAATGTTCTGAGCTAGAAGAGTATCTTGGCTGAAATGAATACTTTTATTTTGTGAAGTCATTTTGTTGGAACTCAACTGAACAAGTTTGTACAGTGCTGATAACCATTTGTGAAGGAGAGATAAAATGGATGTTTTACCAGAATAACCTCCATATAAGTGTCTATTGATACTCTGAAAAAATATGAAGATTATCACTTGTACGGTGAAATATATGTTTAAGTAGATTGTGGTTGTGGCTGTTGTTTAATGAACTGGTGATTACACAAGATGTGAATAAGATTTTGCTCCAGCATATGGCTGCTCAATTGGTTAATGAATTTCTTGCAAATCATGCTAGTTTTTGGCCAACTGTAGCTTACCTGATTACTCGAACGAGATCATGGAAAGCTTTGTCAACATTTAGTGGGGGGTCCTTAGCACTGGTTTCTATATACGGAATCTGGAAAACAAAGGCCCAGTAATTTTAAAATATATATATTATAGGGAAAATGTCTCACTTGAGGATTCCAAAAAGAGAAAAAGTGAATGCACGGTAAGAATGCCATTACAACAAAGGAAGTAGATAGGCTATGTTAAATTATCATTATCTTTGCATTTCCTAGTAAATCTGAACACCATTAGATGACTGGAAATTTAGAAAAAAATGAAAGAATTGTTTGGGGAAAGCTACATTTATACACAAAATATGACAATGACAATAGCAACAGCAGCAAAAAATAACAAGAAGCAATACTTTCAGAGTCATTTCTGTCCTTATATAGCAGAAGATGTTTTGATAGGACTTTGTTTATGTAGCACAGTTCCACAATAATCTTGAATCTATTTGATATCTGTTTAGCAATATACTCGATCCCAAATCCTAGGAATGGTAGTTTGGTGAGGGTGGTATGGATCACCCCACAGGTATTCTGAAGAAAAGGAATAACTGTTTAATCATCATACAGCCTAAATCCAATTGATAGTCCCAACTAGAGTAGACTCTTTATATCAACAGAAATTTGGTAAGTCATGACTTACATAAGCTCCAGTAATTCAATCGGTTTTCTTTAGTTGGGACTAAGAATTGTTTTAGGCCTAATCCTGTACACTACAGATGTACTTACACAAGGATATCCAAATCACTACAAAAAAAGGATATCATTCAAATATTTACATCTGATACATGCAAAATAGCTCATACCCAAAGAATGACACTCTAGGGTGCATCTACACAGTAGAAATAATGCATGTTAACATCACATTTAACTGCCATGGCTACATCATACAAAATTCTGGGATTTGTAGTTATGTGAGGACCCTGGCAGAGAAGGGTAAAGAGTTTGCAAAACTACAAATCCCAGGATTCCACAGGGTGGACCTACAGCACTGAAAGCGGTGTCGAACTGCATTATTTCGACAGTGCAGTTGCATCCTCATTCTGATATCTAAGCAAGAGCATATACTTTGTTGGACTGATGTATATAATTATATTTGTGTCCCTACACAAACAGTCAAATCTATTTACTGGAAAGTATTCTTCAACTACAACCATGATTAGCCTGTAGTATGAAAAAAACCACAGTTTTTTCAAATGTACTGCTACTCCATTTAATTGTATGACCACTTTTTAATAGATGGAGATGAATACAATAATGTTCATTCTCTCTGTAATTTCTACATCCATCCATCATTCTTCTTGTTATTTTTTCCAAACTAATCCCCTCCTTCTCAAAGCTTTCTTTAGAGGAGATTTTTTAAATAGATATCCTTTCTACACATTTTCACCTGCTCTGATCTATCTTTTTTTAAAAAGAGATGAAACTACCACAAAAAGTCATCATATTTAAAATTTGCTTACATATTGGCATTAGGGTACTTAATGTTATTTTACATGTTCGAAGGAAAGGAATCTTTAATCTGTTTGACAGAGCCTCTCACTACTCCCCAAAATGTCTTTCTCCATGTTACTGATGTACAAAGTGTTTACAGCTCTGTCAAGTTAGCCCTGAAAGAGGAAGTGTTAAATGAAGATGCCATCTCAATAGAAATGAACTCTAGGTTTGCCTCATGAATATATTACTCCACATAGTAATGCTTGAAGAATTTGATCTTTCTAGTTCCTATGTGAACTGACCTCATCCTTACCTCTTGGATAAATGGCTTTGAATGCTGCAGAGTAGTTTGTGCCAGTTTAAATATATCCAAACACATATTAAAGACTTATTTTGAGAGCAATTTGTGGCTTTTTAACAAACCACAGATTAATATGAAAACAGAAGAGAATTATGGATAAAACATGTGCAAGTGATACAGGCTGAAAAAGTCTTATTCATTCCATTCTGATGCTGGCAAGCAGCCACATGTACCCCTTCCTCATTTAGGGCCTAAGCAGACTGCCAGAAATAGTGCACATTAAATTGAGGCTCTGCCCTGGCTCAGTGCTAGGGAATCATGGGAACTGTAATTTATTGTGGCACCAGAGCTCTCTGACAGAGAAGGCTCAGTGTCTCAGAAAAAAATACAATTCCCATGACTCCCTAGCACTGAGCCACGGCAGTGCCTCAATTTAATGTGCACTATTTCTGGCAGTCTGCAAAGGCCCTCAGTCTCTTCCCTGAACTCTATGGATGGGAGGCAAGTAGCCCTTTAAATGAAGTTGGACTGCAACTCCCATAACCCCTCAGAACTGGCCTTACCAACTAGTGGGAATACAGTAATATCTCAAGGGCCACATGTTTCTTTACTCATGGTGTCATAAGGTATGACAGTGTTTGTGATAATCACACAATACACCACCAAGTCAACATGCATAAATTCCACTATTGATCAATCCTTCTACAAGGATCCCACCAACTAATTTTGAGTGAGTGTCATCTCCTTAAGTGGTAGCTGATTTTATGCTAGAATTCTATTGGCTCTGTTACCAATGACCATGCTGAAGGGATTGAGTGAACCGTAGCTACCAAAGACTAAAATGGCAAAAAAAAAAAATGTTACAAAATACAATTGTACAAGAAACAGCCCAAAGGACATACATTGTGCTTTGCTGCCATTTCCTTTCCTTGTTCCCGAGTGATTTTTCGCAAATGCATTAGATCAACTTTGTTGGCCACCAAAATCATTGGGAAAGATTCTCTGGAAGGTAAGAAGAACAGAACAGCATCAGTACAAAATTCTCAGTTTCTTAAGTGTCATATTAATTTCACTTTGTTTTCTTCAATTAGAAAAACATATCATTTGAGCAAAGAATCTCATACCCATTTCTGTAGATGGTTGTGGTTTTAAGTCTCACTCTCATTAGCCAATTTCTAACTAATGTGAGACAATATGATCTATAGTATTATATTTAAAACATAACTAAATTTATTTTATATCAGTGGATCTACTCTGAGCATAACTAAGGCTGCATCTGCACTACAGAGATAATCCAGTTTGACACCACTTTAACTACCATAGTTCAATGCTATGGAATTCTGAGAATTGTACAGTTTGTTGTGGCATCAGAGCTCTCTGACAGAGAAGGACAAATTTCTCACAAAGCTACAATTCCCAGAATTCAAAAGCATTGAGCCAGACTTTGGAATGGCCTGCCAGATGAGATCCATTATTTGACCACCTTAAATAGCTTTAAAAAAGCTGTTAAGATGGATCTCTCCCGTCAGGCCTTTCCTGAACAGGTAACTAGCCACTGAAAATGGTTAAGCCTGTCCCTGATGTTCGCTATAGCCATTTTAAATTATTTGTTATTTGTAATTTTTAAGTATGTTTTTATATTTTGTCCGTTTAATTGCATTTTAAGGGGGGCTGGGCTACTGGGGAAAGAAATTGTTTGTTTTATCTTGTAAGCTGCCTCGATTGTTTTTACAGAGAGGTAGGATAGTAGTAGTAGTAATAATAATAATAATAATAATAATAATAATAATGATAATGGTAAAGTGGTATCAAACTGTATTATTTCTGCAGTGTGGATGCAACCTTTGACTTTTGATCCAAGTCAATGTTTTCAAAATATGGACCATTTAAGAATGCAGATGCCAGGTACTTGAATTTGTTTGGGGACATATCACAAATGAGGAGTGTTATATATACTGGAATCTCAGTGGTTAAATGTTAGCACTTCAAATGCATTACAGATGTTAGTTACTTCTAACAATGGCTGGTAACTCTTGCTTATACAATTTACAGTATCTCACACATTAAGATACTATCCAAATATATTAAAAATGTCAAAGGGATACCCATAAAAACCTCAAGAAGAAACTTTATTTTGGAATGTGTAGGTTTAATTTAATGTCACAATGCAGTGGTTCTCAAATGGTGGGGTGGGACCATCAAGGTGGGTGGCAGAGTCACTCAAGGGAAGGCATGAGACTTGGAGGCTCTGATCCCTCCTCCTCCTCCCCCCCCCAAACTTTTAATGTGTTAAACTGACACATGCATTGAGTTAAATACTGAATGTACTTAAATAAAGCAGATCTAATGAACAATGTTATTTCTGTGTAAAATGTTAAATTATGAATATATATGAATGTGCAAACAAAAATATGCAAGTAAATGAACAAAATATTTTAGTCATATACTACTCTCAGTGGGGGGGGGGGGCATGATGTCCACATATAGATATAAGGGATTCCCAAGGTTTAAAAATTTGAGTATTACTGTCATTATGTGTTAAAAGGCAAATGATGGTTCATACCAAATTGATGTCCTCTTAAGTGATGGCATGACTACCAAAAATATCAGAGATCAGCTCAAGAACTAAAATCAGCAACTTGCTCTATAAGAATCATATAAGTAAAATATTTCAAAGCCAGATATGAAGAAGGTATTGACTCTTGAACATTATGCATTTTTGTTCGAAGCCCCCTTTGCTCCAAGACACCCACCTGTCTTTGACTCGAAGAATGAGTTGATGAAATCTGTCCACGTGCTCAAAGCTGGCTTTATCTGTGACTGAATAGACTATAAGGAACCCATCCCCTGTCCTCATGTACTGCTCTCTCATTGCGCTGAATTCTTCTTGGCCTGCAGTATCTAGGACTAACAAGAGCAATGAAGTAGGGGAAAAAACCAAACAAATGTTTTAATTATCCTGCCCTAAATATCACCTTATACTGAACAAATCCCCACCATCCAAAGTTTTTATATTGTAATCTATTCCAAACCCATGCCAACTTCACATGATACACTTTTAGCAGATACTCATTAAATGGTGATATGTTCTTTAAGAAATTCTACCATTTTATTTCAAAAAGGAATAAGTGATGAGGAAATGGGGCTAATTCCACCTTCTGCCATTCTGGAAGGCCACCAGGGACCCACATATTTTCTATTCTTAATAAAGGATGAGGCAAATGAATGATGTCTAGACCTATATGAAATATGTGTGTCACCTGTGAAAAATCCATATTCAGAGTTGGAATCTGATGTTTTGCTGTCTGAGGCAAAGACAAGATGGCATTCTCCTATGGTTCCATGTGCAGAAAACTAACTGGAATGGCAGCTAAATGTTACTTGAACAGTGACAATGGAATAGGGATGTGAAAAACTATACACTGTATCATGCTACATTGTTATAGTGCTATTACTCCATTTTAACTGCTGTATCTGCCTCCTATGGAATTCTGGGGTTTGTAGTTTAGTGAAATCTAAAAACTCTCTAGCTGAGATTCATAAATGCCCCTCCCTAAACTGCAAATCCCAGGATTCCACAGGAGGCAGCCATAACAGTTAAAGTGAAATAATAGTGTGATGTGATACCACCTCTTGAATTTGTTGCATTTCTCTGTATCACAAACCGATACTGGAAAGCACATATTCAGATCCACAAGCAAAAGAAGAAACAAGTCTTCATGTAACTAGAAATATGTGCAGTCCTTTCTAAATTTTGAAATGTAATATATTATTGTTATTTATGCTTACTTGTGTTATAGCCCCTGAAGAAGGCTATTCAGTATTATAAAGTCCAAAATGAGTTGAAATCATTACAAAACAAAATCACCATAAAACCTTTTAAAAGAATAAAATACAGTAATCAATAAGCATGTGAAGACTTGTTTCTTTTTTTTCTTGTGGATGTCTCTGCTTTCCTGTCTGATTTTGTTATCAGGATGCACAAAAACACTTTCTTTTTAATTTCTCTCCTGGAAATCAACATTAATTCACACACATTTCCTGCATTAATTCACATGCTTTTCCTAAACCGTTTTTGTACATATTTCCCCCATTGACTAAAGTACGTTTGTGTGTATCCACATTTCTAAAATAAATATATATATTTGCATGTATTAAGACTCCTGCCAGTCTTGCAAATGTGAGGCCAGATGTGATGCCATGAGTCTTAGGGGTTGCAAAATCCACAACTCTTGTCAGAATCTCCAAAACAAGTACCTCCTCCCTTCTCTATATAGTATGTTTTTACCACAATTGAGGCAGGAGACACACATGGAGACTAGGTTGTGTGTCACACACAGCTCTGTCCTCCAGTAGAGGAAAATAGCTGACAAGTTTCAGAGGTAGAGCTAAAAAGGCTAATCTCTGTGGCCCTCCAATATCTGCTGTCTGAGGTGGTCAATGAACTTTGCCTAATGGTAGGACAGGCCCTGATTCAGAGACAGTACCCCTGTTGTCATTGGAGAAAAGTCAGGGACTGTTTTATGCTTCCTAAATACCAACCACCATTGGAAATGTGAAGCCAAAGGCTTTCACGGCTGGCATTGATAAGTTTTTTGGTGGAGTTTTATCTGAAGATGCCAGCCACAGGTGAAGATGAAACATCAGGAACACATTCTTCTACAACATGGCTTCACAGCCCGAAAAACCCACCACTGGAAACACTGGTCTAGAGATGAACTTTTTCAAAGAGGTCTGTTCTCATTTTGCAGTTTCAGTGTGCCTTTGTAGAGCACTTCTAGCAAAATAAATGGCTACTATTATGATTGATTCTGTACATGCTTTCCCCCACTGAAACATGAGCTTCTTCTTCTTCTTGCAGAAATCGCTGGTAGGAAAGCAAATACTATGCCATACATTAGCACTCTGTATGGATCTGATTATGAGGCCACACTTTAGGGACCATGTTGTGAGAACATTTGTCCCTTGACAGAAAAGAAAGCAAAGGTCTTTTTGTAACTCTTCATCACCAGATTGAGGGGGGAACAATTTCAAGGCCACTGCTAAGCAACTGTTCTAAAGCCATTAAGCAAAGCAAGCATGGGAAGAGAAAGGGTTTATATTGTCACTGCCCTCTTTTTCAATTGCGTCCTTCTCTCACTAGCAGACCTTGTGAGCAGATTTAAGCCTTGAGGGGCAACACATGGTACAGTCTTCTCATGAAACAATGACTGCTCCTGAATGCATACTGGGAATTGTTTGAAAGCACCTTTTATCGAACCATCAGTGCACTTGGAAAACTGATACATCAGAAAGAAAGAGCAAAACCTTACCTTGTAGCTAAACTATTAACTGTTCACAAGCAGTTTCAAGTGAAAAATCTAATCCTTGCAGTTTTGGATTGTACAGATCAGAATGGTACCACATGTTACCTGGAATGCCTAAATTTGTGCTATAGCTATTTTTCTTCCTGGATTTTGCTTGCAAGGCTAAGAATCGGTTTTAGATACAGTCGTCTCTCTGTTTTCATGGAAGATCCATTCCGGACCCCCTGATAAAATGGAAAACTGCAAATATTCAAGCCACATAGTGTGCCCCATTTTGTCCCCCTCTGTTTGCCACCCATGAACAGGTGAGGGACATGGACTTCAAGTCCACGAAAACAGAGGGCCAAATGTATTTCTTTTTTAAAAAAGAAAATGAATACCCTGAGGCACCTGGAAAATGAGTATGCTCAGAGTGCATTTCTCCTCATTATCGGATACTCATGGACAGTCTCTGCATATTCCCACCATCACCCAAAAAAGTGATGTCCATCCATGTTTGTATCTGCTTTGGGGTAGGTAAACTTTGCATCTGCTTTGGAGAGTTCATCTCATTTCTCTATATTGCATCAGCATGTTTAGAAAAATAAAATGCAGCAATTATGACAAACCCACATATCCATGTCCATAAACTCTCACATTAATCAGGCCTACAGATGGCAACATTAGATGGTGAACAGCAATCATGAAGATAAGTGTGCAGCCTGGGTCCATCTCCGTTCCCAGGTGCCTCTTTTCAAAACTGGGAGTTTTCTGGCTTGAAAAATGGCCGCCGGAGTGCTCCTGGAAGCAGGGATAACTCTGGCTGCATTTGAATACAAAGCAGATACAAACATGGATGGACATCACTTTTTTTGGTCCCTTGGTTCCATCTCTCTGGAATGTGGAGGGGTAATGACAGTGATACAAAACATTAGACCTCTTCTAGCTCCCACACAGACTCTCAATGAACTGCATCAAAACTTCTGTTTACTGGAATAATTTAGAAAACTGTTCCTCAAACTTTACTGTATATTCTTGTTTGATTAAAGATAAAGGTAGATTCTTAAAACTTTGGAGAATCGTGTGTGAGAGAAGATTTCTCTGCATTGATGTTACATATTTTAAATTTCAAAATACTTAACAACTTTGGGACTAATCTACAATATATTTTTTGCTCCTTCTCTTTTTACAATTCAACATCCCACAAGGTATGACAACAGCATAGAAGATTTAAAACACATGAAGAAACTTATTTGCTGTTGGTTGTTGTGTATCTTCTGACTTACGGCAACCCTAAGGCAAACTTATCATGGGGTTTTCTGAGGCTCAGTGTGTGTGACTTGCTCAAGATCGCCCAGTGGGTTTCCATGGCCAAGCGGAGATTTGAACCCTGGTCTCCAGAGCTCCAGGGCTCAAATCACTATGTCATGTTGGCTCCTTTAGAGAATTTACTGGGAGGGAAATGCACAAGACTAAGATGCTTATTGCATAGCTAAAGCGTTTTACCAGAATCAAATTTAATTTTAAATCGGGCTGCATCCGGACCCAATCACAAAGATTTTGCTACTGAAATAGGCGCCTGAATGCAGCCCGGGTCCAATCCCACTCCCAGGCACCTCTTTTCGAAACCGGGAGTTTTCCAGCTTGAAAAATGGCTGCCGGAGTGCCCTTGGAAGTGGGGATGGACCCGGGCTGCATTCAGGCAGCAATTTTGGTGGCAAAATCTTTGTTATAGGGTCCAGATGCAGCCCGATTTAAAATTAAATAGAAACGCTTTATTAGCCATGTAATAAAGTCCTAAGTGAGTCCCCTTTTCTTTGGAGGAAAAAAAGCTTCTCTTTTTGAGGCTGGAAGAAAATAGTATCAAATACAGAAATAAACCTTGGGTTTCAACATTATCATTTTCCTTTATAGGTTGAGAAAGAACAGAATCCCTGCTAAAATGAGGCCCTTATGATACAAGGCAAAGGATTTGGGGAGCTATGAAGATACTCTTATCCCAAAGGGCAAAGTCTACTGGGTGTACTCTTGAAAGAGCTAACTGAAAAGAACAAGGGCTAAGAAAAGCAATGAGTAGTTCATTTTAATGAAGTCTATAATGTAGAACTTCTGGGTATACCATAGTCCATATTAATTAATGAAAGAGGTGTGTGTGTGGGGGGGGCTTTTGAGATTTTCTGCCTCAGGCAAAGAAATGTCTCTATCTGATCTTACTCTGGCCTTTTTCTATGAAGGAACATTTCCTCCCTTTTTCTAAAAAAGAGAAGAGAAAAGAAAAGAAAAGAAAAGAAAGAGGGGAAGACAACAAAGCTGTGCTTACTACAATCAATCAGAAGTGCTAATTTTCCTTTTTCAGAAGAACTGCAGAATATAGGCAAACTCTTGACTGAAAATATAACACAGAGGAAGTTGATTTTTTTTCTCCTCCTCCTCAAGGAAAATAAAAACAAGCTACTCAGTAACAACAACCATGCAAGACTGGAGACTTTCAAAATGATCTTTGGCCCTTTAATTTTTGGTCAGTTCATTCCCAAGCTGTTCTTCCTATTTGTGCAGACATAAACAGCCAAGACACTACAGTTTTATTGTGAGGCATTCGTATAAACTGAGGTGGGCCAAGCAAAACATAGCAAAAAATGCTGACAGAGCTTATGGGAAGAATTTAAGCTGCAGCCTTATGTACACTTGTTTGGGACTCGATTCAACCGGACTATAAGTAGAATTCATTTCAGAGCAAATATAGATATATGTATCTGGATCCCATGCTTCTCCCTAGTACAACATCAGAAATGCCTATGACTGAATTAAATTCTACATGTACCATATGATTATGGTTTCAAGACATAACAGTATGCCCTAACTGGATTTATTTATAATGAAGTTTGATTTATTTCAATGGGATTTATTTCCAGTTAAGAAGGTTTAGGATTTTGGTCATAAAATCATAGGGTTGTGAAGATGCCTGATGGATAATGCAATAGTACAAGCTACTTAGAGCTAAATTTGCAAGACCTTCTGATTTTTTTTTAAAAAATGCCTCTTCCCTACTGAACACTTTCTATACTGTCAACTTTTCTTTCCTCCCTCATATGAGCAAGGAGCTTGGTAGCCTTCCATATTTCCTGCCTTATAAAGCATTTTGCTTGAGTTTCAGGCTGGAACATTTCCAGATTATCTTCTATCCATGATGATTTTTTTTAAAAAAGGACTCCTTCTGAAAGATGATTGGCATAGCAGTATTTCTTGAAAACTGGGATTAAATTGAATTATCTAATTGAAACTGTGTAAAGCTAGAGTGGAGCAAACTAGTCTAGCAAGAACAATTCTTGGATTTGATCTGTGTATGCATACACATGACATGAGTATAAATGCATCTAGCTCATTAGCAACTGGCTGTGCTGACCCAAGGAGAGAAATAATGAAAATAACAGCATGCAGAGAAAGTGTCTCAACATAAAACATCCCTTGAATAATAATCCATAGTTTATGGAATGAATCTACATTGTTATAATAATCTTCTATACAGATCACAAGGGAAAAATAAACATTGGTTTGATTTCTTTTCAGCTTTGATAGAGTGCTTTCTAAATGAACATTTTAAAAAGTCTGCACCTCCCCACACCACCAAACCCAAAGCTGAGTTGATTTCAGGGATTGTTTCAAACTTATTTTATTACTTTTTCTTTTAGTTTTTCATGTCGGTGTGAAAACAGAGACAACTTGCTTGAGGGCTGAACATGGATTAAGGAGACTTGGGTTCACATTTCCTTTTTTTTTTTAATACTCTTTATTGCAATTTTATAAAATTGACATAAACATACACAATAGAAGACAAAACATAAAAAACATATAATAACATGTAAACATATACTAACATATAATTCTAAAAATAAGACTTCTTTATGCCTAATTCCAAGTATAACTAGTTTATATTTTTGTATCCAAATTTACACACTTCACATTCATATTCATGTGAACGTTTTACTAAGCCAGAGGTAGGCAACCTTTTTGAGCTGGGGGCCGGATTGCTGTCCCTTAGACAATTGGGGGGGCCGAAGCACCAAAAATAAATAAAATAATTTTTATTATTTTTTTAAAAAAAATATGCATGCACACTCTCAGCCGCAGAAAAGCCATGGCAAAACCCCTGTGGAGATTTTGCCAAGAAAACCCCAAGAACATGTAATAACAAAAATAATCAATATCATCATGGCGGGCAACCTGGGCCTTAGGTTGCCTACCCTTGTACTAAGCCTTTGTTGATTTTGTTAAACTATTATGGTAATGAGATATATAAGTCTCTTTATTTAAATCTGCATTTCTCTATATTTATGTCTTATACCTCCTATTTATATTTATAAAATGTTTATAATTTTATTTTTACTTTTAAAGGTTCTATTCTGTCTTTTCTGACTCTGAGATTTTTA
>CM034701.1:138407533-138421004 GCA_020142125.1 Phrynosoma platyrhinos | reverse complement strand
CTCCTCCTCTTCATTTTACTGCTGAAACAAGAAATGCTTCTCTCAAGCAATCATGGAAACAATGAATGTGTATTAGATATATAGCAGAAAGAAATCAGATATTCATGAGGCCCATTGCCCGCCTATGTAGATATAATAGAAAGAAAACTAATCCAAACAAGGTGAAAATAGTTTGGATTATATATATATATATATATATATATATATATATATATATATATATATATATATATATATATATATATATATATATATATATATGTATACCCTCTCTTTCCTTTTAGCACAATCCCTGGAAATGGGCAAGTTCCCTCTGAGAGATTATGGCTCTTGAGTATATATGCATTAATATCTCATGAGTTCACTACCTTTGGCTTCTCCAGCTCAAACTTCCACAAAACACAGGAAAATCCAAAGAAACTACTTAATTACCTTTAGTCATGGTTACAATGGCCATTTGATATTTATTTGGTTGCCATTAAAAACAAAAAGACACCAAGAAGTGACCAGATGTGTTCTATAACAGAGGGCTACAATGTTTGAAGGAATGACTAAGCTAGTCAAAATGGTAAACAGGCTTTAACAACTCCGTCTACATAGGAAGGTTACTTTGGGTGCTACAACTCTAAATACATTCTTGAGTGCTGCTGCTAGTCTAGCTGCCAATATGCTTCTGATCTAGATTTGGGTCTTATGATGACATCTGAAGTCCTAAAGGGCTTGAGACAATGACATTTGAGCGAGCATCTCTCACTATATGTGCCTGCCCAAGGATTGAGAGGCTCCCCTCTGTTTCTCACTATGAGATCCATACACCTCAGCTGTCACACCCCAATTATGGAATGCCCTCCACTTGGAGACCTGGTTGGTGCCAAAACTAATTTCATTTCAGTGCCAAGTGACGGATCATCAAAGCCTTTGGGCCTCATCAATTTCTCTCAAACAGATGGTTTCAAACTGTTTTAATTTTTTAAATCTGTTTTAACTTCTTAAATACATTTGGTATATTTTAAAATTCACTTTAAATTATTTTTATTGTTTTAAATGGTTTTGACTTGTGTAGTTTTAATTAGGAAGATTGCCTGGAGAGAAAGGGTTATGAAGTCCCTTCCTCTAAATAAATAATAATAAAAGTTTTATTTATACCCCGCCTTTCCAGAGAACTGATCAAGGCGGCTTACAACATTGAACAAGACAATCCAAAAATACAATACAAGTTAAAAACAAGCCAACGGGGAGCAGAGATAAATCACGACAGTTAGGGGTAGGACAAGGAAGATCAATATCAAGTCCAGGGTCATACACAGGGGCAACAGACAAGAGTTTTTACATCTAGGGTGGGAACGCTTGCTGAAACAGATATGTTTTTAGGTTCTTTTTAAAAGAGACCAGTGACGCGGTGGAGCGAAGTTCGGCCGGAAGCCTATTCCAAATTGTGGGGGCTACGATGGTGAAAGCCCTCTGAGAGGTCCTGACTAGATGTGATTTTGGGACCTCTAACAATTTAGTCCCTGATGTTCTGAGTGTACGGGGCGGATTGTACGAAGAGAGGCGGTCCTCCAAGTACCCTGGGCCCAAGCCATTTAGAGCTCTCTCAGTCATGGCAACTGTGTTTTGTAAAACAAAAGGAATATGTAAAAGGAAGCACTAAAATACATGTAAGTTATAGGGCTGGAGCAGATGGGCAGGAAAAAGTGGCTTGATCCTGCTTTTTCCAAAAGTGGTTCAAACCTCTGCTGTCCACATAACTGCTCCCAAAGCGGGCCAAATATACATGGACTAACTGCATGACACAGCGTCTAGCTGTGCCACTGGATTTTTTGGGGGCTGCCTCCCCACCATGCATGCACACCATCACACAAACATACAGTCTGTGATCTCCAGGTAGCTACCACATCTGCCCAGATGCCATCCCATTGCATGGCCATCCCTTTGATCAGCCACACACTTGCACGTGCGCTGTCCGTGTATCAGTGTGCGAGTGATATATTGGTAAAGCACAATCATGGCAGCCCCCCCCATACATGCCCCTTCACCCCTGCCCCCCATTGGACTGTCTGGTTTGTGTATGTTGTAATTACAATCATTGGATGGTTCCACATTCATTTTTTGTTTTTCTGCAGCCCCAACATTCATGTTGGGGCGTTTATATGCAGGTGCAAAAATGCACATTTTCCAGGCTAAGCTGGAGTATCACAGCTTCTTTTTGCTTTTGTTTTTAGCCCTGCAGTGTGGCTTCATTTCAGTTTCTACATGCTTTGGAGGCATCCATCATATAAAAGCCCTGCCTTCAAAGCGGCTGGAAGCCATTTTATTTTGCCCACTTGATTCACTCCATAGATAGTGGAGGAAAAGTATCAAAAACAGAAAAGCTATATGATTACCTTATTAAACTAGAGACCCTCTGCTGATTGGAAATAGAGACCAGACTGCAAAAATGCAGCACAAATTATCTTTGATGCCACTTACATGCTGTAAGAGAGTCACTTTGAAATATTTCAGTTTCTCTTTAGAATTAGAATGAATAGTGCATTAAATGCAGGTCTATAGAACTTGTGACTCACATGAGCCCAATAAACTTCGTTTTCCCCCACAAGCATGGGCTGTAAACAGGGAGGGAGGGATAGATAGATAGATAGATAGATAGATAGATAGATAGATAGAGAAGGATACCATAACACACATATGAAATGAATGTACAGCATCATTGGTTAATTGTTTCTAGGATAAAAAAAAAGTAACAACATCGTTTTCCAGCAAGACAGACATACTGCTATGTTGCTCCTTGATTACTGTTCACATAAAAAAATAATAATAAATATCTGTCTTTAGTTCCTTAAAGACAAGCATGTGGAATTTTGTTAACAGCATAAGCACATGCTTGTGGGCAGGCACATAAGAGAAATCCATTTCTCCTCCTACCCTTCAACCACATACACATCCAGATGAGCTTCTAAGCTTCACAGCACAGTACAGATCTACCTGAAGAGGTTTGTTTCCTTCTGCCCTTCACTGATGTAGACAGCATTATATATTTCACCTTCACCACTAGCTCAAGAAGATTCTCTAAAAAAATTATTGACAAATTTCAGAACAGGAAATCCTCTGAACTAAAAAACACATAAAAAACAAAGAAGGGTGTCATTGCTTTAAAGACAAGAAACCCTTAAAAACAAATACAAAAAATAACAAAAATGATTGAGAAAGGAATTCCTCATAGCATAACACAATGTTCCCCCTCAACCACTATTAAATTCAGTGCTGGAAAAAATGATAATGCTGGGAAAAGTGGAAGACAGTAGGAAAAGAATACCACATTGCAGATGTATTGCTTTGACCACCGAAGCCATGGCTGCCGTGAATCTGTAAAACCAGAGCAAGACTTCTTATGACCTCTCATTCATGCCATTGCCATAACTCAAAGTTAATTTGAGTTATGGCAACGCGTACTTCAGGGAAGGTAGTATGCCATCTTGTTTAAAGGAGGCGGCAGTTAAGCCATTCCTGAAAAAACCTTCCCTGGATCCCCTGGACAGAAACAACTATAGATCAGTCTCCTTGCTACCTTTTCTTAGCAAGGTGATCGAGAGGGCAGTTGCTTCCCAACTCCAAGCAATCTTGGATGAAGCTGATTATCTTGATCCATTTCAAACTGGCTTTAGGACGGGATTTGGAGTTGAGACAGCCATGGTTGCTCTGACCGATGACCTCCGCCTGAGCATCGACAGGGGTAGTGTGACCCTGTTGGTGCTCTTGGATCTCTCAGCGGCCTTTGACACTATAGATCACAGTTTGGGAGTACTCCTTTACTCATCGCTTCACATGACTAGTCAGGTGAGTGTGGTGGTCAGGAGTGCCTGTTATCAGCTTTGGCTGATACGCCAACTGCGCCCGTATCTGGATAGGAGGGACTTGGAAACTGTGATACGTGCTCTGGTAACCTCATCTCTGGATTACTGCAATGCACTCTACATGGGACTACCCTTGTGCCTAACCCGGAAACTTCGACTGGTGCAAAACATGGCAGCCAGACTGGAACTTCTAGGAGGGAGCACATAACACCTGTGTTTAAATCCCTCCACTGGCTGCCAATTAGTTTTCGGGCACAGTACAAGGTGTTGGTTTTGACCTTTAAAGCCCTACATGGCTTGGGTCCATCTTACCTTAGGGACCGCCTCCTTCCATATGATCCCCCCGTGCCCTCCGGTCATTTGGGAAGAGTCTGCTCCAGCCGATAAAGACTAGGCTTTCATAGACCTTCCAGAGGGCCTTCTCTGCTACTGCCCCTAGACTTTGGAATGGCCTGCTGGACGAGATCCGTCTTATTTCGACACTTGCTGCTTTTAAGAAAGCAGTAAAGACGGATCTCTTCTGACAGGCCTTCCCGGAATAATATCTTCAGAGGGATGAGTTTTAATTGAGTTATCTTATTCTGTCCCTAATCTTCTCACCTATTTCATATTATTATTGTTGTTGTTAATTTTATCGTAGCATTTTAATCTTTCAAGTTTAATTCTGTTTTAAGGGCAGGAGGGTTGTTGAGCGAGGGAATGTTTTTTAATTTTGTTGTTCTTTTAATATGTTGTAACCTGCCCTGATTGCTGAGCAGAGGGGTGGGCTATAAATACAATTTATTATTATTATTATTATTATTATTATTATTATTATTATTTGTGGCAAATAACACACACACACACTCCTACCTCAATTATTCACTATCTAAATCAGGGGTAGGCAACCTTTCCCCTTTAAGGGCCGAGGGACTTCAGCTCCCAGAATCCCAGGAGCTATTGGCCAACATGGCTAAGGCTTCTGGGAGCTGAAGTACCTCAGCCCTTAAAGGGGAAAGGTTGCCTACCCCTGGTCTAAATTCAGCATGCAATCAACACATTCATTTATTTTAATTTCTCTTTTGCTATTAACTAGAGGCTGAGGGAAGGACACGTTTTGTGTCTGCAGAATGCGTGTTGTTACCAATAGTGCATTTTCCTGAATTTTGTTGTGTATGAATTCCATATGGCCCCAGATGGACTCCATGTGCTTCCATAACAGGGCATAGAGGTCATGCCCAGGTCAAATGGAGAACTAGAAAATCCCCAAATCACAGAGCCCGGCAGACAGTGTGGGAGTCGCAAATGGGCTATCATCACCTCCATAATCAGAAAGATGAGTAGTAATGGCTGAGATGCCTCACCTGATGGGCTGGCCAGACAACTCAATTGCCTCTCATTTCCCCTTGAATATTGCCAGACCAGATTACCTCGGCTAGGCAATCTAACACCTTTGTCTAAACCTCAGCCAAACAATCTAAGTTATAGCTAAGCTATGTAGCGAACAATCCAAGTTATTGTTAAGCAATTAAGCTTTTTTTGTCTAAGCTTTTAGCCAAGAGATCAGGTACCTCACCAGAGACTACATTTCTCCCATAAAACCCCCAGGATTTTTCCCCTCAGTGTTGCTAGTCCGGGCGCAGGGAGACCTCACATCGTTCTGTTCTCTGAACTGGTTACCGGCACATCTGTCCAACCCATCCTCTTGGGATGGTTGGGTCTAACACTCCTTCACCCAATTGGACCCCTGAAGAGGCTTTGTTGGTAGTAAGTATCGCCGCCACAGTGCCTTGGCATCTAACCCTTGATTTCCCTGTAGGAGTGTGTGTGTGTGTTTTGGTGTGTGATCTTCTACTGTTTAATAAATAGTACTTTAATTGGAGAATCCTGTCTCTGCATCAATTCTCAGATTCACTGGACTCTTGGTATACACGTTGGAGATGGTCTCGCAGGGTCCTGAAAGCTGACCCCCTCTCAATCTGAGCTAAATAAAATTCCCCATACTAGACTTTTGGCTACAGTCTACAAATTCTCCAACAATTTAAGGCCTACTACACTGAACAAGATCCTGCTTTATATTAGAAGCTAAGTAGGGTCAGCCCTGCTTAATATTTGGATGGGAGACTGCCAAGTAATACCAGGTGCTGTAGGCTATGTATCAGAGGAAGGAACTGGCAAAACCACCTCTGAGGATTCCTTGCCTTAGAAAACCCCATGAAATTCATGGGGTCACCATAAGTTGACAGGCGACTTGAAGGCAACAAACATGCACACTCATTCATACATAGATACACATGCTACATTGCTACATGAATCTTGGTCATGACATTATCCCCTTAGGATGATATGTTCAAAAAACCACAAATCAGTTCTAAGTATATCCAGTTCTATACACACACACACACACACAGCATGTGATTCAAATATTCAAATCAGAAATCCTAAATAACTAGTGACAAAACATTCTTCAAAAATACTCTTCAAAGACTTTAGCAACAAGAGCTAATCCTCTGTTAGTATACTAATATATCCTCATTGACAATGGGATGACCTGACAAGGTGTTTCATGCCACATGCACTATTTTAAGACACTATTTAAGGGGATAGGGTAACCTTAAATTTTGTTATGTATTTGAGATAAATTCACCATTTTGCTTTTGATCTCTTAATAACAAGTCTGGCAGGCACATCAGCTAGGGCACAGGAGCAGACAGAATCTACTCTGTTATTTAATAATTCAAATCCCAAATGCTTAATTAAAGACTGTTTTACTAAATAAGGGGGGGGGGAAAGAAAGCAAGTGACTGAGAAGCTACATCTTGTTTCACAGGCTTTACTGACTAAAATCAAAGATGTGTTTTTCCTCTTTTTTCAGCATGATATTGAACAAGAATTGGAGGAAAAGGAGTTCTCTAAGAAATTGAGCACAACATAACATTTGCTTATTCTTCACCAGCAGTCTTATGGTACTTTTTTGTGTCTTCAAAGTATGTGTTGCTGAGATGCTTATAGATATATTAGCTCAGGTTTTTAAAAAAATCTCTGGTAGATGTCATTAATAGAATCACACATACCACAAGTTAGAGAATCTCTTAGCACCCACCTCATGGTCCTTTCACAGGCTTTGTATAACCTCTGCTGAGAAGGATCTTGAAGTTCGCACTTCTGCCTAACTGGCCGTCTCATTAGGCAGTTGCTTTCTCATCACTTCTGTGATGCCAAGTCTCCTTCAAATGTAATTTAATGTCTTCACATCATTAAACTCTTTGTACTTGGAATGATAGTAATAGTTAGTCAGCTGGTATATGATTTCCTGATTTCCTGGCTAGGCCACTAAGATCAGAAATGTGGGGTATTGTATGATTGTGCAAGACAACAGTCAGTCTCAAAGGATACATGTACACCTTAGAAATAATGCAGTTTGATGCCACTTTAAATGTTGTAGCTATGGAATCATGGGATTTGTAGTTTTACAATGTTTCTAGCCTTCTCTGCTGGTGCCTCACAAAACTACAAATCAACCTACAAGATTTGGTAAGATAGAGCCATGTCAGTTAAAGTAGTGTCAAACTGTATTATTTCACCCAAAAAGTTCAGTTTGTACTAAATGGAGCTTCCAGTAAGAGCATGAGCATATATTCTAATCAAATGCCATGATGTTCTCACCATGTTTTCTGTACATGCTCTAAGACTGAAGGGATTACTCAAGTAGGTAATACATACCTATCTAAGGGCCTCTGCAGACCGGCCCAAAGGGCCGACTTGGAGGCAGAGTTGGGGTGGGGCAGCCACATGCTGGCTGTCCCAACCCCATGCTGACGCCGTCCTGGTGCCCTTCTGGCACAGTGTTCAAACACGCTGTGCTGAAAAGGGCACTGAAGAGCTGCATGCCAGCTCTTAGGGTGGTCTTTTGCCGCCCCTGAAAGGAGTGGCAAAAGGGAGGATTGGGGCCACCGCACTGGGGTTGCTGTGGCCCCGATCCACCACTTCCCAGGCAGCCCAGAGTTGCCCGTCTGCAGTCCTACTAAGTTAGATTGACTTTACTGATTTTATTTGGAATTATTTATCTCTGTTTTTGTTGCCTTCCCCTGCTTTCCAATTTTCCTTCAAATAATCTCTCTGACTCTCCCTTTACCCACCCCCTGCCCTATGTCCTATTTTTATTTTTTCACACAATTCTGGAGCTCTATTCCTGCAAATTGTTTAAAAAAAAAATAGAAAAAAAACACCAGCGAATCAGGTTGCTTGGAAATAGTGAGGGGGTGGAAGGACAGAGGGAGAGGAGGGGACACCGACACCACCAGTCTTGCAACTGCCCCATCAGTGATGTTGCACACCTGGCGATTTCTGTGATTGCCTGGTCACTGATACATTTTCACTCTCAATGAAAAGGGATGCAGCAGTTATCAGTTGGAGACACAGCAGCTACAGGCTGGAGGCATAGCTGTGCAGTACCTATAGCCAAAACCACTTTTTCTCCTGGTCTAACTGCGGTTTCAAAGCGGCATGTAATAATCTCCTTGGAGACAGAAAGAACATTTATGGGAGGGATGCTTGGAGACTATTGCTTGGTTTTTTAAATAGAATTAAGCCTCCTGGGCTGCAACTGGGAGGCAGGATGGAGGTGGGGATTATTACATACCAAATTACCACTGAATCGCCAGCTGCCATCAGCCTGGGCCCCAACTGGGCTCAGCCAGCGCTGTTTAGAAGCTGGAAAGCATTCCGGTTTCTAAAAAGTGCTGGCTGAGCCTGGCTGGGAACTGTGCTGATGGTGGCCAGTGATTTGATGGCGATTTAGCATGCGATAATCCCCACCTCCATCCCGCTTCTTGGTTGCAGCCCAGAAGGCTTAATTCATTTTAAAATGCCAAGCAATTTTAATATGGGGAATTCCCTTCTTACTCCCTAAACCCCTGTGGTCCATCCCATTTTTGCCTCTAATAGCAAAGAATGTGCAGGCTTGAATGAAGCTTAACTGGAAAGTTAGGACCTCAAAGAGGGAGATCCAGAAAAGCTTGTGGTCTCTTGGACACCTTCACAGGGACTGTAGGTCTGCAGCCTTAAGAAACCAAAAGTGATAAAATGCAGGGGTGTTACTAGGGGTATGTGGACCACACTGTCCACTGGTGGGAATGGGCTGCCTTCCAGGTCTGGCAATTTTGATAACTGGCGGGAAAGTGAGTCATATTACTTTACCGCTTGCCCAGCGGATCTGCCAGACCTGGAAAAGGTTGCAGGGTGGCAGCATAAGCCTACCCCTGTAGCAGCATAAGCCTACTCCCCACCAGTGGCTACTAGTGGGAAAGGGCTGTGGGTCTGCTATCTGGGCAGGAAAGTGAATTGTCTCCTTCTCCCGCTCATCCAGAAGCTCCACCAGACACAGGAAAGGTTGCCAGACAGGAGCAGCAGCAGCTCACTACCACCACGAGAGAGGCAGCTTGGCTGGCAGAAGGGGGCAGCCGGAGTGTGTACCAGGCAGCCCGAGGGTGACAGCATGAATTACCACACTGGTAATAAATGCCTGTGTAAATCTTTTTCACATAAGAGTCTATTTCCAGCTCCAGTAAAAATTGCTGGGTTTAGCTTTCCTCTAGATTTGCTCTGTATACTGAGCAGAACCAATGGTGCCACCCCACTTAGGGTATCATCTGGTTCAGTCTGAACCCCTGCACTCTCATAGTGATGCCCCGATCAGTTCCACCTAAGAACTAAAAAGTCCAAATTCAACAGATGGTCATCATGGGCCCGGAACAGACCCATGCCTGTCCAAGAAAAAATGACTTGGAGAAAGTTGTAGTTTTTTAAAAATGGAAACATGTGGAGTTCAAATGATGCACATCTCCAAAGCAGCCTGGTCCTTGGGATCAGAGCAAAAATATCCCAGCTCCTGGTGGCACGGGTTGGTTCTTGCAGCCTTGGCCTGGTTTAAGTGAAGGCAGTGTGGTCAGTACAGTCCTGACCTGCTTGCAGCTGGAGCAGACTCAAGCCACTCTTTTGTGCCTATCTGATCAGGCCCTTAGTTTCAAAAACTCCTGCAACAGAATGTTATACAAGAAGGCAGGCTGATCTGGCACATCTATATCAACAGATGCCTCCTTTAAATGGTAACACATAGCAAGGGCAGCAGCAGAAAAACTTTGCCCTATGGACAAACTGCTGGGAGGCAGTGCATGCATTTGGGGACACAAGGATTTAGTTTTCCTTCCTCTGTGCTGCAGCATCCATGGAGCTACTTGAGATTCAGAAGGCGGAGGCATGAAAAAGCTTTTGAACATTTCAACTCTCTGGTATTATTTTGAATCAACCTGGTGATGTCACATTTCACATAACCACTGCTAAGAAAAAAGGGGGTTGGGATGTTGCCATGGTTTTAATGAGAACATTGAAGAAAAAGAGAAGCAGCTGTCCCTTTTTTTTGTAACAATTTTTTTAAGGCGAATAAACCATCTCCACATTCGTCTTTTCACAAATAACCCCCACCAATATAAAGCATGAATATATTTGGAAGCGCACATTACTCCTACATGGTACCATCTGTGCAGAATTTGCAGCAACCCCCACACCCCACCTTGCCTACCATAGTTTCATGAAAAAATTGTATTACATTGTTGTATTGAGTTACACCTCAACTATTAGGTTTTTTTTAAACAAAAAACAAACAAACAAACAAACACTCAGACCTCTCAGGATTTCAGGCACAGAAATCTGGTGCAAAACCAAGATTTTTGTTATCCCAAGACTGTTCAGGAATCACAAATAGTTCAGCAGGAGCTGAACACTAAGAACTACCCGATGCATTCTTTTCTTTCCTCGGGACAAACAGACAGAAAGACATTATTGTGAAAATGAATAAGTTGTACACCGAATGAGCTGAATGGATAATATCAGGAGCAATGACATTGCTAGGGTTGGCATTTCCTGGAGCAATAACTCATGGTTTCACCTCCCATTGACTTCTCCCATACCATGCCATTGTTGCTGTACTAATGTTACTTATAAATTGTAATTCCTGTTGTGACATAAATAACTAGTAAAATTAAAATTATACTGTTAAATTACAACATCATATGCACAGCCTCAATATGTACATATATGTGGTTAAAGTGAAAATTTGGTTTTAAAGGGACATCCTTGCCATTGCTCCTGGCTTTTTGGTGCAGCTGTATTGCTGAAATAAAACATATACACAAACACCCCCGTTGAGCCAGAGCCCTTGTATCTGCTGGAAACAAACCTGCCTCACAAGAAGCCTCGCAAGCAGACTTATTCCTTTTACACATCAACACTAACAGCCTTATTACATGAGAAAAGAAGGCTGAAATGGAGCAGGGGAATAGTGGCTTTCTTCATGCCTCCCTGCATGGCATTGTAGCACTTCCTTTTTCTTTCCCAGGGAGATGGTTGTAAAAGTGTGTCTTTTGTCATGTTGGAAAAATCCGTTAGATAAAAGGCATGCTTTTACAATCATCTCCCTCACAAAGAGAAATGCCGCAATGGCATGCATAGAGACACAAGAAAGGTGCTACTCTCTTGCTCTGTTTCAGCTTTCTTTTCTCATGTGATAAGGCTCTAACTGACCACTGTAAAGTTCTGAGTGACCACTATCTTGAACAGCCCTTTGAAAATTTAGGGCAAACTTCATAATTTGCATCTTTCTGGGTCCCATTACATTTGGCACTTCGTATCTGCAGGAATTCCACTCCCACTCCCCCCCCCCCCCCCCCCCCCCCCCCGTAGATGCTAAAAACTGCAGGACCTCAAATCCTATTGGTTTAAATGCTGGCATGCCATATGGGTGGGCATGGTGCATGTATACACCACTAGTGGGGTGAATGGGGCATGGATGCCCAAATCTGCAGATGGCAAGCTTGCAGTTGGGACAGGTCAACTGTATATTCTTTCCCATTCCTACAACTGTATAAATATGATTTATATCTGAGGCCTTAGTACCATTCTGTACAGCAGGGGTAGGCAACCTTTTTGAGCCAGGGGCCAGGTTGCTGTCCCTCAGACAACTGGGGGGCCGAAGCACCATAAATAAATAAATAAATAAATAAATAATTTTAAAAAAATTAAAAAATTAAAAAATATTCATGCACACTCTCTCAGCCCCAGAAAAGCCATGGGAAAACCCCTGTGGAGATTTTGCCAAGAAAACCCCAAGAACAAGTAATAACAACAATAATCAATATCATTATGGTGGGTGGCGGCAGTGGCAGGGGGCAGCGGCAGCAGCAGGACCAGCCTGGGGCCGGTTCAAAGGCCTCGGGGGGCTGCATCCGGCCCCTGGGCCTTAGGTTGCCTACCCTTGCTGTACAGTATCTGAAGAAGTGGATTCGTATCCATGGAAGCTCATGCTAAGTTAGCCTTAAAGGTACTGCCACATCCCCCCCTCCTTTTTATATCACAAGAAATAGAGAGACAAATTGATTCCTTGCAGGGCTATGCCATTATTGATTATATTTATATTTTGCCTTTCCTCCAAAGAATCTAGCATAATATAAGCATAGGCTGCAGGAGCCAAAGGTACAGAGATTTTTTTTTTATTTTACCCTGCTTTGAAGTGTGTTAGGAGATTATAGGCATCAAGACTGCTTACCTAGTTAAAATGTACATACTGTACTTAAAAAAGTAAAAAAGCGATTCAACTAAACCTTCACAAACCCCACAGATCTGACAACTAATAGCTAATAATTCAATCAATGCAATCAAATAAATTATATAATAATTTGCTGTTTTACATCAAAACAACAGTTCTGTAGAATTTCCTGTATGTTGAGTAAACCTTGAAAATTGGGGAGTAAATTGTTTTATTATGTTATTACGTATTGCTTTGGATTTGTTTAATATGCAATTGTTGTGAGCTGCCTTGATTGCCCAAAGGCAAAAGGCGGGGTACAAAAATAAAGTTGTTGTTGTTGTTGTTATTATTATTATTATTATTATTATTATATTACAAATTATCAGCAGCAATTCCCCCATGCCATGGAGTGCCCCTTTCTAAGACTTGTCTTGGGCTTCTGTAAGTGAAAGAGCTTGCTGCAGCATGCCCATTGGGGTCCTCTCTGTGGTTGCCACAGTTCCTGATCAGAGGCAGACATATAGTTTGCCCAACAAAAGATGGCTTACCCAGTCCCTCATCCATCAAATGCAAATCATGTAGGCCTAGTCCAGTTAAAATGTTTCTATCAATTACAAATTCATGGTTCACTCAATATACAAGGAATTCCACTTTTAAAGACTGTCCAGGCTGTGTGTAACATGGATGTTTGTAATTTGCCCACCTCACCATGCTGTTTGGCCCATTAGTTAAAAATAAATGAAACAGCTCAAAGGTTTTTACTAATGAGGCAGATGGGAACTTCAGGAAAGGGGAATTTCCACTGACAAAACAGTACAAGAGTTACAGCCCCCTTCCCTTCTTAATCTAGATTGGGTCTTCCTCTAGCCACTGCTGGCAGGAATATCAGAGGCATCTTCACATTGCAATGAATAGTTGGACACTTATTTGCTTTAACAAATATTCCAACTCCCTTCTCCCACTTCCAGAACAGGACTCCCAGGACTCTGTCTTCGAAGACAATTTCATTATTCAAAAGGTGGAAGAGGCAACAAGGGAGTCAGCTATTTTGGATCTG
>CM034701.1:138389142-138403108 GCA_020142125.1 Phrynosoma platyrhinos | reverse complement strand
ATGATTCTATGATTCTAAAACTTCTAAAAGTAAGGCCACTGGCCATGAAGGTTAGGGGATTCTGGGGGCTATAGTAAAAAAAAAAATTGAAACCAAGTCATATTCCCCCCCCCTTTCCTCCACCTATACTTTCTCAAGTTTTCTGTTTCCAAGTAGAACTCAGTCCCTTATGTTCATTACTTTCTCAGCATTTCAGATGAGTCCAGCCTCTTTGATCTTTAAAGCAACACTTCTGAAGGGTGTTTCCTTAACCTTTCAAGTTACGTCTCTCTTTCTGAGAATAATATCCTCTTGCAGCCTTGAAAGTGAATTCCTTATCAGATTTGCTTTCCTGGAACATACACACATTTGTTATTGCAGGGCAGACTGGAAAAACACTTTCTTCCTCCCCTCCCTTTATTATTTCCAGAGCTCAAATGAATCTTCAAAATGAAGTATAAATACAATACCTTTTACAGCTTCCCACAAGGAAAACTCAACTGCTCTTTTACATTTGGTTGGCAGAGTTTGACATTTATGCCAACTTAGGGCCATTGCAGACTGCCCCAAAGGGCTGGCCTGGGGGTAGAGTTGGCACAGAGTTGCCCCAACCCCACCCTGACGCCGTCCTGATGCCACACAGCCGTATGCATGGCGTGCGGCATCAGGACGCCCTTCTGGCATAGCATGCAGACACACTGCGCTGAAAGGGTGTGGAAAAGCCATGGTGGCTGCTCCTAGGGTAGCCTTTTGCCACCCCTAAAAGGAGCAGCATTTTGCTGCTCTTTTAGGGATGGCAAAAGGGAGGATCAGACCATGGTGTGGGGTTGGCACGGCCCCAATCCGCCACTTCTCGGGACAGCTCTCTGCCGCCCCAAAAGGGCCGTCTGCATCGGCCCATAGTTATATATTTTTAAACAGCTTTGTGTAACATCAGTTAAGCATCTACACATTACAACTCTGCACAAGCACTTTAAGGCTACCAACCTGTGCATAGTTTCTAGTCTGTACTGAATTTTGTAGTAGAATTGTGTGCTTTATCTGTTGAATGTCAATCCACAGAACCTCCATCTTGTTGGTGTTCAGCTTTTGTTAAAGGGCTGTAATTCATTCCTTTGCAGCACTGATACCACTCTCACAGCTTACCCTGACTCTGATGACAAGGAGAAATATAGCGGACTCTCATTACAATATTTATGGAACCCAGTGCTACGTTCTCTGATGATAGTTTCATATAGATTTGGAACAGCCAATGTACCACTGCTGTTAGCATCTGTTAGGAAGGAAATGTTTAGCCTCCATCTCTCATAGTGACTTACAATATAAATTAAAACACAATACGGATAAAGCGAAACATAATGCAAGCTTAAGGACAATTAAATGAACAGTTATATTAAAAACACTAATTAAAAACAATTTTAAAAGCAGTTAAAACATAACAATGTTAATTTTAAAAAAATCAATACAGGCCATTTAAAAGACCTTCTGAAACAGCCAGTTAGCAATCAAAGCCCTGGGTCTTTGCTTGTCAGCAGAAAAGGAGCAGAGAGAGGACCAACCAAAGGAGGGAATTCCAAAGCCTGGGAAGAGCCACTGGAAATGTCTTCTCATCAAACAAGCCTGTGCTGGTGGGGGGACTTAGAGAAACCCCTTACCTCAGGATCTTAAAACTGCGACAGGCTCAAAGTAAACCAGCCAGCCTTTTCTGTGTAAATATTTGTGGCAATGAGGTTTATATTCTTTATTTTTAAACTTTGCTGGTGTTCTTAATTCAGTTCCTCCTATGTGTCTAACACAAGATATTAGCTGCCATGCCTCTGCCAATGATTCTATTAATTCCATGTTAGTTGAGTCCATGTGTACAGATAAGTGTTTATATGCATGTTTTAAAGCAGGGGTAGGCAACCTTTCCCCTTTAAGGGCCGAGGGACTTCAGCTCCCAGAAGCCTCAGCCATGTTGGCCAATAGTCCCATGTTGGCCAACAGCTCCTGGGATTCTGGGAGCTGAAGTCCCTTGGCCCTTAAAGGGGAAAGGTTGCCTACCCCTGTTTTAAAGGAACTATAAAATAGTTCATGGGACAAAAAGAAGTGTTTACATGCCTGTGTGATGGAAAACACACAGCATCAGTCTGAGTAACGCAGTACTTTAGACAGCCCCGAGTTAAACTATGGAAGTCACTACCACAAGATGAAGAGATGGCCATCAAGCAGACAGTTTTAAAGGGGGATTATTCAGGTTCCTGAAGGACAAGACTATCCAGGTCCAACTTGTCATGATGACTATATACTGCTGCTTCTAGGATCAGACGCAACATGCTTCTGCATACTAATTACTAGGGAGACACAAGTGGGATGGTGCCTCTACTGTACCATGTCTTGCTTGTGAACTTCCTCAAGGCATCTCAGTGGCCACTGGAAAGCAGGATGTTGGCCCAGAGAAGACTTTGCTTTGATCCAAGACACATCCTCTGGCACTTGAATTAAACACTCCTTGTGATCAAAAACAACACTCCAGGCTTTTCTTTATTAAGAGGAAAAAGATCATACCTGAAGGAAAGTGAACATAAAACAGAGACTTGCTTCTCGTTCCCTTCTATTGCTTTGGGAGTAAGCATCATCACACCTAAGAATGGATATTGACATCCCACAGAATGCTATGGAGTTCTTGCTCTATAGTACTATAACTGTTGACCTGCTGCTGCCTCCCACCCCAGCTCTGGCTGTATCTTTTGCTAGGAAACACACATGGCACAATGCCAGCTATGAGGATGATTCATCATCTCCACATTTGTTCCTCACTTAAATCACAATGAGAGCTGCCAATTAAAAGCAAAAGACTGTGTATGGCAGGGCAGCCAGCCAGTTCCCTGGGCAGACGGAAATCATCAAGTTTGACTTTAAATAAACAAATAAATCTCTCTCTTGCATCTCCTTGATAGCTCCACCCTTGCACTGTTAACATTTCCATACTGATAAAGAAAGTCTCAGATGAACAGATGGGAAGGATTTATGCTGTCCATCCATCCCCTTTCACTTTTCTGAAGTTCCACCCAGATTTAAAAAAAAAAAATCTTTAAAGGAAAAAACCATCAGCTTCATTTTTGCAATGTTCATTTCCTCTCTGAGTAAGTGAAATCAGCCCACAAGCATGCTGGTAAACAGAAACTGGGCTTCATGTCTTTCCAGAGTAGAAAAGTGCCTTGGTATGTGGGTGGGCACATCAGTGTCTATTGGTAGGCCTTTTCATTGATTTGAAGCTATGATTTTTGGCTTCCAGTTCTTGAACAACAACAATAACTACACCTCTCTCCCTCTCCTGAAACAATGAAATGTTGTGGGGAGTGAGAATACGAAGCAGATTTTTTTTGTATGTGTGAGAAGGCTGAGAACGCAATTCTGTGTTGTAAACAAATTCCTAAGCTGGATTCAAAAGTATGGTTTACATTTTTTAAATTCAAAATGTATGTCTTTCCCAGTATGTCACTTTGCAAAAACCTGACTCCAGCTGGCAAATTTGGTAGATCTAGTGAAATATACACAATAAAATGTGCGTAACTTTAGGATTCAGACATTAAGGCTGATGTTTGATGGACATAAGACAATGTGGCTTCCAAACATAGGATTGTCTTAGACTGCCACTGAGCGGGAGATACATTTTGCCCCTAAAGCAGGGGTAGGCAACCTTTCCCCTTTAAGGGCTGAGGGACTTCAGCTCCCAGAATCCCAGGAGCTATTGGCCAACATGGGACTATCGGCCAACATGGCTGAGGCTTCTGGGAGCTGAAGTCCCTCGGCCCTTAAAGGGGAAAGGTTGCCTACCCCTGGTCTAAAGAAAGATTCATAAAATCATAGAGTTGGAACAGGTCCATTCAGTCCAACGCCCTGCCATGCAGGAATGCACAATCAAAGCACCCCTGACATCTATTTAAAAATTCCAAAGAAGGAGACACCATTATCCTCCGAGGGAGTGTGTTACACTGTCAAACAGCTCTTACTGTCAGAAAGTTCCTCCTAATGTTGATCTGGAATCTCTTTTCCTGTAGTTTTAATCCATTGCTCTGGGTATTCTCTGGAGTAGTAGAAAACAAGCTTGCTCCAGCCTCAATATGACATTCCTTCAAATATTTAAACAGGACTATCACACCACTTTCTCTCCTCTGCAAGCTAAACACACCCAGCTCCCTAAGTCGCTCCTCATAAGGCATGGCTGCCATACCCTTCAACACTCTGGTTAACCCCCCTCCCGACATGCTTCGGCTCCCCAACATCCCCCCTGAACTGTGGTGCCCAGACCCAGATGTAGCAAGGCTGTGAATGTCTCAATTTTCATGCTCAGACCACATACTGATGCGATTTGGACTTATGTCATTTCCCTCCTGCAGGGGTCCAGTTAGGACTGTCTATCCCTGGAGATGTATGGAACCTAATGGATTACTGAATACTCAGGGCATTTTCTTGTGGGCAGAGCTTGAGATGTGACTGAGCCCTTAGTCTCACCTTGGAACACTTGGCATGATAACTGTGTGCCCTCTCTGAATCCATGTAGGGAATTTGCGGGGAAAGTGCTAAAACATATGCAACACCAGTGATGATGAGGCAAAGAACTTAGCATAAAGGCAATGAAATACTTAGCATAAAGGCTAGAACAGGGGTAGGCAACCTTTTTGAGCCGGGGGCCGGGTTGCTGTCCCTCAGACAATTGGGGGGCCAAAGCACAACAAATAAATAAATAAATAAATAAATAAATAAATAAATATTCACTGTCAGCATATAGGCTGTAATGTCTCAAACTCTGCTATTCCAGTATGAACAACTGGATGATAATCAAGGGCCCCTAAATCTGAAGAAGTGAATTTCCTTCCATTACTCTCTGGTAGAATGCAGACAATAATCCAGTTCCATCAATATCAGCCAAGCCAAGCTGGAAATTAAAATTACAGCCATACAGTCACAGAGTTGGAAGAGACCACAACGGCAGGGCCAATGAGGAAAACACAACCAAAGCACTCCTGAGAGATGGCCACCCAGCCTCTGTTTAAATCTCTCTCTCTATGGGAAACTGGTACATGACAACTTTATCCTTACCATAATTATATACTCCTAACAAGCAATGTTAACTCCCCTGTAGAGCATGGGTGGGCAAAGTGTGCCTCCTGAACTGCATGTGGACCCTTAAGCTCCCAGAACAGCCCCCTTCCAAGTGGGAAAATGCACCTCCAGAAGCTCCTGGGAGGTACAATTTGTCATTTAAATATACTCCCGCACCTGAAGCCCTGCTTTAGGCCAAAAGAGAGAGAAGGAATTAAAAAGAGAGCCGGAAGATAGATAGAAAGATAGATAAGAAAGATAGATAGATAGATAAGTATATATGCTTTTAGGAATCAGAAGTGAATGTGAGACTGTTTCACAATAAGACTTCATTTATCCACCTCATAATATTAATAAACCCTCAATAGTTTTACACAGATCCAAGCTGATCTACATAATCCCTTTGATAGCAGCAGCATCTATTGTTGTTTTAGTGAGGGTTCATTCTCCCTGCTTGTGGCTAAGGACTCTTTCACACCAGACAGCTATAGCACTACATTTAACAGTCAGGGTTCTATCCCATGGGAATCCTGAGGTTTGCAGTTTGTTGTTGTGTGCCCTCAAGTCATTTCTGACTTATGGCACCCCGAAGGTGTCTTGTTTTAATTGGCACTTATCATGGGATTTTCGTGACAAAGTTTGTTTAGAGGGGGCTTATCATTGCCTTCCACTATGGCTAAGAGAGTGTGACTTGCCAAGGTTACCCAGTGGATTTCCATGGTTGAGCAAGGTTTTGGACCCTGATTTCTAAAGTTCTAATCTGACGCTCAAACCTCTACACCATGCTGGAAGCTTAGGAATATGTATTAGAATTCTCAGTCTCTATCATCTTATAAATATACCCAGGATTCCATAGGATGCAGCCAGGGCAGTTAAAGTACAATCACAGTGCTATAATTGTGTACCGTGAAAGAGTCCTAAGAGCTCCTCTGATGCATCAGCCCCAAAGAGAGGGTACAGTTAGGCAAGACAGTCCAAGTGTAGACAATTTCCAAATTTGTTATCTCTAGTCAACACAGCCAGTGGTGAGGGATGCTGAGAGATGCAGTCCAACAGCAGTCGCTCCTCTGTTTTCACGAACTTCAAGTCCGCATCCCTCACCCGTTTGCAGATGACAAACAGAGGGGGACAAAATGGGACGTGTGCCACGGCGCACACCTCCTTTCAAACCAATGGGGCTTGAATATCCACGATTTTCCATTTTTGCAGGGTGGGTGGGTCTGGAACAGATTCCCTGTGAGAACAGAGGGGTGACTATATATGTTGCTGTGTGCCTTCAAATCATTTCCAACTTATAGCAAACCTAGAATGACCCCATCACATGGTTTTCTTGGCAAGATTTATTCAGAGTGGGCTAGGACATGATGAAGGTTCTAAGGTGACCCAGGGAATTTTGTGGCTGATTGAAAGCAAGCTGCACTCCCACTGCTACACTGTTGATGGCTGCCTATTGTGAACTGCAACTACAATGGCTGCTTTTATTACCAGACCCTGGGGATTAAGAAGTGTGAGTTCTTATGGTGCAAAGACTTTCTTTGCCTTGGAAAATTAACCACCTGTTGTATTCTGAACTTTACTAAGGAACTCTTGCATAGGGAAAGAATATCCTTCCCCTAGAGGTTTAGATGTATGATTGGAGGTGGCCCAAAGCCCGTTGTGGGAATACAGAGCATTTCCAGTTTTTCTGTATTCATTTCTAGATACACTGCTTATGATCGGCATGGAAATGCCATATTTCTCAGCATTTTGTGTTCCAATGAAGCAAAAAGATGGATGAAATACTGCAGTATCACAGAGAAGCCACTCTCCCTGAAACATCTGTATATGATCTGGAGATATAAAGTTTGGCCTGGAAGTATACACTGTAAAATGTAAATTGTTACACTGTAAATATATAAGCAAAGCAAAGCAGCTTTATTTATATACTGTTTCATAATATGCTATGCAGTGTCTAAGTCAGGGGTAGGCAACCTGCGGCCCAGGGGCCGGATGCGGCCCAACGAGGCCTTTGGACCGGCCCCAGGCTGGTCCTGCCGCCGCCGCCGCCGACAACCCCTGTTGCCCACAGCCGCCCGCCATGATGATATTGATTATTGTTGTTATTACTTGTTCTTGGGGGTTTTCTTGGCAAAATCTCCACAGGGGTTTTGCCATCATGGCTTTTCTGGGGCTGAGAGAGTGTGCATGCATATTTTTATTTTAAAAAAATAATTTTAAAAATTTATTTATTTTTGCTTCGGCCCCCCAATTGTCTGAGGGACAGCAACCCGGCCCCCGGCTCAAAAAGGTTGCCTATCCCTGGTCTAAGTGGTTTACAAGCTCATTGCCCCCCAACAGCTGGGTACTTATTTTAGCAACCTCGGTCAAGACTGAGCCCTGGCTAGTATTGAACTCACAACCTTGTGGTTTGTGAGTGAGTGGCTGCAGTACAGGCATTTAATCACTGCGCCACCATATACAACTGAGCACTAAAGTGAGAATCGTCCGAGCTATTGTATTCCTCATCACCTTGTACAGATGTGAGAGCTGGAAGTGAAGAAAGCAGATAGGAAAAAATCAACTCCTTTGAGAAGTGGTGATGGAGAAGAGTGCTGAGGACACCATGGATGGCCAAAAAGACAAGCAAATGGGTCCTTGAACAGGTCAAGCCTGAACTCTCCTTGGAGGTCAAGATGACATATTTTGGCCACATCATGAGAAGGCAAGACTCATTAGAAAAGACAATAATGCTAGGTATTTTTATTATTATAATTATTATTATAATTATCATTATCATCATCATTATTAGTATTCCACTCTTTTCCCAGAACTGGGCTCACAATATGAAAAGAACAGTACAATTAAAACATAGAAAAGTGGTACATTAACATGGAATTAAATTATTATAATATTAAAATAGATTGCTTATTAAAATAATAAAATACAGTTTAAAACACTTTAGAACGATACAACACCCCAAGCTGGTTCTTTAAAAACATTCTGTTTTAAAAGCCTGTCTGAACGGGTTAGCCAACCAGTGAAGGCTAGCAAGGAGGGCGCCATTCTGGTCTCCATGGGAAGGGAGTTCCACAGTCCCTCTCTCGTGTCCCTGCCAACCATGCTTCTGATGGGGGTGGGACTGAGAGAAGGTAAGGTAGAAAGCAATTGAAAGAGGGGAAGATTGAATGCCAGATGGATAGACACAATCAGGGAAGACATTGGCCTGAGTGTGCATGACCTAAGCAGAGCAGTGGAGGATGGGGGTCTTGGAGATGTCTTATCCACAGGGTTGCATAAGTCGGGGTCAACTCAGTTAACAAAGTTAACAACAACAACAACAACAACAAAAATGCACATCCCAGACTCTCCTTTCTTGGGTCACTCAACATTATTGGTATGGGAGCACCCTACTGGAGACCCTCTTGCACCCAAATAACTAAGCTATACACAAGTAATCTCACAAAGGGCAATAATCCTAAGTATAGAGATGTGATTTATGGTTGCCTAAAATTTAGCTCCATATTAATTTATACATGTTTTGGCTATTACTGTTATGATACATACCCCTAAATGAGATGTAGAATCATAGAACCTTAAGAGTTGGAGGGGATATGTAGTCCTGTCATGCAGAAATACACAAGTACACTTGAAAGATAATGATGATGATGATTTATATCCGGCCTTCCTCCCAGCACAGGTACTCAAGGCGGCTCCGCTAAACTCTGCTTAAAGATTTCGAAAGATGGAAAGTCATTGAATTGTGTTCTAGTCTCTGCTACAGCAGAAAACAAGATGGACCCATCTTCTACATGTTGTTGTTGTTGTTGTTAACTGCCTTGAGTCAATCTTGACCTATGGCGACCCTGTGGATGAGACATCTCCAAGCCATCCTCACTGCTCTGCTTAGTTCCTGCAAATTCATACCTGTGACCTCCTTAATAGATTCCATCTGTCTAGCATGTGACTTTCCTTTCTTTCTACTTCCCTCCACCTTTCCCAGCATTATTGTTTTTCGAATGAGTCCCTAAATGATATATGTCCAAAATAGGACAGCCTCAGTTTTGTCATTTTGGCTTCTAGGGAGATTTCTATCTTGATCTGCTCCAGGACCCATTTATTTGTCTTTTTGGCTGTCCATGGTATACTCAGCACTCCTCTCCAGCATTACATCTCAAATGAACTGATTTTCTTCCTATCTTCTGTCTTAACTGTCCAGCTGTCACATACATGGTAATACATGGTAATAGGGAATACAATGGTTTGTATGATTCTAACGTTTGGAATTTATCCATGATCCCATGGAAAAATGGGATTTAAACGGGAAAAACCCTGCAAAAGCAGATTGATTTTCAGACAATGTCTGACATTAACTTGGACAGAAAGTGTAAAAAATCCGCAAAAGCGGACTGATTTTCAGATGACGTTGGGGTTAATGAGCATTAATGCAACATTAACCTGGACAGAAAGTTGACAAAACGCGCTGCTTTTTACTTTCGGAAAATCCCCAAAGTAAAAAGCGGCATGTTTTATAGACTTTCTCTCCAGGTTAGTGTCGCATTAATGTTCATCAGCTTTGATGTGTCTGAAAATCAACCCCCTTTTGTGGGTTTTTCCCAGGTTTTAAATCCAATTTCTGCATGGGATTTGGGCACTTTGCCTCCCATATGATAAACTCCTTTTGTAATCAGTTATATATCTTTCCATTTTAGGATCTTTTCTAGATCTTAAATAGCCACCCTCCTCATTCTTAATCTTCTGATTTCCTGGCTGTAGTCCCTGTTCTTGTCAATGCTTGATCCCAGGTATGAGAATTCTTTTATTATTACTATTTCCCCATTGTCTAGCTTGAACTTGTGTAGATTCTCCATCCCTGAAATATTTAAATATGGCTATCATGGCATTTTCAGTTTTCTCTTTTTCAAGCTAAACATACCTAACTCCCTAAATTGCTCCTCATAAGACTTGGTTTCCAGACTTTTGATCTTTGATCTCGGTCATTTTTGTATGGACATGTTCCAGCTTGTCAGTATCCTTCTTGAACAGTGGTGCCCAGAACTGGACACAATTTTCCAGGTGAGATCTGACCAAAGCAGAACGGAGTGGCGGTACTATTTTCCTGAATCTGGCCACTATACTCTTACTTATGCAGCCCAGAACTGTATTAATGTTTTGGGCCAATGTACTATAGGTATCCACACACCATCCTGCTTACGTAGGCTGCTTCTCCTTGCTGGATGTAAGGGCTGGCCCCGGATAAGACTGACATAAATTGTGATCAACCCACAAACCCACACATATGCTGCAGGTCTACAATCTGTTTTCCAATTCATGGGGTACTGACCTTATTCAACATCACATTCAGCACAGATGGTAGGAATTGTTGTCCTTGTTCATTTATCATTCTCCTGTGCCCTGGGGGATCAATAGCAGCAATATTCAGTATAGATCAGTGATGGTGAACCTTTTAGGCACTGAGTGCCCAAATTAAATGGCCTTCTGACACCGGGTGTTACCCCGGCCCAGAGGTGGGAATTCTGGGGTCCGGGGTCGGACTTCCACCCTATGGGACAGGACCTCTGGGGCAGGACTTATCCCCCCACTGCACCTTCCTAGGCCTTCAGCTGCATCTCAGAGGCAACTGAAGGCCTGGGATACCCAGGACAAGGAGGAACAGATGTGTGCCTTTTCCTCCTCTTCCCGGCACCATGTGCCTGGGAAAATGGCTTCGCATGCCATAGGTTCGCCAATATGGCTATAGGTCAAGATATGCTATACATTGTATAGGGGTGTGAAGTTTCACACTTTTAACCCAAAATGCACAGTTTTAAGTTACTCTGCCTGCAGTAAGGCAAACATGGATTCTTGCCCAAAACATTTAGCATCTGTTCTACATTCAAGAACATTCTGCATTGAAATATTCATGCATGGTGCAAATAAGAAAAGCCTTGAAAGAGCTTTTCAGTAGCAAGTCAACCTAGCTCAGACAAAGTTTACAGGCTGAAAAATCTGCTATAAATCTAGATGCAATGAATGCATGCAGAATTCATCACGCTGTACAGTTTCTTCTCCATATGCAGTTGGCAGCTTTGTCCACAATATCATCGTGACAGAGTGACAACAGCTTCCATTCACCACACACATACCACCACAGGTGATGAAAGCATATAAAAAAGAAAGAACACGATGTACTCATTTTTCTTCTGTGTGGAAGTCCTATTTGTGCTGGGAAAATGTCACATGTAAAGCAGCCCTACAGTTTTGCAAGCTGGATATGTGGCAAAGCTATCACATGACTCTGTGTTGAAGAGCCAGCTCACATGCTACTTTTTTGAGATGAAAAGTTCATCCCAAGGTGATTAGCTTTCATTTAGTTCACAGTATGAACGTTTCAGAGGGATAAGATTCTCTTTGGGGTCTCCATAATTCAGAAATGATTTGAAGGCACACAACTCTCACACACACAGCCATGTAAGTCTCTTATTCACAGAAAATACAAAAGAGAGTCACGTGGCCCTTTTGAAAGTCTGATTTATTGTGGCATTGGCTCAAAATCCACTTCATTGGTTGCATCAAAAGACTAGGCTCTCCTTTTTGTTGTTTCATTTTTAAAAACTTTATTAACTATGGATTTAACTAACTGTTCTCCTTCTTAAATGTGATCAGTACCAGTTGTTTTATTAAACCCATGCATGGAAGTAGGCAACTAGGAGGTAAACTCCCCTTTCTTATCTCAATTGCAGTTATTCTTTCACTTTCCAGAGTACACAGAACCAGAATCTAGTATTGACTCCAACACAACACTCTTTTCTCTGTTGCATTAGCCTCACACTGATCATGCCAATGAGCTTTTGAAGAACTGATCTATATGTTTTTAGCAGCCCAACTACTTATTATTGTTTGGGTTTCCTATGCAGCATTGTTTTTAGATTTTGATTATGCAGCTTTCTGACCAACTTGAGGCATTCATCTTGAGATGCTGATCTTTTCAAGAGCTAAGGAGAAGCATACAGTATTGTAAAAAGCATATTTGTGCTTTGTGAACTGGGCTGGATTCTGCAAGACATTTTCTTTTCCTGAGAGAGAGTAAGATGTACATGTGTTTAAAAAGCATGTGTTTATAGCAATCTTCAAGATAGCAGAAGCTGAAAGCTCAAATATGTATATCGTACAAGTCTAAAGTCATCAGATCCCATCTGATCATGGAAACTAAGCAGGGTCACCTCCGGTTAGTACTTGAATGGAAGACCACCAATGAATACCAGGTGCTGTTAGGCTATATTTCAGAGGAAGGAACTAGTAAAACTACCTCCAAATATTGCTTGCCTATGAAATTCATAGGATCATCTTAAGTCATGAAACCCACTGGGTGACCTTGGGCAAGTCAGAGACTCTCAGCCTCAGGGGAAGGCAATGGTAAACCCCCTCTGAACAAATCTTGCCAAGAAAACCCCATGATAGGTTTACCTTAGGGTCTCCATAAGTCAGAAATGATTTGAAGGCACACAACAACAGCATCTTAAGTCCACAGGTGACTTGAAGGCACACACACACATACGTTACCCAGTCTGCAATAACCTTATTTTGGGGGCAAGCCACATTTAACTGAGCTGCACTTAGTTGTAAGCAAACAGAGAAAGGGATGGTCTACTCTATTTCAAAAGGGAAAGACACAACTCCAGAGCAAGCTTCCTATGCTAGGAAAGTTCAAGAAAATTCTAATTTCGGGGTGTGTGTGTGTGTGTGTGTGTGTTGCAGACTGCCAGAAATAGTGCAAATTGAGTCCACTTTTAGGGTTAGGGTTAGGGAATCATGGGAACTGTATTTTATTGTGGCACCAGAGCTCTCTGACAGAGAAGGCTCAATGTCTCAGAAAAAAACAACAACAATTCCCATGATTCCCTAGCACTAACCCTAACCCTAAAAGTGGACTCAATTTGCACTATTTCTGGCAGTCTGCAACCCCCCTTCTTTTGCCAAGCAGTTCCAAAAAGGATGGATGCTCCTTCCCCAATTTCTCAACCGACTTCTCTCCAGTCATTCTTAAAAGGGGTTAAAAAAACCAACCAACCCCCAAAGACCAAAAACAAACCCAGTTTGCACGATCCAACTGTGTCACCAAGCTGTGCGAACTTGCACTTGGCAAAGTTCTTCCAAGTCGCACCCAGCCCTCCCGCTCTAACTCTTGAAAGGAAATGAACTCTGGCCAGACTAGTTAGAGGAAGAAACCTGCCTTTTTGGGACCAAAGGCCTAAGCAGACTCCCAGAAATAGTTCACATTAAATTGAGGCACTGCCCTGGCTCAGTGCTAGGGAATCATGGGAACTGTATTTTTTTCTGGGACATTGAGCCTTCTCTGTCAGAGAGCTCTGGTGCCACAATAAATTACGGTTCCCATGATTCCCTAGCCTCTTCCAGCAGAAGCAGCTAAGGCTAGTTTTGCTGGCATAGGAGGGCTGGTTTCTCAAGCAAGGAGCTCCATGTTTCCACCCAACTACTGTTTGTCAACAGCAAGAAGGATCCCAGGTTGTGTGGGGCTTGCCTCTTGCGCTTTTCAATCCTTCTCCAATGAAGAACTCAGGCTGGAGCCAGAGGGTTGTCATGGCTTGAACTCTCGAGACCAGGGTTCAAATCCCCGCTCGGCCATAAAAACCCACTGGGTGACCCTGGGCCAGTCACATTCTCTCAGCCTCAGAGGATGGTCAGGGCACACCCCCTCCCCTCCCTGAAGAAACTTGCCATGCCAACCTCAGAATAGGTTCGCCTCCTTGGGGTCGCCATAAGTCGGTGTAGTAGTGGTTTGAGCGCTGGACTCTGGCTCTGGAGGACCAGGCTCCGAATCCCTGCTCGGCCATGTCAACCCACTGGGTGACCCCAGCCAAGTCACACTCTCTCAGCCTCAGAGGATGGCAAGGGCAGCCAC
>CM034701.1:138374568-138386944 GCA_020142125.1 Phrynosoma platyrhinos | reverse complement strand
CCCCCAATGATCTTCACGTGGTCCCATCTACTGATGGATGAAGAACATGGGCAAATCTTGTCCTTTGTAATGTTTTAAATTTAATTTTTTTAATTGTTCGAATTTGTAGTTTTAATCTTCATTTGATTTAATACTGTTTTAAGGGGGGGGAGGGATTGTGTTATGGGATATATTGTATGGTTTTATTGTTGTAAGCCGCCCTGATTGGGTCCCCAAAGGGCGGGATATAAATACATTTTATTATTATGATGATGATGATCCTGCCTCAAAGCCACGCATACCACTCCTCTTTAAGGGGGACCTGGAAAGTGGCACTTTGGAGAGAAACACTTTGTTTCATTGGCCCTTCAAGCCTCTGAGGGTTATTTAAACCTGGGATGCCTGAAGGCTGTTGGCAAACAAAAGTTGCTAAGAGAGGCAGAACATAATAGGAGCTTGTTGTTACTGTTGTGTGTTTCAAGTCATTTTTCCAACTTATGGCAACCCTAAACTGAACCTATCATGGGGTTTTCATGGCATGTTTCTTCAGAGGGGTTCGCCATTGCCATCCTCTGAGAAAGTGTGACCTGCCCAAGGTCATTCTGTAGGTTTTGACGGTCGAGTGGGCATTCGAACCCTGGTCTCCAGAGTCTAATAGTCCAACACTCAAACCACTATGTCATGCTGGCTCCTTATAGGAGCTCCAAATAGGAGTGTAGCAATAACTTATTGGTTTCACAGAAAATTTAACAACAATAATCATTCCATTATTAATATGTCGCTGTCTGTTTCTTTGGCTGTGGTTGCCCTTCCTCTGGCTTCAAAGGATCGTTGATGTTATTTGTTTTGATGTCTTGAATGTTGTACGCCGCTCCGATTGCTTGGCAGAGGGGCGGAATATAAATAAAAATTATTATTATTATTATTATTATTATTATTATTATTATTATTATTATTATCTTGCCCTGGTTTTGTAGTTGCTGTTGTGTGCCTTGAAGTCATTTTTGACTTATAGCAATCCTATGACAAACCTATCATAGGTTTGTTGGCAAGTTTCTTCTGCTTAGCAAAGAATACTGAGTCCTGTAGCTCACTTTTCGTTTGCTGTCTAGGCATTCTGACATTTGGTCCATTATGGGAATGACTGATCCAGTATGGGATTTATTTTGCAGTTTTGTGTGTGTACCTGCATACCCTCAAGTCATTTAGACTTATGGTGACCCTATCCGGTGGTTTTCTTGGCAAGGTTTATTCAGAGGGGATTTGTCAGTGACTTCCTCTGAGAGAGTGTGACTTGGCTAAGCTCACCTAATGGATTTCCTCCACTGAGTGGGGGATCTCAACCCTGGTCTCCAGAATCCTAGTCCAGCACTCAAACCACTACACCACACTGGATCTCTCAACACCACTGGCTCTTTGTGGTGATAAAATACAATTTTATACCATATTTACTTGTGTTTGGGCACTTATAGTGTGGCCGCTCAGCAAAAGCCTCTGCCTGACAGTGAAACACACTCCCTTGGAGAGTGATGGAGTCTCCTTCCTTGGAGATTTTTTAAACAGAGGCTGGATGGCCATCTGTCAGGGGTGCTCTGATTCTGTGTTCCTGCATGGTAGCGGGTTGGACTGGATGGACCTTATGGTCTCTTCCAGGTCTATGATTCTATGAATCACTGATGGTCTGAAACTCCTGTCAGTGACACCTGGTAGAATGAAAAACTGAGTTAACAAAAATAACAGCAACAAAGCCAATTGCCTAATTGTTTCTATTTATTTGTAATGTGTTGAATCCCTGCTGCTAAAAACAATAGCAGCATAGTGATTTGAAGTATTCACACAGCTATGTTTCAACTGAAAGAGAAGGTGAGAATGAAAGGAGTTTTGTGGCACCTTCAAGACTGATTTATTTTGACATGTGTCTTTGTGGATTACAATCCACTTCCTGAAATTCATTGATGGATCAGGTGTAAGTGTTGCTGTTAGACCTGTATTGAATCAGTTGCTGGTGATTCAGTTTAATTGATGGCACACACTTCTGATGCTCTGTGGTGCTATTTAATCCAGAGCACTACTGGTTCGGAACTTGGAGTTTCTAATTCATACTAGAAACCTTATTTCTCCCATGGTTGCATACTAAAATTGAAAGCTTTCTGGAACAGTTTGGAGCCTGGTTTGGCTGGAGGTGGGATGTCCTTCCTGCTTTGTTTCCACAGTCAGGCCATTTTGCTTGGCACTTGCAGAAGTCACTCCTGAGAAGTCTAGTTTCCTTTCCTGACTTGCCCAACAGCAGTTTTGAGTCCCTGGCAGTCCAGCTAAAAATGTTTACTCAGGATTTCAGAATGTGAATATCATTATTATTTTCTTTCAGATTCACCGATGTTAAAATGAACGTCAAAAATGACAGACAACAAGTGATACTAAATTAAAAAGACAAAACATTAAAAATAAAATAAAAATTAAATCCATATGCAGCACAGCCTTGGACCCCCCTCACAGACTGCCATGGCCAAGTAATTTCTACCTCTTTTCTCCATTTCATTGGTCCTGCCTCTGACACAGAGTTTTCAGCATGCTTATAATATTTCATTTTCCTCAATTAAGGAGAGAAGCCATAATTAACAAAACTGACACACTTTTGTGGAATAGGTAGGTCTTTGGAGCTGTGGTGTGGAAAGTGTGGCCATCAAAATATTACTGTACACCAATTCCCATCATTCCCTCCATTGGCTATGCTAGCTAGGGCTGATGAGAGTTGTGATATAACAAGACCTGGAGGGCTCCAGCCATGACCTAGGGCATCACTCTCTTTCTTTTCCCTTGGCTTCTGTATCTGAACAGCTGAAAATTATGTGCCAAGGTAGTTTTCCCTCATGCTATACTTTTGTATTTTCCATATTTCCGTATTTTCAAAAGCAACACTACTGTCCTAGGCAGGAGGCTGTGCAATAACGATAGCCCTTATTTTGGAAGATTTCCTGTTCCTGCTTTACAAAATGTTAGTCCGGGATTGTCTGAAGTGGAACTATTGATGAAGTTTGGTTAGTGCTGGAATGTCACAGTATGTCACAAAAGGTTGTGGGATGAAGAGAATCTTCCCCACAGAAGATCTCAAAATGTGTATGTGTGTTGTGCGTGCTCAAGTTGTTCCCGATTTATAGCAACTCTAAGAAAAACCTATTATGGGGTTTTCTTGGCAAGATTTGTTCAGAGGTGGTTTGCAATTGCCTTCCCCTGAGGCTGAGAGTGTGTGACTTGCCCATGGTCACCCTGTGGGTTTTATGGCTGAGCTGGAAATCAAACCTTGGTCTCCAAAGTCATAAAACTTCCAAAATCATATTAAGAGAACCACCTCTATTAACAAAGCTGATCTTTTGCAATACTCACTTTATTTTGTGACCCTTTCAAACAATAGAATTATAGACTATGCTTTTATTTTTGACTGCCATGGTTACATCCTGTGCAGTCCTAGGGTATGCAGATGGGGGAGGAGGGCTTTCATATTTTTAGCCAGAGAGTTCAGTGTGGGACCAAAATACAAAAACTAGAATGCCATAGAATGCAACCATGACAGTTGAAGTGGAATCATAGTGCTGTTAACAGTATAGTGTGAAAGATCCCTCAGTCAGTTTTACTGTACTAAATTTTATTTAGCATTTTAGATGCTTAGGCTTACCGAGAAAAACCCCAGTCATATTAATAGGATTTTAAAATCTTGGAACATGATGCACCCATGGACATGTTGGATGGAACTGACTGAGTGCTTATACATCTTATGTTCCCTTCTTACTTTGCACAACATCTCACGTCATGCTGTTGTAGCTGAGAACAAGGACTAGAAAACAGGTTATATTGAGTTCTATGACAATTCCTCCGCATTTAGCCTTCATAGGGATGAATCAGATCTGCCCACTCAACAACGTTGACAAGCAGTTTGTGAATATTGTGGTTAATGCTGTATTTCACTGAAATTCTGCATAGCACTTGTCTTAGAACTTGGAAAGTTACATTTTAAATATAATTACTTACAGTTACATTTCAAGGCCCACCTAAGGGTCAGTTTATGTTGCAGTTAGATCTTTTAAAAATAACTTGCTGCTTTCCTGTTATTCATTCAAGATTAACTAATTACTAAATAACTAATTACTTTTAGGAAACCTAGAATACTACAAACTGCTGGTCAATGGTGGAAAACCTACCTAAATAGTAAGGCCACATGGCTGCTGTTACTACAACAGTAAGTCAAGCAGTATAGTCAGTGACGACTGGTAGCTTCTATGTTAGAGGGACTTTGAATATAGTTTGTGTCTTAGTCCCAACTTTAAAGGAGCTATCTGAGGTGCTGAATTTTATCCCTCCAAACTAGTTCAGCATTTGAATAGCGTCTTCAAAATTCCACGGACATGGGAGCGGCCAGCCTCCATCAGTTATAATTTCACAGCAAAATAATGGGGTTGTTTACATTGAAGTTTTAATGCAATTTAGTTATAGTTTCATTAATGGAGGGTAAAATAATAAATTACAAATCACTCGTGACTTGTATGTAAGGAGTGGACCCTCCACATTCACTGTGGTTAGGGGCACAGTACTCCCATGAAAGTGAACCCCTTCACTAATAACCCTCCATTTTTTTTAAGCCTGAGAGAACACCTCTCTAGGAATCTCTATGTCCTCCAGCACAACTCTATGGCCAACATCAGGCAGAGATTGACCATAGGATTGCACTGGAGGACCTACAAATGCCTACCAAAGTATCTTCTCTATTACAATGTCAGTCCTCCAGTGTGACTTTCTGTTCAACTTCTGGCAGAGTTGCACCTACAGATTTCTAGAGAGAACATGGTAATCTAATCCATGAATAATCAAATCCACAAAAGTTAAAGCTGAAAATCTGGAGGGCCATCTGTACTTAATTCAGGCCTATTTTCCTTTTTTGTATCATGTTCTTACCTAGCCGTGCAGAGAGGAGCATCTGTGAAAGGCAATAGCTTGATTATTTGGTGAAAGTACGGTACCACCATTCCCAGCAAAGAGCAACCATCCATCTGTTGGGGTTTGTGTGTTTGTGTCCATAAGTGTCTCTGTGTTTGCTAGTATAGATTTGCACAACCAGATGTAGTATGAGATTTCTGACCACAGCATAGAACATAAGAAACACAAGCTACGATTAAAGAAATCATACTCAGGGCAAATGCGAAGGATTCTTTTGTTGTGAAAACTGCCTAGAAGACGAAGACACCTAGTGGCTTTTGAAAGTAATTGCAAATACATCCCAAGATAAATTAGCATAAAAAAAAACATTCAAAGAAACAGGGGAATATCACATGGGGGGCTTACCATGAGTAAATCGCCATAAAATCATGCAAAATGTGCAATTGGGGTTCATACCCCCATGTGCTTCCCCCATGAGTAAAGCGCCATGGAGGTGTCCCTGCTCACTTGTCCCGACAGTAAAGCGTGTGTGGAGCTGCCATTTGACAATAATGGAAGATCCCATTATTGCCAAATAGCAGCTCCAAGGATGCTTTACTGATGGGACAAGCAAGCAGGGATGTCTCCACGATGCTTAATTCAAGGGAGAAGCGTGTACTGGTGTGAACCCCAACCGTGCGTTTTGAACAATTTCGCATGATTTCATGGCAATTTACTCACAGCAAGCCTCCTGTGTGATAAAGTCCTATGTGTCAAAAAGCTATGGGGATCACACACCTTTAATGGAGATTAGGGGGCATAAGGCATAGCTCCTTTGTGTGACAAGAGTGTGTGTGATTCAATTACACAAAGTGTTTTCTGGATCCCAGCTACAAAGTGGTGAAAGAATTCTCTGGCTGAAGAAGATGTAGGGAAGTCACAGAACTTATTGGCAGTATATTCCATGCTTTGCCAGGTACAGCTAATAAATTATGTGGATGAAGGTTTCTGTCACACACATTAACACCAGCCTAAACCATTGTGCTATTTGAGGTGGCATATGGTTTAATTCCCTGCTCAGGCATGAAACCCACTGGGTGATTGTGGGAAAGTCACATGCTCTCAGCCTTAGGGGAATGCAAAGGCAAACCTCCTCTGAACAAATGCTGCCAAGAAAACCCCATGATACGGCCTCAGGGTTGCTGTAAGTGGGAAACAACTTGAAGGCACACAACAACAACAACAACTAGTACCAAAGGATGACCAAATTTTCTAGTACAAGAGGTAGCAAAATGTTACAAGCATGTCTTTTCCACTTTTGTAATAAAAATACAAGAATAGTCCATTAAACAACTTACATTTGTTGCCTTTTCATGGGGAAAACATGTCAGCTGCTTGACATGGCAGTTTCACTTTGGCTAATGGTACAGCTGGACAACATTTAAATATTGGTCATAAAGAGAAATTGCCAATAAAAGAGGGGATGAGTTATTGCCAGCCAAGTACATAGTCGGTTGGGAACACAAAAAACGTGACACATCCCAAGAGATTCTTAATAGCAATAATACATTTGATTTGCCTCAATCTTCTGCCATTAAGCTCTGAAAGTCTTAGTAAGATCGGCTCATACTTTATAGTATTCAGAGAATCATATTAGTCTATGATGTGGGCAGCAAGACAAAGGAGATGTGGAAATTTAATGATGCAGAGAGAACAGAAGCAATCTATGATATTTCAACAGTGATGACATTCCACACAGTTTGTTTCTACTATCTTCAGTGAGTACCCCACAGGTGAGGAAGGATTTTTTCAGGACCAAAATGCTATGATACTTATTCAGATAAGGCTGAGGTTATTATGCTACAATAATATAAATAATAATTTATGGTCTGCTTTAGGTACCTTTAAAAATTAGCCGCTGTCAGACCTAATGTTTCTAAATGAATGACATATTATCTTCTGTCTTAGGAAGTTAGGATCACATGAAGAGTTAAGGCCTTAATGGAACAATAATTTTGAGGGAAATTCTTGCATAACATAGTTGGCAATTACTTTCTGAACTGACTGAAATCTTACTGCTGGCTATCAAATTTGCTTGAATATTCCCCTTCTCCTCTCCTCCCTGCTGAGTTAATTGAGTAAAAACTAATTTTGTATTTTAAACTCAATTTGCAGCAATTGAAGTAAGCCGAGGGAAAAAAACAGAAAGTGGGAGTAGGCAAGAAAAACTGAGCCATTTTAAAAACATCTAAAAATTGTAATGACAGAACATTAATTGGGATTATCCCTGTCAAACTGGGACAGTTGGATGGTATGTCTTTTGAGTGCTTGCTACATACCTTATTATACTTCTGTGACTTAAAAATGGTTTTATTGTGGCTTATTCCTTTAACAATTTTTAGTGATTGGACTATATTTTCATGGTGCTGTAATTTTATCGCAGAAGCTCTGATGAAGATCAGTATAGAAACTTGGTAAATAATTAAATAAATAGTGGAATTATTGTTGCTAAGCAGTGTGAAGTCAGCACATGAACTTTTGCTGAAACAAGTTCACCTAGAGTACATTTCACATCTTTTCTTTGTCCAGATTATTATGTACATAGGTTGTCTTTAAGCATTTTCTTCTTGTACCAGAAAAAGAAATGTAATCAGAAACTGTACTCATTTTTAAAACATTTCTGTCATAACAAATATTGTTAACATCATAAAAAATAGCATCTCCATTTCTGCCCTCCATTCCTTTATTCTCAAAGCACCCAGTTTGAAGAGGAGCCAAGACTGAAAACTGGATCACATATTACCCTGGTGTGTCAACTGAACACATGATGGTGGGTGTTTTGGAGGCTCTTATACTCCATGCTGCATGTAAAATGGAATACATACATAACATGTATGCAATCTGTGTGCATCATTCACCCTACTCAAGAAGAGTGAATGACTGTGAAGCTGAAGGCTTTCATGGCTGGCATCCATAGTTTTTTGTGGGTTTTTTCGGGCTGTGTGGCCATGTTCTAAAAGAGTTTCTTTCTGACGAGTCTGAAGATGCAGAAAGAAATTCTTCTAGAACATGGTCACACAGCCCGAAAAACCCACAAAAAACTGTAGATGCTGGCAAAACTTCAAAAAGAAACTCTTCTAGAACATGGTCACACAGCCCGAAAAACCCACAAAAAACTATAGATGCTGGTAAAACATCAGAAAGAAACTCTTCTAAAACATGTCCACAAAGCCCGAAAAACCAACAAAAAACTATAGAATGAAACATTGTATTTTTTTCTCATTAGTGACTCATAATAACTACCCCACTAGAGTAATGCTGATGCTTGGCATTTAGTAGGCTTTCATTCAATAAGTAATTCCAGACTGACAGCTCCAAGCACTGCCAGTCAGAATCAAAACATATCTGTGCAGCTGTTCCTTCATTCCTCCTTAGCAGATTTTTTCTTTTTGTTTTTCATTTTGGAAAGAAAGGGATGGAAGAATTGGTTGGAAAACATTGGAAGACTGGAAAAAGGAAATCTTATTGTTTGGACCCAGTGTAAAATTCTAGGAAGAAGGCAGGATGATAGCTCAGTAAAAAGACACATGCAGAAGCACCTAGTTATCTTGACATTTCGTTCCATTGCTTAGTGGGAGTAGCTTTTTTATAACTCTTACATCACTATTTCTGAACAGAAAGTTAAGAAGGGATAGGCAAATGAATTTGTCCTGTCAAAATTTCTTAATAATTCAGAGTATAGATTTTGGCATGTGTATATATACCTTCAAGACACCTGCTGACTTAAGGTGATCCCATATATTTCATAGTTTTTTTTAGGCAACAACACTCAGAGGTGGTTTTGCTAGTTCCTTCCTCTGAAATATAGCCCACCACACCTGATATTTGTTGGCAGTCATCCATCCAAGTACTAACTAGGCTGGTCCTGCTTATCTTCCAAGCTCAGATGGAAGAAAGGTATGTAGCAAGGTGTCTTTAGGGTACTTAGGATAGATATCAGTACTTCTAGCAAATTCTTCATACCTGTTTTGTGATGAATAATATGTGCAAGTACCTATCTCAGTGACAGTATCTACATGTTCTGTATGTCAGGGCCCATCCATCTTCAAATATATTATTCTGATATTTGTTTGACAGTCCCACTAGCATACAGTAGAGGAGCCTGACTAGCACATGGAATACAAGAAGTCAAGTTAAGTTAATCAGTGATAGTAGTTCTGATCTTAACAATATATGAATCTCTCACTAGTTGTTGTGGAAGTCTGAAGAGATTAATGGCAATGGAACTGAATCTTAGTGATAAAGAAAGGGAAGAAGAAAGAGAGGAAAAATGGGAGAGAGAGAATGGCTCTTGACAGGTTCTCTGTGGCTGTAATAAGGCCATTATTAACTTCTGCCAGATTGAATGAGCCTGAGTGAGATGTAAAAAAAATAAAATCACAGAAGAGAAGGCAGATCACATGGCCCTCTCCATTGTAGCTCCTAGCTAGATGTGAAATGAATGAAACAAATAGGATCCATAAGTTGAAGATCCACATTAGTCAAGCAGAAAAAAAAGAGACATGTGCATGTCCCTTCCAGGGAAAAGACCTGTCAAAATGCATCTGTTGGCTACTGCTGCCAAACCATTTCCCCACTTTGTGTGTTGCATGATCAAAATGTAGCCTTTAAAATCCATATAAAAGTACAAATGATCAAACTGCCGATGTCAGGGTGCCCATCCTGCAGTTCCAAACATGCACATGGCTCTTGGATGTTCCATATTTGGGCCATGAAACCCATGGGAACCCATTTACCTTCCCCATAGCTCATCTGATCAGCTGGCTAGCTGGGAAAACCTATTTATTATTTATTTATTAGGAGTATTTATACTCCGCTCTTCAGCCAAAAGGCTCTCAGAGTGGCTTACAAATGATTAATTTGACATTTCCCTTTCCTCAGGCTTTCAATCTAAAAAGATAAGACACAAAAGGAGAAGGGAATGGTGATGGAGAAGGGAGATAAATCCAGCAGATCTTCTCTCCCTCTAAAGCCTGGACCAAGGCAGATGGACTGGAGGGAGGGCCCTTCTTCTTATTATGGCTAGGCTTGATGGAGCTGGCCTGCCCTTCTCTCCCTCGGGATGAACCTACACCCTTTTCTGGTTTCTAATGTGACTAGTTACCCACTGTTAGTCACAAATACCGGCCTGCAAGTCTCAGCAGCCCCTGGCCAGAATAATCAGTAGAGAAGAATACTGGGAGCTGCGTTCCAACAACATCTAGAAGCCGACATGACTCCCATTCCTTCTCTGAGTCTTCTTAGGATTCTATGTACTCACCATGGCTGGTGTCATAATCTGAATAACTCCCACCCGCCATACTGTCAGATGATGTGCACCAAGACATAAAGGTAGAATTCAAAGATATAGCTGTATTAGTCCATAGAATTAGTATGTAGAGAGATCTTGTAGCACCTTTGAGACTAACTAAAGAAAGAAGTTGGTAGCATGAACTTTCACAGACTTAAGTCTACTTCCTCAGATGCATTTAAATGAAAGCTTATTCTGCCAACCTCTTTCTATGAAAGCTTATTCTGCCAACCTCTATAAGTCTATGAAAGCTTATTCTGCCAACCTCTTTCTTTAGTTAGTCTCAAAGGTGTTACAAGATCTCTCTACCAAGACAAAGTAAGGCACATGCCAATTATTAAAGCCCCCAGATATTGTATTCAGTAAGCAATGAGCACATGAAAAATATGAAAAAGACAAGGAGACATCATTAAAAGTAGTCCACCCTTTTCCCTCCCCTGTCCAACAATTTCTGTTTATTTTGAAAAGACTAATGTTTTGATCCTTACAGTTCAAGTGAAAGTACTGACCTTGTCGCACTAGCTTGTCTCGTCGTCTTCCATAAATGAAGAATGTTTGATTCAAAAGTCACAGTGGTTAAATAAATTGTCATAATTTTTGCCTTCTCTTACAAAGTGCTTCCCTGCTAGTTTAAAATTTGAATATATCAGCATGAGGAATTATTTTTGACTTCAAGTGGCACTGAGTTAAGACAGTGAGACTGTTTGCCTTCCTATATTTTTTATGCACATAAATAGCCACACAGGTACACCCCACTTACATATAAGCACACCCTATTATTTCCTTACTCTTCTTGCACACAACTCACACCCATAATACTTTCCAGACTCACAATTCATATTCAATATGTCACATACAAAGTTAAACCACAAAATGCTGCCACTGATCAACATATACCGTACATTAATAAATTGGTGTGTTTGTATGTGTGCCTTTGTGCTTGTCCATCTGTGAAGAAACAGAAAGCATATGTAAATACTAAAATTCCATGTATGGTTGCTTCTGCCCATGTGTGACTTACCTTTGTCATTGCATGTTATAGATGGATTCATCATATTATATTCATTCATCTTAAAAATAATTTCAACCTCTGCATTGTGGATTAGTATGGACCCAGAATCAGGGATCAGGATATTACCAGTAGTTTAAATATATTCTGTGAACATATTCGGGATCATATCAGTTCATGTAAGACTGGTATTGCCTACCTTGCTCCTACTAATATGTTGGTGGCTGCATTTTGCACCTGCTGTAGCTTCTGAAGTCTTTAAATGGATCCTAGTTGAGAGAGAGGACTGGAATAGCCCAAATATACCTTATTAAATTAGAGGTAGAGTGGATGAACCAGCTGAAAATGGTAGGAAGTGCTCCTAACTACCAACCAGGATCCATACTTAATTTTTCAGGATTATTATTATTATTATTATTATTATTAATCTACATGCTACCATTTCCCAATAATGGGACAAGATAGTTTATAAATTATTAAAACTAGTACAGATCAAAAACAATACAAAAAGTTAGTATAAAATGTGTGTGTGCATAAAATTTAAAAACAATAGAGTTAAAACCATTTAAAATTCATTAAGAGAGGATATAAAGAAATCAACAAAACAGCATAGCTCACTGTTAAAAGCCAATCATAGCCAATTCCTAAAAGTTTGACGAAATAGGAAAGTTTTTTTTAGTTGCTGGCAGGAGGAGAGCAAGGAGGGAGCCAAACTAGAAGAAGTACCAAACTTTAGCAGTAACCACCAAGGCAAGAAGGCCTTGTCCCTCGTTCCCATCAAATGAGTATGGTAAAGTAGTAAGACATAGAGAAGAGTCTCTCACAAAGATTTTAGAACTTACAGGTAGAGACAGTCCTTCAAATAACCTGGACCTGAGCCCAATCCCTTAACATCACAGTGTATATTTCTTCCCAGGTCAGCATAATTCCAGCCAAAATAATCCATTTTGTCAATGGGAAAAGGTTACTTTGCTCAGACCCTGACTTTTGATTGGTGTTGCTAAGTAGAATATTTCCCCATACTTCCAGCAAATCACCTCATGACCTGATGTTATAAAAATTATTAGAGAGCACTCATAACTGGATAAGATGGCCAAGAGTCAGCTGAGCCAACATAAACCAGCTGAAGC
>CM034701.1:138293325-138321679 GCA_020142125.1 Phrynosoma platyrhinos | reverse complement strand
ATGATGTTACCTGATAGCTGAGGTTTTATTTTTAAAAAGAGAGCAAATATGCTTTCCAAAAATGTAGTCTTAACTTAATGGTCATTTGAGCCATATGTCTGCTCTGGGTTCTGTATGGCTGTTGTTATTTTGCTGAGGCAGCCATCCATAAGCTGTTCAAAATGACAGTACATTAAACCATTCACAAAATCTATTACCTTCACTCTTAGGATGCAATCTTGTACATCAAGAGTAAAATATCTTGTGTTCCTCAGGTTGTTGATGATCTGCAGCTCCCAGCAGCCCTAGCCAGCACAGCCAATGGTGAGGAATTTTGGGAGATGCATTCCATCTACATCTGGAGGATCACATAATTTTCACCCCGCTAAACATGCACCATACCATCTCAACTGAGAATAAGAATAACACCTTGACAAAATGTAGGCATGTGGTTCTATTATCATATTTTTCTTTATCCTATATGATTTTTAAAATCTTTGTCTGATGAAGAAGCCAGTGGAGCTTCAAAAGCTTGCATTGTGTATTTTGTGCATTTTTATTTTATTGGTCCAATAAAGGTATCACTGTTTTGTGGATCTTGGATATTGTACTTTGCTATATGACCAACATGGCTATCCATGTTGTTGTTGTTAACTGCCTATCATTTATTTAACGTATTTCTGTATCTCCTCCCAATCCACAAGGACTCCCAAGGTAATGAACAAATAAAAAGTTGACTTCAATTTAAGGCAACCCTATGAATGAGAGACCTCCAAGTCACCCTATCATCAAGAGTCCTGCTCAGGTCTTATGAACTCATGACCATGGTTTACTTGAGTCCATCCATCTTCCTGTTTTCCAATGCAGTCTTCTTCTTTTCCTACTGCCTTCGAGCTAAAACCAGCTGGTTTGGAAATAGCACAGGGAGTAGGGGAAGAGGAGGAGATTGAAACCACGTGACTGGCCAATCTGGGAACTGCCACAGGAAGAACTTATCACACTTGAGGACTCATAGTATAGCAGTACAGCTGGGAGATTATTGATGGTTTTGCCCATGAATGAAAAGGTGCACTCTAACCACACTTCAGAGGCACGGCAGTGACGGGTTGGAGGTTATATCATGTGATAAGTATCACCAGAGGCACTATTTTACAACTTTAATTCTGGTTTTAAAACTGTGTGTGATAAAGTCCTCAGTTTACATCACAGAGCACAAGGAGGAAGACACCCACTTTACCCTATGTATAATAATTGTGCCCTGCAGATTTTCTTGACTCTTCTTGTGGGAAGCCTGGCTGCAAATCCTCTCTTTGCTTTCCTTTTCATTTCCTAAAATGGATTGTTTCTAGTTGATTGTTGTTGGTGTGTGCCTTCAAGTCCTTTCTGACTTCTAGCAACTCTATCATAGGTTTTTCTTGGCAATATTTCTTCAGAGAGTTTGCTTTCCCTTCCAATGAGATAATATGAGTTGCCCAAGGTCAGCCAGTGGGTTTCCATGGTTGAGTGGGGATTTGAATCGTCACCTCCAGAGTCACAGTCCAACTCTCAAGTAAAAACATCCTTTGACTGCCATCCAGTTGGCTTTTGTATGTGGACTTGGGGTAGAGTAGGGAGAAGGGACATCACCTTCAGATAACCCTGTTTAAATATTTCAAGGGATGTCATATTGAGGAGAGAGCAAGCTTGTTTTCTGCTGTTCCAGAGCAGAATAGGACCAGGACCAGGGCCCGAAACAATGGATGTAAGCTAGAGGAAAAGAGATTCCACCTCAACATTAGGAGGAACTTCCTGACAGTGAGAGCTGTTCAGCAGTGGAACACACTCCCTTGGAGTATGGTGGAGTCTCTTTCTTTGGAAGTCTTTAAAGAGAGGCTGGATGGCCATCTGTTGGGTATGCTTTGAGATTTCCTGCATGGCAGCGGGTTGGACTTGATGGCCCTTGTGGTCTCTTCCAGTTCTATGATTTATGATTCTTCCTCATTTCAAGGATAGCAAAATGTCTTGGGACAGCCCTGCTTCCTAATATCTAAAGTACACCAAGAGATCCCTCCCTTATGTAATCCACTTAAGATAGGACATAGCTGTTTTCAAAGACACTTCTGTCATGTGGGAAATCTTAATCCAGCTCTCTATTCAGAACTTATATCCCAGGGCATTACATACCACAAACCTCAATTTGCAAAACTGAGGACCTTACTGGCTTATCAGTCAGTACATTAATTCTCAGAATGACACTGACAAATTTGCATTTTAAAATGTTATTCAGAGTGGGAGACCTTTGCCTATTTACGTTCTTCTTTTAGACAAAATAGTACTTGTGAAAAATGCTCTTCATTATGCACTGATTGCACCAATTATTTCCTTTTACAGAAGGAAAGTGACACACTAGGTCACAAGTTTCTTCCTAGTTTGAAGAGGGAGGGTTTGAATCCCAATGTGCTTTAGTTTGAATCCCAATGTGCTTTATGTATTATCCATGCTGTCCTCCAGTAAGAGGTTACACAGGAGAAACTCACACTGAATGCAGACTTGTGCAGCTTGGTACAGTTGTGAATTAATATCTTCTGAGCCAACATTGGCAACCTGGCTTGCGGCTATATTGAACTGGAAAAAAACGGGCAAATTTCAGTTTCATACAAGGGACACTAGAAATACTGGTAAGAGTGAGGGCCAGCATGGTGTAGTGGTTTGAGAATAGGACCAGGACTCTGGAGAGCAAGGTTCAATTCCCTTCTCAGTTGTGGAAAATTACTGGGTGACCTTGGATGAGTCACAATCTCTCAGCTCCAGAAAACCCCATGATAGGATTGCCTTAGGGTCACCATAAGTCAGGAATGACTTGAAGGCACACAACAACAACAACGAGTGTTGTAGTCAAATAACATAAGAGTAACAACACATAGACAAATAGCATAAGAGTTTCCTTTGCTCTCAGCCTTGGAATATGGCTAGTGCAAACTAGGGAAATTATTGCACAAGAAAAAAACACTGGAAAACGCGACTTACCTTTCCCGAATTCAAGTAAAATTTGGGCTGCATCCAGAAGGCTTCCAATTTTGAGAAATGGCTGCTGGAGTGAGTTAAGTGAACTCAGGCTGCACTTGGTCTGCATCTGGATAGCAGTTTTGGGTGAAAAAAATATGCAATAGGGTCCGGATGCAGCCTGAATTTTATTTGAATTTGGGAGAGGTAAGTCACATTTTCTAGTGTTTTTTTTAGCTTGTGCCATAATCTCCTAAATTTTGAAGAAAGGAAGGATCAAGGATCAAGAGGTAGTGGCATGGCCCTGATCTAGGAGGTTTTCTTGCACACGAGTAGACCATAGATCCTCTATGTGTATGTGATTAATTCCACCACACATTCTTTTCAAAATAAGGTTGGTATTATCAGATCTGAAGGTTCTGATCATCTTTTTTTTTTGCAAGAGTAAAAAAGGAAGAAGTAAGAAAATGTTTTAGTTTATATTATCTTTACTCTCCATATGTTGGTAAAGAATAGCTTGTGGCAATCCATATGCTGTTAGGGTTCTACTTCTATGATCCCTGGCCATTGAAACTGCTGGATGAGGGTGATAGAAGATGGAGTACAACATATGGAGAGTTGAAGTTCCCCCAGCTGTGGCTTATGTCTATCCAAGTTGACATATGAGCCATCAATTAGCAGATGTTTATAAGTTAAAGTTGACTTGGTGGCAATTAACAACAACAAGAATGTAAAATTTGTCAACAGATATGGAAAAATGGAAGCCAAGATGACCAAACTGAGGCTGTTGTACTTCGGAGAGTACAACATCATGTGAAGAGAAGACTCATTAGAAAAGAGGATAATGCTGGGAAAGGTGGAGGGAAGTAGGAAAAGAGGAAGGCCACATGCCAGATGGATGGACTCTATTAAGGAAGATTCTATGGGTATTAAGGGGTTGCAGAATTTAAGCAGAGCAGTGGAGGACAGTGGGTCTTGGAGATGTCTCATCCATAGGGTCACCATGGGTCAAGATTGACTCAAGGACAGTTAACAACATATGCAAAAGAAAACACAGCTGTCAATATCCTCTGATCCTTGGCAGCAAGACTAACTGGATTGTGTATGCTGAAATTGTCACAAAGTGACTACTTTTTAAACAGCTGCTCATACTACCTACCTCACAATGAGGTTTTTTTTTGTTAATTTTGCTCTTCACATTTTACATGCTGTGAAACACTGACTAACAGTTTACAAGCAATATTGAGAAAATAATAAAAAGATAAAAAGAGTCTAGATGCAAGCCATGTTGTATGCATATGTGCCTTCAAATTACCTCTGGATTTATGGTAACCTCATGATTTTCATAGGGTTTTCTTAGGCAAGGAAACCTCAGAGGTGGTTTTGCCACTTCCTTTCTCAGTACATGTATTCTTTGAAAGTCTCTAATCCAAGTACTAACTAGTGCTGACCCTGCTTAGCTGCCAAGATCAGATGGGATCTGGTGTATTAAGGCAATTGAACTGTATTTATAGGCCATCCTGTTACAAAGGCCTAGATTTGGTTGTATGGCTTGTGAATAAGTACCATATGAAGAACTGAACTTGAATGCTAAAAGATTCAGCACAGCTAATAGGAAATAATTAAACAATGAGATTTAGGGGGTTGCAGAGTGCCAGAAATAGTGCAAATTGAGTCCACTTTTAGGGTTAGGGTTAGTGCTAGGGAATCATGGGAATTGTTTTTTTTTCTGAGACATTGAGCCTTCTCTGTCAGAGAGCTCTGGTGCCACAATAAAATACAGTTCCCATGATTCCCTAACCCTAACCCTAACCCTAACCCTAAAAGTGGACTCAATTTGCACTATTTCTGGCAGTCTACAAAGGCCCTTAGTCCCACAAGATGTCATGGTTGCCAGCAGTTTGAACAGATATAAAATGGGATAAGACAAATTAACAGAGGACAAAGCTATCAACAAGTAATATTCATGGTATCTGTCAACTACACAATTTATCTCCAGTATTGTCAGTTACTTTCTGGAAGATGTTGGGGAACATTGGCAGGATGGTAGTGTTGGTTTCATATCCTGTTTACGAACTTCCCATAGGCATATGGTTGGATATTTGTGAGCAGACTGCCCAATAAAAATGCCCAGAAGGTTTTTTCTTATGTTTCTCCTTGTTAGTTCTGAGGGGCTTTTTATTTTGGCATTCATAATATGATTTAAATTAAAAACTTGTCACTTCCATTTATTTCAGCAGGAATGTCAAGCTTACACTTAATTCTCAATAATCATGTAGCATGTTTGGTACACTTACTGAACTAATGATGAAATTTGAATGGAAGTGAAGAAGAGTGGACATGTGGTGCTCCTCTCCATCACAGGGACAAGCGAGAAGACATTTCTATGTGGAGATATAGTGTTTGACAACGACTTGGTGTTTTGAACTCTGTTGTCCATGGACAAACAGGGGCTATGGAGAAGTGGATTAATTTGTTGCTTTAACAACTAACTTTTTATTCCCCCCCCACACTTATTTAAGAACAATTCCATACTGTTTCTCAGTTAAACAAAAATTCAAGAACAGCTCTTTATATTAAAACCAATATATAAATATAAAACAGTAAAATGATAAAAACATTACAAACAATTTCATAAATGCCAAGAGTAACCAACAGCCAGGAAAATAATCAGGAAAATGGTCAGGCAAACAAATAAGGTTTCAGTTGGTAGTAGAAACAACCTAATGCTAGGGAATCATGGGAACTGTAATTTATTGTGGCACCAGAGCTCTCTGACAGAGAAGGCTCAATGTCTCAGAAAAAAATACAATTCCCATGACTCCCTAGCACGGAGCCAGGGCAGTGCCTCAATTTAATGTGCACTATTTCTGGCAGTCTGCAAAGGCCCTTGGTTGCAGTGTGGAGCCCATTTCACATGGTGGGCATCACAACAGAGAAGGCCTTGCTCTGCTCTGCAATCACACAAGCCCTGTGGTACAGCCTCTCCACCCTCCCAGTAATCCTCATTACTTGTTTCATTGAGTCCATCTGCTTAATTGAAAGAAACTTAACTGAAAAAGTTCTCATTTTGAAGAAATGCAGGATTCTGTATCATTTTTTTTATTTTTGGGTTACTGGATTAAAAAAACAACACCCTGGAAATGTTTTGATGAAAAAGAGGTGGAATGGATTCTCAAATTGAAATCTCTGGTTTCATTAGGTTTGAATGAGGATCTGGATTTCCAATCCTTAATATAAAAGCACTATAGAATAATTATAACATACTATTATAACTAGCTAAGTAGTTGCACTGATAGATCACATCAGACATCTTTGTGACTGATTTCAGCGCACATATTATTGGTTCTACCTTGGCAATCTTCCATCCAAGCACTAACCGAGACTAAGGGGGGTTGCAGACTGCCAGAAATAGTGCAAATTGAGTCCACTTTAAGGGTTAGGGTTAGTGCTAGGGAATCATGGGAATTGTTTTTTCCTGAGACATTGAGCCTTCTTTGTCAGAGAACTCTGGTGCCACAATAAAATACAGTTCCCATGATTCCCTAACCCTAACCCTAACCCTAAAAGTGGACTCAATTTGCACTATTTCTGGTAGTCTGCAACCCCCCTAATCCTCCTTAGCTTCCAAGTCCAGATGGGATCTGGTGCCTGTAGGGTATTTAGAGTACACAGGCTATATAGGGACCATGAAAGTTCCCAAATCCCCATTTACCAGTAAGCAGCCACTCGAATTAACATCCCATCCCCCTCAGGCAAATGATTTCCAGTGTAAGGAGGAATTTCAATGGCTTCTGCCTGTTGCAGTCAAAATGACTCATAGGGTGGTTGGGTGGGAACATCAGACAGCTGCTTCCTGAACGACAGGAGAATGGACCCCCATCAACTGCTGCAACTGCTTCCCAGTAAGTAGGGACTGAAGAGATTGGGATGGGATTCACTGCACAACACTGAAACTACAATATTTATGCATATGTAAATTCCCAACAGGCTTCTGCCCATCACTTTCAGTCTCCTTACCTAACAAATGGATCGATCATGAAGAAAAGCATAGACAAGAAGAAACTTCTTTCTTCCAGAGTTGCCTGGTTCTGTCTCACCTGTCAATCAAATGAGCTATTATAATGTGTTAATTTCTTCCCTCTGGTACCATCACCCTTCACTCTCTTATATTGACACACATGCTTTTGTATTATTAATGAAGTGACTAATGCAAACATATACACGTACACAGAATAACCCTACATTTGCTATGAATATTCATAAAAACAAAGAGCTTTTCTATAGTCATGAGTGCAGCCTTTGTGTTTGCCTACCTGATTTTTTTTTTGGAAGTATCAACTCTAATGTACACAAAGAAGTCACAAAAATAATGTTGGCATAAGCGTAGTATAGCAAATAAGAGTGAGAGGTGGTTGTTTCCAATACAAATCTCAGCTTCCAAATTAATTCAAGCAGGCCACCATTTTCTGGTCTCTCCTCCCAGCCCATATCTCCAACACCAGAAAACTAATAACTTTACAAGATCTGTTTTACTAGATTGCTTCATGGATTACCAAGACAAATAATGTAGATGATGAACTCTGAGTGCTGAGAAAAAGCTTCCTCAATCTAGTTTCCTTTGGATATTTTGGAAATTCAGCTTCCATGATCCCACACCATGAATGAAGTTGGCTGGAAACCTGTCAGTGAATTTGAACTAGAGTAGACCCATTCATTGAAGACAGTTCTGGTGCCACAATAAAATACAGTTCTCATGATTCCCTAACTCTAACCCTAACCCTAAAAGTGGACTCAATTTGCACTATTTCTGGCAGTCTGCAACCCCCCTAAGACTCCCTAGCTGAATAAGGCTTCAGAAATTCTTCAGTTCTCATTATCTTTTACCATTAACCATGAAATCTGGGGGAAGATGGGTGGACATGAGTTTGGGGAAGGCAGATTTAGGAGATTATCACATTAGGATATAAAATGTTTTACCTTAGCTGGCTTAAAATTAGAAGTGGGTGACATCCTGATATTATCAGATGCATTTAGCCACCGAAATCACTGCCTGCTTGCAGCCCGGCCCCATCGCTATTCAAAGGGGTGCTCCGGTGGCCATTTTTTCAAGCCAGAAAACTCCTGGTTTTGAAAAGAGGCACGAGGAGTGCCCCTTTGAGCAGCGATGGAGCTGGGCTGCACCTGAGTGGTGATTTCGACAGCTAAATGCATCCGATAATGTCAGGATGCCGCCTGCTTCTAATTTTAAGCTGGCTCAGATAAGACGCTTTATATCCTAATGCTATAATCTTCTTGGAGAAAGTAGAGAAATAGATTATGTACCAATATAATTAGATATATTGCTACACAAAGCTGCTTGCTGATACAAAAAGTTGGCATTGTGTCCAGGTACACAGGAAAAGGGGAATTGGATCAGCTATCCTCCATCCATATAGAGGTGTTTGGTAATGACTAGACCAGGTAGCATTAAAGCCTCCTGGTAGGGGTGTGGTCACAGTTTTCAGTCCAACAGGAATTAGCAAAACTTGGGAAAAGTTACTGTTTGGACTACATCTTCAAGAATCCCACAGTCAGTATGGCCATGCTGGCCAGTGGATTCTGGGAGTTGTAGCATGAAACTTAATGTTTTAGTTAGAATAAGTTAGAAATTAGTTATGAGATCTCACAGACTAGAAAAAAGAGAAGAAATAAATGTGTCTGAGAGCAAATCAACTCTGAATTCTCATTAAAAGCTCAAACAGTAAACTGAGGTTCAAAACATAGTGCAGAAATAACCCAGTTTGAGAACAATTTAACTGACCTAGCTCAATGCTAGGGAATTCTAGGAACTGCAGTTTTGTGAGAAATTTAGCCTTGTCTGTCAGAAAGCTCTGCCCAGCACTGAGCCAGGGCAGTTAAGTGGTCCCAAACTGGATTATTTCTGTGGTATGTTTTGGACGTCAGCCAGTCACACCTAGGATATATTATGATATGATATGACTCATTAGAAAAGACAATAAGGCTTGGTAAAGTTGAAGGTGGTAAGAAAAAAGGAAGACTGCATTACTGGTGTATTGACTCAATCAAAGAAGTTTGCAAGATCTGAACAGGGATATAAATAACAATGTATTTTGGTGTTTTCTCATTCAGAGGGCTGCCATAAGTCAAAACTGGCTTGATGACAATTAATAAGAAAGGCTGAAAGTACCTTGGTATCCCATGTACAACAATCATTTGCACTGACAGCTTATGCAATAGTTGCTCCCATTTATGATTTGCGTTGACTGGTTTAGTAGTTGTGGACATCAGGCCACAAATTATCATCAAAATTATCATGTTTATCTTTTTCAGCCAATCAAAATGAACAGCCTAGCTGAAATTTTCAAATAGTTTACATTCAGAAGCAATGCCAAATCATGATACCTGACTGATGGTGAACAGAACAACTGTTTATTTGCATGCTGAGTTTTCATAGTGCAGTTGGAATATTCATAAACAATGCATTACATCATGGTACTTGACCCAAAAGCTTGGAAGGGCTAATTTCAACCTAAAAAGGCCAGATTTTTTCCCCAGGCAATCACTGTGGGAGATTTAAAAATGGATACGTCAATTGTTTTTGTTATTTTTTAAAACTTTATTTCAGTGTGTGGTAAAAAACAACAACACCTGGATAAGTATCTTCCATGTTAAAACTGTTGGAAATTTTATACATTGCATTCTCCTTTCCCTCCTTAGACAGACAGGGATTTCCCTCTATCTATCTCATTCTATCTAAACATTAACTCCTGTTACTCAAAGTCTTGGAGACTGTTTAACAGACTTTGGGGCTCTGCAGATGGGCAAAGCACCATCATGGAGCCAGGGAAGGGGAGGGGCAGCCAGACGCCGGATGCCCCAACCCCTTCCCGAGGATGTAATCAGAGCGCCCGCCGTTCCACACAGTGAGCACTCTGATGACGTCCTTCCAGCGCAGTGTCCGGACATGCTGCATCCCAAAGGAGCGGGATATAAATAAAATTTTATTATTATTATTATTATTTCAGTGCCCTTTCTGGTGCTTCAGGAAGGAGTGCTATTTTAGCACTCCTTCCAGGGCTGGCAGAGGGTGGATTGGGGTCGAGGCATGGGGCTGCCTTGGTCCCAATCCTCCGCTTCTCAGGGTGGCCCATGGCCACCTGTCTGCAAAGCCGCTTTCTCTCTGAAGAGTCTAAACTGTCTCCTCTCAGTCTAAGATGGAGTAACAGTCTCCTCCTGCTATACCTAAACCATCACCAATTTGGATAGGATTTATTTATTTATCTATTTATTTATTACAGTCATTATTATTTGTTTTTAAATGACAAACTGCATGTTTGTCATTTTTTGGAGTAAGTATTTATTCTTTAGGAAGGCATAGTTAGAATAAATAGTTGACCCACACTTTTGCTGTTTCTGCTGATGAAACTTTCATACTTGCTTATTTTTGTGTCCCTTTAAAATGGTTAACACCCTGGGAAACTCAAATTGCACCCCACAAAAACAAATTTATCTCACCACTTGAGGCAAGAGCTATAAAATTGCTTCAAAATTATCCAAAGTCAGTTTTACTTAGCTGTAAGCCTCCTAGCCAATCAAGGGTCCAGAAGCACTTGAAGTTAACCCTTAATATTATTTCTCAGGCAAGAGTGTCTTTCCACATTATTTGATGTTTATAACCATGTTTGTAAAACCTTCCAAGAAATATTGTATTCTTTCAATATCTAAAGATGAAACTGTCAATTCATCTTTAGCATTAGTGGCCTCTCAAATTGTGGTTAATTATTATTATTTAGTCTTAGCAGTTTGCGTTTTATATTACTGTGGGGTCACACAATGTCTATGGTATTTATTAATTCCCCTCAAAGACTATAATATTGTGGGTTGTTCCTTTGAACTGGAACACAAAATTGCAGCAAACAGATTGTGTTCAGGTGATGCTGTTTGGGTTTAAGTGTTGTTTAAACAACTGATTGCATTCAGCAATGATTCAGGCACCATGGAGGAATGGAGCCTGCTAAGTACATTAAAGTAAGGGAGAACAATTCTGAAATAGCTGTTTCCCTGTCCTAGAGAGTTTTATTGTAGGAGAAATGGAGTTCCAGTCTTCTTGCTGTTTAAAGAATATACTTGATGGGAATATACACTGGGAACTGATTTGATTACAGCTTATTTAAAGGTCTTGGTTCTCATCTTTAAAGTCCTGTAAAGCCTGGGGCTGTGTCAGGTAATAAAAGCAGCCTCAAAAATATCAGTTTTGATGATACAATCCATGTAGGACATCATCAGAACCTGGAAAAGACTACAACCCCAAACCTGGAAAGCCTAGTCAGCCACGCTAGGTGGGAGATTCTGGAAGTTGTAAAGTAATGCTGGAGACATCAAAAACTAGTCTGAACTTTCCTTGCAAAGCTGGACTATAACAACAATTCCTCCATCTGCTCTGCATGGAACTCTCAAACAAGTTGCCCAGATTGATAAAACTAATTCTCTAATGGAGTTCCTATAGAAGTTCTCTTCTATGTTTCTCTTTTGCTACATTGATGTCCTGCCAGAATGCTGTATAAACCATTTCATAGTGGATTCCACCCAAAACTTCCCCACAAACCCAATTTACTGTTAAGCAGTTGTTAGGATTGAATAAGAGCCTATTCATCTGTTGATCATGAAGATGTCTCTTGATGTTCCTAGCTTCTTCTGTGAGTGGTCACCATCATGACATTAAGAAAAAGGACCCCTGGTGCAAATCACCCTTGTGCTGGAGGTCTCTCAAGGGGGATGGGAACATCAGGCATCTGCTTGTTGATTGACAGGTAACAGGCCCCCATAGATCTCAGTGGCCACTGCCCAGTAAGTGGGATTTGGGGGATTTTCACAGTCCCTACATAACTCTTAAACTAGCCCTTAAACTAAGGGCTATGTAGGGGGTGAATTTGTAGTAATTACAAATGTGTTATGTAACTGTGTGATGTGTGGGCAAGGTGACCAGGCATGGGTGGAGTAAGAAAGTGCACACATATCAAAAAGGATGAAAGTAAAGCAAAGAAACTGATGACTGTGTTAGTTTAACTCCAGTATGATAACTTTGCCTAATTTTAAACCAGAAAAGCTGACAAACATATACAAATGTCTTATTCAAAACCTTCAAAGACTGATTCTTTTTGATGCTCCTTTGAGGGGAAGCACCAAATTGCTGCCACTGCCATCATTTCCCCACCCAGGCAGTCAAAAAGGCTAGAAGTAATACTGTGACAGAGACTTACATTGATCCATGGATAAGTCAACCTCCTTTTTGGGTCAATTTTTCAACTAAAATTTCTGGACATATACATGAGTATATGCAGTAATTTCCCAATCTTTAAACAAATGTTTCCCATTTAGGTAGATCCTGTACTCCTTTTTAAAAATGAAACTGTAGGTTGCTTATAAATCCTTTAATATTGGCCTTTGTGAGAGATTATTATTCTAGGAACTCCAAAGCAAAATAGTGGTAAAATGTATAATAGTATTGCTCTGACTGATCCCATCGATACATGGCAATTTTCCATTATAAACCCCCTCTGTTTCAAAGTTTATATCCTGGCCATAAAAGTTTCCCCTGAGCTAAAAGTTGGCATAAAAGATCTTATCACTGAAATGAATCATTTTAGAAAACTAGATAACAGCTTGCAGTACATTTATGGGGTCTTTTTTCATCCCAAGAGACCAGACTTCTCCCCAAGCAATATACTGGGATTACATTATCTACAATTGAAAAGCAGCATCTGTTTAATACCCATGCTAACCAGCAGATCAAAAGATCTTGTTATGTTTGGAAGAAGCAAAACTCAAGCCTGCAAAAATGTGCTCTATAAAAATGAACCACAGTTTCACCAGGGTGGTTCAGCATGGTTGCTGATAAGTCTTCTTAGGTGTCATTCACATTATGATTTACAACGAATTGCTGATCACTGTATATGTGCCTCGTCCTCACTTGGAATGATTTCAAAAGTGACTTTAATCATTTGGAATCATTTTGAACTGCAGCGAATCCAAAAGAATCACACTTTTTGAACAGTAGTTTTCTGGCGGTTCTTTTGAAAAAAAAAAGTCGATTCAGGAACATGTTCAACAAATGTGAATGATGGACCTGAATAGAATTGAATTGTAGAGGAGCCGCTCAGCTGCTTGGCAGCAGTGGAGGCTGTTGGTACTTGGGTTGGTTTGCTGGTTTCCCCAGCCCAGCCCTGGTGCTCTGGGGGCCCAGTCCCAGTGGTCCAGTGTTCTGGGGGCACAGGGTGAAGGCTGACCATGGTGGCACTTGCTGGCTTCCCCCAGCCCAGCCCCGGTGCTTTGGGGGCTGCATTGCCTCTCTGGTGTTCTGGGGATGTGTGGGGGGGAAGGCTGGCTGCGATGGCCTCAGATGCTGGGCCTGCAGCAGGCAGGAGGGCCCCCAGGAGAGGCACAAAGTGCACATGCAAGACAGAAGAGCCCCAGGGGCTCTTTGTTGCCAGCAGGCACACTGGGCCTCCCCGGCTGCAGCCAATCTCCCAGCTGTGCATGGCCTAGCTGGGCTCTTGGGCTCCTCCTCCTCCTCCAGCTTATTCCATGTCACTAGTGGGAATGACATGGAATTAGGACATTTCACTTCCATAGTGGGAACAACTTATTGGCCTCAATCAAATCGGCAACCCGGTATCAACACGATTCGCAAATTGGATTAAATGTAAGTGGGAATGAGCCCTTACTGTTGCTTAGCTCTGTGTGATTCCAAAACAAATGGTAAGAATCATAGCCCCAAAATATCAGAGCTGTGCTTCCATTTTCACAGGGAATTTTTTTGCGTAGGTTTGGTGCTCTTGAGGGATGGGTGGAAGAGGAAAAAAGAGAGAGTTATAAATGGCTGTGGAACAGAAATTATAATGCCTTTATTTGTTCTATTTTCATCTGAGTCTTACTCATAAAAATATTTTTTTTGTCAAACCACAAAACAATTTTGAAAGTTAATTAATTTTGCCATCTGTTAAGATGCTTAAGTACTGTAATATAATGGGCTTGATGAGAACATTGGATTAGGATCCAGGCCCAGTAGGATAGTTGGTATGAAAAACCTCAGTCATAGTGGATATAGTTACACTTAGAAATGTTAGTCATAACTAATAGTCTACTCTAGGTATGACTATATCTGGATATAATCTATAGTATGGGAATAATAAACTAAAATGGTGTATTTTATCATTGGGTTGGGAGGGGCATTGTCCCTGAGTCATCAAGCACCTGCCCAGTCTGCATTCCATCAAATGGAAATGTAACCCATCACTTTGCACATTTCCCCCTTTAGCATGTTGGGAACTGTGAGAGATAGTACTGGATCTCTCTAGCAGAATAATCTGACTGGTAAGGCAGAAGCTGAACAACAATTAGTCCCATGCCCAATCCTATCAACACAGGGGTTTTGCCTAGAAGAAACAAAGGAAGAGGAAATGGTTGCAGAAAGAGACCATTGTAGCAAAGCAAAGAAACAAAAAGTCTGCAAACATGCAAATTAGCAATTAGTATAGCTGTACAAAAGTTGCTAACTCTAAGGCAGCAAGAGACCGAGAAGGTAGCTTTCACTTTAGGAATTCCTGTGTGGTTTTGGACAGCAGTTTAAAAGAGCATCACACTCAGTCACAACTGGCTGAATTATACATGTTGCTTTTTATCAAATGAAAATTGGCTGAGCAAGATTACCAGGTGAAATAAGGTGAACACCTGCTGAAATTCCTTCTTCTACACAACCATTAAAGGGTCAGGAGCTCTGTCTGTTATTTTACCTAGTAATCCTATGACTGAGACAAATCAGGAGCCATTCCAGGGGTCAGGCAACTAAATCCTTTGTATTTGTACTTGTTTGGTTGGGAGCAAATCCTAACCAGGACTGAGGCACAATATGGTTAGCCTGCCTACCTTGAGGCAGTGGGGGAAAAGACACACCTTTAGGAGACCATTCTAATTTACACATGCTTAAGCATTGCCCCCCATCCCAACCAGACCTTTAATTTGAAGAAAGAGCTCATTGGGAGGCTCTTTGGTAGCTCCCACACTGTGATAAACAGGATTTTTCCTCCCTTGTCAAAATCTGCATGATGCTATGTATGACCAAATTCACTCCAATGAGCAAATCCATGGCAAGGATCCTGAAGTGATGGCATGCATATGTATGATCTTGTTCATAAGAGACAACAAGTTTAAAGCCAATGTATCATTAGTGAAGTAAAACTCCCCACAGTTGCACTTGTGCTGGATTACAGCTTTATGCAAGTGGTTATGAAAAGCAATTGTGTAAGTGGATATGCAAGAGATTGTGCAACTCCTTGAGTAGACACTTGAGCAATAACATTGTATTGGATACCTCCTTCCACTAATTCTAAAATTATGCAACCATTTATTTTTGTACTAGTGCATTCATACATTAGTGCATGGCCACACACACCCCTATAAACATTGTGGCATCGTTCAGAAACATAAAATATGCATAAAGATCTGAAGAAAGGACTACCTAGGATGCCAAGTATTACATTATATCTGGGCAGGTTTATCAAATTTTATTTTGTTTAGATGAATGAGATTGGATTGCAATAATGTCTGTGGAGCCAGATGGACCAGCAAACTCAGTTCTGCATGCTTGATTTTGGGAAGCATTGCTAACACATAGCAAGTCTGAATGCAAAGGACTTGTGTGTGTTTTTACATATGTGCATGAGAAAGGAAGACAAGTGTGATGCAAAATGCTAATGCATGATTTAACCATTTTTCATTTTACTATCAGAGGGAGATGTATAAATTAAACTATCAGTCTTTCAAACTATTTGGTTATTAGTAAGAATAACCAAAGAATTCCAGTAAGAATTCCAGGCTTGCCTTCTAGGAATCTGAGTGTTCAGCAGTTTTCTTTTGTAACCTTTACTGAAAAAAAGAGTAGAGATAAAATGGTTTCTTAGAGGTACTCTTTTAAATAGATGTGAATGTTATGTGTCTCTCATCAGGTAGATTTCCTGAGTTATTCTGAGGGAAGTAAAAAAGAAAATGACATTTCTCCAGAGAGGTCTTACATGATTTCACATTAATCTGAGGATTTGGAGGTTCTTCTTCAGATGACAGGGAAATCAAGCAAATTTCAATAAGATGAATAACACTAAGAAGCATTTTGCACATTCCTGAGGTAACATCTTTCTGTGTCTGATGTTTTGTTTTTGTTCTGCAACTGTACTAATAATGCAATGGCTACTACTTTTCTTACTTGGCCTGGAAAAAGTCTCCGCATAACTGAAAAGTATGATTCTGTTCTAGAAGTTTGAACAGTAAGACACACTATCCACTTTGTTTTTTTCTGGGCTTCTGTGGGATTACTATGGCCTCTATAGCCATACCTATGCAAGCTGAGATCCCAGATCAGCTACTTAGGTTTCCTCTTTACAGCAGAAAGAATGCAGTTTGACAATTTTACTGCTATGGCTTTATGCTGTGGAGTACTGTGATTTGTTTATCTGACAGAGAGCTCAATATCTCACCAAACTACGAATCCCAGAATTCCATAGTATTAAAGCCTTGGCAATTAAAGTGGTGTCAAGCTACATTATTTCTGCAGTGCATCCTTCTGCATTCTTCTCCCACCAGCAATCTCTGATGTGCCATCTAGAAGCAGAATCCCTGTTGCAATTCCTCTTCACACCAGAGATACATGGTGGGAGGAAGATGGAAACGTCAGTCTGCTACATCCCAATCAACAGGACGACAGACCTCCATTGCTTTGGTTATTAGGGTAGGATTAGAGGGCTTTTACAATCATTATAATAGTGCCATGATTGTGAATACCTAGACTTTCAGCCTTATCTCATGAGAAAACAAAGTGGAAACAGAGCTGGAGATTAGCAACTTTCTCCGTGTCTTACTGCATGATGTTGTAGCTTTTCAGTTTGGTTGTAAAAGACAGTTGTAAAAGTGTGCCTTTTGTTGAACAGATTTTTCCAACTAGGAAAAAAAAAAAGGTTTACTTTGACAACTGTCTCCCATGGGAAGAGAACTGAAGGACTACAACCTTATGTGGTAAGACACAGAGAAAGAAGCTAATCTCCAGCTCTGTTTTTGCTTTGTTTTCTCATGCGATAAGGCAGTTTCTCTATACCTATCAGTTAGGGATCTGTAACTCTATGTAACCAATACTGAATTCCAGCAGCAGTCATATCCCAATTTTGGGATATTACCGTGGGTTAGATGTATGTGGCAATTTAATCCAGATCATTTGTGGTAAGAAATTACCAAATGTATTAAAAAGTTCTATTTGGGATGGGGATACTAAAATTTAGATGTGAGAGTGAGTGAAACTGACATGTTTCATATATCTAGGTCCAGGGCTTTGAGTGTTACGTATTAAAAGCCTGGCTTTAGATTTTGGTGTGTTAAACCATACTAAGGCTGAATTGGGGTTGCCACCCAACCCCCAAGATTCTCCTCATCTTTAATCATTTATCCTTAAGATAAATGGCAGATAGAGCCAAAACACACTGCACAAATAATCCAGTTTAAGACTGCTTTAACTGTCCTGACTCAATGCTAGGGAAGTCTGGGAACTGTAGTTTTGTGAGACATATAGCCTTCTCTCTCAGAGTACTCTGGTGCCACAACAAACAATACTTCACAGAATTCTATAGCACTATGCCATGGCAGTTAAAGCAGTCTCAAACTGGATTATTTTTGCAGTGTGTTTTGGACCACAGTCCTCTGCATTCTGAGAATATCTGCACCTATTGTATTCAGTTAATGTGACTAGGTGAGGATTTGCTTCTATTCATTTCTGAAGAACTTATGAACATTTACAAGTTTCTTCATATGTGAGATGGAAAGAACTTGAAGTTTAAAAAATTGATGCTGCAAGAAAGTAATCTGATAGTACATCTCATACTGACCATATCATAAAGCTACTTGCTTGAGGAGTCTTTGAAATCATTATTTCAGTTGATGAGGAGAGTTTTGCCATTTCTTGGCTTTATCCATGGTGTGGCCATATTAGCCTGTTGCAGCAAAAAAGAAACAACAAACAACAACAAACAGCAGCAAAAACCAACAAAACAAAAAACAACCCCCACCCCCCAAAAGAAAAACAGCTTTGTGGCACTGAAAAGTCCAACTAGTCCATTTGGCATCTATGGCTAGGCGCCTATGAAAGCTTTTTTGCCAAATAAATCTTGATAGTCTTTTTAAGGAGAAGTAGGCAGTGTGGCATAGTGGTTTGAGCATTGGATTATGACCAGAACTCAAATCCTCGTTCAGCCATGGAAACCCACTGGGTTGCCTTGGGCAAGTCATGCATTCTCAGTCTCAAAACATCTCAAAACCTTAAGACATCCTGCCTTAGGGTCATCATAGGTCAGAAATGACTCAAAGATGAAAATCATCATCTTCATCATCATCATCATCATCAAGAACAATAATAAAGTATCTTTATGACAATCTAATTCTTTTTTGCATTTTTGGAATTCAAATTAGTTACAGAAGTGTGGTTAAATTCTTCTAACTGTTTGGCAGTCCAATATAATAGTTAGCAGTAGTTTTATGTATCTTCAGATAAGCAGAATTTTCAAACAAGTTACTTTTTGGATTACAACTGCCCCAGTGCCCCAGTCAGCAATAGCTATGATGGTTGGGGCATCTTGGCAATTGTAGGCCAACAAAGTGCCTTTACAGACTGCCAGAAATAATGCAGTTTGAGGCCACATTAACTGTCCTGGTTCAGTGATAGGGAACCATGGGAATTGTATTTTTTTCTGGGACATTGAGCCTTCTCTGTCAGAGAGCTCTGGTGCCACAATAAACTACAGTTCCCATGATTCCTTAGCACTGAGCCAGGACAGTTAAAGTGGCCTCAAGTTGCATTATTTCTGGCAGTCTGTAAAGGCCCAAAGACAACTTTTTCAACCTATGGATAACTCATTACTTCCTGAATGTTCAACTCTACCCACTCATTCTACCTATCTACTAAGCCTGTTGCATTCTCTTTTTCATATTATGGAACTATATTCTAAGCAAATTAATTTTCTTCCACATACGTCTTTTCAAAAATATGCTGCTTGAATCTGTTCTGTTCTGGATATTGTATTTTCAATCTAGCTGCAGTTCTTCATGTGATAGTGAACATTTTTGATTCACGTTTTGCTTTCAATCCCATTGTGGAGAACAGCAGGATATAAATCCTATAAATAAATAAATAAATAAATAAATATTGGTTTTTAGAAGGAACACCTATTTTTAGGTACACACACCTGAGGACTGAGATCCACTGTGTCCAATCAATGGAGGACATCCATGGAGAAAGGATGTCAGAGATAGACAGAGAACACCTTTCTCATAATGGCATTGGTGTCATTCTGGCATCAGGTGAAAAGATAGCTTTTTATTAAGGCCTTTGGGGTCTAATGAGTTTCATGCAAATCTGAACAGGTGCGTGGCTTTAAATTGTCTTAAATTGTCTAAACTTTCTTCAGACTGTTTTGTTTTAACATTAAAATAGTTGCATATACCTTTCATCTGTTTAAATTATTTTTAAATGTTTTAACATGGTTAAATTGCTTTCATTGTATCATGTCTATAGATCTTTAGATATATAAACATTTAAATTAATTAATAAGAAAACAAACAAAGGATAGGCCTATGGATGGGAACTAATTTTTCTGTAGAACCACTTTGAGAAGGTGGTTATAGATGGAGGGCCAAGACCACAGTGTATCTAACCTAACCTAATCTGTCTGTCAGTAAATCTAGTCTCCTTAGCAAATGCCCTTTATTTGCCTCTGCAGAGATCAGATGATATTGGTCATGAGCCAAATTTAACTCAAGACCTTTATTTACTGATCTTTATTCTAGAGTAGCAGATTTTTACAATCTGCATCTCTTCCAACTATAGTCTGAGCATTCCTACAAAAATAAGAGGAGAAATCTGAAGGTGTAGTGTTATATCTGGGTTTTTTTTTTGGTTCTTGTTTCTTTAAAGAGAGGAACTCATGAATATCGGAGCAAATTCATCACCAATAGGGCTGCATAAATAGTTTTGTCCAAACCTGCTTTGTTTTCTCTTCCTTTTTTTTCCCAAAGAAAGTTTTTTTCAGGTTGCAATGAAGGAAAAGATCCCGCAGGGGGTGCTCCAGAATGAGATTTTGCTGCATGTAGTTGCAGCTCACCCTTTACTCATTCCCACAAAATTAAAATGAAATTAAAACAAATTAACATGTATTCATGAGGTGCCCGCTTACATCTGAAATATTTATTTATGGAATGGAATGTCTAACTAGACAAAGAGAGAGAGAGAGAGAGTGAAAGAGAGAGAAATATGAGGGTAAAACTGTAATAGTTTAACACTTGTTCAGATTTTGTTTCCTCTTCAGATTAATTTAGTGGCACTTGCATTCTAATAACAATTATTCACCAGAGCCGGGTGTCTTGCACATTTTTTTCATCCTTCTTTTTGGAAGGTGTCTGGCAGATTTAGGTCAGCCATTTTTCTCCAGTCACTCAGCAAGGAGAATGGGGAGGAAGGGACAAATTGCCAACTTCAATTTCTTCTAATATTTCTACATTACTTCAAACCAGTAGAGGTTTATGCTGCCTAAAGCTAAAGAAAATCTATTAAGCTTGTTGAGGGGGAAAGTCGAAAGGGAGGGCGAAGAGGAAGCATCCGGGATAAGGTCAGGCAAAGACTGGCACAGCAGAGAACCCCGATTTCTTTTGCTGTCAGGGACTGGTTTATCCTTGAGATGTGGATGAGTTGTGTTCCTGTCTTTTGATCTCTGCTGGCTTCTTTTGCCTGAAGCATTTTTTTTCTAGTCAGGAATCCCACATTGAAAACAAACTTTTGCCTTCCCTTCCCAGCCAGACTGAGCTAAATCTTCAATCAGGAAAAAGTTGGTGGTGATGGTGGTTGGCCTACCCTATGGCACAGGAAGGTAAAGGGATGCCTCAGGAGGTGGACTGTAGGCTTCACATATGGACAGCAAAGCAACAAACAGAAGAAATTAATGTGAAGCACTGGGAAATTCTCCTGCTCAGGTTTTAGGGAAAGAAAAGGGCCAGAGCCATTTCCTATCCTCCAACATTTCACAGATGAAAACCAGGGCAGATTTGGCTAAGCAACATCAAGATGGCAAAAAGTATTAATGAGGAGGAACAGACAAACTAGGAGAAACTGCAGCAGTTTGCTTTTGCTTGAGCCTGCAGGAAAGGGGAGAGCCAGCATAATGCAGTGGTTTGAGTGTTGGACTAGGATTCTGGAGATCAGGGTTTGATTCCCTGCTTGGTCATGGAAACCCATTGGGTGACTTGGTTAATCACGCATTCCCAGCTCCAGTAAACCCTATGATAGGTTCCCCTTAGGATTGCCATAAGTCAGAAATGACTTGAAGGCACACAACAACAACCAGAAAGGGCAAGATTTTTGCCTCCCCTCTCTTCTCCACCATGATGACTTCAGCACAAACTGCTTTTGTAGTTGGAACTTGGTTTGCAGCAACTTGAATGAACTGAGGACCAAGGGGGAAAGGGAGAAGAGGGGAGAGAACAGGATATTTTAAAAGCAGCTGAAAAAGTGGGATGTGAGAGGATTAATTGGGACTGTCTTGGCCAAACTACAACATATGGAGGGTATGTGAGTGGGGAAAACATACCACTGCTACTTCTTAGTATTTCCACTTTGTGCTAATAGTCTCCATGAGAGAAGAGATGTAGGCAGATGAGGAACACAGTGGTGATTGGTGGCTCTTGTTCCAGTGTGTGTTTGTATGTGTGTGTGTGTGTATCTGTTCTGGGTTTTAGTCCATAATTTTAGAAGAACTTTCCAAACAGCTGAACCTACTTCAGAGATGTGGTTCCATACCTTCAAAATTTAGACTAAAATTTAGAACAGATTTAACATTCACCTGTCAGTGGAGTGACACCTAGCTTGGTGAAATCCTCTCCAACCACTTTGATCTGTGTTTAAGGCAGGCTGATGGGGCTTCTTTGACTGCAGCAAGACTAGTGCCAGAGGGGAGGATTTGTGATATTCTTTATTAGTATTTTTAATTTTGACTTTGCTCTGTATTTAAATACTGGACTTTGTTTACTAAAATGTTGAATTCATTATCTGTATGATGGTTTCTTCTTCTTCTTTTTAAAAATAATGTTTTATAAAATGCTCCTCCACATTGAATGTAATATATTTGACACATTTGTTATGAAGGATGATGACTTCCATGTCGACAGGGGCAGCGAATCCACTTCATGTTTTAGGGGCTAGCTGAGGTGATGAATGCTATCCTGCTCAATTCGGTTCAGCACCGTAGATAGCTCACCAATAGTAGATATAACACTGGTTCAAAAAACAGTGGGCCCTCCACATTCACTGGGGTTAGGGGTGCAGGACCCATATGAAAATGGAAAAACCACAAATAAAAAAACAACTGTTTTTTTAACCTGAGAGTACACCTCTTTAGGAATCTCTAAGTCCTCCAGCGCAATTCTATGGTCAACAGCTGGCAGAAATTGATTATCGAATCACGCTGGAGGACCTACAAATGCTTAGAGAAACATTTTCTCTAGGACTTTCAGCATTATTCTATGGTCAATTTCTAGCAGTCATGCTGGAAGACCTAGCGATTCCTTGAGATATGTTAAACAAATCTGCAGATAATCAAATCTGCAAAAGTCAATGTGGCAAAAGTGGAGGACCATCTGTAGTAAGTCTGTATCCATTTATGGTGCATTTCTTTGGCCACAATCTGCTGTAGGAAAGCACCCTTTGCAAACAAACAAACAATTGTAAGAATTTTGTGTTGCTGTTATTCATTTTAACAAAACTTACATGGTTCAGTGGCTCCATTCTTTTCTGTATTTTTGTTTGTGTGTGTATGTCTCTGTGTGAGAATGCCACTTGGATTTTCTGCCTTGGTCATCAAAATGTCATGAGCTATCCCTGTAAACTGTATTTACTCAGCTGTAGTCTTTACCTGGTTGGCTCTTGCATATTTTGTGACTCTTCAGATTTTCTGAAGTACAACACCCCAGTTACCACAGTCAATGGGTAAGGAATGATGGGATATGCTATTCAGCAACATTTGGCCCTGCATTCTCTATCCCTTTATATATTTTCCTGGTTCTGTCTCCAAAATATATGGTCATTTCTATGAGTGTATAGATTCCTCTGTAATATGGGAGAAGAGACTGGGTTTCCTCCTCCTCTTGGAAGATATTTTAAAAATGTTGGTTCTTTGATCAGTGATACTGACTGTGACTACAAGCACACATGAAGACATTACCCTGCAATCACCACTGCAGTTACCTTGCTCCAAAGCATTAATGTCCCAAATTGTCCTCTGGAGAAACCTTAGTGACAAAAGCCCATGTTTCATTAAGATGCCAGGGAGGCTGATGTGACAAGGCCTATTAATCATGCAGCTTTAGGGTACAAAATGAATACCATCTGTGGACAGAGGGTAAAGCCATATAAAAGTTTTAAAAGCATGTCTGGGACTTCTTTCTTCTTCTTTGTAAACATTTTGCTCAGGCAGAAGTGATCTGAATTCCTGACTACCATCAATTAGATCAGAGGCAGCATTTATGTCTTTCTGTGTCACAGAAACACAGACCTGGAAGGAATGGTTCTGTCTGTGAAGCCCATCTCTTCCGTAAGTCAAGTTGAGGCCGTTGCCTTAGTTGACAGGTTGGGAGAGGTAAGTAAATTGCATTTCCTGCCCATTTACTGCTAAGCTGCCTCCAGACTTGAGGAAACACTGAAGTTACTTGGTTTGCCCTAGAAAGGAATTTTCATCCCTCACACTTCATCTTCTACAATTAAGGAGATTATTGTATTTAAAATAACATGACTTATCCCCAATTGAATACAGTTGCATTTCAGATTAATACCTGGTATTATCGCACTTCAATGTCCACTGCAGCTGCCAGGCAACTGCAACCTGGCTGAAGCCAGGTCCTAGCTGCACTTATCCGTCCGCTTTTCAAAACGAGCAAGCTCCCATTTTTGAAAAGTGGCCAGATAAGCATGGCTGCAGCTGGGTTGCAGTTGCTTGGCAGCAGCAGCACCAATTTAAATGTAATAATACTAGGATAACCTGAAATGCGACTGTATCCCATTAGGGATAAGTCGTGTTTTTTTAATGTGATAATCTCCTAACTATACAAGATAAGGCACCACACCTAACACTGTTACAATGGTAAAGTAATTTATTTATACTTTAGTTGTTGGAAAAAAGGACTGCAAATAGCTAGTTCTTCATAACCAGTTCTTTGTAATTAGAATATTATAGGGGACCCTGTCAAAAACCTTATTGAAATTGAGATATATTGCAACCACAGCACTCAATTGTTCAACCAAGCTTGTAACAAGAGAGACAGAGGTCATTCAGATATTGATTTTTTTTAGTACAATGAAGTGAATAATCTCATTCACACATTCTGGGTTTATTGTTCACACTATTTTTTTTATTGGAACCACATTTCTGCGCATCTCTCCATGTTCTGTTGCTCATTAATGCTCGCCAGCCCTGCACTTTCCACCCAAGGCTGCTGGCAATCCCTGTGAGAAACTGTCTGCAGCCAGGAATCTCAAGGTGATGGAGGTGGCAGCAGCAGCAGCAATGTCTCCTGCTTCTTCCTGGAGAATGGAGGGGAGGACAAGAGAGGGAGAGTCCTCCTCTCCCCTCACAGGAGGGAAAGATGCAACAGGACATGCAGAGTTTAATCCTGGGTCTATTAGCTTTGGTTATTTATGCTTCTGATTATGTAAATCTTAAAAAAAAAGCTCAGAAAAACCGCTGTACTGATTATCCCAGGTTAAGTGGTGCAGTGGTTAAATGCCTGTACTGCAGCCACTCACTCACAAACCACAATGTTGCGAGTTCAATATCAGCCAAGGGCTCAAGCTCGACTTAGCCTGGCATCCTTCCAAGGTTGTTAAAATGAAGACCCAGCTTGTTGGGGGCAACTAGTTTATACATTGTAAACTGCCTGGGGAGTGCTTAAGTGCACTGATAAACAGTATAGAAATGTACTTGTTGTTGTACTTGCTAAGTGGGGTTTTTGGCAGCTCCTTCAAACTTAATTGGGTGCATTTGGGATGCCTGTGAACAATGGAGATTCAACCCAGATTCATCCTGGATTATTTCCACTGTCTGAATAATCCCAGAGACAGAGACAAAGAGAGAGAGAGGCTGCTGCCATACTACAGAATTAATGCAGGTTGACCACTTTAATTGCCATGGCTTCATCCTATGGAAATATGGGATTTATAGTTTGCTGTGGCACTACAGCTCACTGATAGAGAAGGTTAAATATCTCACAAAACTACAAATCCCACAATTCCACAACATTGAGCCATGGCAGTTAAAGCACTGTCAAACTGCATTAATTCTGTAGCATCGATGCAGAGAGAATAAAGATTACTTTGGCATGATTTATTTTGAGAACCTCTCCTGGTTCGTAGTAATCACAGCATTCTAAGTTGCACAGACTACTGCTTAATGATCTATTCTAGAAGCTTTCCAGGTATTGACTTTAAGAAGACTGGCTGGTAGTTGCCCAGGTCCTTTTTTTGTTTGCTCTTTTTGAAGGTGGATACAATAATTCCCTTCCTCCAGTCTGCTGAGAGCTCTCTTGTTCTTCAAGAAATCTCAAATACAATCAACAGTGGTTCTGAGATTAAATCTTCAAATTCCTCTAGTACTCGTGGTTGCAGTTCATCTGGCCCTGGAGATTGGAATCAATTTAGACTAGATTCATATTCCTGTACTACTTCATCATCTGTTATAGGCTATAGTCTCCTTACTCAATCCTTTTTTTATATTTTTATCAGATATGGCACTGTTTTCCTTTTAGGGAAAACCTGAGGCAAAGAAGCTGTTGAAAAGTTCTGCCTTCCCTCTGTCCTCTCTTAAGTTTTCTCCATACAATGGCCCTACCATCCTCAGTGAGTACTATCCATGTCCCACCATCACCCTGTAAATAGTACATTGGACATCTGATGGTGGAAGGAGCTTGGTATGAAGTGGACGAAGTGTTGTGTACTTACCAACTATGGTTATCATTACCTATGGTGTCATGTACTGGCTGACCTTAGTTCAGAAATCCAAGCTTCAGTGCAAAAACAGAAAGCATTATTCAGAAAACTAAAGTAGTTCATTGCATGACAATATTGTTAGAACTAAACTTATTTCGGTTACACAATATATTAAAAGCACAGAACAATTCAAACCCTTTTGTCCACTCAAATCCCATTTGCCCCCATTTCAAAACATCCCTCTTTCCAGGACAGTCCCATTATCTCTCTTTGTAGTAGGCATTCCCATGGGACTGAACGTGGCAGCTCCCAATGCATATTACCTCCCCTTCACATCTGCTCATTACACAACTCCAAGAAAGATAAACATCCTTTCCACCCAAAGGTATAACATAATCCATATTTAGTGCAGCATGTAGTCTAGCTAATGGAACGGTCATGCTGTATCTGAGAAAAAAACAGTCAGTTCCCTTCTATATGTTTAATGGAAAGGGGGCAGCATATGCACATCTTGCTTACATCACATTCACTCACTCTCTGAGAGCTACCATTGTTGGGCAGAAACAACTGGGTATGTTCCAGTGACAGAGTTACTAAAGGAAGATGCACATGTATCCAGGCTAGAAAAGCCCTTCCAGAATTTTAAAATTGCTGGATTTCATTTTGAATTCAGCTTGTAAGGCAGTGCCATTCATGTGCCTCTGCTGAGTCTTTCTTCAGGTATTCCTGCTACAGGTGTAATCATGATAGACAAAAGGTGAGAAAGGCACAAAAGAACTGACAGTTATCAAAGTATTAATAGTGGCATCTGTAACCTAATACAAACTCCATGGTGGATCAGAATACCATTATTATAGAACAGGATTTTTTAAGTGACACTGAGTTGCTGACACTGAAAAAGTGAGCAGGTTGTCAATGAACTCCAAATATAATTTGCAATGTATTTTTATTACATACGTTCATGATATGGATGATCTCTGATACCATTGGTAGTCAGAATCCAAGATAGTTTCTGGTTGTGTAAGGCTAAAATGCATGTAATGTGGGAGACATTTGATCAGTTTCCTGATTTTTTTTTAATTTTAGGCAGGGTGGTAAGGTTCTGATTTTGATCACTGTTGTGGGAGGAGACATTTAACCTTCAATGACATACAATTTGTATGATCTAAGTCCTCCTTCTGAGACTCCTACTAGCTTACTTGGGGATAAAAGACAGGGATAATGTAGATTTTCCTCTCTCCCTCTTTCTAATACATTACTAAGAGAGGATAAGTTAGACTCAGAAAACAGTACCAGAAGTGAATGTGTAAATTGCCCCTCTCTTAGGATGCTGCTTTAATCAAAATTGGACCCCTGCTTTAAGTGGAAGAAAAGGCTCATCATCAACAACAAACAAAACAGTAGTTTGTACAGCACTTTTGATAGAGTTTGGAATTAATGGCTGAGATCCTGCATCAGGAGGCTTAACAGGGTGTAGCCACCCTGCAGAATTAAAGGAATGTGACACCACTTTAACTGCCATGATGCTATTCTACAGAATCCTGGGATTTGTAGCCTGGTCTATCAGAGAGCTGTAGTACCACAGCAAGCAACAATCCCAGGATTCTGTTGGATAGAGTCATGGCATCAAAATGGCTTTAATTCTGCAGTGTGACTACATTAATAGCTTTAGAGAACAAACTACATTTATGTCTCACCATACTACCTAAAAAAGCCCCTGCCTTTAAAGCTGCACAGCACCCCCAAAACAGTCATCTCAATGTTGCTGGTTGGGGGAATGAGCAATGATGCATCCTGCCTTCTTCCTGTAGGTGCTTGCACTTGCCAGCTTCAGGGACCCCTTTGAAAGGAAATGGTAAGGTTGGAGCTATAATTGGGTGTAAAAAAAATCATTCATCTTAAATTAATCTCCATGTCAACTCAGAAGTAAATTCTTTTGAACTCATTTTTTATACAATGCTGAACACTTGGACAATGAAGTGGAAAGTTTTCCTCAACCTTCCTCTGTGCCACTCCTGCTTTTGTCATGAACCAAGGTTCTCTGTTGTTCTTTTGATCCAGAGAGAAATTTAGCCACCCTAGACTATAGGATTTTCAACAAAGACATGCAGGAAACCAGATCTGGGTTTAGACACCAAGTATGTAACATTTATTAAGACATAACAAATACGACAATAAGAAATAAGAAGAATTCTTTCACGCACACACATTCATACTCACAAAACATGGCCCCTTCGCTGGATGATGGATCAATTCATCCCTGAAGGGTTGGGAGTCCTGCTTCCACAGATCAGGAACACACTGCTGGTTGGGAAAATCTCATCTTTTAAGGTC
>CM034701.1:138261490-138281610 GCA_020142125.1 Phrynosoma platyrhinos | reverse complement strand
ACATTGTCCCCATCTTCAAAAAGGGGAAAAAAGAGGATCCCAACACCTGTAGCCCAGTTAGTCTGACATGAATACCAGGAAAGATTCTAGAACAATTCATTAAACAGAGAATCTGTGAATATTTAGAAGGGAATGCCATAATCACTAAAAATCAACATGGGATTCTCAAAAACAAGTCATGCCAGACTAATCTGATCTCTTTTAATTACCAGCTTGCTAATGAAGGGAATGCAGTGGACATGACATATCTTGATTTCAGTAAGACTGTTGACAAGGTCTCCCATGATATTCTTGCAAACAAGATAGTAAAATGTGGGCTAGACAATACAACTGTTAGGTGGATTAGTAACTGGTTGATTGACTGAACCAAAAGGGTGCTCAGCAATGGCTCCTCTTCATCCTGGAAAGAAGTGACCAGTGGAGTGCCACAGGGTTCTGTCCTGGGCCCAATGCTATTCAACATTTTTATTAATGATTTGGATGAAGGAATAGGGGGCATGCTTCTCGAATTTGCAGATGACACCAAATTAGGAGGAATAGGTAATACCTCAGAGGACAGGATGAAAATTCAAAATGACCTTAATAGATTAGAAAGCTGGGCCAAAGCTACCAAAATGAATTTCAACACAGAGAAATGTAAGGTACTGCACTTAGGGGGAAAAAATTAATAATGAAATGCATAGATATAAGATGAAGGACACCTGGCTTAATGAGACTACATATGAAAGGGATCTAGAAGTCCTAGTAGATCACAAGTTGAACATGAGTCAACAGTGTGATGCCGCAGCTAAAAAGGCCAATGCAATTTTAGGCTGCATTAATAGAAGTATAGTATCCAGATCAAGGGTAGCCAACCCTTCCCCTTTAAGGGCCGAGGGACTTCAGGTCCCAGAAGCCTCAGCCATGTTGGCCAATAGTCCCATGTTGGCCAATAGCTCCTGGGATTCTGGGAGCTGAAGTCCCTCGGCCCTTAAAGGGGAAAGGTTGCCTACCCCTGATCTAGATCAAGGGACGTAATAGCGCCACTGTATTCTGCTTTGGTCAGGCTCTATCTGGAATACTGTGTTCAGTTCTGGGCACCACAATTCAAAAAGGATGTTGAAAAACTGGAGCATTTCCAGAGGAGGGCAACTAAAATGGTGAAGGATTTGGAAACCATGCCCTATGAGGAACGACTTAGGGAATTGGTTATGTTTAGCCTGGAGAAGAGATGGTTAAGAGGGGATATGATAGCCCCATTTAAATTTTTGAAGGGATGTCATATTGAGGAGGGAGCCAGAGAATAGGCCTCAGAACAACAGCTGCAAGCTACAGGAAAAGAGATTCCACCTCAAATTAGGAGGCACTTCCTGACAGTGAGAGCTGTTCGAGAGTGGAACACACTCCTTCAGAGCATGGTGGAGTCTCCTTCTTTGGAAGTCTTTAAACAAAGGCTGGATGGCCATCTGTCGGGGATGCTTTGATTTTGAGTTCCTGGATTGCAGGGGGTTGGACTGGAAGGCCTTTGTGATATCTTCTAACTCTATGATTCTATGATTCTATGAAATCTTGCCAAGAAAACCCCATGATAGGTTTGTCTTAGGATCACCATAAGTTAGAAATGACTTAAAGGCACAACAACAACAACAACAACATGCATATTAACCAAAAGAAATCAAAGTGTCAGTAAGCAGCAAAATACAGGGAGGGGAGGTGGGGAAGAAGCTTAAAACTGGCTGATGAATTAAGCACAGAGCCTGGGTTAAATCACCAGATGATAGATCAAAATGAAACCCTTGCTGAGATGCTGCTGGTTCTGTTTGCCAGCCCACCTGGGTGAGATTGATTGGTGGGTTTTCCCTATGTATTCTAGAACCCAAACTGTGTGGCTTTCTGGAAAAGGAACAGCTCATGGTGTCTAGATCAGCACAACATTTAACAATATAAAAATAACAGAAAGTGCATGGCTGTGGTGGGTTGACCTGGTGACATTGCATTTATATTCTCTCCACTCCTTTTGAGAAAATCATGTTTTTTTTAAATGTCACAATTCTCTCCTAACCCACCTTAAATTTCCATGAATCTAGCATACAGAGGAGAATTTGTAACAGCGTGGCATGACAGCCTGAGCTTACCTGTTCAAAACTTTAAAAAGGAACTAGTTGGAAAGTTACATCATAAAACATTAACAATACATTTTTAAGCAGCTCTCAATGCTTTTATAGTTGGGATGGTCTTCGAACTCAATTTTCAACACAAAATGGCATAAATAAAATAATAACCAATATGACATTTTAGAGAAAATTGGAGTGCAGTGCAAAGGCTGTAATGGAGTGTTCTCTCTCTCACTATCTCTCTTTGGGTGATATCTAAATTTTTTAAGAACTAAAAATAAAATCGCATTAGCTTTCTCTGGAGTATGGCACACAACCCTACTTCATAATCTAGGACAGTTTTCTTCTCTTTTGCAAAGAAAAAGGTATTTAGTAATAAAAGCCCACAGAAAACCAGAATTATATACCATTCCCTTTTCCAAAAAGAAAAAAAAAGAAAGAAAAAAAAGAAAAAAAGAAAAGACCAATGGGATTTGAGGTTTAATTTTTTTTTTTATTATTTCTTGGTTATCTACTGTTTGTGCCCTGATGGGATAAACTTTGTTGCAAAAAAGGTAAAGCAAAAGTGTGAACTTGAAGGCAATTTCTGATACTGCCACATATCATTTAAGGACCCTCTCACACTAGACAGTTATAGCAGAATGATTCCAATGTCACGGCAACATCCTTTGGAAACCTGGAATTTGCAGTTTTGGTGAATCACTTGAGCTCTCAGGCTGAGAATTCTAAATGTCCCCCTTAAACTGCAAATCCCAGAATCCCATAGGATGTTGCCATGACAGTTAAACTGGAATCATAGAGCGAATAGTGTGAAAGTGCCTCAGATCTAAGGACGCTGTATCAGTTCTAAACTAACAATTTGAAGTTCAATCCAGACAAGACAGAGAGGCTTCTGGTCTGTCAAAATGAAATGCTGGGAATAGGGATTCAGCCAGTGATGCATGATTTTACATCCCCCCTCTCCTACCCACAGATGCAGGTTTGCATTGTATCCTGTTTGGTACTGTAAAGTGGGGTTTCTCAAACTTTTTACCTTTGTGACCCCCTATCAATCTACATGTGGATGTTGCATTCCCCCTTAACATAGTATATGAATACATTTTTTGTTTGTGTAGTTTTTTTGTTCACCTTACAGATAACCTATTGATAGCTCCTCTCTCTTTCTCAGTCTTTTTATGCCATGTGCTCCTTCTGTCTTAACACTGACTACTCATGCTCTCTGCTTCATCTCCACATTTCCCTCCCTGCCACCCAAGAAACTCTCTCATGTTTGCCAAGGGGCACACACCTGCATTATTATTATTATTATTATTATTATTATTATTATTATTATTATTATTATTAATTATGTCTTTCTCTCAATATAGTGTCTCAAGGCAGCACACAGCAATTTTAAAACACTGCAGTTCAAAATAATACAAAACAATAAAAATGTATAAATGTAAAAAATTAAAAACAAACAATTTAAAAAGCTAAAACAGTTATGCATTGAAATTTAAAATGTATTAAAAATTCTAAAAACGTACAGACAGGTTAAGCAGGAATTACATAAAAAAGGGAAGGAGATTTTTGCTATGCCTGAGGTTGGAGGAAGTCATGACAGGGGAACACATACAGGGGTTTGTAGGGTCTTTTTAGAAGCCTTGTCTTCCTCCTCCCCGCCCCCCTCAGCCATGTAGCCTGGCCTCTGCATGCTTCAAGCTGGAATTTGCTGGGTTGCTTTTCTTCCATGATGTGCTTCTTGGGCCTAAAGTGAAGGAGTGGAATATCAAAGAAAAGCAACCGAGCAAACCCCTCCCAGCTGAAGATGTGCAAAGGAGGGTGTATAGAGTTTTCTCAGCCTTGTCTTCTTTCTTTCTTTACTCCAAGCTGGGCCTCTGCCCACCTTAAGGTTGCTAAGGGGCATGAACCTACTGCACTAGTGGCGGAAACTTTGGAGAAGCTAAGCAGGAAATGTATTTTAAAAAGGAAAGCTGATTTTTGCCATGTCTGAGGTTGGAAGAAGACATAATGGGGGAAGATGCTAATTGTCACTTTTGCGGGGATCAGTCAGTCTTCAATGGTGCACCCACGCATACGCATACGCACACGCACACAGCGGCTTACCCTTATTTTTCACATTTCCTGTACTTTCAGGCTTTTCTTGCATCTCCCTTTGGAGCCACTATTGTGGTCTCCCTGAGAATCCCACTCCGCAATTTGAGAATCACTGTTGTAAAGTGTTCTATATGGAGATGCCTTTGAAAAGTATCCAGAAACTCTGTGTGACCCAAAGAAATGCAACTTAGCTACAGACTGGACACCTAAAAATCTCTTGTTGCAACAGTTTCATTTAGGCATTGTTTAAAGTGATGGTTATGTCCTCATGCCCTACATGGTCTGTTTGAAAGTTTGCATTCTCCTACATGAACATCCCTGGGCTTTGTGATCTTTGAGAAAAGGTCTTCTTTTCGTCCTGTCACCTTTGTGGGAATTTCTGGTGGAAACACGAGAGGACTTCTTGGTGGCTGCTCCCAGGCTTTGGAGCTTCCTCCCTAAGGAGGTCAGGATGGTACCCTTTTTATTGTCTTTCTGTTGGTGGATAGATTAAATAAAAATAAAAATAAAAAAATCCAAGAAGCATGATCAAACTAATTGTTACCCTTCTGGTCAACATAGGGTTACTCTTCAATTAACTGCATATCATTTTGTATAGCAGGTGCCAGAATGAAATAAGGCTTTTGGTTTCATTAGGTCATTTATGAATTTAATCTCCAATGTTTAATTATTTATGCTAGAAGTGATTTTCATAACAACAACAACAACAACAATAACAACACAAGTTGCCTTTCACGCCTCAGAATAATAATATCTGAAGTTCTACTGTTATATCAAAATAGTTACCTCAGGAAAACAAATATATTTCATTGGGGAAGAAAATAATGAAGTTGTGCTCTGCTATCCTTGTCAGGGAGGGAATGTTAGGGTTTTCATCATTGTCTCCATTTGCTTCCTTTTCTCCAACTGCTTTATAGAGCTGTACAAAACCATCCCAACAATTATTGGAAAAGATAAAATTAGTTTATTAATTGTTAATGTTCACTCTGATATTAGAGAAGAAGTATCTGGAGATTTGAATGGACTTTTCACTGAAGCCTGAAAGATATTTTCCAGTCTACCCGGCTAAAATATTAATATATCCCAGGCCAGAGTAGAAAAGCAGAAAGGAGGTAGGTGGGAGTTCATGCTCATAGGATGAAGACATTTCCATTAAAAATGTAGAAATGATGTGCTTTCCTCCCCATCCATCCCTGAAGCAAAGAGCAAGATGAAAATGTTCCACTAGCAAATCTCAAGTCTACAAGGTAATTTGAGGTTACATACATTTTTGGTCAGAAAGAAGATCCCAATGGTCATTCTTTATGATGTTTATTGTATTTCTCAAACCTTTTCAACTTGCCTCTCCCACCTTTGTTCTTGTTATTGATTTTGTGGTTTTGTGCCTTCAAGTTGTTTCCAACTTGTGGCGACTCTAAAGTGACACTATCACAGGATTTTCTTGGCAAGATTTGTTAAAAGGGGTGTTGCCTTTGCCTTCTTCTGAGTGTGAAAATACCCACAGATGGGTGGGTATTTGAGCCCTGATCTCCAGAGTTCAATGCTGGAACCACTACACCATGCTGGGTTTCATCCCACCTTTAGATCTATTCAAATGTTTAGGCTTTGACTGTGTTGCTTGCGAGTCTACAGGAGGAGGCTAGATGTACAAATAGGTCTGAAGGTGGGATGAGAGCCAGCAAGGTATACTGGTTTTAGCACTCAACTATGACTCTAGAGACCAGGCTTCAAATCTCTGCTCATCCATAGAAACTTACTGGGTAAGCTTGGACAAATCACACTCTTTCAGCTTCAAAGGAGAGCAATGGTAACACTTCCACTGAATAGATCTTGCCTTAGCATAGCCATAAATCATAAATGACTTGAAGGCATATGACAGCAGCAGCAGCAACAACAACAACTGTGTTCTTTCCCTAAGTAACTGAATCCATGCAGGAGCTGGTAACATATTTGGTTATGTATCAGGGCTGTATGTACATTTTTGTAGGCTTCCTCACCATAGACTGCAGTAGGGTATCTGCTAGATCTGTGTTGGTGAACCTATGGCACATGTGCCTGTTAGGGCACACAAAGACATCTCTGAGGGCACTTCGCCACTTCTTCCCTGCCCCCGCGATTGTTACCAATGGCAGCACGTGCATTCAATCATGCCGCCATTAGGGACAGCCCCTACCCTCCTTTCATTCATGCCTACCTGAGGTGGGGAGGACAGACAGCTGGCATTTTGGCCATCCATTGCTGTCTCTGAGCTGAGGGAGCATCAGAGATGGCGGAGCAAGGAGATCTCTGCCCGTTTGCCTCTCCCTCATCATGGGATCCTAAGGTGAAAAGAGTTGCTGGAGAGGAGGGAGGGAGACAGAAACAGTCACTCCTGATTGGTTATTGATTTTTTGATGAGCACACACACAAAAAGTAGCTGGATGGATTGGGGAAAGGAAGATTGGTTTCTCCTGATTGGTCAATCAGGCAGCACATCTCCTTATTCAGTGACCCTTTGTGCCGCCAGAGATCTTTATAGCTGAAATGCCTCAATTACAACTCCCACAATCTCCCCACACAGACACCCCAATGGTCCTTCAGGCTGGGGGATGCTGGGAGTTGTGATAAGATCCTCATTTCACCCCCCTGAGTGATGCTGGGAGTTGTTTGCTCCATGCCTGCTTTATTGGGGGGTGGTGGTTCTTGGAGTTGTTGTTGTTGTGTATCTTGAAATGACCCAGTGAAAACTTCCACAATCCCCCCAGCACATGCACATGCCAGTGGTCCTTCAGGCTGGGGGATGCTGTATTTTATTTATTTACTTTGATTTATATGTGGCTTTTCTCCTATATGGTACTTTAAGTGGCTGAAAAGATTAGTGATTTTGGCTCAGGGTGATCAGACCTGGTCCTCCCTTTCCTGGACCTATCCTCCCTTTCAGCCTCCTGCCCAGCAGGCTGTCTGAAACATCCTCCATTTTGAATCTTGAGCAGGGCTAAGAAGCATGGATTTATTTTATATCTATATGGGTGTTTTTAGCTCAGGGTGACCAAAAATTAAAAATTAAAATCCCACTCATATAAATATTAAATCCATCCTTCTCAGCCTTGCTCAAAATGGAGGATCTTTTTGAATCCCTCCTGGACAGTAGGTTCTCCATTTCAACCTACTGTCCAGGAGGGATTCAAAAATATCCTCCATTTTGAGCAAGGCTGAGAAGGATGGATTTAATATTTATATGAGTGGGGGTTTAATTTTTAATTTTTTTGTTTTGAATTTTTATTTGGTCAGGTGCTCTATCTTTTCCTTGCATGTTTTCTCACAGAAGTCCCACCCCTGGAAGCCCTACCCAGTGACACCCGGTGGGGGAATGCCACTAGTTTGGGCACTCAGTCTCAAAGAGGTTCACCATCACTGTCCTAGATCAAGGAAAGACAGAAGGAGGACTCTGGAAACTTTGCTGGGGATGGAACAACTATTTAAAGATATTTGAAAAATGGTTGAAAAAAAAAAGATTTATTGAGTATCAGGAAATACTGGTGAGGATAATCCTAGACAGGTGAGAATCTTAACAGTGCAGATTCTTCACAAACTTCTTCTGTGCAGAAAGTGCATATGAGTTGTATTCTGTGCGTAAAAGATGTTTTCCATGCAGGAAACTGTTTTTTGTGCAAAAAAATACATGTTATTTTTTCTGCACAGAATAGATCACAAACTATAAATAGCTTTTGAAATCTGTGCAGTTTGCCATCACTTTCTTGAAGCCAGGAGGAAAATGCTAACATTATTTCTTCTTTATTTATGAAGATTTACATCCCTAGATGTGGCCCTCACATGCTACCCAAGACCACTGGAAGTGACTTCTTATTGTACCACACCTGGCATCTAGCTCTCCTCCCAAGGAAAGTAAGAAGGCATGAGCCTAATTCTCATTGAAATGGTTGACTTGCATTATGGGTGTACCATTTAGGATGCAAGTGAGTGTTTGTATAATAGAATGTCTCTTTATAAAGAAAATCACTAAGACATGTAGACAGCAAAATATTGAGGAGTGGTTAGGCAGAAGCAGTTGTGCCTCTGTGTGTGCATGCTCAATGGAAAACATATTATTTGAGCTTCTATCCTCAGATTGTTTCTATCTGCAGATAAACCAGGGACATTGATGGATGGTCCCCTTCAGGACTGGTAGGGCATACTGGAAAAATTGAAGAGAAGGCCAAGTCAGCAGTGGGTGATGCTATCTAATTCTGGGTTTGTGTACTTAGAATGATGCTACACTACAGAACTCTTAACATTTAACATCTAACCACCTCAACTGAATGGAAGAACATTTCCTATATTAGTTGAGCATGCTCCTTCAGTATTTTAATTGATTGTCTGCTTGATGATGGAAAAATGGCTTTTACTACCATCTAGCCACTAGGCAGGTGCTGATGGTACGGGGCATAATGACAAATCTTCTCTGAGTTGAATTCATTGGGTATATTTCTTCCCAAACTGACTTTCTCAGAAAATGTACCTGTATACCAAAAAGAAACCACTGGGTTTCTCTGATGAAGCTGTACAACCCCATCACAATTTTAGAGTTGAGCAAGAAACTAAAGATCTTGGGGGCACATTCCTACTCAGTCATGAAGTTACTGGTTTCCCTTGGACCAAACAGACCTTGGGTTAGATGCATACTATCAGTACATCTATCTAATCAGAGTTCATTGGCTTTAATTAAGCTTGTTCTCATATAATAGGGCATTGTACTGAAGTCTTACCATAATGTTATTAGTTGTCTATTTATTTAAAATATTTTCACTACACATTCACTCCCAAACATTTTTAGAATGGCTTGTAGATATCAGAAATTAGAATCATGCACACACATAACCGGCCACCGAAAATAGTTAATCCTGTCCCTGATTTTCTCTATAGCCATTTTAAATTACTTGTTATTTGTGATTTTTATGTACATTTTATATTTTGTCTTGTTTAATTGCATTTTAAGGAGGGTGGGCTATTGGGGGAAGGGATTGTTTGTTTTATCTTGTAAGCTGCCCTGGTTGATTTTACAGAGAGGCGGGATATAGATAATAATAATAATAATATCCACATGAATTTTGTGCAGAGTAAGTCCCAAACTTCAAAAGATTCTTGTCTGACCAGGTTTCTTCTTATCAGGGTTTCTGACCCCTGAGAAGCATATTTTTGTCCATAAAAAATATTTTCCCCATCTTTAGATTATTCAGTTATGAGTACATATATAGCTGTGGTTTACACTTCAACATTTGGATTTGGATTTAGTGAAATAATGCAAGATATTCATGTCCAAAACCTTTTAGCCTATCTGCAATGAATTAAAAAATATGGAGAAGGAGAAGAGATCATTATTTACTCAGACTTTCATGATTATTCACCACAGAAAGGTCAGTCCTTCAGAGGAGACCTTATGCCATGTAAATCTGTCTTAAGACAATTTGTTACATACATTTTGTTATGTACAATTTGTACATTGCTCAATTATGTCAACAGTTACAGGCCTATTAAATTTTTTAAACAAGCCCAGCAGCAGGAAAAAAATACCTCCATTAATTATACAATATGCCTAAATGGAGAATTGAGCTGAGAGGATCAGCAAAAGAAACTGAATCTTTAACTACAAATAAGTTAAACAACTTGACGTGTAAGAAACTAGATTTGCTCAACAGCCTGCTGATGCTTCTTTTCCCATCTATCTGAAGTAGCTTGTCCATGGTAGGAAATTGTAACCACAGGATCCTGTTGGATTGTCAACATCATACATATTTGGTCAAAGCAGATCTATCATGTGTGTTTTCAAGGGACCTCCTGGGGCCACTTCAGATGCCCATAATGCCATGCTTAAAAAGTTCTAAACCATGTCTCAGAAAGGAAGGCCTTTGCTTCTGAATCTCATGGCAGGGCATTTAGCCTGGGACCCAGATGGATTTTGCTTACTTCACAGGAAGGGTCTGGCTAAATAACAACTGTGTCAGTGAGAAATCCCTGTTGCAGTAGATATACGATTCCCATAAGGGACATCCTAATGGGGATGGTCAATCTGCTGTAGGTCTTAGTCTAAAATGTAAAGGAGTGGACCAAGTTGCTGAATCTATTCTCTCTCCCATTCTTTTGACATGTTTGTCATCTCCTCCTCCTCTTCTAAAAGTAGAATGCCCTTCTGAAAGCTCCTTGCTACCCCCAGTTCCAAATCCACCCAGCAGCACCAAAACAAAATACTTTTTTCAGCTTTTAAAACCATCTCACATGCTTTAAGAGAGGATGAAAAAAGGTAAGAAGAGAGACAAGAGAATTTAAAGGGGGGAAAGCGTCTAGAGGATAAAGGATAAAGTCTAGAGAAGAAAGGTTTGCTGTTGGTAGTGTTGTTTCTTGAGAGTCAGTATTATGTAATGGTTTGAGTGTTGGACTATGACTTTTGGAGACCAGGGCTCAAGCCCCCCATTTGGCTATAGGAATCCATTTGACCTTGGGCAAGTCACACTCTCTCAGAGAAAGGCAATGGTAAAGTGCATCTGAATAAATCTTGCCAAGAAATCACTTGATAGGATCCTTGTAAGTCAGAAATGACTTGAAGGCATGCAACAACAACAACAACAACAACAACAACAGTGTTGGTTGTTGGTACTGTGAGGAAGGAAACGATGGACTTAGGGGAATGTCTCAATAACTCTGCAAGTAAAAATAACAAGAAGATGTTTAAAGTTTGCAGAAATGCATTATTAAAAGTAACATACTGGGTTCCAGAGCCTTTGCCAGTAACATTAATGGTAATGTGCTGTCCACTGTGGCCAGTAAGGAGTGACAAAATGAATGACTTTCACCAGTAACATTTCAGTTTCTAGGAAGAATTGTGGGGCAGAATGGGACAGGATGAAAGCTTCTCTGGATGCAAGAAACAAGTATATAATGAATAAAGGTCCAAGACCTGCTTTGCCAATTTCCTTTGCATGGGTTTTGTTTTTGTGATTTTTTTTTTGGTAAAGTAGAAATTTGGTCTACTACCACTTTAATGGTACAGTCCATTGACCACTTTAATAATTCTCGACTTTATACTTCTTCATGTATAGCTACATTCTTAGATGGTGGTTTATCAGCTGAATATATGTGACTAGATTGATAACTAGGCATAACTAGATTGGAGTAAATAAATATTTAACTAGTTTCCAGAGTAAGTTCTTATTTATTAGAACTTAACTTCTAATTCTCTAACCCATTCCCCTTCTATGGGATAATCTGCACCATAACTACCTAACTGCATTTCCAACAATTAGGTTTTGTGAGTCACGGGAGTGCAATCATTTTATAGATCTATCAGAGATAATCCATATGTTATTCCCCTACCTTTTCGGAGCACTTGAGGAACTGGGGGACTATCATCGTGCTGCAAATCAGTGTAAAGGGCAGCAGTAGTATTGAAGAAAACTGGCACATTCTCTTCCTAGCACAAGTAGCGCTGAACGCCCCAGGGAAGTCCTTAATGACATACCCACATCTGTTACCTGTTCATTCAGTAGGCTTCCACATTCCATTTTCTTCCTTGTTTTCTGTTTGGGTTGTTTGTTGGATGTTATTTCATTCATTCCTGCCAATGCCCCAACACAACAAGCTTTCTACAAAGTCCAGAAAGCTGTTCAGTGAGACTCTAATGTCAGAGTTAGAGAACAATGAGTAAAGCCAATGTTGTGTCTCTTGATGCATGTAGAGATAGTGCCTGCCAAAGTGAAAGCAAGGTGAAGAAAATGCTTTTGCAGTGGAAATCTGTAGTAAAATAAAAATGGGAGGCTGGGACTGTGGGGGGGGGGGAAGTACAAAGGAAGAGGAAGGGCAAAAGAGAGTTCTTTTGTGCTAGATTCTTCTGCCAATAACCTCACACATTCTGGAAGCAGGATATGGTATCTGTCACTAAAGTGTGAAACAATGGACATATGCTTGTTTCAAAAATGGAATGCCTACATACTTTTGCTGATAGATTTTCAAGAACCAACATTTGGCAAGTTACCACTTGGTAGCTCTTTTGCATTGCAAAGCCTTGGGCTTTGTAGCAAATATTGTCATGGCGATGAAGTGGATAAGAGGAGAATATGGTTTTACCACAGACCCGCAGCTTGATGCATATATATATATATATATATATATATATATATATATATATATAGCAACTATTGTAATTGCATTTGAGAAGTTTTAATAATAGCAACTATAATAGTACTTTCAGAGTCTAGGAGTGATAACTGCAACTATTATAATTATCTTTCAAAAATATTTATTTTTTATTCATTTATTTCAAGGATTTATATCCTGCCTTTCTCCCATAATGGGATTCAAAGTGAGTTACAACAAAAAGTAACTTCCCAAGCTTTTAAAAGTTGTGTTCTTTGTGTCAAGGACAGGTTATGTTTTTACATCATGACTTCACAAAAACAAATAGAGCTTACTGGGAAAATGGACGAGGAGGTCTGAATACTGATCATTTGAAATTAATTAATAGATAATAACATGTAATTAAAGTTTTATCTTTGGTATTTTCCTTCTTATGCCATATAGTTCTGTAGATTTTGTAGGATTATAGCTCCCTGAATCCCTCACCCCTGTTTATGCTGACTAGGGCTGCTGGGACTTGCAGTTCAAGAAGATTTTGAAGGCTGCATGAGTCCTACCCCTGCCTTTAGCACTTCAGTTTGGTGGGATTTTAGTGAGACTCTGTGTCATATTTTTATCTGCTTGGTAGGTGAGATGATTCCTGTTAATGTGATACTCTAGGCCAGACACCAGGAGTAAACACCATCATGTATGATGATATTATGGAATGAATGGTGCTCTCTGCAATGCCCATTCTCTTGTCACTTGGCACCTAGAATGAAATTGAGCATTGCATGGTTGCTAGACAAGTGGTACTCAAAAAAGTAGTCCCTCAATCAGGGATTGCTAACCCCTGGCACATTTTCAGGAAAGAAAGGAATAGTTGTAGCCAATGGGCATGTATATGGTGCCAGTCTCTGGTACACAGGAAAAATATTTCCATCAGTCCTTCACATCAGACAACATACTCACTTCACCTGCTGCCACAGTACAGTACCCAAGTGGCAATGCAACACTGCACAGAAACAAAAAATGACTGAGCAAATCATATTTTGAAAAAGGAAAAGAAGGAGATAATATTTATAAGAATTTGAAAGGCTGGCTGGTGACTATTGTTATTTAATTATGAGTCAAATCAACAATATGATCAGAGGTCCCTGATTTCAATGCATTTCTTAGGCTCCCCTTTAAAGTCTAGATTTGTACCCTGTTCATTAAAATTCTATATAAACATAAAACTTGTAGATCTAGGCCTGCTAAGCTTGTGACTCATCAAGCCAAAGGCAGTTCAACAGCTATGTAAGGAGGATTTCAAGAAACGTCCTATTGTAAAGACGTCCTATTATTTATTTATTTATTTATTTATTTATGACAGGATGGTACTTCAAAAAACAAGAGGTACAGAGAGCTGTTAGCAGGTCACAGTGTTTTTCTGGATGACTGTATTTAGCTTGATGGAGAGCTTGGTAAAGTTACCTTTTGAGGACCACTACTCCAGAATGACCTATTCAGCATGCTAGCAGCCATTGAGGCGCATTCTGTACATGGTTTGGGTTCCTGAAGGACCATATCTTCCAATAGGGGTCTACTTGGGCTTTAGGATCTTTATGGAAGGGACTTTTCTTGGTCCCATCACTTTAACAAGCACATTTGATAGGAAGAAGGGACATTTGCGACTGGTCTGTTTTTGGGCACAATTCAAAAACCTGGCTATAGTCTGTCTGAAGGATTGCATTGTCTCATGTGAGGCTGCACCTGCCTGGGCTTTGAGATCTTTGAGAGACACCCTTTTCTTGGTCCTGCCACCATTATGGGAATGTCTGGTGGAAACACAGGGGAGGACCTTCTTGGTGGTTGTCCCAAAGCTTAGAAACTCTTATCTGGGAAGGCTAAGGTGGCTCCCTCATTGATGTTCTTCCATCAGCAAGTGAAATATTTTCCGTTTCTACATGATTTTAGAAGCTGCCTGCTTGGGCTTTCAAAAGTGTGCTGTTTTATTGATCTTAATGAATCTTAGGGGGGTTGTAGACTGCCAGAAATAGTGCAAATTGAGTCCACTTTTAGGGTTAGGGTTAGGGTTAGGGAATCATGGAACTGTATTTTATTGTGACACCAGAGCTCTCTGAAAGAGAAGGCTCAATGTCTCAGAAAAAAAAACAAACAATTCCCATGATTCCCTGGCACTAACCCTAACCCTAAAAGTGGACTCAATTTGCACTATTTCTGGCAGCCTGCAACCCCCCTTAATGGATTCATTAATTGAATTGATTTTAATTTCTATGGGTTATTGAATTGAATTGAATAATAACTTTTTGTCTGCTTTTATTCATGACTGTGTGTTTTAATTTTGGTAAGCTGCTTGAATTGTATTGGGAAAAAGGCAGGATATAAATGAATTAACAACAGCAACAATAACAGTAATAATCTCAACCTTCTGTGCTCTGTTGAACTCTACTAGCACAGACAATCACTGACTCCAGCCCTCAGAACTGGGAGATTGGTGATATTGCTTCAAAATACATGAATGTTTGACAGATTTTTAATGGAGCCCATTGGCTAAATACAGTTGCTTCTTCCATCCAATTAGAGTAGACACATCAATGGAATAGATGTTGACTAAGCATGTTCCCATTGATTCAGTAGTTCTGCCCCAGTTGGGAGTAGTAACTGCATTTCACCCTAAGCATGTACAGTCAGCCCTCCTTATCTATGAATTCTTTATCCATGGATTCAAGCATTCAAAACTTGAAAAAAATATATAATAAAGTATAAATTCCAAATAACAAACCTTGATTTTTCATTTTATGGACACAATTTTCCTATCCATTGTATTTAATGGGACTTGAGCATCCTTGGATTTTGGTATCCATGGCAGGTCCTGGAACCAAACCCCAGTGGATAACAAGAACCCACTGCAAATTCAGACTGCATAACCTTCATTAAGGATCTTGTAAAGTTGCCAAACACTATTGCATGGGAAGATCCTTTGCTATTAAGTCACACACACACACACATATGCACACACACTAAACCAATGGCCAACATCAGAGATTGGTACTTTCAAGAATCTGTGGAGACCCACATACCAATAGAAGGAATGGCCATTGTTGGTCCTGGTGTCCTTTCACACTAAGTAATTCGCTTGCTATTGTTCTACCTTAACTGCCATTGTTGCATCTTATGGAATCCTAGGGCTTACAGCATGGTGAAACATTAGAATTCTCTGATTGAGAATTATTAATACCCTGGTAGTTAAAGTGGAGTCATGGTTCTATAATTGTGTAGTGTGAAGAGACCTCTAGTCCTCCTCCTCCTATTCACTTTTTCTGCTTTCTCTGTGCACTTGGTAGACAGTGTATTCATGTTGGACCAGGAAGATATGAGTTCTGATTTAGGATTATTTATTTATTAGGAGTACTTACTCTAAATACTCTTATTTTCACTCTGCAAAGCCTGGTTGAATGGTCTTGGAAAAGTCCATATCTTTCAGTCTCAGCTCCCATTTTGACAATGGTAGTAGAGAATAGCAATAATAAAGAATTGCCAGGTGATAGCAAAAGTGGCTGAGACTAACATTTGAATATTAGACTGCCTATTTGAAAATAACAATGAGACCCCAAACAGCTGTCTTCTTCACTTCACATCTCACTGCTAGCTCATTCCAAACTATGCCAATTTCCTTCTCCACTATAAATATGTTTATACATTCGTTTTATCCTAGTTTAAGCCTGTGTTGTCTATTTAACCTTACCATGCTATCCCATTTATTCACTTTTCAATTTTGTAGAATGGCATTAGGTGCCATTTGTCAAGATTCTTCATATATATTTGCTTGTTAAAGCACATGTGGAGAAACTACATGAGCCAAGCTGGGCCCAAGCAGGTGGTGGCTGATATATAGAAGAAAGTCCATTTTTTTTTCCAAATGTAAACTTGACAGTGTCTGACAGATGGCCGTTTTGAGGCATGGCTTCTTATGGGAGAAAATACTGCAGGTATCTATCAAGTTAAAGCACTGAGCAGTGGGCAGTTCTTATTGTGCATCCCTTGACAGGAGAAAGGCAGGTTACAAATTGAATGAATGAATAAATATTATATTGTCCATGAAAATATTTATCCTTTCAGAATGTTGTTTGTGGCTTCACTGAAGCCTAAAGTTTCTGTCAGCTTCCCTTCTCATTTAGTTCACCCATAGTTTTGAAAACTATTTGAAGATCATGATGTATTCTGCACAAAATTCACATATGGGAACAAAATACAAATTTTGAATACAGCAAGCCCAAACTACAAAGATTGTCATTCCAGTATCCCCAGCATTATAGTTTCTTGACAGTTTAATTTTTTGAATAATTTATAGTATTCTTCACATGCACACTTTCTATGTAGTATCTGTCTCTTCACCCATAGTGTTTAGTTAGGCTAACTATTCATGAAGAAGACTATATAGACCAGGGGTCAGCAACCTATGGCCTGCAGGCTGCACCCGGCCGGCCGAGGCCTTCTGACCGGCCCCTGCCTGGTCCTGCCACTGCTGCTGCTGCCGCTGCGTACAAGCGCGGGTGCCATTTTGGTGTCCAAAATAGCGCCTGCGCTTGTGCATGCATGCGCACGACGGTGGACACCATTTTGGAACACCCAGTGGCGCCAACTTCGTGTGCATTCGAATGGTGCCAGTGCCATTGGGCGTTCCAAAATGGTGCCCTGCATTGCGTGCGCATGCGCACAATGGCAGGTGCCATTTTGAAATGGCCAACGGCACTGGCACCATGCGAATTCGCACAGCACCATCACCGTTGGGCGTTCTAAAATGGTGTCCCGCTGCCATGCGCATGATGCGGGCTGCCATTTTGGTCTCCAAAATGCTGCCCCCCATGCACGCATGCATGCGCATGACGGTGGGAGCTGTGTGCATGCACATGCGTGCACACAAGCACGTGCATGCCCCCAGCGCCATTCCCTCCCCTCCCGGCCCACTGGCAAAAATAGTTGCCGACCCCTGGTATAGACCATTCTCTCATAGAAGTTTGCTTGAGCTTTTATAATTTGGAAGAGAGAACCAACAGGCAAATTACTGCCTGTTATAGTTAAAAGCTTTAAAATAGATGTGCTTGTGGTTTTAAAATATTTTAGTGGTTATCTACTGTTAGTGTGGTGTTTTATAAATTGTCTTAATTGATGTTTTAATATTACAGGTTGAGTACACCTTATCCACAATGCTTGGGACCAGAAGTGTTTTGGATTTTGGATTTGTAGGGATTTTGGAATGCCTGTATTTGCATATACATAATGAGATATCTTGGAGATAAGACCGAAGTCTAAACACAAAATCATTTATGTTTCATGTATACCTTGTACACATAGCCTGAAGGTATTTTTTAGAGACAATTAAAATAATAATTTTGTGCATGAAACAAAGGTTTGCATACACTGATCCATCAGAAAGCAAAGGTATCACTATCTCCACCATCTTTGAAAACAGTTTTGGTTTTGGGAGTTTTTCAGATTTTGGAATTCCAGATAAGGAAGACTCAACTTGTATAATTAATTTAACTTGTAGGCTGACATCCTTAGTCAGTTATGATGTCTTAAATTAGATTTACTATCGCTGCTTTGTATTCTCATTTGCATTTGTGACACTACTGACACAACTTGCAAATGAATCTGAAGCCCATCTTAATCAGTCATCTTGAGTAATGGAGGTCTGTGCTGCTGCCAAGAGGGCATGGAGGGTGTTGCAGGATCACATGAGTGGCACTGTGTGGAGCACAAGAAGGAAAGCCTATGGGGACCTATTGGCTAATGTGCCCAGGTCACCAGTAGCACAGACCTCTGTGGCCCTAGATGGCTGGCTGGCTTTTAAGATGGGTTTCAGGATTTAGATGGGGAATTAAAGCATAGCATTGATATGATGGGTAAATGTCTAATGCAGGATCTCAGTCATATTTTAAAATGTATAATTTATTATGTGTGCATTTTCTTTTTGTTTATTTTTGAAAATAAATGAAACCCCAGAAGAAAGGCAGGATATTGATCAAGCAAACAGACAAGCAAATAATCAATCTGCTGTGTGTTTGTTCTGGGTTCTATTTCAATGATCTGTTATTACCCATGTGAGTAGCCCTGCCTTCGATATTTTCCATTTATCTTATGTTTCTGTAATATCTTCTGTATGCAGAATTCCTTAATGTATTATACACCTGGCAACATGGCTACATATTTGTGTGTTATCTACATGGCAACAAGGCAGTTTTCAGCAGGATTCATTTACTTTGACCCTTCAGTTAATTGTATGACTACTGCTTGATTGCATGAAGGATATGATAGAGAAGCACATACAATAGTTATACATCTGAAATAAGTAGTTAGCAAAGTGTGTCCTGTGAGTCACATGTGATCTACTGCTTGCATATGGTCCACTGAACCCCCTTAACCCCCCAAATCCCCCAGACCCAACCTTTTTAAAGAAAGATTCTGACCTTTTTTCACCTCCCCAAATGCCAAGATGGGTCATAAACATACAGAGCACAGGAGTTTTATCCTAACAAGCCCCAAGCCTGTGACATATTCCCAAACATAAAAAATAGTTTTTAAAATCCTCTAAAAAACTAAAAACAGAAGTGACAGAACATCACTTTTGATCACATTGGACACATTGGTGTTAACTCACTGGGGTGATGGTGGTGCAGGGGCTGAAAAAAAATCTCCCTTGCCCCCCTGTATTTGCCCACTCTTGTTCTAGATAAACAGAGCATCTCCTGCAGTTTCCATCACAACTCCTGAACTCTGCCTTTTGCTTTGAACCTATGTGTTCCACTCTGTAACCCTGACTAAGTGCCAGATAGTCTTTTTTGGAAAAATTAGGCAGCAACCTTTGAAACATCTGTGTGGAACTGAAAATGGCACCCTATTATCTCTCCACCCCCAGAGTGGTGGCACTGGGAAGTTGAGTGGTGTGCTTCTGTGAAATTAAAATGCAAACAATTTGCATTCATCACAGACTAGGGAGCCAGGGTTGAGCAAATGTCGTATTATGATTGTGTGCATTTATATTTGATAAAACATGCTTGCAATTTATATGCAAATGAGGGGTGGCATGTTGTCAGCAAGGCCCCTGGTGTCACCAAGTCTGGATGCACCATCTTTCTTTCTTTCTTTCTTTCTTTCTTTCTTTCTTTCTTTCTTTCTTTCTTTCTTTCTTTCTTTCGAGTGTGCAGCACATGTTTGTAGGTATTATCAGTGGGATCAAATTCTGCCCCTGCTTAAAAATCAACAGCAAGTGCCATCCAGAGAGGATGAATATAGAATTAATGATCATGGCCAACTCAAGTGTATTCTTCCTTGAGACAAAAACTGAAGTTGCTGTCCTTGTGCATTTGTTGTTTGCAAAAAGGGAGGGCTTGTGATTTTGAATTTAGGCTCCTCACCTGTTGATTGGAGCTCTTTGCCCTGGCACTGAGCAAGAACAAGAAACTGCAATTCAGGCAATCATGAAAGATGAGGAAATGCTTTTCCTTACTCCAGTGGAAGCTATTGGCTTCCACATCAATATGGCTGTGAATCTGCTCTGGGTTTCTGTCTGAACTTTAAAGGAACTCTCCAGGAAACTGAACCCCATGCCCCAAATAGGCTCAGCAACTATGGCCTTGTCTGCACTGATAGGTGAGTTTGGGGCCAGTCTAAAGCATTATGCCCTGGAACTGGCCCTAGATTGGCCTCAAGGCAGTTGCATGCACTGGACCAAACCCAGTGTCATAGTGAAGCATTGTCTACATGGGCCAGCTGGACCAACACCACATCAGCACAGCTGGTCTGTCCCTTTCCAGAATGTGACCATTAAGAGACTGC
>CM034701.1:138149373-138171820 GCA_020142125.1 Phrynosoma platyrhinos | reverse complement strand
CTGTCTCCATTGCCTCAGTTCCTCCTGCTGTAAATTTGGCCAATCCCACTGACGATATTTGGATCTTCATTCCCCCATTTCATTTCCAACTAACATTTAAATGTTTTCTTTCCTCCTTTTCTTTTACAGTTATAATGCTAAAGTGGTGTTGCACCTTAGCACTATAACTCTTCTTTTAAAATGTGTGAGATAGGAAATCTGGATAATGGGAATGTGGATAATGGTTGAGGTGCACAGGGTGGGGAAATGTTGAGTTCATAGAGGACATGGCAGGGAGGCTGATGGAAAACATACACCAAAATCTAACTGCATCTCAAGTGGCAGAAAAATTGAGGTTGACAAGAAATGTGTAGATCAGAGATAGCGCTAATAAACTCAACTACAACCAGCAACAAACCATAGCTGAAACCTGGAATAACAGGGAACATCTGGATGCTTGAGCAGAAACAACAACTGGAAGGTGTGAAATCCTGAAATAGAGCTCCAACATTTACTGGAACTATTTGGCAATCTGGAGCAACCCTCAAAGCATTAAAAAAGAAAAAAAGAAATTCATCCTAAAATGAGATTGAAAAGAAAAATCTGACCTTATTTCATGGAGTGATTGGGAAGTACTAAACCACACTGAAAATTAATGCTAATCAGTGCTAAATGATTTAAAAGCACACCAATTAAAAGTTGTTTATTTTTCATCAGGGATGAAATCCAGGTGTTTTGGATCCTAGCCAAACCATGTTAAAGTTATCCAGGTGTCAAACAGTTATTTCCTTATGACTGTGTTCCTGTTCAAGAAGAGCTCTTCCAGTCCTCCCGATTGCCAGACCTTAGTAATGACTTTGTCATTTGATTAGCCTACATAGTGCTGGAGGAATTTCTTCCCAACCTTTTCCTATTGTTTTTTCTGTCACTGGTTGATAAATTTAGGGCAGCTTGACTGGTTTTCCTTGACTAAACATTTGATGCTAGTTACTGCTGATCTGGTTCACTCCAATGAATGAGATCAATTGCACATTCACATTGAATATGGTTGGCAAAACCGCATAGGTTTTATTTGGAATAGTAAAACTATGGAGCTTGTTTGTACTAGCTTATCCCATTCCAAATTGTTTTGTTATAGGACACATTTGTGGAATTATGTGTATGTGCAGTTGTTCAGTGGCACACATCTAGAGCAATATTATCTTTATATTGAAAACTACAAATGAGGTTCAGCCCACCTGGTGTTCTGGCTAGTAAGTTCCATCCATCCTTTCATTCCTGTTGGCCAGTTCTTTGCTTTCAACTGGTCCTCCCATTCCTGATACACTGGAATTTTTTATAGTGTTTGAATCTAATAATGTTCCTCCTCTAACCAGATCCATTCATTGATAAGTCCTCACAGGCCTTGCATCTATCTTGCTAATTCTTATATTATGAGTAATTTTTGATACAAGTCAAAATCAGTTCACACAATCTGATCAACCCCTCCCCCCAGTAGTATTAATACTGGAGGAATAGACAGTTTTCTAGTACTATCAGAAGAGTGATTCCTGTATGCCAAATTCATATCATACTATCCTTTGTTCTGGAGTTAATAGCTTCTCAAGGACAGACATTTTAGAAGCCTAGGCTAAAGAGTTCAGAAAATCTCCTCTCACAGGAAATTTTAACTTTTTATCTTCCAAGGATGCTGCCATGAATACCTTGAACATCCACAATTTCATTGGTACCTATTTGCTTTCACTTATGCTGATCACAACTATTCTCTACTGCTACTGCATTCATATTTGCTGTGGGTGGGCAGGCACAGAGTCTTAGGTAGGCCCCTGCCAGAAGAGTGTGAAAGTAGAATATAAAGTCTCAGGAACTGGGCAAAAAAAGAAGGCTATTCTTAAAAATAGCCCAAAGTATTTTGGCCAAAAATATTTGTCAGCCTTTCTTCACAGGCTATTAAAAGAGGACAGTATGTATACACTAGTAATTACAAACAGAATAAAAGTTACAATGACCATAGTAATTGCATATAGATATATGTTTCAATTAGCTTAATATAAGACATATATTTACATATAGTTATTGCAGTCATTTTAATTGAGGTCTCATCTGTAATTACTAATCTATATGCACTGTTTTTTTCTAACAAACCTTGAAGAAGGCCTGAAATGAGCTGGGTATTTTAAAAACCCTCTCTGTTTTTACACCTTGAGACTTTCCTCTTTTTTCTTTCTTTTTTTCAAATTTTCCAATTCCTTTTGTGCCTTCACAATCCTAGGGCTAGCTCTGCACTATGAGGTAGCATAGTATAACTATGTATAGTAGTGTGAACCACTGTTTTACTAGGTGATCTCTTCTCAAGCCAGACCTTATTGTAACTCACTATTGTAATTGCCTTTTCCTAGGTCTTCCCCCCTCTCTGCTTTAAAAATCCCTGTTCATATTTTTATCCTGTCACTTCTTTTCAAGGTTTAGATGGGTGATAACATTTCTAGGGCATTCATTTCAACCCAACATCCTAGTGTCAGAGTGTATTTTTCAGGCAAATGTGGTTTGACAATTTGAGACAGCAGAACATGTCCAAAGAAGGGTGACCAAGGTCTAGAAATCAAGTCTTATGAGGAATTACTGGAGAAGAGAAGACTGAGAGGTGACATGATGACTATCTTTAAATATTTCAAGGGATGTCATATAGAAGATAGAGCCAGCTTGTTTTTGGCTATTCCAGAGACAGTCCTCCAGGTAGATTCACAGCTGCTGTTGTGGTTGCTGCTGCTGTTGCTCCCACTCTACCAGGAGGACTCTGTGAGCTTCTCCCTGCCAGAATCAGGGCCCAGGCACTCAGCTGGTTCCTGCCTACATAGCCAGGGAGGAACACCTGCCCCGGGAAAGGGGATATAAATTGGGTGCTGGACTTTGGAGAGCTAGCATAGAGGGGACAGAAAAACTGCCATCCTCACACCCCAGGAAGAGTACTACCTGCCTGCCAGCCAGCTGTTACTAGCCCATCTGGAGGACTGCTACAGGCTGTGACCCTGAAACAACTTGCCTGTTAGCAGGCATAAGAGGGGAAGTAACTCATGGAGCAGCCATTATGACAATAATGGGCAAGGGGAGATATGGCATGGGCAATCAGTGCTTCTCTTCTGGGAGAAGGGAGAGTCACAGGGTGTTAGTTTCTCCTAAGCTTTCCCCCATTTCAAATAATCTGGATAGCCTTGGCAACAGGCCCCCTGCTGCTCAATGCCAGGTTGGTGAATGGGAAAATATCTCTGATCCAGGATTTGATCCTGGATGAGCAAGCTGACCTGGCTTGTATTAAGGAGACCTGGTTGGATGAAGCTGGGGGGGGGGGGTTAATCTCTCTCAGCATTGTCCACCTGGGTTTTCCATAAAGCAGCAGTGGGGAGGTGGAATTGCAGTGGTCTATTGGGATTCCATTTCCCTTACCAGGTGTCTTGCCCCACAGTCTACTGGGTAGGAATGTGTCTATCTAAAGGTGGGGGGCAGGGACAGATTAGGGATTCTGTTGGTGTACTGCCCACCTTGCTGCACAACAGTCTCCCTGCCTGAGCTGGCTGAGTTGTTCTTTGCAGTGGTGTTGGAATTCCCCTTGGCTTGTTGTCCTGGGGGACTTCAACATACATGCAGAGACTGCTTTGTCAGGAGTGGCTCAGGACTTCATGTCTTCCTACCTGATGGGTATTTCCTTCAGGATGAAGAAGGCTGGCATCCTTGGTGATGACAGCAGTGGTAATAGCCCCAACCTAGCTGGAAGGTGAGGACTTCAAGTAATATCTGGTGGCACTCATGTTGCAGGAAACACTCTGGGCCTGGTTTTCTGTTCCAGGCAGGATGGCAGTGATCTGGGAATGGAGGAACTCTCTGTATTTCCAGTGTCATGGACTCATCACTACCTAGTAGGGTTTAGACTCACTGGGATTCAGAGCCTCTGCAGGGGTGGAGGGCTGATTTAGATGGTCTGCCCCAAGAGGCTTAAGGATCCAGATGGATTCATGATGGCTCTTGGAGAGTTTCCTGTTGACTTGGCAGATGAATCTGTCAAAGCCCTGGCAGATCTCTGGAATAGGGAAATGGCCAGGATGGTGGAAATGATTGCCCCTGAGCATCCCCTTCCACGAAATAGAGCCAAACATGCTCCCAGGCAGTGATGAGACAAGTGAGACAGAGACTAGAGTGAGAATGGCAGAAAACCCAGAGTGAGTCTGACCGAACATGGGCTAAGACCCATTGGAAGGCCTATGGTGGTGCAATGGACACAGCAAAGAAATCACATTTCTTTACCTCCATTGCGTCGGTACAGTGTCGCCCAGCAGAGCTGTTTTGAGTGGTCAAGGGCCTTTTACACTCTGGCCCCCAAGATGAAAACTAAGGGCCTTTGCAGACTGCCAGAAATAGTGCAAATTGAGTCCACTTTAAGGGTTAGGGTTAGGGAATCATGGGAACTCTATTTTATTGTGGCACCAGAGCTTTCTGACAGAGAAGGCTCAATGTCTCAGAAAAAAACAAAATAATTCCCATGATTCCCTAGCACTAACCCTAACCCTTAAAGTGGACTCAATTTGCACTATTTCTGGCAGTCTGCAAAGGCCCAAAGACCATTTGACAGCTTGCTGTGAAGAATTTGCAAGAAACTTTGCTAACAGAATTGCTCAGATTCGCTCTGACTTGGATGCTGTAGTTGACACAGATCCAATGGATGTAATCTTGGCACCTGCTTGTCCTGTTTTACTGAATAAATTTCAATCTGTGCAGCCTGATGATGTGGACAGGATCCTTGGAGAAGTGAGGGCTACTACATGTATACTGGATCCTTGCCCTTCCTGGCTCCTGAAAGCAGCTAGAGGGGGACTGGCCGAGTAAGTAAAGGGAGTGGTGAATGCTTCACTGCAACAAGGCACATTGCCATCTTGCCTAAAGGAGGCTGTGGTGAGGCCATTAATGAAAAAGACCTCCCTGGGTCCCACCATTCTGGATAACTATTGGCCAGTCTCTAATATTCCATTATTGGGCAAGGTTCTGGAGTGAGTAGTGGCCTCCCAGCTCCAGGAGTTTCTGGATGAAACAGATTATCTAAATCCATTTCAATCTGGCTTCAGACCTGGCTATGGTATGGAGACAGGTTTGGTCACCTTGGTGGATGACCTCCGCAGGGACCTGGACAGGGAGAGTGTGTCCCTGCTGGTTCTCCTGGATGTCTCAGCGGCTTTTGATACCATCAACCATGGTATCTTTCTGAGCTGCCTTTCAGGGATGGGTCTTGGGGGCACTGTTATACAGTGGTTTCAATCCTTCTTGGAGGGACAGACTCAGAAGGTGGTGTTGGGGGACTCCTGTTCGACTCCTTGGCTGCTGGCCTGTGGAGTCCCACAGGGTTCTGTTCTGTCCCCCATGTTTAACAATTACATGAAACTGCTGGGAGAGGTCATCCGGAGTTTTAGGTGCGGTGTCATCAGTATGCAGATGACACTCAACTCTCTTTCTCTTTTCCATCTGATTGAAGGAAACTGTCTCTGTATTGAACCAGTGTCTGAAGTCAGCAGTGGACTGGATGAGGGCAAACAAATTGAAACAATCCAGACAAGACAGAGGTGCTCCTAGTCAGTTGTAAAGCAGACCAGGGAATAGGGACATTGCCTGTGATGGATGGGTTTACACTCCCCCTGAAATCTCAGGCTCACAGCTTGTGTGTGCTCCTGGACTCCACTCTGAACCAGGATGCCCAGGTTTCAGCAGTGACCAGGAGTGCATTTGCAATGTTAAAACTTGTGCACCAGCTGTGCCCATCTCTTGAGATGTGAGATCTGGCTACAGTGACACATGCCCTGATTACACCCCGTTTGCAGTAGTCTGAAATGCACTCTATGTGGGGCTGCCTTTGGAAACTGTTTGGAAACTTCAGCGTGTACAGAATCCCACTGCCAGAATGCTGGTTTTGGCCAGTTATAGGGACCATATACCTCCCTTGCTGAAACAGCTTCACTGGCTACCGGTTTGTTTTCAGGCACAATTCAAAGTGCTGGTTATGACTTATAAAACCCTACATGGCTTAGGTCCAGATTATTTGAGAGACCATATCTCCCCATACAAACCACCTAGAGCCCTAAGATCTTTAGGAGGAGGCTTTCTCTTAGTCCCTCCACCTTTACAAGTTAGTCTGGTGTGGACATGAGAAAGAGCCTTCTCGATGGCTGCTTGTGCCCTCTGGAATGTGCTTCCACAAAAAGTAAGGTTGGCACCAGTAGGCAAAAATGGCTTTTTTCAGGTGGGCTTTTAATGCATAAAGCAAAATTATGGGATGGATTTTATATAATGTTTGTATTTGATATTGTTTTTAGCTGGTGTTTTTAATTGTTTTATTGTGAAATTGTTTCTTTAGAATTTTATTTGTGAGCTGCCTTGGATCACTTCATGGAGAAAGGCAGGATAGAAATTAGATAATAAATAAATAAATAAATAAATAAATCATTGGTTCAAATCACAAGGAAAGAGATTCCACCTAAGTATCAAGAAGACCTTCTTTCAGAGTTGTGTGACAGTGAAATAGACAGCCTCAGAGGGTAATCTGCTCTTCATTGTTGAAAGTTTTTAAACAGTGTTTGGATGGGCATCTTTCAGGAATGCTATTGTTGTGGATTCCTCCATGGCAGTGTTGGATTAGATGCTCCTTAACTGTCCTTTCCAGACCTAAGACTCTATGATTCTATATTACCAGACTATTCCTCACTATTAGTGATGCTGGCTAGAGCAGTCCAATAACATCTGAAGGGGCAGAAAGTTTCCATCTCTAGCCTTAATTTCTAATTTCTAATAAGTGAAACTGTCCAATATGAAAACAGACCATCTGTTCATCTAATGGTATAGATGGACTTTGATTGGCAGTAGCAGTTGACTGATTGGCAGTGGCTCTCATGCAGAAATATTCATTTAGATTCAGACTGAAACAATCTCTTATTATGTATAGCCAGTAGACTTACCAGAGATAACTGAAAGAGCGCTAAACCATTATCACATCTGCTCTGAAAAATGTTTGGGCAGAGAGAACTACTGAATGCATTCTATCCCCTACATGGTACCCATGGGCCATACCTTAGCCCAGTAGTCTTCAGCTTTTCCAGATCTGGGACCTACCTTTAGCTCTAACAGATATTCAGAAGTTGAAGAAGTTACTTTGGAACAGTCCAGTCTACCATTTCTCCCTGCCAACATGAAAGTTATACTCTAAAAATATAACTTTTCACATGTTCTTCATTATTTTTCCTTCTTCCTCTTATTTCTTCTCCCCATATACTTGTATGGTATAGAAATGGTATAGTACTGCTGCTCTTGTAAGCCATCATAGATCAGGCTGTGACTCAGCTGGTGTTGGGAAATACCTTTGAAACATCAGTGTTTTGAGGCCTGAACAACAGCAGTATGCCATGCTTTCTGTGATATGTTAAACATTGGCGAGTCACAATTCTTCGGGCTATTTTGTGGTTCAGTGTTGGCCTTCTTTTCCTCCTCTGGCACAATGTGGAGTTAGAAGTAACACAAACTCAGGTGTAATTGTTGCATTACATTTGGATGAAAGGGCTAAAAAAACATCAGACAGAGTTCAGACCCATCAAGTCACATCAACAATAACAGGACCTGACAGTCACTTGGCAAAAATCTGTCCATTGGAGGCAGCGCTAGTTTCTTGCTTCTGCAACACTGAATAGGAGTAAATGGCATGCATTTAATCTGAGGTCCTGGCCAGGACAGCCTTCATGCTTGTCAGATATTGAGCTATGCTCTGTTTCTTCTTATCAGTGAAGCTTCTGTCTCTCCAAGCAGCCAGTGTACCAAACTTTGCAAACAGTACAAGGAGATGGAGAGAGAAAAGGCCCTAGCAATGAAATTCAGAAAACCTTCATGACAGCCTCAGTGGAGGTACCAATTCTTAGAAGGAATGCAAAGAAGATCTAAAAATTTTCCACATACTTGACAAAAGGGGTGTCTCAACACACCATGAAATGTTCCTTTTTTTCATTTTTTTGCATTTCAGGGCTTTCAGCAAATATCATTTGTGCAGAAAACATTGGCATTTGGTACAGAAAACTATGTATCTTGCACAAAAACCAACCATTTTATTTATATCCTACCTTTCTCTGAAAAATGAGATTTGAAGTGACTACAGTTTTCTGCAGAGAGCCACTGTGGCATAGTGATTTGAGCACTGGACTATGACTCTGGACAGAAGGGTTTGAATCCACACGTGACCGTGAAACCCACTGGGTGTCCTTGGGCAAGTCACACTCTCTCAGCCTGAGGGGAAGGCAAATGCAAACCTTCTCTGAACAAATCTTTCCATGAAATCCCCATTATAGGTTCACCTTAGGGTTGCCATAAGTCAAAAATGACTTGAAGGCACACAACAACAATAACAACAGTTTTCTACATGAAAACCTTTTTGTGGGCATAACAATGTTGTTTGCATAAATGAACTTTTGAAGAAAAGTCCTGTAATATGAAAGAAAGAAAAAACAAATCCTGAAAATAGGTAAAAGCTAAGGTTATTCAGTGAGGAGAAAATGTTTGAAATTTTGAACAATTAAATAAGCCAGAATTTATGTCCCCAGTATCTAGAGACAGAATGGAATTTTGAATATCACCAAAGTCCATGGCAGAAATGTATGATAGGTGGCTAAAGCTAAAATGTTTGAAACACACACTGATTTAACTTTTTGCAGAGACAGTACTGAGAAACATTAAATACTACTGCTTGCCAACTGTCCTTACATACCATTCTCTGCATTTCTCAAATACAGCAGGTGTCAACTATAAGATATTAAATATTGAAATGAAATATAATATAGTGGGAAATGCAACATATTCCCTGGATAAAAGACAAGTGTTCAAGTATTAATCAACAGACTAGTTTATCTGTCAAAGTTTTCTAATGTTCTCTCTTTGTTCCCTCCCAATAATATTTCTTTGAAAATGTTTTAAAGAGGTTTTTACCCACACAATGGGATTTTTTTTTAAAAAATAAAGGATAGGATATAAATGGGAAGAAAATGTGTGCAATAAATATTGAATAAAGAATTTATGCCTAATAAATAAATTATAAAAGAAAAATGTTTGTGGTGACTTCCCCCCACTTTGCCTTGATGCAACATCTGGATAAGAGAGCTTTTTATACTTCCCTTTATGAAAAACCAGCATCATCAAGTAGATACTAAAAATTGCCTTGTTAAAAAGAACAGATTGACAGAGAAAAGATGTGTTGTATGAATGAACTGGAAATGTTGTTTCTTAGAATACTTTCTCAATGGAACTACTTTTAATGGCCTTAGGATGGTGCCACTTTACTTTGTGGTTCTGGTCCCTCAAAATTGGGAGGAGGAGGCAGCCACTGATGTGTCCATTCAGTTCTCTGTTATCCAATTTATTATGCAGATAACCCCAAGATATTTAGTGTCAGAGAATATGCTACAGCTGCCATGTGGCTATATGTCTCAACACAGTTCACAATGCAGAAACTTCTATTGTTTTGGGTGAGTGGATGGGAGGGAGTTTGCAATGGCACAGAGAAAACAACCCACTCTGTGGGGTGAGCTAGCTAACACAAGTGGTTTAGCATGCAGAGAGATTTAAAACCATGCTCTCATAGCAGCCATTTGGTTTGCCATGGCAGTTGCACTCTGAACAAAAAGAGAAGGGTAGACAAAAGAGAGAGAGATAAGATATGATATGAACCAACATACTTACACAGCATAAAGTCAAAGCTTATAAAGAAAATATTTTATTTTTACCCACAGAAGTAGAAAGGAAAAAGCTTACAATTTGCCGCTGCTTATTCAGACTAGATGCTTTGCTGAATCATAATAATAATATAAGACCAATTATAGAATTTCTCAAGACTTAAGCACTTTACAAACAATTTAACACTGCATGCAAACAAATCATGTTAATGTATCATTAAGGTAATGAGTCAGAGACGCATAGAAACTAATGCATGCTGTTGTCCTGCTTTTGTGTTCTAACGTGTTTCTTCCCACTCTGCTCTCCACTGTTTTCCCAGCAGTCATTCTAAACTTTCACATTGCCAAAGATTTTTCTGCACTTTTAAAAAAAACATTGTTAAAAGGGAATGTAGTACATTTAATATTGCCACTGCTAGAATAGTACATTTCAATGGTGGCACTGCACATTCAGATACCAATTCTTATATCATTTACTGTTGATTTATGTTAAAGGTAGTATTTCTGAATGTTAGCATAAACCTGAACAATAGTTGTATTCTTTCAGCAGAAGAAAAGTGTACCTAGGTTGAGTCCCTAGTAGATTACATGTGGGTCAAGCCTAGGGACTTTATTACATGGCTTAAAAACACATTTTACCACTGACGTTTTCAATATTCATTCAGGATGCATCCTGGTATTATCATACGCAAAATGCCACCAATGTTGCCAGCTGGGTGCAGCCAGGGTAACCTCTGGCTAGAAGTGGTGCTCAGATTGCCAATTTGCAAAGGCAGGAACTTGCTGGTTTTGAATAGAGTCTGTGTATGATAATATGAGGATGCATCCCAAATTAGGATTGAAAACGGCAGTGGTAAATTGCATTTTTAAGCCATGCGATTAACTCCTAGATGTGCAAAGGACTCCTCTGTTTTTGTTTTTAGACTCCAGTGAACTGTTTATCCTCACTGTCCTGAATTTTGACCCTGATGTGTGGAAGAATTTTATTTACTGTATATACTTGCCTATAAATGAAAAAAATTATGCCAAAAATGGATCCAAAGATCCTGCGTAGACTTATATATGGGTCAATACGGTCATGTGGGTCAGAAAAATGGTGACTGTGGCTCTTTGGGATTTCTTTGCCTTGTCATAATTATATATTAAAAAGCCTACCTAAATAAAAATGTTTTTACTTGCTGGTGAAAGGCAAGCGGGGGGGGGGGCACCTGAGCTTCTCATGGAAGGAAGTTCCAGAGGGTAGGAACAACCACTATGAAGACTTTCTTTTGTGTCCTCACTAAGCAAGCTTGCAATGGTAGCATGACCGAGAGAAAGATCTTAGAGGTCTAGCAGGTTCATATGGGGAGATGCAGTCTCTCAAATAATCTGGACCTAAATTGTACAGGGCTTTAAAGGTCATGACCAGTACTTTGAACTGGCCTATAATGGCACAATAATCTGAGCATAGGGGTGGGGAAATCCATGTATAGGGAGTGTACACTATAGTAAGCCTATGATAACTTTCCAGTACACAAATGTGAACCTCACATTCCCTCAACTGACAGATTATGTTGGTTTCAAGATTGTATGGATTAGCCCAGAACTGCTTATTGTCAGATGGTTCTTACTCTGTGGGCAAAGTCTTCCTTTCTGCACAGCAGAAACAAGTGAGTTCTACAACTACTTCGTTAGAACAAATGAAATTGTGTAGGTGTAGGTTCAAATCCCTGCTTGGCTATGGAAACCCACTGGGCAAACAACAATTTGACTAACAATGCCACTTAACCTGATCTCTCCTCAGAATCTATATATTAGGTATCTTTCTCTTATGTCCACATTCAGTCATTTATATAACCATCAAAAAAACTGGTCAGTGGTGCTGGAGTTCAACAAGTCCATAACAATCATACAAGATAGATACCTCTGATCTTCATAGAAACATGATGATAAATTGATCCCTGTGCAAGGCTACCAAAACTGTGACTAGAGGAAGCTGATAGGCTTAGGAAGTCTCCAGTGCATTAGGTTTATGAGAAGTGGTGGATGATTGCTGCCCGAGGTCAGTTTTCCATCCTAGTCAGTCACTTTCATGAAAATTCTGCACATATATGTTCAAGCCTTGAGAATTCTGCTTCACCATAATTTTAATTTTATTTTTTTAAAAAATACCTTAATTAATTTTTATCTTTAAAATTTTTAAATATACACACATTTTAAGTATGCATAAAAACCTATAGAAACTAAAGAAGAAATCTCAAAATGTAAAAAAATAATAATAATAAAAATAAAACTTAATTAATGGTGCTTCACAATGTATCAAGAAGAAAGAGAAAAAGAAATTAAGAATCATCACTATTCATACCATTTGGTACAAGTACCAGGTGTTACGGTTTGCATATATTACATTTACTTCCTCCTTATGTCCTTTCAATTGTAGGTTCAGCAAAAATATCTTTCCAGAATTTTAGATGACTGTTTCGACAATGGCATGAAATAATTTTCTTGTAGTAAGTCTGAGATTGAAAGAAAGCTCATGCTACCAACTTCTTTCTTTCTCTCAAAGATGCTACAAGATCCCTTCGCATACTGATCCAGACTAATGGAGCAATGTCTTTGAATAAAGTATGTTCTTTATTTACATATGAGATAGAGGGGAACCAGATCTCACTAAAGTTTCTCTTTTCTCATATTTTGATTATCTTGTCAATAGTTGAAGAACCAAGGTTTGATGACTTAAAATTTCAGCCCATGGGCCCAGAAGAATATTGCTTCTAGGAGACAAACACTGCTTTTGGATTTGAGAAGACTTCCTTGAGTATTTTCTTGTTTTCCTTTTCATACATTGCATGTATATTTATGTATTGGTTGCCATTAAATTTTGCCTTTCCTTTATTAAGCTCAAGGCAGCATACATACCTTCCCCTCCTCAGAAGCCTTACACTTCCAGTTTTGGTTTACCTTTATTTTTGGTTGATTTGGGGCATTTTTTTCTTCTCAGTTTGTGTGTGTAGTGGATTGGGTTACGGGTTACTGTCCTTATATGATCTCCAACTCACAAAATTGAAAAGAAGAAAAAGCAGCTAAAAATCAACCAAAAACAATGCTAAGCCAAATCAAGTGACTTCCAATTTTGATTTAGCTTTATTTATGAAGTTTGTATGTCCTCCTGGAGTGTTGTAGGAGCAAAAATGGATCCATGCCCTTAGTCCAACTGTCCATCCCTGCTATATATTGAGAATCTAAATTCAGTTTTTCTGAACCTGTAGTTTTTCTAGACTATATGATGGAGATTTTATGTGTGTATGTGTCTTGAAGTCACCTGTCAACTTTTGGCAACCACATCAATATTGTAGGATTTTAATAATAATGATAATGATAATGATAATGATAATAATAATAATTCTTATATCCTGCCTTTTGCCAAAGCAATCAAGGCGGCTCACATAATATAAAAATGAATTTAAATAAAACTTACACTGCATTAAATAATAATAACAATAATAACAAGTAACCCCTCCATTAAAAAATAAATACGATATTAAAAATGAGGACATAGATTAAGACAGCAAGCATTCTGGAGCACCAATAGGTGTGTAGAGAGGATGTCTAATGAGATAGGGGTACAAATTAGGAGAGTGATCTATTCAGGGAAGGCCTGCTGGAAGAGATCCATCTTGACAGCTTTTTAAAAACTATCTAAGGGGGGAAGCAGATGGGCTGCCATGGGCTGCCCCGGGAAGCTGTGCTGTGGGGCCGAGGTATCCCCACACCTCGGCCCCACGGAGCAGCTTCACTGCCCCTGAAAGAAGCACTAAATTGGTGCTCCTTTCAGAAGTCACCGAAGGTGCACTGCAAAAGGCTGCGGCGCACCTTCGGCGACTCTTCCACCACAGTGTGTGTGAACGCTGCAGTGGGAGGTCCTCCTCGGAGCACCTGCCGTGTGGAGGGCCGGCTGATCCGAAGACAACCTAGGGAAGGGGTTGGGGCGCCGATCATGCGGCTGACCCCTTCCCTGCCTCCAAGGCGGCCCTTTAAGCCGTCTGCTTAGGGGGTAAGCTGTTTATTTGATGGATCTCCTCCTGCAAGGCGTTCCATAATCTGGGAGCGGCAACAGAAAACATCCTCTGGGAGGTTACCGCTAATCTAGTTTTTATCAGTTGCAGTAAATTTCTCCCAGAGGACCCGAGGGCGCGGGGTGGATTGTATGGAAGAAGGTGATCCCTTAGATAGGGTGGACCCAAGCCATGTAGGGCTTTAAAGGTAATCACCAACACCTTATACTGTGCTTGGAAACCAATTGACAACCAGTGAAGAAATTTCAGAATAGGTGTAATATGATCACGCTTAGTTTTTCCTGGCTGCCATATTTTGCACTAATTGCAGTTTCTGGACTAGGTATAAGGGTAGCCCCATGTAGAGTGCATTGCAGAAATCGAGTTGTGAGGTTACCAGTGCATGTACTGCAGTTTCTAGGTCCCTTACTTCCAGGAAAGGGTGCAGCTGGTGTATCAGCCAAAGCTGATAATAGGAGCTCCTAACTGTCACATTTCACCTGATCTATTATGTGAAGTGACGAGTCTAGTAACACCCCCAGACTGCGAACACAGTCCTTTGCAGAGAGCGTGACCTCATCCAGGACTGGAGATTGTAACCCAATACCTGGTTTGAGGGGCCCTACTGTGAGTCTCTCTGTTTTGTCTGGATTCAGCTTGAGTCAGTTTTTCCTCATCCAATCCATTACCACCTCAAGACATTGATTGAGGGAAGAATTGCCATCTGCCATCATGGCTGCTACTGAGGCATAGAGAAATATATTTGGGTGTCATCAGCATATTGGTAACCCCCCGCCCCATGTCTGCAGATGATCTACCCCAGTGGCTTCAGATAGATATTAAACACCATCAGGAACAGGATGGCACCCTGAGGGACACCACATTAAAGCTCTGTTTTTGAAGAGCAACCATCCCCAAGTGCCACCCTCTGGAATCTGCCTGAGAGGAAGGAACAGAACCACTGAAGTACAGTGCCATCAATTCCTAACTCTTTCAGGCATTCCAAGAGGATGTCATGGTTTATTGTATCAAATGCTGCTGAGAGGTCCAAAAGCACCAACTGGGTCATGCTTCCCCTGTCAATGCTTAGGTGCAGGTCATCTGCCAGAGCAACCATGGCAGTTTCCACCCCATATCTTGGTCTGAAGCCAATTTGAAATGGATCTGGAAAATCGGTTTCATCCAAGATCTATTGGAGTTGAAAGGCGATGGCCTGCTTAATCACCTTGCTCAAAAATAGCAGATGGGAAACCGGTCTATATTTTTTCAAATCCAGGGAGTCCAGGGAAAGTTTTTTCAGGAGCAGTCTAACAACTGCTTCCTTTAAGCATGTGGGAACAGTTCCTTCCCTAAGGGATGCATTGATGCTCTTTTCAAGGAAAGCCACAAAGACATCACCCCCCTGGATGACCACCCATGGGCAGGGATTGAGGAGACACATTGTCTTCTTCACTTTTCCAAGGATCTTGTCCATGTCATCAGTACTCACCAGCTCAAACCGATCCAGTTTAATCTCATAAATGGGTTTACTGGACACCTCATCAGTCGGTTCTGCAATAATCCTGACATCTAAGTCAGCTCTTATCTGAGAGATTTTATCTGCAAAATGGTTGTTAAAAATGTCACAACAGGCTGTTGTTGGGTTAAGTAAAGGATTCTGCACAGGAGGAACCTGTGTCAGCTCCCTCGGCACCCTAAACAGCTCTGTTGGACAGGATTCTGCAGATGCAATACATGCAGAGGAGTCTGCAGATGCAATACATGCACGCATTGTCTCTCGATAGGAACAAAGAAATTTCCTATGACGAGTCTTGTCAGATAAGAGTCAAGTCTTCTGCCAGATGTGCTCTAGTCATTGTCCAACCCACTTCATCTTTCTAAGTTTATCTGTGAACCAAGGTTGACAGTTTGGAGCAGGTTGGAAAGGACACTTGGGAGCGATCGTGTCCATCGCCCTGGTAAGGTCGATATTTCAGGTGTTAACCAGGGCTTCAACAGAATCACTGGGATTACCAACCAAGGAACCCTCAAAGGCTTTCTGGAATCCAATTGGCTCCATTAGCCTCTGAGGGCAGACCGTTCTAATAGGTCTTCCACCCCTGGTGGGGTGGACAGTGGCTCTTAGTTCAACCCTGACCAGGAAATGATTCATCCATGACAGTGCAGAGGTATTTATTACCTCTGCCCATGGATACGCCTGTTCTGTACTAAACACTGCATCAAGGGTATGACCCTCGGAATGTGTTGCCTGGAAACCAATTGGGATAGGCCCATGCCTGTCATGGAATCCATAAACTGCCAAGCCATGCCTATTAAACTGGTCTCAAGTTGGAAGTTGAAGTCACCCAGAACTAAAAAGTCTGGGTGACTCCAACAGCAGTTCTGAGACCAGTTGTGTCAGGTCAAATTGGGAGTCTGTTAAGCAACGGGCTGGATGGTATACCAACAGAATACCTATACTATCACTAGTCTTCAGGCTCAGGTACGGTCCATTTTCCAGATAGGTATCCTAGTCTAGGTGAGGTTGTCTCTATGAACCATTGCCACTCCAGTTAGCTTCAAGATCAGATGAGATCTGGTATCTTTAGAGTATTTAGGTTCTTTTATTCTGTAAATTTATAAACTAGTTTTTCAGTTTTTTCCCTGCTGTTAACTAATGTTGTGTAACTTTCTTTTTTTAAAATTAAATTTATTGAAAATATATAAAAATACAAAGACATAATTACAAAAACATAAAAACAAATAAACTGACTTTTCATACATATCTCCATTCAAGTCAGTTTGTCTATTTAAACATACACTCCTATATAATTTCCCCACATTCATTCCCATTCATCATAACTTCCCAAGCTAGAAGAACTTATCTTTTTTGTTATTATTTTCTTTTCTCCAACTGTTCCTATCTCTTCAACCATAATAACTAATTTTAATCCTACTAGATCTAAGGACTATCACTGTAAGTCTAAATTGTATTTAAAATTCAAAATCAAAATTATATTGTTGTTCGATAATCATAAATAGCTAATTCAATCTTTATATTATATTGATCACTTATATATTTTATTATCTGTTCCCAACCTTTTTCATAACTCTTCTGGTTTTCATTTCTTATAATACAAGTTAGTTTATCCATTTCTGCCATCTCTATCAACTTTACTAACCATTTTTCCATTGCTGGAACTTCATAATTTTTCCATTTTTGGGCTAAAAGCAACCTAGCCACTACTATCATATAAAATCTTATCCTTGTATTTTCAATTTCAGATTAGACATCAATCATACTTAATAAATAGGTTTCTGGTTTAATTTGAAATTTAATGCCTAATATTTTTTCAATTGATTGGTGTATATTTTCCCAAAATCTCTTAATTTTTACATTAATGATAAAAAGTTTCTATATCTTTTTTACACTTCCAACAGATATTATTTACCTGTTTGTACATTTTGGACAGTCTTTGAGGGGTTAAACCCCATCTATAATGCATTTTAAATTATTTTCTTTAATATTTTGCACTACTGAAATTCTCATTGTCTTCTTCCACACCTTCTCCCATTTCTCTAGGTCAATTGTATGTCCCACATTTTGTGCCCATTTGATCATCAGTGTCTTTATAGTCTCATCTTCTGTATCTCATTTTAACAATATTTTATAGATATTAGATAATATTTTTTTATTTTCTACCAATAACACTTTTTCCAAATCTGTTTTATTTTCTTTTATCCCATTATTTTTTTATTTCTACTTTAACTTTTTCCTCTCATTTGTCTGCACAATAACCAATGGCATGGGATGCCACTATTATTTACTTCCTCTTGCATTTTTATCCTATACTTCTTGCCTTTAAAAGTAATCATGTCTCCAAATATGATCCACTTACAGTATCTTTCATTATATTTTCTCTTTTATATAAAACCTCATGTGGTGATATCCAATGGGGAGTAGAGGGAGAGCAGGTTTCTTTATAAATTTTCCATATTTTCAACAGAGCCCTTCTGATATAATGGTTATTGAAGTCTTTATTTGCTTTTTCTTTATTAAACCAAAAATAGGCGTGCTACACAAATTTTAACTTCTCTCCTTCTAAATTCAATAAGCTTGTATTATCTATAGTTACCCATTCCTTTAATCATACCAAACATGTTGCCTGACAGTACAATTTAAGGTTTGGAAGGACAAAACCTCTTCTCTCTTTACTATCAAACATTTTTTTCCCTTTTATCCTGGGTTTCTTCCCAGCCCAGATATATCTAGAAATTTCCCTTTGCCACCTTTCCCTTTTCCTTAAAAACCACTTCATTTTTTTCCAGATTGATTGGTAAAGGAATAGGAATTTCTGCAAAACATTCATTTTTATTGAGGCTATTTTCCCCAAAAGGATAAATTTAGATCTTTCCATTTCAGTAAATCTTTTATTTCATTCCAAATTTTCCCATAGTTATTTTTGAATAGTTCTGAATTGCTTTTAGTTGTTACAATACCTAAATACTTCACTTTCTTACTAATTCCAAAGCTGGAATTTTTACTAATTTCCTTTTCTTCTTTTTTTGTCATGTTTTTAGTTATTATTGCTGTTTTATCCTTATTAATTTCTAGTCCGATACTTCTTCAAATTCTTGTAATACCATTTTTACTTTTTGCATACTTTCTAGTGGTTCTTCCAGTGTTAATGCAATATCGTCAGCGAATGCTCTAATTTTGTGTTCATCCTTTCTAATTTTTAAACCCCTAGTCTCTGCATCTTTCTTTATAAGACCAATAAATATTTCAATTACATTCAGGAATAATAACTGTGATAAAGGGCATCCCTGCCTTGTACCCCTTTGTATCTTTATCTATTTCGTTTTTTCTCCATTGATTATAATTTTAGCTCGTTTAGGTTTATATAGTTCTCTGATCCAATGGATAAAGCTATTCCCAATTTCATTCTTTCTAAAATCTCAAACATAAATTTTGTGTAACTTTCAAGTGGCTCCAATTATGTCCATAATTACCCATTCTCTCAATGGGTAATCCCATGGCTTGTATGGCTCCAGGCAGGTATGGAAAAGGCTCTTGTCTGAAACATTAAGGCTTTACTGAACTGAGCTTGAGGGACCAATGCTCTGATTTGACATACGGCAGTTAGCTATACCCTCCCCCCCCCACAACACTTGCACAATGCTGACAGTTTTATACACTGATATTCATTTTACAAGTCTGTTGTGTGCTCAAACCTTTTTAAAAAATGACTGCAAAGGAAACTGTAGCATTTGCTCTCTGTTTAAAAACATTTTTAGTCCAGGTCTTCAAATTTTGCAGCTCAGTGTATTTCATTCATGATTTAATAGCCCTTTTACATTTCCTTTTGAAAAAAAAAAAAGATAAACAAATCATGGATATTCATAGCAAGCTGTTGTAAGGAAATCTAAAAGCAATACTTTTCCCTTTCCCTTCTTCCCTCCCTTTACCAGTTTTAAAGATTCACCCTGAAATGGAGTGCATGGAAGCAAGCATCTCCAAATCAAAGTGGCAATTCTTCAAATGACAGAAAAGTATAATGGATCAGCCATTTTTATCCAGCCACAAACTTATTTGTGAAGAACAGTTCTGGAGTTCAGCATGTGAAAGGATGGAATTTTACATTTAAATTGTTCTGAAAAAACAAAACAAAACCCCACATTTATTTTAAAGTATAACAAGGAATGTGAAAATGCAAATAGGTTGGTATATATTTAATCTAACAAGTATATATTTTTTCTAAGAAAGTAGGCCATAGCGACTACCATATTTTCTGGCGTATAAGACGACCCCCAACTTTTTCAGTTAAAATATAGAGTTTGGGATATACACGGCATGTAAGACGACCCCTCTTCCAACACACACCAAATAATTTTTTTTTAAAAAACCCATCAGTTTGATTTCAGTCTGGTAATTTTAATTCAAATGCTTATGGCATACAGGTACTTAGCAGGAAAGCTGTCACTTATAAATGCAACAAACTACAGCTCCCATGTTCCCTAGCATTTTTTCTGCAGTGTGGTTTGGACCTTACTTTTTTAAAAATAGTCCAGATTTAAATGCTGCTTTAAAAAATTATTTCCATCTCCCAGCTATGAGATGGCTGGGGGGAAATGAGAATGTGTTGGGGGCAAGGACTTCCAATATACTAGATGATGCATTCTGGGGTATGTACAATCTGTAGCCAAGGAAGTGGCCCTGGGCATATCACACACTCTTAGCCTCAGAGGAGGGTGGTAATGGCAACCCCCCTTTGAAGAAACATGCCAAGAAAACCCCATGATAAGGTTGCCTTAGGGTCGCCATAAGTCGGAAAGGACTTGAAGACACACAAGAACAACAAAAAAGTCTGCAATTGTTTCATAGGTATTCATGGGAATACAAGCCAGCATGGTGTAGTGGTTTGAATGTTGTGCTACCACTCTGGGGACCTGGGTTTCATTCCCCACTCTGCCATGAAAGCCACTGGGTGAACCTGGACAACTCACACACTCTCAGCCTCAGGGGAAGACAATGGCAAACCTCCTCTAAGCGAATCTTGCCAAGAAAACCAGATGATCACCATAAGTCAGGAACAATAACAAAAACAATAACATTCTTGGAGGTCACACTCTGTCAGCCTCGGGGAAAGCAATGGCAAATGCTTTCTGAACAAACTTTGGGGGAAGCAGACTGGCGGCATGGGGCCGCCCTAGGAAGTTGCACCATGGGACTGAGGCATCCCCACGCCTCGATCCTGCGGCGCACCTTCCCCGTCCCTGAAAGGAGCGCTAAAATAGCGCTCCTTTCACTGACTTTTCTGCTGCAACGTGTCCGGACGCTGCTGCAGGAGGTTGCCCTCGGAGCGCCGGCATTGCGGAGGGCCGGCGGCTCCGAGGGCAACCTCAGGAGGAGGAAGGGGCGCTGAGTGTGTGGCTGCCCCTCCTCTTCGCTGCCTCCAGGATGGCTTTTTAAGCCGTCTGCTGAGGCCCTTTGCCAAGGAAACCCCAGGATAGGTTTGCCTTTGAGTTTCCAGGAGCTAGAAACAACTGGAAGGCACACAACAGCCACCTCAACAATAGCATTTTTGGAAGTCACACTCTCTCAGCCTCTGGGGAAAGCAAATGGCAAACACTTTCTGAACAAATCTTGCCAAGGAAACCCAGGATAGGTTTGCCTTTGAGTTGCCAGAAGTTAGAAACGACTGGAAGGCACGCAACAGCCATCACCACAACAGCATTTTTGGAAGTCACTCTCTCAGCCTCTGGGGAAAGTAAATGGCAAATGCTTTCTGAATAAACCTTGCCAAGGAAACCCCAAGATAGGTTTTCCTCTTCTTCCTCCTCCTCCCCCACTAAAGGCTCCAGGAGGGAATGAGGGAGCCCAGCCCAGCTCCCCCAGAGATGCTTCCTCTGCTGTGGGAAAGAGGAGGAGGAAGGCTGGCAAGTGCCAGGAACCCAGAGAGGGGGGGGGACTCCCCTGAAGAGAAGAGGAGGAGGAGGAAGAGGCGGAGGATGCCATCCCTGCCCTGCAAGGGGGCTTCCCTGCCCCTCTTCACCTCCTCCTCCTCCTCCCATGTGGGGGCTTTTTCTGAGGGGAAGGGAAGGAGGGAGGAACGGAGTAAAGAAAGAAGGGAGGAAGGAAGGAAGGAAGGAAGGAAGGAAGGAAGGAAGGAAGGAAGGAAGGAAGGAAGGAGGGAAAGAAGGAAGGGAAGGAAGCTGAGGCCTTCCCCTGAGGTTGAGAGAGTGTGACTTGCCCAAGGCCACCCGGTGGGTTTTTACAGGGCTTTCTCTGCAGAGAGGCAGGGCAAAGGAGGGCAGCGCAGCTCAGCCCAGTGAGGGAGGAAGGGAGAAACACCTTACCTCGTCCTGCTTCCTCCTCCTCTTCTCCCAGGCCAAGCCAGCAATGCCTCTGCCTCCTGCTCATCCCTGATCTTCCTGAGGGTGTGGCCCAGCCTGGTGAGTTGAGAGGGAGGAGGAGGGAGACAAAATGGCTCCCGGGTGAGCAGGATCTTTCTCTTCCCAGTGTATAAGACGACCCCCGACTTTTGGGAAGACTTTCTGGAGTTAAAACGTCATCTTATATGCTGGAAAATACGGGTGGCTTATTGCATTATTTCTAGAAATCTTTCTTACAACAAAAAATTAAAATGTTTAAGAATGTAGTAGATTTTTTTTAAAAAGTATACCACTAAATGTGTACATCAAGGGAGTAATGAATGGCATGTAACATTTCTCTTCAAATAGGTGTAGTAGCAACATGGAGGAAAGTCTAATGAAATATAAATAAAATAGCACTACAATTGTGTATTGTGAATGATCCCTAGGGCTTGGGTGGGAATATATGAGAAGAACAAGTGGCCCAAAATTCAACTGTTGTTTCCCCACTCCCAAACAACTCATTTGAATGGTCATTGATGTCATGATTGATTTTATGATTTACAACTATGATTTTATGTATACACTTGTTTGATAGCTGTATTAATGAAGCAATTGTATGGACAACAAACAAATATTTGCAGCTCAATTCCATACAGGTTAAACTGCAAGTTGATGGCATTGAACTGATTAGGATTTATTTCCAGACAAATGTTTATTGTCTTATGGTCTTAATTCTTGCCCACTTTAAAGTAAGTGTATGTGTTCGTTGGAACACTTAGAAAAGTTAGTTTTTAGACTGCAGCTTGAAACCTGGCCACTAAAGGAAGGGGGGGG
>CM034701.1:138133197-138146133 GCA_020142125.1 Phrynosoma platyrhinos | reverse complement strand
TACATTTCACCTTTGACTGTATATCCCATCCATATCCTAACAACTACAACTCTGGAGGCCAGGGTTCAAATTCACACTTGAGTGGCACAGTGGTTAACTGCCTGTACTGCAGCCGCTCACTCATAAACCACAAGGTTGTGAGTTCAATACTAGCCAGGGCTCAGGCTTGACTCAGGCCTGCATCCTTCCGAGGTTGCTAAAAGGAGTACCCAACCATTGGGGGGCAATGAGCTTACAGTTGTAAACTGCTTAGACATGGCATAGCATGGTGTGAAGCAGTATATAAATGAACCTGCTTTTGCTTTGCTATAAAAACCCTTGGGCAAATCATACCCTCTCAGCCTCAGAGATGGCAATAGTAGCACCCCCCCCATCTGACTAAACTTGCCAAGAAAACCCTCTGTTAGGTTGCCTTAGGGTCACCATAAATAAAAAAATGAGGCAAACAATAAAATATTTAATACATTCTTTGTTATATGAAAGGAAAACCTTAGGGAAACTGCCATCCTGAGTCATGCTTATCTTAAAATATAGCTTGTTCTTACCATACTGTTATAAAAACCATTATGGATGAGGAACTCCTGTGGGCAATGTTATCCTATTTGAAAAAAATCAAAAGCATGTCCAAATTCACTTATATCTAATTTGACTAGGCAAACCCATTGACCACAGATATCATGAATTGATACAAAACCGTGGAGTACTCATTATGAAGATATGTTTGCCAATGGAAAAACAAAACAGTTCAGTTTTCCTTTCAATCCTAAAAAAAGTGATTTGCCTCTGTTGATGAGAACCTATTCTAGGTATTCTCAAACTTCACCTCCCATCATCTTGAGCCAGCCTGATCAAAGGTCAGGAATTATAGGATTTGTAGCTTTTCAACCTCTGGAGAGCCATAGAATTCCCACCTCATGCCTATATAGCGGGTCAATTTTCAGCCAGTAAAAAGGATATGTTTTCTATTGACAGGATCATCATCAGGAAAAACCTTTCTCCTCCTACTCATCCGCAAGGCATAGCATCTTTAGATGTCTCCTGGATTAGATGTTAGAGCAGATAAGACAAGATCTACAGGGCAGCCAGTTAACCTTCAACCTGCATTGACAGCTTTTTGAAGTCTTGGGTGAATCTCTCATTAATAAAGGAAGGTTTCAAGAGGATTTGAGGAAACATCTTAGACTCCACTTGACATTTATATGTGATGTCCAGAGCATTTGAAAGGATTAAAGGCGAGGATAAAGGTGATGTATGTGGAATACAGCCCTTAGATGTTTTTATATCATGTTTGATACCTTTTATCACAAAATTAAGGAGCACAAAAGCCCAGTGCCATACAGAGGCTGACTTTCTTCTATTTTTTTTTCTTTTGGTAGGAGGATTGAGATGAGACTAGATTCTCATATGTAAGATTCATTAATTTTGGTTACGTGCCAGTTTGGATATATTTTCACAATAAAAACAACATTCAGAACTATACTTCAAGTGATTTAGAATCATAAAGAAACACCAAGGTTGCAGAATGCATAAAATCCTGACTAGATTAGAAAGCTGGACCAAAACTAACAAAATGAATTTCATCAGGGAGGAATGTAAGGAACTGCACTTAGGTAGAAAAAAATGAAATGCATAGATCTAGTATAGAGGACACCTGGCTTAACAAGACTACATGTGAAAGGGATCTAGGAGTCCTAATAGACCATAAATTGAACATGAGTCAACAGTGTGATGCAGCAGCTAAAAAAGCCAATGCGATTCTAGGCTGCATCAATAGAAGTATAGTATCTAGATTAAAGGAAGCAATAGTGTCACTCTATTCTGCTTTGGTCAAGCCTTACTTGGAATACTGTGTCCAGTTCTGGGGACCACAAAATGTTCTCACCTAATGCCAAAGGAATCAGTTGTTGAAGTAAAGTGAACTATTTTGGGAAGGTCATTGTATGATTAGGATGCCTTCATCAAAAAGGTCTTCTCTGTAATAGTCATCCATCTCACCTAGAGCTCAGAAGTAACTTGATATAGATAGCTGTTTATCTGTAATTAACTCCTTTTTCCAATAAAGAAGGTATAACTGCATTACATAATAATTGCAATGTAACAAGAGATAACAACATTATTTTTGTAGTGTAGCTGTAACTTTAAAGGAATATCTACAATTACAAGATGTGGCTTCACTAAACTGCAGTGAAGTATGTCCAGAGGAGGGCGACCAAAATGGTGAAGGGTCTGGAAACCAGTTGCCTTATGAGGAGCAACTTAGGGAACTGGGTATGTTTAGCCTGGAGAAGAGAAGGTTAAGAGGTGATATGAGTAAGTATTTGAAGGGATATCATATTGATGATGGAGCAAGCTTGTTTTCTGCTGTTCCAGAGAACAGGACTCAGAGCAATGGATTCAACTACAGAAAAAGCGATTCCACCTAAACATTAGGAGGAACTTCTTGACAGTAAGAGCTGTTTGACAGTGGAACATATTCCCTGAGAGTGGTGGAGTCTCCTTCTTTAAACAGAGGCTGGATGGCCATCTGTCAGGGGTGCTTTGATTGTGTATTCCTGCATGGCAGGGGCTTGGACTGGATGGCCCTTGTGGTCTCTTCATATTCTAAGATTCTATTATTCTAAATTAGATCATATTAAACCTTGGTGTTTCCTTGTGATTCTAAAGCACTTCCAGTATATTTATAAATGCTGTTATGAAGATGTGCAACCCATTTCATCTTGTAAATGAGTTAATCAACTGGCTGCAGGAAAAAGACTGCTGCTGCTGCTGCAATCTATATGGGGGTCCATTGGTAGTGCAGGAGGAGAATTTCTTCATAACCAAGCAAAGAAATTCATCCTTATCTGCAGTCACTGAGTGGAAATAAGAGATGTTTAAACTTTAAGGATGCAATCATTTTAAATATTTATGTTAGCATGTTGTTGTTGTTTGTTGTTGTTGCTGTTGTTAACTGCCCTTGAGTAGGCCCCAACTCATGGTGACCCTGTGGATGAAACATCTCTAAGGGATCTGTTCAGGTTCTGTAAATTCAGGCCCATGACCTCCCTGGTTGAGTATATCCATCTGGCGTGTGGTCTGCCTCTCTTTTGGTTACCATCTACCTTCTTTAACATATTTTTTTCTAGTGAGTCATGTCTTCTCATGATGTGGCCAAAATACAACAGCTTCAGTTTTGTCATCTTGGCTTCCAGGGAAAGTTCAGACTTAATCTGTTTAAGGGCCCATTTGTTTTTCTTTTTGGCCATCCATGGTATCCTCAGCACTCTTCTCCACCACCACATCTCAAATGAGTTGATTTTATTTCTGTCAGCTTTCTTCACTGTTCAGTTTTCACCTCCGTACATGGTGATGGAGAAGATAATGGCTTGGATGATTCAAACTTTAGTGCTCAGTTGTATATCTTTATACTTTAGGATCTTGTCTAGTTGTTTCATGGTTGCCCTTTGCATATCTAGTCTTCTGATTTATTGACTGCAGTCTCCATTTTGATCTCTTTACTTTTTCTGAAGCTGTGTAAGGAGGTATCCACTGCGTGTTTATAAAATAGTTTTGCCAGGCTGTACAAGAGCTTCCAGGTAATGTCCAGGCACAACTCTTTCCCCTGACCCAAACACCAATTGTTTGGCTACTGGGGTGCTCTGGGATTATTCACCCCACCATGTGTAGCTACATTCCCATACCTCCATGCAAGTATGCTGATAGCATTTTGCCCTCAGCCAGTTGCCTGTTTCAAAAAGACTTTCAGCCTTAATTCACTGCTGTTTAAATATGTTTAAGGAATTTAGGGAGCAGAGTGTTTGAATTTTAATTGCTAAAAACTGAGCTATGTTCTCTGTGCCTGAAAGCTATTGCACCACGGCCTATTTCTGAGAAGATGTCTACAGAACTGAGCTGAGCTTTCTATACATGAAAGCTGTTGCACCAGGTCTTACTTCTGAGCAGACATGCTTAGAACTGAATTGTGTTTTGATGCCTGAAGGCTGTTAAAAAAGAGAAATACTGGGAAAATTTTCACACATTCTGGGTTCTTTTCCTATTAGTTAACTACTGAGAAAGAAAGAAAGAAAGAAAGAAAGAAAGAAAGAAAGAAAGAAAGAAAGAAAGAAAGAAAGAAAGAAAGGTGAAAGGGAGCTTAGTAATATCATTTTGCATGCAGAACCACATGAGGAGACAAGAATGGATCTACTGAAAGTAATCCTGAATAATATTGTGCATACAATTGAAAGATTAATGATTAGAATTATTAACCACCTGGCTAAATTCTTCAACCTTGAGTAGGGTAAGCAGTGACCTGGGCATAATCACCATCTAATGGTCTAATGGTTTTTCATTTAATACCTCCTTACACAGCTTCAGAATAGCAAAAAAAAATTAGTAAATTGCTGTTTAGAAATTTAAAAATAGTGTCAGGTTATGAGACAATGGCTAGTCACAGGTTAAAAATCCAAAAAAGTAAATGGCAGCATTAGTAATGTCTGTTTACCCTTTGAAATACTATACTATTTTGGCAAGTGCTCTGTGATGTCACAACCCAATTAAGTTCAATTTTTCCATATCAATATTTCCATATCATTAGACATCATATGGAAATACTTGATAAGAAAAAAGATATGCAAATACAGATGGTGTATATAACAATGGAGCTAATAATTTCACTAATGCATAAATTGGATAAAATGTATAAAACAGGACAGGAAGACAGAAAGGCTGAAAAACAAAATATCATGGTCAACCAATTATGCAATATTATTTAAAAAGCAGGTGCAGAACTAGGCTGAATAATGAGATGGGTGTAAAATTTTTGATCCACCACGGTCTACAGAATTGCCAGATGTCTTCTATGTTAAAGGATATTTTTTTTACTTTGAAGGACTGACCTTCTTTCCACAGTTCCTAGCCATTTGAAGCACAATGCATTATATTTATGTAATGTGTGTGTGTGTGTGTGTGTGTGTGTGTGAGAGAGAGAGAGAGAGAGAGAGAGTTAACTGCCTACAAATTGACCTCAGTTTATAGTGACCCTATGTGCTAATCTTTAATTTCTTTTTATGCATAAAAGAGATCATTCCACAGTTTTTGATTTTTTTTAACAGAACAAAGGAGTTACTGCTTAACACAGCCCCTCCTACTATTTGGCTTTTAGGTGCAGAAACACAAGCAGTTATTGCATCCAGACTTAATGACAAGCCATGTTTTGTTGTTATGAGATCAAAATATTATGAGAACAGTGTCCAACAAAATACTAGCAGAATGTAACACTTATACCTATCCCATGTTCAGGAATGGTGAAATAAACCTTAACCACCACCACCCCTGGTTTGGCACACTACAGTACTTCTTTCTTCTTTAAGATGGACCTTTTCCCTGATGTACTGAAGTCTGTAGTGGGTTCCCACCATAACCTTTCCCACCATGGGCTAAAAACAATGCTGATCCTACTGGGAACAGACCCATTGAAATGAATGCAACTTGTTAGTCACAACCAAATTAAGTTCAATTTATTTCAGTGGGTCTCTCCATTGGGAGGACTAACATTGGATTTAAACCCATGTTATGAATGCTTATCTTTCATTCTTCACATATTCTCTCTCTCTCTCTGTGTTGTGTGCCTCCAAGTCAGTTCTGACTTATGATGACCCTAAGATGAACCTATTGTGCAGTTTTCTTGGCAATATTTATTCAGAGGAGGCTTGTCATTGTCTTCCCCTGAGGCTGAGAGCAGGATGAAAAGCCATCCATCTCTCAAAAATATGCTATCTCCAGATATGAGATACGAAAATATGAGGATTCCAAAATACAGTGCAGGATACACAGAGGTGCTTAACAAGTGGCTAGAAGTTGGAGGTGTTCCTGGTCAATCAAAGCACAGATCGGAATAGGGATTCACACTGTGCTAGATGTTAACACTTCCCCTGAAGATGAACATTCACAGTTTTGATGCACCACTGAACTCAGCTAGGAGCTTCCTTTGGGAGACAAAAGTAGCAAAGAATTTAATCCCTATTCCAGACCAAAGCTGGGAGTCTTTCACAGTTATGGCTCCATAACTTTTCTGTTGTGAGGAAATGGACAAAATATTTGGATGTTTGACCATCTCAGGATAATGCTAAATAAATTTCTTGTGCAAAGAATTCCTTGTCTTTTCCTCTTATCACTAGTATGCTCTAAATTAAAGGAAAACACTGAACCCAGAACAAGTCTTCAATCTATCCCCCCTCTCCTCTCTTTTCCTTTCTTGCTAGAAAAATACACACTATTGTGTATTTTAGTTCCCTGGGAATGAATGAATCTGTCTTTTTTATGGAACTATTCAAGAATGCATGATGCATTTCTACCGCAGAAGCAAATAAGGGGAGGACACCTCTTCCTTTATTTCTTCCCCTGAAAGGAGTTGAAAGGTGCACACATCACTTTTGGAGAAAATGAAAAAGAATTGCTTCCTGGCTTTGATGCATTGTGCTTGTACATGTTAAAAAGAGTCAGGAAGTGGAGATGAGCTAAGAGCAAACTTTAATAAATAAGGACAGAGGTGAGCATGTGGATCCTACACATGTTTTCTGAAGCAGTCAATCTAGCTTGTCAAGATAATACTGATACCTTCTAAAATACGTAGAGGAGCTCTTCACTTGGAGAGTTACTAATAAATGAAGCTTGTTCCATTTTGCTATAATAACAGTCTATTTTTAGCCTTATTATTTCAGCTTCTCACTCTTGTGTTGGCTTTCCAGAGTTCTTTAGAAATTGATGAAAAAAGAAATAGGATCCTCTTGTCATTCTCAAGCATATTGTTAAGCTCCAAGAATCTGTGCACAACACATGTGCCCCTTTTCTTCCTGCTTCTCTAAAGCATTATGTTTCAGTCTATACATAATTTGGGAGTGGGAGAGAACTGGAAGGAAAATGAGGGGAATGATTTTACGAGTTTAAATGAAAATACAGTGGGCTCTTGGTATCTAATGGAGTTTGGTTCCAGGACCCTCTGTGGTTACCAAAATTTGTGGATGCTCAAGTTCCATTAAATACAATGGTACAGTAAAATGCTATCCTTTATATGAAATAGTGAAATCAAGGTTTGGTTTTTGGATTTTTTAAAAAATACTTTCAAATTGTGGATGGTTGAATCCGTGGATACAGGAGGATAACTTTAAATTCATTGTGCTCTTAGACAGACTTCATCAATGGGAGATAGGTATCACATCTACTGCATTGGTGATATAATGAGCTTTCATGTCCTACTGGTGTGCTGAATTTGCTACCATCCCAAGGAGAAGTGTAGACAGAACTCTTATCACAATTGCAATGTAAACTCCCTATCTGCTTTAATTATCCTAGGTTCCATGCAATAGAATGTGAGAGCCAGTATGGTATAGTGGTTTGAGCATTGGACTATTAGCCTGAGCAGATGGTGCAAAGCGCCATTTTTGAGACCAGGAAGTGGAGGGGCAGCCTCACGCTGGGAGCCCCAACCCCTTTCCGAAAACATCGTTGGAGCGGCCAGCCCTCCGCATGGCCGGGACTCCGACGATACACTTCCACTGCAGTGTCCGCACATGCTGCAGCAGAAAAGGCACCAAAGGTGCACTAGAGGCCTTTTGCAGCGCACCTTCGGCATCTTGCAGAAGGAGCGCTATTTTAGCACTCCTTCCTGGGTCTGGGATGCTGCGTCACGGGGCCGATGAGTGTGGATACCTTGGCCCTGATCCGCAGCTTCCCGGGGTGGCCCCGTGCCGCCCGTCTGCTTCCCCCTTATGACTCTGGAGACCAGGGTTTAATTCCTGCTCAGCCAGATGAAACCCACTAGGTGACTATGGGCAAGTCACATGCTTTTCTTTTATCTTTGATTTTCAAATGGTGTTTCTTTTATAAAATGGCAAAATTAAGATTTGTTTTTAGGTCTTTTCTGAGGGGCCTATTTTCAAGCATGGATAATTGAATCTGTTGATGCAGAATTTGGGAATACAGAGGACAGACTCTTTCTCTCTGTGTGGTCAGCTCCAGTTTTCATCAAACAAAAGATAAGCCCCCCCCCCCAAAAAAAAATACCACTGGATATCTGAATCCTCTCTGTAAATTTCTTTGGAGTTTAAGTGCAAAATAACAATTTTTATTTTATTTTGCTGCCCTCTCCAGTAAAGTCTTTCAGAAATTTAGACTTCAATGTCTAATAATATGCCTCAGTTTAGAATGGTATGTTTTGTTGTTGTTGTTAACTGCCCTTGAGTCAATTTTGACTCATGGCAACCCTATGGATGAGACATCTCCAAGAGCCCCTGTCCTCCACTGCTCTGCTTATATTCCTGAAACCCCATACCCGTGACCTCCTTAATAGAGTCCATCCATTTAGCATGTGGCCTTCCTCTCTTCCTACTTCCATCCACCTTCCCCAGCATTATTTTTTTCCGAAGAGTCCTCCCTTCTCATGACGTGTCCAAAGTATGACAGTCTCAGTTTGGTCATCTTGAATTCCAGGGAGGTTTCTGGCTTGATTTGCTCTGGAACCCATTTGTTTGTCCTTTTGGCTGTCCACAGGATCCTCAACACTCTTCTCCAGCACTACATCTCAAATGAGTTGATTTTCTTCCTGTCATCTTTCTTAGCTGTCCAGTTCTCACATCCATACATGGTAATAGGGAATATGATGGCTTGTATGATTCTAACTTTTGTACTGAGTTGTATATCTTTCCATTTTAGAATATTTTCTAGTTCTTTCATAGCCAACCTCCACATTCTTAATCTTCTTTCTGATTTCCTGACTACATTTCTCATGTCTATTAATGTTTGATCCCAGGTATGGGAATTCTTTTACTATTTCTATTTCTTCATTGTCTAGGTCGAACTTGTGAAGGTCCTCAGTGGTCATTATTTTTGTTTTCTTTATGTTCAGCATGAAGCCTGACTTTGCACTTTCTTCTTTAATCTTCCTTAGTAGGTGTTCCAGGTCTGTGAGGTTCCAGGTCTTCTTCTGGTGTAAGAAGAACTTGAACCTGGGAATTACTAAAGTCCAAGTCTTCAATGGGATCTTTTATCCTATGTTATGGAGGTGGCTAGGGAATAGACTGATAGAGACAAAGCTTTCCAATGAGGTTGTGATTTATTTGGGGATTCAAACATACAAAGATACTCTAATATTCACTCATACACACAAAACTCAGGAATAATGTAGTTAGCTTGGATAGGAAACAAAAGGCTTTATAATGGTTATAATGATCTGCCAGAGGTTGCTCTAACAATGAATGAAGATGGATAGACTCAACCGCTATGAAAGGGAAAGGACAATGGGAAGAGCCAGGACCCAAGTGAGAGATCACAGTATCACCATGAAATCTAACCAGACCCAGACCCAATGTGCCTGAGATTTTGGGGATCTTTTATACCCTTAAACCTAGCCTGAGGAGAAGAGTTGCTATTGTATATCAAAGGATTCCTGATTACTACTCTTTGAAGTAGACAATTTCCAAGGAGAGGAGATGGGATGTTAATGTTATCTCATCTTCAGCCAGACACATCCTGGTTGTACTCATAAATCTCCTAGGTTTGAATGTTTTGCTTTGCAGCTCCTAAGCCTGGCCATTTTGATCTGCAAATTGTTGTATATGCAGGCATGACCTTTCAGGTGCCTGCATGAGGTCCTCACAGGATCCATTGTGGTTGGGCTTTTCCAGTCTAGGACCATGGCAGCAGACCCACAAAGGGTTTTTTTAAAAAATATTAAAACAATTATTATAACAATAGTATCATCTGCATATCTTAGATTGTTGATATTCCCTCCTATTTTCACTTCTCCTCCTGTGTGCAAGCCTGCTTTTCTTATAATAGGCTGATAAGATGTAACCCCTTTGCCAACAGAGAACCATTATGTTTCTCCATGTTCTGTTCTGATAGTAGCCTCTTGTCTTGAGTACAGATTCCTCATCAAGACTATCAGATGTATTGGCACTCCCATGTCTTTAAGGGCATTCCATAACCTTTCATGATCTATGCAGTTGAAGGCTTTGCACATGCTATAATGCACATGCTGATTTTCTTTTCAATTCCATGGTTCGCTCCATTAGCCATTGCATGTTTGTAATGTGGTCCCTAGTGCCTCTTCCTTTCCTGAACCCTGCTTGAACCTCTGGGATTTCTCTCTCCATGTCTGGTTGGAATCTATATGTACAATCTCTTTATACCAACATTGCATAATCATTATAAAGAATCTTGTAGAAAAAGGAAGGAAAGGAGGAATGATGAAAGGAAGACAAACCAGCAAAATCCATTACTTGTGCTGCACATCACAGATCCGAATGGCTGCTGTAATGCTAATTCCTAACAAATAATGTATCTTCTGATATTTCATAAAATTAAGGATTATTTAGGCTCAGAATAAAGTTACTGAAGTGCTGCATGTCTCAAAAAGCAAAGTGTGTGTGTGTGTGTGTGTGTGTGTGTGGGATCCATCTAGGCTGACAGCATGCTACTTGCCCATGGTCAACCAATAGGTGGCCCAGTGACAGTGCAGGGGAAGGAGAAAAATCACGCCTATGCCAATACAAGGCAAAGCTAGGCCCACTGCAGAAGGCATGACCTCCATGTCAGTTGCACAATGGGCTCCATTCCACATCAAGCATGGAGCCTTTGTTGGTATGGCATGGTACCCTTTTCACAATTGACATGGCACCTGTACCTTTAGCAATTGGTCTAGTAACACCCACTACTGCCAGAGGCATGGTCCCCAGTACAGGACTTGGCTCAACCCATTGTGGAACACACAGCTTCCATGCCTGTTGTGCCATCAGTGCCCTGGTCAGTATCTGTCTGTGGTAGTGTCTGTTGCATTTGTGTGTGTGTGTGTGTGTGCTGTTGGGTCCCATTGCATATGTGGTGGTGGTGGAAGGGAACTTGATTAGAGTCCATGTGCCACTTGCATGCATCTGGTAGGTGTTTTGATCACCTCTTCACTATGTCTGGCATGCCTGATGATGTGTGTGTGTTGTATTTTGTGGGGCCACTGCTGTTCCTGGCTGCAGTTCTGTGTCACATTGGACTCTTGTACCTGTATTTTGTTTCTTCTCTGCAATTCATCCAATGCAGGTGGTTAGATGTGCCTACAGTGGGAGGTGACAGCCTGCACCATCAATGCCATGGGGTTTTAGAGGCATTTGTACAGGAGTGGGTAGCTTATATAGAGGATCATGACATGTGACTGGCCAGCCACCAGCACCCTACAGCCACCTGCCTCTGCACCTCTGGGTTGGCCAGTGACTACTTGCCTGAGGTACGGGGGCTGTTATCTCTCTTTGTCATAGGGCAGATTTGCTGTCCTACATTGGGTGTTGCACTGTCGGGTGTGTGTGTTGAGATATGGGATGGGAGTATTGAGTGTGTAAGTCTGCTCCTCCCTCTCTCTCTTTCTGGTATCCTGAAAAACCTTTTTGTCATCTGTTCATGTGAGCCTTCTGGTTTGTTCTCCTGCTGGCTGGCCTATGGATTCCTGAGCTGTTGACTCTTTCTGTCTGTGGCTCTTGCATGCTATGCATTGCACATTGCACACCCCAGGTTAAGCATTGTGTGAAGGAGGTTTCACAATGGTCCTGTACCTCCATGTATACTGCACAGTGTCACTATTCTGCTTAGGTGTTGCATAGTTCTGCCACAGCATATATCCACAGCATATTTACACTATACTATACTGAGTGAATGTTAGATTGAGGAACATGAATGTGACACCCTGAAACATTGAGCAGTGACTATGACTCAGCAGTGTCCCTGCATGGAAATGTAATTTCATTCACAGAAAGAAAGCAAGGATGTGAATATGTTCTAATGTAATTCTAATATATTCACCTCAAAAACTAATTTGGAGAGTGATCAGTTCTCCCTTCCACCCTTAAAGAGTGGGACAGAACCCCAGTGAAGTACTTCAATCAGATGCCCACTTAGACCAGATGGGCAGATAAAACAGATGAAACAAATACGTCCTGAAACCAGATTGGCAGTTATCTAGTCGTCAGAGCTGCTTGGTACCAATATTACCCAAAACAGATTTTCGGCATGTGCCCGTCAGCTTGTGTATAACCTAACTGCAGTTTCTCTCTATACTCACCTGGTTCTTGAAGGCGGTCCAATCTTCTGCTTCAGCAATTGGGCTCCTCTAATGCATGTAGCCACTCCAGGAGGCAACGGCACTGGAATCCCACTCCTCCAACAAAATCTGCCAGTGGCGCCCAGGAACGAGGTGTGAGCGCCGACTCCCCCCCTTTCCCAGTACGGCAATTCAGAGGCAAGTAAATCCACCTCTACGGTTATTTCCCAACCAATGCACCAAAAATGTAGCAGGTAACAGGTACTCAGGTAGGTAGGAATAACTGCAGAGACTCAGCTGAAGTCCAGAAGATAGGAATTTATTGATAACAACACTGGGCCTCTAGCACAAGTGCAAAGAGAGCACTGTACCCAAATTCAGAACAGCTTTTATAGGCATACAACAACAGGAAAACCTTTCTCTCTCTAGCTTCCTCCTCCCTTCGATTAATGTCATAATATTCAGCACTTCTTGTTAAGCAGACATTGTTTTCAGAACAGAGCCTAGTCTGACCCCAAATCGTAGGCAATCATGGACAGTCATTTTAAAATACAATTTTGAGGCAACTGACTACTTCAGCCTCACCAGACAACTCAACCATGTCTTGCTGGGATTCCATGATGGAATCTTTCTCTCAGCATGGAATCCCAACAAGACATGGCTGAATTGTCTGGTGCTTCTTGGGGCAAAGGATTTTGAGGTGAATATATTAGAATTACATAATAACATACATTAGAAATTACTAAATAGTTTGATTAGGGTACTATACTTCCTCTATGGATTTCTGGGAGAGGTGGAGCCAGTTTTCAGCTTTAAATGAAAATTGGTGTCTGTTCATAGTTTATGCCAGGGGTCGGTAAACTATGGCCCACAGG
>CM034701.1:138102990-138122212 GCA_020142125.1 Phrynosoma platyrhinos | reverse complement strand
ATCAAAATGAGTGTCACTATTCAGTTGTAATTTCCCTTCCTCTATTATGAAGTTTTCCAGCTTTATACTTTTCAGGTATGAATGATTTGCAGGATAAAGTCAAATACTTACCAGCTTCCTTCCTTGATCCACCCCAGATGAGCGTATTACGAGTAAGGAGTACATTTTTTAATAATCTGCCTTCAGTTCATGCTTTGCCAGCACATGTAAATTGGCCCCTCTACCTCTTAGTTAATAAGGCTGAGATGGTCAATTTGGACTGGATATAAAAAGAAAAGCATGTAATTTGGCCAAAAGCAAACAAACACAGGCACATTTATATTGTAGTAAAAAATGATCAAAAAAACTGTGCCAGCCTTTAAGAGTGGAAATAAATTACAATTAATTAAAAGGTTTGTTGTTTGCATTAACAGACAAGCAAAAGGATAGGTAGAGAAATAACATAAATCAGAATTTCCTTAAAGGCCCAGAAAAGAGCATGTGGGGAACCTTAAGAAAACAATTTACTGAAGAATCATTAGTTTAAAGCAGTTCCAAGAATTCTACTCTTGGTTCTCTAATGATCCATGAAACTTGAATTCAATCAAAAATGATTTAACAGCAGAACAGTTGAACTCTGTCGACTTTTGCTTGCTTGCTTATTTCTTATTCTCTCTCTAAAGAAAAAAGAGTCTCCTTTGTGGGTAAATAATGTTAGTTTCTTTGATTTTAAAGAGTCTCCTATATAAAAATGTTATTTCATTCCTTGGAGGTAGTTTGCAGCTTCATTGACCTTTGTTCTCAGTTCCCTTGATGGTATCACATACACCCCAAATCTGATAGTGGTAACTTACTGGATATGCACAATCAGTTTGCTAGTCTGGGGAGACTTTTGAGAGCTCATACGTTAGACTCTGACTTTCCAATCCATTAATTCTGCTGTTCTTTTCCTGTTGGGAGCTGTATTGTCTCTTGTAAGAATAACAGATCACTATTGAAGCTTTTAAGCTCTATTACTGAAGAGAGCTGGCTAGGCAGTCAGACTGTCTCTGCTAAAAGATATGCATTGTGTTGCCAAACTTCAAAGATCAAGCTAATCAGAGTGTATTTTTTTTCAGGAATGATTGGACGGGGTGTCATGTGGGGATATTCCCCATCCACAGAAGAGCTGGTGGATTTTGTACTGTACTAGACAGTCTAGTGATGGCCTTTAAAAAGGTCATGTTATCAGGAAAACTGGAGTTTTGTAAAGGCAATGTTATGTCTCATTGCAGTTATTTTTATTTATATTGGATCCTTAGGCATCAAATGGAATGCTGTATACTCCTTTTGATGTGTTGCCCCTTGTTAAGCAGCGCTGTAATGTCTGTAGCAGATTTATTGCTTGATTTATTAGAATGTCCTGAACTAAGTGTAGACAGTCCACCCCAGGTTTCCTATTGTGTGTCTGGCCTATTGCTTTGGATAGGGAAGGAACTACAGAACAATAAAGTGTCTGAAAAGACTAGTCTTATTTCTGATAACTCAGGTCCCAGAACACAACAAACATGATAGGCTTAGTGTGTAGAGAGATCTTGTAGCACCTTTGAGACTAACTGAAAAAAAGAAGTTGGCAGCATGAACTTTCATAGCCTCCAGTCTACTTCCTCAGATAGTTTTGGTGGAGTGGAAGCCAGGGACAGACACATATATGCTCTTGGTATGTGAGAATGTAAATTCACATTCAAAATCCTTTGTGTATGCAAATGAAATAGAAACTCCAGTTTTGACAATCGTTGCTTGTGGACAAAGACATAGCAATTGGGTATGGAAATGTGGTAAGATGTGGCCTTGGAATGCAGCCTGTAGGTGGGGAGAATAGATGAGTGTAGGATGCCCCCATGAGGATGGGGTCAGATAGTGTTGAAGTGTGTGTAGTGAGCCAGGAAAACATTGTCCCCATTCAATCCATTGCTGAGGGACTGTAGTTTATGGATGAATTCCAATTCTGGTGTTTCTCTTTCCAATCTACCTTTGTAGTTCTTTTGTTCAAGGACCACTGTTCTGAGGTCTGAGGTGGAATTCCCAGGGAGATTGAAATGTTCAGCCACCAGTCTTTGTGTATTCCCATTCCTAATGTCTGATTTATGTCCATTTATCCTCTGGTTCAGGGACTGGCCTGTTTGCCTGATGTAGAATGCTGATGGGCATTGATGACATAATATAGCATACATCATGTTGGAGGATGAGCACATAAAGGTCCCCCTAATATTGTGGGTGATGCCATTAGGTCTTGTGATGACATTTCCGGGATAAATGGAAGAGTTGGCATCTTGGTATGCAGCAAAGCTTAGTATCTATGCCCCCATCTGTGTCATGTGTCTTCCTGTGGGTGAGTACCTGTTTGAGGCTGTCTGTAGGCAAGTAAAGCTCTGCCACCAAGAGCCCTTGAAAGAGTGGCATTATTGTCCAGAATAGGTTGTAGTTCATTGATGATGTGCCTGAGAGGTCCCAGTTGGGAGCTGTATGTGACCACTAATAGGGTTCTGTCATTTTCCCCCTTCAAACTGTTCTGTAATAGATCAGTCCTGGATACAAGTCTTGCTTTGTTTATTTGTTGTTATTTTTTAACTTCATGTGGTGGGCACTGTAGTTTGAGGAATGCTTGTAATTCCTTGGGTTTGGCATCCCTGTCTTCTGGATCTGAGCATATGTGATTGTATCAGAGGGCTTGGCTGTAGACTATGGATGTAGTGGTGTGTTCAGGGTGAAAACTGGAGGCATGTAAGTACGTGTAGCAGTCCATGGGTTTACGATATAGTATGGTGCTTAGATGTCCATTTTATAGTTGTACTGTGGTGTCCAGAAAGTACATCTGTTCTGTAGATAGTTCCAGGCTGAGCTTGATGGTGGTGTAGAAATTGTTGAAACTCTGCTGGAATGCCTGAATGAGTCCTCTCCATGAGTCCAAATTTGAATGATATGCTTAGGTAACAATTTTTGGTTTTCCAAAGCTCTTCACCTCAACCCAGTTCCTTTTATGGCATCCAAAATCCCTGAACCAGATTGTTTAAAAGCAGCAAGAGAAATTGTTAAAAGAACTTCTTCAAGAATAGCCTTGTGGACTCCCATTTATGGTGGGCTAAGAAAACAAAGATTCAGATCTATTCAATCTCATACCCATTTTGCTGCCTCTCAAGTAACAGTGGGAATGGGTGTAACTTCAAATTTCTGTATGTTGACCACTACATTTCTAGTGGTTAAAACTTTGTTTTCTGCTTTAAGAGTTGCTGGAAATCAATGGTAAAAAATCCATCACCTACATCTGAACACTGGGGCAATGAACTCTTCAGTTGCCCATGCCATCTTCTTTCATCTGTTTTCACTTCCAGAATGTTCTTCTAGTTATACAGTATGTGGTAAACATTTCAGCAGAAGATTGGCTTTGACCAACGTGGCTAGTCTATTTCCCTGTGGTTATTTTCATGCTTTATATATTTATTTAATTCTAAATGGTTTTTATGTTGTACTTGTCCTGTTGATTAACAGGATGGATAAAATAGATGAAGTGAGAGTGTTACAGAGCCAGACACAGATGGGAAGCAATATACCAATCTTAATTTAATAGGCACACTGTTTTTTTTTTTTTAAGTACCTCTTTTTCTTGATGGAAAATCCAATTGTCTCTAATGCAAATCTAGAAAAGACAACTCTGGCAAGAAAAATCTGAACCCGGATGATTTACCTTTGAAATACTCTTATATTATATGCTAATTAAGAATAGGCAGAATTCTTAATTCATACCTTTCACCATTAATTTTTGTGCTGGGAAAAATTGTATTAAGAATAAAAGATCTAAAAAGCTAAAACCAAATTAATTAAAAAGAACGCTAGTAGATAATATGCTGAAAGTGCATCAATAGACATCATGTATAGTTAAACATCTCGAAAAGACAACCATATATTCAGATTTGTTTCCATTCAAAGATGAGACTTATAAATTATATGTTGAAAAGTTGAAAGGGTTGGAACATCCTTTGGTCATTGAGTAATAAAAGACTGACATCTGTCTTTCCAAAGCTGCAATACATTTTTTTTTACCTACCAAAAAAAAAAAAAAAAAAAAAAAAAAAAAAAAAAAGGGTGGGGGGCAAAATGACTATCTTGTCAAAAGTTTGGTTTTCCTATAAATTTCTTCAGATGTTTCTTATAATGAAGAAACACAAATTCACTTCAACTTACATAAAATTTCAGATGCTCCAGTCATACTCAAGCTCAATATGTTTATATAAAATATGACTCTAAATGAAATGGAGGTGGGAATCCCATCATCTTGGTACAATAGGGGCATGCAAAATATCACACAAGGACATGCACATGGATATATCTATTTATTCATTATATACGAGAGAGAGAGAGAGAGAGAGAGAGTTTCAGTTCAACAAAAAAAGTTACTGTTGGAACTGAGGTTCCTAAAAGAGTGAAATTCAAGTCACAGTTTTGGCTTTTCCATTGCTGGAGCATCCTACATGATGTAACCCAGTCATCATGTTGTGCCTTCTCCTGACTCCAAATATGTAAAAGCACTTTCCAGTGATGTAAACTTGACTTGATTGACTCAAACTCAGGTCGGACTCCAGTGAATTGACTTGGACTTGGCTTGGCAATCAATGATGCCCTGGCTCAACTCAACACAACTCACAACTTGTATATTTTTAGCAAATGCTGGCCTTGGTTCAGTAACATAACACATTCATGTTTCTTGGAGGGGAACAGTAAATGTGTTAGGCAATGGGCTTGAAGTGGAAGGATCCTTCTAAAGGTTTTCAAAAGCTTAGAAGGCTCCTCTGATGGAGGACAGGTTGTTGAGTAAATAGACTGCATTTTTCTAAAATGCAATTTTGATTAATTGCCTGTGATAATTTATTTTTAAACTAACTTTGTGCAAGTGTTTTTGATTTTCTAGTTATTGAAACTCCACCCTCCATACCCTACCTCCACATCTTTTATCCTGTTAAAGTTGATACCCATACTTGAGACTTGACTTGCAAGTATCCTGCAAGGATTGAGACTCAATTTGAAACTTGGAGTAAAAAACCTGAATACTCATATATCACTGGCACTCTCCATCTACCCATGAAGACTATGGATTAGATTCCTGAGAAATGGGATTGCCAAAATTCATGCAGCTGTTTCATTCTCTCTAAGTTCAAAAGAAGGACAAGTAAAATTGCATATGGGATTTTTTGCTTTCATTTCAGTAGGATTTTTAGAATAGTAAGGCAATGTAAATGCAAATCCCAAATTAGAATTAACATTAAGTATAATAAATGTCCACCTTCCAACACAAACATAAGTAATGCCAAGTTTTTTGAGGGTGGGGGGAAGTTTAAAAAATTCAGCAACACATCATCATTAACTATCCTGTCTCTTTGGAAGAGGAGGAGACTGAGCAGTAACATTACCCCTGATATATAAAATGTTTTAACAAAGCATTACATACTCTGTGTCTTTTTCTCTGTGCCCTTTTGTTACTCTCTTCTGGTAATTGCTAGACTTTTAATTATGAAAGTCATGAAAGTCCCCTAGTACCAGGCTAATTTCCACTGTTCTATTAAACTAACACTTTTTATGTATGCTCATGTTTTTGAGAAACTTTCCTTTCCTTTTATTTTTTTGTAGCTTACCATCTGTTTCAGAGAAAAAGAACTGACCTAATCAGGTCATTCTGAGAATAAAACTAGTCCTGGAGTAGGTTTTGATATTTTCTTCTTTTATGTTATCGTTACAGCCTGTTCTCTACTCTCCCAGGAACTACAGTTTGGCCACAAAGGCACCTTTTCATTTTAGCACTTTCTTTGTACATTCTTGACTACATAACAGTCCCATGAAGTTAAGTGTGTGTGAATGCTGTGTGTGTATCTACATTCAAGTCACATGTTGACTTATGGCTACCCCATGAATTTAACAGGGTTTTTTCAAGCAAGGTATACTTAGAGCTGGTTTTACCAGGTCCTTACTCTGAAATATAGTCTACAGCAACTGATTTGTTGTTGCTGTTGTTGTTGTTATGTGCTTCCAAGTAATTTTTGACTTATGGTACCCCTAAGTCATTGGGTTTTCATGGCAAGTTTCATTGAAAGGGGCTTGCCATTGCCATCTTCTGAGGCTGAGACAGTGTGACTTACCAAAGGTTACCCAGTGGATTTTTATGCTTGAACAAGGAATCAAACTCTGATCTCCAGAGTCATAGTCCAACACTCAAACCACCAAGCTGGCTCTCTCAGCAGCTGGTAGTCACTGACAATTTCCTATTTGAATATTAACCCTGTTTAGCTTTCAAGATCAGACAGAATCTATTGCTATTAAGGCATTTAGGTACTCTTAACCCATGAAGGAAGTAAACTCATGTCTGAGAACTCTGGAGCCCTCTTTTCATTACAAGCTACATGTTGTGCATATGGAGCCAGCTTTAACTTTAGCCAGAGTGCTGCATCCACCTCAGGTGGCAGATGCTGGCATAGCAGTAGTAGTGGTAGAATCTTCCATTTCTTCTTCATAAACTTTTTGGCAGTCCCCCAACATTGGAGAAAAGAGTTGTATATACCATATCTATGCATGGAATGAGAATGGAACACCATCATCACCTCAGACAGTAAAATGTCTTTTGTCAGCTCAGTGTGCTCACATACTTTCCTCTTTCAATAAACTCTTCTTAATGCTAGGAGGTGGCCACATGATTCTATGGCCTCCTAAATGCATAATGTGAGGGAAACCATTGCAATATGGCTTGAAGATTTCTTCAGATGAAGTAGAACAACTTAGCACTTAGCATAGAACTTTACATTTCTATATTGCTTCATAGTGAACTAAGCACTCTCTAAGCAATTTACAAAATGTTAGCCAATTGCCCCCAACTAGCTGGGTACTCATTTTACTGACCTATGAAAGGATGGAAGGCTGAGTCAATCTGGAGCCCTGGGATCGAACTGACAACATTGTGGTGCAGTACCACCATTTAACCACTGTGCCGCCAGGGCCTCTTTTAGTAAGTAATAATCATAAGTGCATTTATATTTCAAACACCCAAAATACTATAGGGAATTTGGCATATTTGGCAGGTAGGAGGATTTTATGTTTCTAAAATATAATGAAAGAAGGTGTGGGCAGAAGCTTTTTCACACTATGCAGTGATGGCACTATGATTTTACTTTAACTGTCATGGCGGCATCCTGTGGAATTTGGGGGTTTGCAGTTTGGTGAAGAGGAGGAGAATACTAAATGCCCCTCCCTGGACTTCAGATCCCAGGATTCCATAGGATGCAGCCATGACAAATTGGAATCATAGTGCTATAATTATATAAGGTGAAAGGGCTCTAGGACCATAACAGAGGAGAAAAGTACAGAAGGTTAAGAAAGGAGTGATGGATATAGCTTGTAGAAGCTACTTTTGGAAAGCCCCCAAAATCTCCCAGGTAGCATTTGGAGTTGTAGTAAAAAAAAAAATGTAACTAGCATAGCATACAGTAGTTTCAAACACACATCACTAAAAATGATAGGCCTTCAAGAGAGAGAAAAAAATGATCTGCGTCAAAATTTCCTTCCCTCCTTATTTCCTTCCTTCCCTCCTTCCCATTCATTTCACTTTCCTTTCTCTTTAAAAATGATGACAAAATTCAAACACTAATCTAATATCAATGGGAGTTACATATAAGTTAACTTTCTATGGATTTCAATGGATCTGCAGTAAGCGAAACAAGTTTGATTCCAACTCTGTATTTTTTATTTTTTAAAAAAATCTTTTTTGTCCTTTGTTCAGTAATGAATTTGATGTGAAAGAAGTATTTCCCATCCTGGGCATTTTAATTATTAAAATGTGCTACCTGAGAAGTGCTAAGTCTTCCCATTTGAAGTTTTGAAACTTTGTATTCCATTCAATCATTCCTCTCCCTTTTCTTTCTGAAAGAAAACTCATTTTGAAAACACATGTTCCCTGTGCTTTGAAAAAATCCATTTGAAAAATAGTAATAAAATGTAGTCTGCAGATCCAATAACCACTTCCATGGGAGTAAGTACCATTAAATTAACTGGGACATATGTTCTCAATAGATGTGTAAGATCTGATGCACTGCTAAAATGTCCTGCCATTCTGTTTCATATCACAATTCTTGTGAATGTATCTCCATAATGAATCACAGACAAGAAGAACTGAAACACAATTTCAAGAAATACACACAGTGTGCTATATTAGTATTTATCTTTAATTTATTCTTGTTTCTGTGTCTGTTGTACTTTTTTTCTATTAATACAGTGCCTGATATACAAGATTGGAGAATATTAATGACAACATTCCTGTTATACCCAAGCTAATTAGAAAACAAATATTACACAAGACAATCATGAAAAATATAATGGAATATGTTTACTTAAAGCTTCCTCTCAGGAGAGATGAAAACAGCTTGGGAAAATTACCTTTTGGACTATAGATCTCAATCTCTCAATCAATGTGATCAGTTGATATGCTATTAGGCGATTCTGAGAGCTGTACTCCAAAAAAAGAGGAACTTTTCTGAGCACTGCATTTGTACATTTGCTCTAATTTAGCAACGCTTTGCACATGCAGAGGGAAAAATTGGCACGGCACATAGGCATGGAGAGTGCTTTCACTGGGATAAAATTCCTTAATGAAAGCATCAGTTGTGCATCCCCCAAGGCATGGGAAACAAAGCACATCTTAACTTAGAAATGTGCACATTTGTGGCTCTTTTTGGAATGTGTACACTTTAAAAATGTGAGCAGGTAAAAATTCAGCAGTTGGCAGAAGGAAGGGAATAATGCTAACAAATCTCTCTATTGAAACAAGTGTACAAAAATGCACATTTTAAAAAATTGCAAACTAACCCCCCCCACATAAAAAACAAAATTTGAATTCCCTTCTAAGAAGAAAAACCAAAGTATTACAGCATGATATGAATAAAAGATCAGATGAAAATGCAGGCAGGATTTGGAGAAATCTACAAATTTGACTTAAAGAAAATTTCACATTCTTGAATTCGTATCCCATCCAGATTTTTGAGAAGTAATTTTTGGGACTATAATTCCCAGAATATCCTTACCAGATTAGCCAGTGGCCATACTGTCTGAAAGACTCTGGGCTTTGTAGTCTAGACAACAAGAAAAACAAGTATTGTGATTTCAGCTACTATTGCTACTTTTCCAGGGTCAGATTAATTCCTGAATTGAGAATCACACTATCAAGAGAGTACTGTATCATCACTTCCTGATGAAACTGAGTTTGCTTTCTTACTGAATGAAGATAGGAGGCTGAAATTTGAATGATGGCAAATCTGGCCATCCACTGTATCATATTCAAAAGGCATATACCAGAGGCAAAACTAGGGATAAACTAAGGACAATAAATTTATTAGAGGCAGATTTCAGAAAAGAAGGGGACAGCCAGAGCACAGGTAATTATTAAATGTTTTCAAAAAGCATGGTCAATGTTGAATGATAAATGTTGTCCATTTGTTTTTATAGCATTCACCAGAGCACACTGTGCCTACACAGTCTAGGAGTATTCCATATAATGGCTCCATATATGGCATTTTTCATTACCATTAATTATATTACCCACCACCAAGCTATTTATGTGCCCATTCTGATGTATAAATCTCTCCAGCATTTTATATATTGTGGACCTGATTTATGCCATGCAGTGGTCTTTCTGTTGGTACTCACTCTATTATTTGGCCTCAAAGTTAACAGCACATGTTTGGTTTCTTTATGAGAGACCATATAAATGCTGATAGAAAGGCTGACAGGGTATGAGTGTTGACATTCCCTATGTCTGTATATAGCTATTGTTAAAATTAACAACTTTTTTATTTATAATACCAATCCAAAACGGATATGTTTATTATCCACATTATCTGGGGTAATCTTTCTGTCCTTATTTCAACCTTGGCTGGCAGTGTTTATATTAAGTTTATAATAAGTTTTTATATCAAGGTAGTACTCCTGCCTCTGTTCATCCATAATAGCATTAGCATTACAAAGGGAAAATACATATTAAATGTGCACCATAACCATAGCTGTTTTGTGCTGCACAGCAGAAGGAAGTAAATCTGTACTGGAAATAAAGTTAGCAAATCAAAAGAATATTGGCTGTATAATTTAGAGCCCTAGTCCCGTTCTAGTAACGGACTATAAAGTTGTGCATAACAATTGGATAGGCCTGTATGTCTCTATCCCCATCAAATGATACATGGAATCAGCCCAATAGCCATAATGTGGATATGCATCAAGACATACCATGTCCATAGTTGTGTCCATGGAAAGCTGCTTATTTGAATTAATCTCCCTTACTGGATGGGAGCGTATTTCATGCATCATTTCTGAAGTTTATGCAAATATGATTATGCTTAGCATCTTTCAGAGGAAGTGAACCTCTGGATACAATCCATTAATTTTAAAGCATGTGGCAACATAATTTATGTTACTTTATAATTTATGGTAGATTACTGCATGTAATGATTTAAAGTATGTTATGGAAATAACTGTTTTCCTTTTAAAAAAACAATAATAATGAGGTGATCTAGGGTTAGAAATGACAGAAACTGAGAGATGCTGCCTACACAAATGTGTCAGCCAGCATCTACAGCATAGACCTTGGAGAAGGAATAAAAATCAATTCTGCTCCCACAGAAGAGGCAAAACTACAGTCAACAACCTTCCTCAAAGAGTCTCACAATGGGCTCTACTCAGCTTGAAAACAAATGAAGTGGAAATCATTCAGCCCGATCCAAGTCGGGTGTAAAATATCTATCCAGAAAACAGACTTTAGGCAGACAAGACTTTATATGTGCAAATGGACACTGTGCATTTAGTTCTTACCTAGTCCTGGGGAAATTAAGGAAACCAGTAATGGACAATAGAAGTGTGATTCTTTGCTAATGTTGTTCTCAAAGGAATATCTTAGCAACTTTACTTCCACTTCGGATTTTTCTTTCAAAGGCTTACTCTCAGTCTGAGACTTACTGTGTACAAAATTTGTCTGTGCTTTTTTTTTCCTTCTAAAAATTAAATTTCTGTGCAGGAAACTGTTTTTTATTAACAGAAAATAATATTTCTGGGCATAAATATTTCCTGTGAAGAAATTGGCATTTCCTAGACAGAAAATGCAGTTTCCTGTGCAAAAAAGAAAAAGAATGTTAAAAAAGAAGGTACTTGTGAATTTTGTGCAGAATAAGTCACAAGCTGGGAAGATTCTTGTCAGTACAGGATTCTTCTCTTCCTTGTACTGGAGAAACACACTTCTCAGCCACATTTTGAATATTTTTGAGTATTTTTTTCCAGGGCTCATCTTCCAAAATTATTTTCTTGTCTCAAGTGAAGGACAAGATGGTGACCTCCCCATTCAATGGGCAAAAGAGGATCACCATCAACTGAATAATACTTCAACACTGGTGACACCATCCACTACTGCATCTGAAGGCAAGAGGATAATCTCAGGGGACAGAGGTCATGTTGCATAACACACACACACAGCTCCAAAGAACACACAGAGCTCTATCTGTTGCACTATTTGCCCCCTGGTTCCTAAGACAGCAGCCTCACTCTTACCAAAGTTAGGGCTAGCCCTGGTAAAAAGGACAAATAGCCTGTAGGGTTGAAGAAGAATTCCTTTAGTTCTGTTCCTGTAGAAGGAATTCCTTTTGTTCTTTCTTTTCCCACTACCAAAACAAACAAACAACTGAGTGTGAATTTCTCTTGTTAAAGAACTCTGGCTGCTATCTTAATATACAGTTGATCAAGGCCATTAAATCTCAGGACCAAACTAGCTTAAAATGATTTTATGAGACCAAAATAGGGCAGCCCCATGTATGGCACTATAAGCAAAGAGTGTGGCTTGACAGAGAAGAGTAGGGGAAGGGTACCCCAAACATAATAAATTACTGGATTTTGTGACTTCTTCAACATTCACATCTGGCTGAATTACCCATGAGGAGTGTATATACCATGCAGGCTTGAAAGCTGATATTGTTATTTTAAAGCTGTTTCTGATAATGATAGTCATTACATATTTAAATGCCAGGGCATCACAGATGAATGTGACATACAGCTAGCAAATGGAGGCCTTTCCAGGGAGAAGCTGGAAGAGCAAATGTAGATGGTAGAGAATCGACATAAATAGTGTATAAGGGAATTAAATTCATAGCTACTAGCAGGGTAACATCTGTCTTCGTTTGCAACTGCTCATAAAATGCAAAGCTCTCATTCCATTCACCGGCACAGGACTGATGAGAGTACAAAGATTTCTGATGAAGTGGAACAGAAGGCAGCAAACCCAATTTCTAATATGAATTCAGAGAGGTACATCTGTTATTATCAACACAATATTAAATTGTGCTTTTTGTCTCCTTTCATTCATTGCACAAGAGGTATGTATGCTAAGCTGGCATGCATGGGGAAACAGGGACTGGACTGATTAAAGAGAGCCACCACAATCTGCTTTCTCTCAATAGACACTTGGGCACCTGAGATGTTGTATGCATGTTAGCACAGCCAAGTAGGTTAGCCACTTTGATTTTTCAGCAAGGGAAAAATATTCCAAAGTTATAACTAGATGTTTGGATACACATCAGTCAGTGGATTGTATCTGGACAATAGGTCAGTCTCATCATCCTGTCACAATACAGCAGATACAGGAAATGTGAGGCCACCCACCTGTTGTTACTGTAATGCTGATCATCCATTTTAAATATTTGCATTCATTCAAGTTCTGTTCTTAAATGCAAGCACTTCATGTTAGGAAAGTAGATTAAAGTGACTTCTGTATATGTCTAAAGAAAGAGAACTGGAATTAAGTAAGAAAGTAGGTAGATGTTCCCCCCTTCTATGGCCTTTTTCTGAGCCAGCATTTATACTTGCTGCCAGCACTTTTTTTTCTTGTGTATTGATTTTATACGGAGGTATTTACCTCTTTTGTATGCTGTTTTAACTTGTATTTGGTTTAATAACTTTTTACGGGGGGGGAGGGGGGGTAAGTGTTCTTAATTGTTGTATGATGATTTTATGATGTAAGCCACCCCAAATGACCTCAGAGGGGCAGGATATCAAATAAAAATTATTATTATTATTATTATTATTATTATTATTATTATTAGGTATGAAAATCCAAACAAAAATTAGATATTTAGGTATAACAATTACAAAGAGAACAATTGACTTATTTGTAGATAATTACAGGAAATCATGGAGTGAAATTAAAAGAAACATGATCTTATGGAATAAAAAACAATTGTCATTATCGGGAAGAATATCAACTATCAAGATGTTAGTTCGGCTAAAAACGCTCTTTTTATTTCAAATTATTCCAATAATAGCGAAAGACAAATTCTTCAAAATTTGGAATAAAAATATGAATAGTTTCATTTGACAAAACAAAAGACCAAGAATTAGGCTAAAAATATTGCAAGACTCAAAAGAGAGAGGCAGAATGGGGGTAACTAACTTTGAAATCAACTTTGAAGCAAGCTGTCTTACTTGGTTGAGGGGATGGATAACCTTAGAGAATGTTGAGTTATTAGAACTCGAAGACAATGGCTTCTGTTATGGATGGCATGCCTTCTTTGGATATGGAAAAATAAAAGCAAACAAAGCATTCAATGATCATTGTATTAGACAGGCCATATTTAGAGTATGGGATAAATATAGAGGAAAAATTATGTCCAAATTTGCAGTATGGTTTTCCCCACAAAAAAGCAATACAATGGAAAGAAACGAGACAAGGATCGAATTGGGTAACATATGATAAATTACTTTAAAAGGATGAAACAGGTAAATACAAAATGAAAACACAAGAAGAGTTAAACGAAGAAGGATTTTTATTAGATTGGTTCAGATATAGACAAATTGCAGAATGTTATAAGAGAGAGTTGAAGAAACGGCACTGAATTTAAACTAAACGAATTTGACAAAGTCTGGTTAGGGAACAATAAAAAAGGATTGGGTGTTTCTACAAATTACTATTAAAATGGGAATTAGAAGAAGAGGTGATAAAAAAACATGATTAGGTGGGCAAAATTTTTTGGCTATTCAATTGAGTTAGAAATATGAGAACAAGTATAGACTAAAAGATTAAAATACACATGTTTGCAAAATCTTAAAGAAACTTTTATAAAAAAAAATTATTGTTGGTATTTAATCCCTGAAATGATTTCAAAAATATATAAAACAATGAATAATTTATGTTGGCAATGTGGCAAAGAACCCGGTACTCTATATCATTGCTTGTGGACATGTACATTAGTTAAAAGCTACTGGATAAAAGTTAATGAGATTATTAATTTGGGAATACAGTTTCCGGTCCTGGATGGAGTCACACTCTCCTCTAAGGACTGTGTTTGCAGTTTGGGGGTACTCCTTGATTCATTGCTCCACATGACTTGTCAGGTGAATGCGGCAGTCAGGAGTACCTGTTATCAGCTTCGGCTGATATGCCAACTGCACCCTTATCTGGATATGAGGGATCCGGAAACTGTAGTACATGCTCTGGTAACCTCATGTTTGGATTACTGCAATGCACTCTACATGGGGCTACCCTTGTACCTAACCCGGAAACTGCAACTGGTACAAAACATCGCACCCAGGCTAATCACAGGAACATGGAGGGAGCATATAACACGGGTGCTTAAATCCCTCCACTGGCTGCTGATTAGTTTCCGGGCACAGTACAAGATGTTGATGTTAACCTTTAAAGCCCTACATGGCTTGGGTCCATCTTATCTCAGGGACCGCCTCTCCCCATATGACCCCGCACACGCACTTCGGTCCTCTGGGAGGAACCTGCTACAGCCCATGAAGACCAGGCTTTCTCAGACCTCCCAGAGGGTTTTTTTTCTGTGACCACTCCCAGACTATGGAACGGCCTGCTGGACGAGATCCGTCTTATCACCACCCTTGCTGCTTTTAAGAAAGCAGTAAAGACGGACCTCTTCCAGCAGGCCTTCCCAGAATAACTTCCCGGCAATGACGGAGGCTTATTACCCCCCCTTAACCTTAACATGCCCTTAACCTGCCATTGAACGTAAGTTCAATTTCTTTTATTTGTATTTATATTGTGTTCTAATTTATTTTAATTCTATTCAAGTTTAATTCAGTTTTAAGGGGTGGGAGGGTTAGGGTGTGGGATCTAGAAATGTTTTTGTTCTTGTTTTAACAATGCTGTACGCCAACCCGATTGCCGAGCAGAGGGGTGGGTTGTAAATAAAATTTATTATTATTATATTATTATTATTATAATTATATGTTACATAAAAATATACAGGTTCATCTGGAGATATACTTATTAAATATGTGGGATACGAATCTAGATAGGGAATTTGGGAAAATCCTCTTCTATCTAATTACAATTGCTAGAACAGCATTAGTATAAAAGTGGAAAACTAAAAACATCCCAAGTACGAAAGAATGGGTGATGAAGCTTTATGACTCAATTGAAATGGATATACTTACAAAATTTTTAAGAGCTAATATGATTGATAGTGGAATTAATGAATGGACACCAATACTGAAATATTTTGAAGAACAGTGGGGAAATTTAGCTACAATTAATTACTAAAGATTTAGGTAGAGAAAGATGATATGAGTTAGAAAAGAGTTGGAAGAGAATCTCGAAGAAGCTAGAATAGAATAAAATAGTGAAATTAAAAACCAAGAAAGAATATAATTAAAGGAAAAGAAGCACAGGAAGTTAATAAGATTTTAAATAATAGGAATGGGATGAACACGGTGATAACATCAGGGACATTTGGCATGAGAATTTTTATTAAAAGAGGGATAGGACTCAACTGAGAATGAATCAAGAAGTAAACAAAAAGCAGATAATGTGTGGTAAGCTATAAGGGAATGGTATAAGGATATTAAAATTAGAAATAAGGCTATATATAATAAATACAATTAGGTGTAAGAAGATGAAGATAAGCACAAATGGATTCAAAGATAAATATAAAACAACTGAGAAAAGGCTTAGTGAAAGATGAGGACAGAACTAAGAAGGTCAATTTATAATACTAGATAATCCAGCTAAGACAAGAAGGAAGTAAAGGAGTGAATGTAAAGAATAGGTGTGAAAGTTCTGGATGAGTGTAAGGAAAAGAAGACAGAAGGAAAGGGAAGTTGAATAAGGTGAGAGAATGTAGTAAAGAGAAGGAGGTAGTAAGGGGGAAATAGAAATAGGTGGATGAACAACAATGAGCTATATTAAATTAGAAGGGAAGGGAAGGAAGTGAGGGAAGGAAGAAAGAGATGGATAGTAAGGATAAAAGAAGATGAATGGGCAAGGTGGAAGATGAAGAAGGGGTATGAGTTAGTGGGTTTAGGTAGGGAAGGAAGAGAACTGAAAGATATAGAGGGACTTGAAGGACTCAGAAGGAACTATATCAGTGGTCGGCCACCTACGGCCTGCAGGCAGGGTCTGGCTCCCCCAGGCCTTTGGACCAGCCCCTGCTGACCCCCCCCCCGCTGACCCCCCCGCCACTGAGCGTTGCGGCGGTGGCAGCAGGGGTCGTTGTCGTCGTCAGCGGGGATTGGCGGGGGCCACGCGTGCGCGCTGCCATTTCTCCACCCCCCATCGGCCTGTGGAAGACCCGGGGATCCCCAGCCTGGCCCCAGGTAAGGGGAACTTGCCGACCCCTCAACTATATTAACATGAGTAATGAGAGAACTGTAATCTAAGGAGAAAATATAAGATTCTGTTATCTTGTCATGATTGTATTTCGGTGGAACATAAAGAAAGATGATTTAATATAGAAATAATAGATAGTTATAAGGATTGAATGAGAAACACAATTTATGTATTGAAATGATTGTACTTTCTGAATTTTAATCAATAAAATTGTTTTTTTTTTTAAAAAAAAAGTTTAAGGTTTAAAAAAGTTTTATTCTATCTAAGAAGGGTTACATCAGGTTTTTGGGTATCAAATCTTGGAGCATTCTTTTTCTGGGCATAGCTTAGAAAGTTGCAAAATTACAGAAAAAGATTACATTCCAAAGATACATTGGAACCAACAAACAGCTAGTGAAACACAGAGCACAGCCATCCTGAGAGCAAAAGCAGTATATTCCTGACCTCCAAAGGTTTCAATTGTTTTAGCATCTCTATACTCTCATGAAACTTGATTGGCAAAAGGTTGCTATTACCCTTGCTCTTATGTAGCCCTCACCATCTTAAGTGGTAAATTAACCCTTTGTTGTCTGGGTGTAGCTTGGTTCACAGAAACTAGATAATATTCTAATAGATATATGACTGCATTATCACAGTCTATATAAGGTTGCCTTAAGTCTCACAAGAGGAAGACCTCAAATCTTGCAGGAACTCAAGACTTCATAAAAATTTTGTGATGGCTGGTCAGCCATTGTGAGATGAGAACTATACTCTTCTACTTTGTATCATTATGGCTGGATAGTGAGAAGGAAAAGTGGTGCCATTCCAGCTATGATCTCAATAGACAAACCCTCAGCATTTGGTATGTAAGGTCTGATTGCTGTATGTGTATGTGTGCACACACACTTATACATACATGCACCAAGTTCTTGGGATCAGTCTGGTGAGAACATGGCTGGTGCCTATTCTTACATATGAGATTTGATGATAATAATAATAATTTTTTTTTATTTATAACCCGCCCCTCTGCAGAGCAATCTGATGTTCTGTATCACCTCAATACAGGATGAGACTGTATAATCCCAAATACAAGATGTCCTATACAGCACAAATAGCTGGCCAAGACAACTAGTTAATACTCTTACTTTACCATGTGGAATAAGCAATTAGCAGCAGGCTAGCTATGGCAAGGGGCTTGTTGTCTTTTAAACTTGGCAATTGAAATTAATATAATTTGTGTGGAATTTCTTAATCATAAAGTCCTACTTTACAGCTCATTGCCCATGAATGAAGCTGCAATTTCTGTAGTGCATAAGACTGAAGCTCTGTTGTTGTTGTTGTTGTTTGTTGCTGTTGTTGTTATATAATTAGGAATCTCATCCAGCAAAACATCTTCCATTCAAGAATCTTGTGAGATTGGCTACTATGGTAATTTTTTAATCAACTAACCAACCAACTTAAAGAGAAATTTCATGTCCTCCATTTTAGTGTCTCCTTTTTTTATCTTTCTGTGTTGACTACTACTACTACTCCCCCTCACTTGGACTTTTCACTTGGCCTCACCTGCCTCCCTTTAACCTTGGTTTATTCTTGTTTGATGAGCCTTGCTATAGAGCTATTTTTTTTTTTAAAAGAAATACTTATTTTTGCTATTTATCCCACACTAATATAATTCATTCAAGCATACATGGGAGAAGTATAAGAGGGAATCAAAAGAGGTATTCAGTCCCCTCTTCTGTGCACCTGCTATTGTGGAAGACATCTCAGCACTAGTGTGTGCCCCCATCATACCCTAGTGAATGGCTGAGGGCAAATGAGCTCCAATTCCACAACCAGGAGAGCCAGCTACAGTCCTGGATCTCCAGAGAATAGACAAAGCTATTTTTAGTACTGTGTGAGAAAATGCCCATAAGATAATCATGAATGAGATCACAGATAACGGGCGTACCCTCACCAGCTCCAAGTCCAGTATCTTTACTGTTGCTATGGCTAGGTCAGTTCACTTGTGAATGAGCTGGATCAAGATACATAGCACAGTTGCTGTGATGTAAATAAAGATGGGCAGAATCACTCATCACTAGACTACAGTCAGCTGAGAGTAGCAGTGATATTTAACATCTTAATATTTACTCATAATAATAATTACATATAATTTCAAAGTGGAAGCTATCTATTTAACACAAGCAGACAAATTTGGGCCTGTTATCTCTTGCTCTCACATGGCACCATGGAATTTCCCCCCCATTGTTCAAAATACTCTGGTGTCAGTCAATTACTATTCCCTGAAAAGCACCATAATAAATCAGAAGGCATTTAATCAGCAGTAGCCTCTCTGTGTCATGTCAAATTACTCCACACACTCTATTGCTATGTGAATAAGCAGTGCTGCTACTGCTTACCATAGCAACTTCTGGGCTACTCAATTACAGAATGCAAACTTAGAATAAGATATACCATTATTCAGATATGATTATCAAATTCCACGCATTCTTATTTGAAAGACTATTCAGATACTTAATACTGCAATCTCATGCCCATTAAATAATGCAGTGGGTTCAAGATTTCTTTTCTTTTTTTCCTCCCCCTAAAATAAAAAAA
>CM034701.1:138076610-138093617 GCA_020142125.1 Phrynosoma platyrhinos | reverse complement strand
CTTCCACCTTTTGAACAATGAAATTGTCTTTGAGGCAAGTGAGGAATTACTAACTCCTTTCTGCATTCTCGCTAATCTTACAGGTATCAAATACCAATGGTGGTACATCTTGTGTAAGTTTTCTCTTAAAGAGGAACTAAGAGAATATCTTATTCTATGTGACCAAGTTTTTTCCCATTGCTTTAATGGTGTGTTTTGTTTAAAGTCGATGGCCCATTTTATCATATATTCTTTAATAATTTCACTTTCTTTATCCAACTTTAATAGCAAATCATAAAACTGGGCTATCCTCAGTTTTTTCTCTCTATTTAAAATATCCTCCAGTTCTTTTTCTAGCTGACTAATACCCTTTTCTTTCCTATCCTTTAGAAACCTCTCTCTTAGCTGTCTGTGTAAGAACCAGCCACATTCATATCTTTCTGCTATTAACTCTTCTCTTGCTTTAAATTCTACTTTGTTTATATCCTTTCCTGCTCTAATTAACTCTTCATAAGTCACCCATCTTTCTTTGTCCAATCTCTCCCATCCAAAAAAGGCTTTGTTGGTAGATGCCCATAAAGGGATCTTTTTACATAAGACCCCTTTATGCTTATTCCTTACTCTCAATAGAGGTTTACAAATATAATGATTCTCAAAGTCCTTATGGACTTTTACTTTTTCATAGAATAGATAGGCATGAAATCCATATCTGAGATTTAAAGCTAATACTCAAGACACTACAAGATAAGGTGAAAAGAGGCGGTTTGGCTTTACCGAATTTAAAAATTGATTTTGAGGCCTGTTGTTTTGTGTGGCTCTTAGACTGTTTTTTTCTGGAAAAAAAATTATAATACAATTATAATGAAAAAAAAGGTCATATTCTACAGAAAAAGGAAGGTCATATGGTATGAAAACTGGATAAAATTCTTCTCTCACTTTTACAGTTGCTCATGCCAAGGAAACTTTTTATGTATTGGAGAGGTCAGGAATTGAACTGTTGAGGTGTCACCGATTCCCAAGTGATATTTTCTTTGGGAAGAGGTTTGTTGCAAATGCTATTCTTTTCATAAAACAAAAACAAAAAAGGAAGTCTTCCTTTTTTAAAAATTAAACAGCTAGATGTGTTGCTTTCATGATCTGCTATTAAACCAATTCTTGGTAAGTCTGCTTAAAACCAAGTAACTAATCTTTGGATAATGAGAGGGCTCAACCAATTCCCATTCATTCTCATTAGGCTACTTTTCTCTGCTGCCCACTTCATCTGGGCTTCAGTCCAGCTCAGAAGAGCTTGGAAGAGCTAAGGGAGACAGAGTGGAACTGAACTGAACTGAACACAGTTGCTACAAACTCATTAATTTTCCAGATGGTGACACTTATTCAATTTAAGTTTTAATTGACTTTTATTACCAGTGCTAACCAGTCTATTTGCTATTCACCTGGGCACATATTGGGTGAATTGTTTTTAGTGTCATCATGAAAAAAGACAACAGGTCAGTTCTGCAGAGAATATGCCCAATTTTTTCATGGTTCTCCTTTCATGGGATGCCTCCTGGTAGTATTGCTGGTGACTGCCATGTCAGTAGCAGTGAATCCACCCTAGGTTTTGTTTTTGTGGACAGGTTCTAGCACTTTGGATAGTTTATTTAAAGTTCAGACTAGAATCCAGGGCTGATTTACATCCCATTGGCATGGAAATTAGCAGGCACCACTGTTTTTGGATGTATTTTGTCTCTCAAATGAAATCTGATGTCATAAGAAACATCTGTAAAATCTGATCTAAAATCCCTAATTCCTGATGCTATAACATTTTATTTCTCCACATCATGAATCTGTTGACATCTGAAGAAAGATTACATTAAAGCAGTGCTTCTCCATTATTTTCTGTCATGCCCCCCCAGGAAGAAAAAACATTTTGCGCCCCCCCCGCACGACTGTAAATAGTCACACAGGCGGGTTTGGCCAATTAGGATAGAGCACGTCGGGCTGCTACTGGGGCTGTGCTAGGACAATCTCCAGTGTTTGTGCCCCCCTTTACGGAGCCTCGCGCCCCCCCTGGGGGGCGCACCCCACTATTTGAGAAACGCTGCATTAAAGAAACTTTATGTGGGATTGTCAATTTCAGGGGCAGACTCATAAATATATTGATAAATCCTCAGTGTTGATTCAGACATTTTGTCTATCAAACAGTAATACTTTACAGTCACTGTATAGAGAGCCAGAGTAGTATAGTGGTTTGAGTGTTGTACTATGACTCTGGAAACTGGGGGTTTGAATCCCCACTTAGCCATGGAAATCCAGTGGGTGACATTGGGCAAGTCACATTCTCTCAGCCTCAGAGGAAGTCAAAGGCAAAAACTCTGAATAAATAATAATAATAATAATAATAATAATAATAATAATAATAATAATAATAATAATAATTTTTATTTAATACCCCGCCCCTCTGAGCACAATCGGGGCAGCTTACATCATAAAATTCAACAGTAATTAAGAACAAATAGGTCCCCCTCCCCCCTTAAAAATGTAATTAAACTCAATACAATTTAAAAGAGTATAAGGAGGTAAATTCCTCCTTAAATCTTAAATCTTGCAAAGAAAACCCTGTCATAGGTAACCTTAAGGTTATCTTAAGTCAGAAACTACTTGAAGGCACACAACAAGAACAACACTGTGTAGGATATTTTAATTCTTTACTGAAATGCTGTCAGCCTGAGATGATTACATACCCTCCAACAGTCCTGATTTTACATTTGTTTAAATCAACAGAGGGGAGAGGATAGGATAGGATGGAGTGTTGCCATTCACACTAGGTTCATGCAAATGCAGTCTGCTGCATCGCCTCCTAGCTTCTGGATTCTTCTTAATAATCTTTGCCATCTTGACCGCAGTTGGATGTTGCTTGTCCACATGTTCCAATTTTCACCTGTGAAATTTTAGAGAGTGTGAAATAAATTGCAAATAAATTGTAAATCTAGTTTGCCATGGATCTAATTTCATGGTCATCATGCTAATATCCTCAAACTGTGAAAAACAGAGTTATCTGAATCTATTTTGACTTGCTCAAATCTTTATTTTGCCTTATTTATTAGGAAAAAACCCTGACGTTATCCCAACCAGCAAGAATTTATGTTTTATGTGCCAATGAAGTCATTTCATTCATTCTTGTGGTTGGTTTGCCCACTTAGGTTATTTCAGAGACAATGCTTACAGTGTTTTTTAAACTGGAGAGAAAGCTTTATGTCTGTTAAAGATATAATGGCAGCCCCATCAGATGTTAACAATTGAGGGTGAAGTAAACATTTGAAGAGGGGAGCGTGCTAGACTTGTCTTCTTCATTGCTCTTCACAGTCTGAAGAAGAGAGCATTCCACATGTCTGAAACTCTAGATAATCACATTTCCAAATTTGTAGAGAGATTCCATAGATAAAAGAAGCTCTCACCTCCTCTTCTGAGTTCACAGAGTGATGGAACCAGCAATGGGGACTATGTAGTCCCCCCCCCTTACATGATTATTTTACTCAAGGTAGATAATGCCTAGATAGAGCTCCTCTGTTCAAATGAAGAAAAGTGTATTGGTAGAAGCCCATTTGTGAATCCCATACTGCTGCTTTAAGAGTAGTGTGTACCAGCCCAATTCTGTATTTCAACTCTTCAGAGAGGTCTTTCAGGAAAAGTTACTTTAGGCAGCAATCTTCTTAATAATGACCCTATTTTCCTGTCTCTATTTATCTGCTAAATGCAATGCCATAAGTTATCATGACTCTGATGTTAAAAGGAGACCCAGAAAGAGGAATCATGACAGCTTCATATTTATGGCACAAAGTTTGCCACTTATATTTTTGCATAATTTCCATTTGCCCAGGTTTTCCGTCATATACTTGGTAGACAAATTCAATAGACACGCCTTACTATTCAAACTTCAGTATTACATAATCAGCTGTTATGCAGAGAAAGGAAGGTTCTAGTCAGACTACTGAATGAGAACCAATTTCTGGGAATTTGTTAGGGAGGGTGAGATGACTTTTGAGAAATGATTGTTTGGATGAAGGGCAAAGTCAATGAACAATAATAAAAATTGCAACTGATGACCATTATGAAATGAAGATATTCTGTCTCCTTCCTTCTGCTTATGTATTTAATTGCAGTTCATATTTCCACAGGGGAAATGGACCATTAACACATCAAGACCTGTAGATATCTCCTTTGATGGCAAAAGAAAACCACAGGTTACCTATGGAGTCATAGAACTTATTAGTGCTCCCAATGTTACATCCCATGCTGCTTGCTCATACTTCAATTTGTCTTGAATTTGATCAGTAATGCTTTTGTGTGTGACCTGTCAGTGGAGAGCAAGACCTGGGGCCCCTTCGCACTACACCATTATAACATTATTATTATTATTATTATTATTATTATTATTATTATTATTATTATTATTATTGTTATTGTTATTGTTATTGTTATTGTTATTATTGTTATTACATACTATCATGAAACTCATCAGTGATTACAAAAAAGAATTATAGGTTGCAGCTTAGACATTCTATTTCTCTGCATCCCTCCCCTCTTCTTTTTTTTCTTTATCTTAATCTACTTTTTCCTATGTGGTTGTATTGATTTTTAAAACTTGTAGGCAAGCAGTCAAGTCTGAACTGTTGGATTTACAGCATAACCCCTGCTAAATATCACATTACTGGTATGCAGTTTTTTCCAGCTTGGTTTAAAGTGAGGTATTTTTGGGAATCACTCTGTACCACTGCTGTGTGAATTTTGGAAGTGGGAATGAACAGGATATCTTTGGGTTTCCCATTTCTCTATAAAAATAAACATTTCCCCCTCCAATAAACAGCAATTCAACAGTGAAAAAAGTGGACAGAGCCATGCATATATCTGAAAACTGTGTAATAACATGTGTATTTGGGAAAGGCTCACAAGCATGAGACATTCAATGAACAAAATACATTAAAATATATGGATTAGTTGAAAGTTATACAGAATGCATACGTTTTAGTAAAATACAGCAAAATATGCACGGCATTTTGTGAAGACAGAGAAGAAAGTCTTGATGTGGTGAACAGAGGTCCATCTGGCCAATCAGGAGGCAGCTGAGAGCCAGCCAATGGGAGTTCAGCTGGGAGTAGTATAAAAGCCCAGGCTGACAGTGAGAAAAAAAGAAGAAGAAGATTTGGGCCAGGGAGTGTGTTGGGAAAGTTAAGCCAGTGAGAGGGCTGTGTTTAAGGCGTTCCTGAATTTTAGTGACTAAGGGGGGAATTTTAGTGACTAAGGGGGGAAGCAGACGGGCAGCCCTGGGCTGCCCTGGGAAACTGTGCCGTGGGGCCGAGGTATCCCCATACCTTGGCCCCGCGCCGCAGCTTTGCTGCCCCGGAAGGAGTGCTAAAATTGCGCTCCTTCCACAAGTCACTGAAGGTGCACCGCAAAAGCCTGGCGGCACACCTTCGGCAACTCTTCCGCTGCAGTGTGTGTGGACGCTGCGGTGGGAAGGCATCGTCAGAGTGCCAGCCATGCGGAGGGGCCGGCGCTCTGACAATGCCTTTGGGAAGGGGTTGGGGCACCCACTGTGCAGCTGCCCCTCCCCTTCCTTGCCCCTCAAACGGCCCTTTGCACCGTCTGCTTCCCCCCATAGAGTTTAGAAAGGGTAAACTCTGAACACACACAGAGCTCTGGAAGAGAGAGTTACTGTGGCGTTCTCACCAGTTAGATGTTATTAGCCACAGGGGCTGAGGTATTGTGATTGAATTAGTAACATATATTATAAGTCTGTAACTAAGAAAGATTATAATAGCAAGTCCTGGAACAAGTTACTTTTATTGCATGTTGATGTAAAATAAACTTTTCTTTTTTTCATTCCAACATCACTTGGCCTCTGTTTTAGTCACAAAACACGCTACCAATATTTTGTTATTCTGGAGGTGGGACTACACTAAAAATATCTAGTTCCCAAAATACAGCCAACTAGAATCAGAGTGTAAAAGTAGGAAGGTGGCAGTTGTGTGAACCATACTTGAATCCAATGGGACTGGGATAAAACAAGAGTGCACAGGGTCACCTATTTGTCAACACAGATGACGTAATTCATGAAGTGGAAGAGTGGTTTAAGGCACAATCTGCAAGCTTCTACAATAATGGTATTTGGAGGGTCAAGAAATGCTGGGGAAAATGTGTAAATCTGCATGGTGACTACATACAGATAAGTTAACAACTACAAATCAAAACAAACTTTCTGTCAATTTTTTTAAAAGGTGATAATTAAAACTTTACAATACCCCTGTACACTGCAGAATTAATGCTGTTTGACACTGCTTTAACTGCCATGGCTCAATGCTATGGAATTCAGGGATTTATAGTTTTGTGAGATATTTAGCCTTCTTTGTCATAGAGCTCTGGTGCCTCAGCAAAACTGCAAATCCCAGGATGTCATTGCATTGGGCCATGGCAATTAAAGTGGTGTCAAACTACATTATTTCTGAAGTGCAGATTAGACCAGTGAGGGTAGTAGAATCAAGGAATCTCTCCTGAAGATGTCAGATACATTCCAACAACTTGGACCCAACCTGTGGAGGTCTTTATAGGTCATGGCCAGCATTTTGAACTGTGCTTAGAAACAGCCCACTAGTCTAAGGAGCTATTGATACAAGAGAGTTTTATAACAGACTCTAACTGGATACCAACCCACTCACAACTCACAGTGGTTGATTAGTCCTTTCTAGGCTCAAGAAACTTTCTGTAAGAGTGCTTGGTAGAAATATTAAAGGAAAGATTTCTTTTTTTTTAAAAAAATATCAGTTATTACCTTGGAAAATTGCAGCTGCTCTTCCTTAAATCCCACATTATTGATAACAATTTATTTATAAAGCCATTTTATTGTTACTAAGAAAGCTAAAGCCCTCCTAGAATTACATAGACGCATTTAATATCTACTGAGTGTTCCTAACTGTAAAGTGAAGTCAATTTTGACCCAGCAATATTGTTTTAATTAGTTACTTCTATGTTATGGAAATGCCAATCATTCCTAGATCTTGACTCTGGAACTCAGAAGCTATGGTTTGAAAAATTACATTCCATCTGCTTGATTGGCATGCCATAATGATATTCTGCCTGGGTAGGTTTAAGTGATTGTCAGTGTGTGATTGCTGTTTATTGAAGCAATGCCTTGTTCACAAAAGCACCAGACTTTCCAGCTGTTTTTTTTTAAATCTCACCAGTTATGTATAAATCAAAGTTTTAATTGGTAACTGATAAGACAATAGGGAGATAGTATAGAATAGCTACTATTATGCAATCAGTTCGATAAAGATATAACACAAGAACCATTTGGTTTAAACCAGAGGGTTAAAAAAAGGATAAAAGAAAAATGTTTTCTTCACCATATATACAGTACAGGTCAAAGTAGACTAAAGTCAGATTTTTAATTTTTTTTTATTGTTAATAAAACCTACCTATACAGATTCAATTTGACAGCTTTGCATATTTCAAGATAATGTCCATTTCATTATACATAACAGAAAATTAATTATAAATATAAAAAGAGAGTGACATCTTTAACTACTTCCTAAAATTCTACTTCATCTGGCTTCATAAAACTTTCGTTTAGCTCAATATTCTCAACTTCTGATTTTCCTGTCATTTCACAGTCTCAACAGTTTAAAATCCATAACGCTCAACTCTTTATGATTATTTCCCCCTTATATTCTTATTTGATTAAGGGGGGGGCTGCAGACGGGTAGCACAGAGCCACCCCAGGAAGTGGCAGATTAGGGCCATGGCTACCCCACGCTGTGACCCTGATCCTCCTTTTGCCGCCCTGAAAATAGTGGCAAAATGCCACTCCTTTCAGGGGTGGCAAAAGGGTGCCCTAAGAGCCGGCGTGTGGCTCTTCCTTGTCCCTTCCAGTGCAGCGCATCAGGATGCTGCACCAGGAGGGCATCCTGATGCCGCATGCCATGCATAACAGTGCGTGGCATCAGGATGCCGTTGGTGTGGGGTTGGGGTGGCCAGCATGTGGCTGCCCTGCCCCATCTCTGCCTCCAGGCCAGCCCTTTGGGCCAGTCTGTAGAGACGCTAAGTTTCCCATTTCCTTTTACATAATTCTACAATGGGGTTCCATTCTTTTTCAATAATCTTAAAATCTTTATTGTTTGATCTAGCTGTTAGCTTATCCATTTCACACATGTCAGCTAGTTTCAATAACCATTTAACAACTGATGGCATTTTTTCAGATTTCCAATTTTGCCCATAATATCCCAACCGAGGGATATTTTGCCCATAATATCCCAGCTGAAGTTATCATGTAGAGTATTACTCTCCAATGTTCCTTCTCGGTCTTTTCTGGTAAATCGTTTGTCATATTCAGGTGTCATTTTAAAGTTATATTGCTTATCATCATGTGTATTTCCCCCCAGAATTTCTTGATTTCTTCACATCTCCACCACATATGGATCCAAGTACCTTTTGCTTTTTTGCATCTCCAACATTTATCTTGTTAAGTCTTATATATTTTTGATTTTTTTATGTGGTATGAGATACCAACGTTGTCATTTTTAAGAAATTTTCTTGTAGGTCCTTTGCATAACATAAGTGAATTTCTGGGTCTTTCTCCTTGCTTTCTTCCCATTTTCCAATTCAATCTTGTTTCCAATATCTTTTGCCTATTGGATCATTGTTTCCTGAATTTGTTCACTTTCCAACTTTCTCCCTAGAAGTAAGTTATATAATTTTGATGTTTTTCCCCCCCTATTAACTAAATATGATTTTATGTAATCCATTTTTTTCCCTTCAAATAATTCCAGGTTGATATTCATTTTGAATCTTTCTTTTAACTGTAAATATGAGAACCAATACAATTTGTAGTCTATCCTTCCTAATTTAATTGGTTTTATATTAATCTGATTCCTCTGATCTCTTGTTAAAATGTCTTCATATCTCAACTATTTGTGTAGCTGTTTCCACTTTCTTTGGAGCCTTGGTGGCGCAGTGGTTAAATGCCTGTACTGCAGCCACTCACATAGACCACAAGGTTGAGAGTTCAATACTAGCCAGGGCTCAGACTATTCAGGCCATCCTTCCGAGGTCGCTAAAATGAGTACCCAACTGTTTGGGGGCAATGAGCTTACAGTTGTAAACCACTTAGACACCCCATAGCACAGTATGAAGCGGTATATAAATGATGCTGCTTTGCTTTGCTTTGGAAGGCTTCTTGCAGTGATAGCCAACCAGGAATTCTTCTATAAAATTTCTTTTTTAATTTAATCCAATTTATTAGTAATGACTTCCTTATAAAATGATTTTCAAAATCTTTGTGGATTTTTGCTTTGCTGTACCAGAAGTACGTGTGCCACCCATATTGGTTATCAAATCCCTCCAATGTTAGTACTCTTTCATTTTCCAGTTTGATCCAATCTGACACCCACATCAATGTACTTGCATAATAATATAATCTTAAATTGGGTATGTTACAACCACCATTTTCAACTTTATCTTTTAAGGTCTTCCATTTAATTCTCAGTTGCTCTCTTTGCCATTGATTAAATGGATTTTTATTAGTTATGATCAGGATAAACAAGAAATTTATCTTTGGAAGTACAATCATTTTTATTGCCGTAATTTTTTCTAGTAGTATTAGTTATAATTTAGTCCAGTTTTCCATATCTGTTTTTATCATCTTCCATAATGTGTTATAATTTTTTTTTCAAATAGATCAGGATTCCTTTTTGTAATCCAAATTCCAAGACACTTAACCTTCTTCTGGTAAAGCCAGATTTCATTGACTGAAGTGAATTATGATTATAGCCCAGAAACCAATTGAAAAAGTTTGGTGGGACTAATGTTAAGACCTATGTATTGCTTTAATGAGACCTAGGCCTTATCTGCACTGGCCAGAATATTCCAGGAGCATCTCAGAGTATTCTGGCCCAGCATCTGCCCTGCCCTGCCCTGTTACCTGGCCCTCTATTCCTGCACTATGTCAACTGTCTGCATGGATGTCTCACTGAGCCATTTGGCACATCTGTCGCTGCCATGCGTTGCTCAATTTTTAGGTCAGAACAAGTTACGCAGTAATGAACAAAAGTCTGGGTGCCTTGTTTTGACCTCAGAATGAGTGACCCGTGGCAGTAATGGATGTGCTGGGTGGCCTAGTGGGGTGCCCTTGTATACAGCCACTGCAGCATAGGAATAGAGGTATTTTTAAAATATATATTTTAAGTGTATTATACCCCAGTTCTGATGTGGAATGTGATGGGACATCATCTGAACTGCTCAAACTAGAACCAGGGTTTGTGGGCTGTGCATTGTCCAAACAGGTGATAGGGGAACAGGCCTTTTGGCCCATGCAGACAAGGCCCTAGGCTGCATTAACACTACAGAATTAATGCAGTTTGACACTGCTGTAACTGCCATGACTTAATGCTATGGAATTTTGGGATTTGTAGTCTTGTGTGATATTTAGCCTTCTCTGTCAGAGAGCTTGGTGCCACAATAAATGACAAATCCCAGGATTCCATAGGAAAAAGCTGACAATGAAAATGGTGTCAAACTGCATTAATTCTGCACTGTAGCAGTAGCCCTATACTGTAATCCTAAACACTCTTACTTTGACCTACCCCTGCTTTAGCCAGATTAGCCCCACTGAGAATTACTTCTGAGAAAAGCATCCTAAGATCACTCATGTCACATCATATTCAATGATATTTACTTTGAAAAATTTAAATACTGATTGTGAGATCAATAGCTGACTATCATTTTTGGTGTATATGTATACATTACTTACCATAAATCTCAAACTTAACATGATATCTAGTCGGGCTATAAAGAGATGTATGGGGTTATTCCATTATATAGCTCATTCCAGTAGCACTACTGGGAAATAAAAGTAGAATCTAATCTTGCTTTAACAAAAGGTGCTAAATGGTGTAATTTGGGGTGAATTGACAGATTACTGGTCATGCACCAGTGCTGACCCAAGAGATTTTGTTACATGTGATGAAGTACTGCCCATTTCATGTACAGGAGGTGTACATTCTTCAGCACTGGTGATGGCAGAGTGGCCTCCAGTACATATGAAGCATGAGATGATTTAGCAAGCCCAGGACAGGGTACATGGAAGGGTAAGGCAGCTGTGGAGTTAAAAATGGAGCAAGAGGCTGCCATAGTTGCCTACACAGTAACTGCTGCCTGAAGCAGTCCCCTCACTCTAACTAATAAGGAGAGTTGCCCCCACCTGTACTTTAACTGGAATAAGCATTGCTGTTTTCTTTCAAATCCTCTGGAAGTTGCTTGGCTTATTTATAATCCAAATCAAATTCAGCATTTTAAGCCTCTAAAGCTTTTCTCTTCCATTCACCTTACTAGCTCTCTCCTCTCTTTGCCATATGTTCTGTGAATTATAACAATTCCTTAGAGCATTTTAGTCATTACGGAACATTATTTCAAGCATTCAAGTACAACAGTACTTATGATTCAAGATCACATTTGGTTTTTTTTTTTAAAGAAAAAGAGAAGCCATTATTTAAACACTCTTTTCTTGCTGTGATTTTTAATTTTCCCACCACAAGAGGTAACTTCTAGCAATATAGCTATTTGGATAGTGTGTGAGGTATAAATTGTACTGAAAGTGAAAAGGTGAATTATGAATTTGTTTTCAGTTTCTTAAAAGTGAGCAACTTATTCCTGCTTGTGGGAGGGAGGTGTAGTAGTAGTTACTGCTATGCTATTAAGTCAGTGTCAACTTCTCATGACCCTTTGAATGAGAGACCTCCAAGATCCCTGGTCATCAATCAGCTGCTCTTGTTTTGAAACCATGGGTTTCCTCATCAGGAAAAACTATTGGCATTTTAAACTTTTTTTTTGCCTAATAGAAATGCCTGTGCTATTGAAAGCTTGCACAAGATTTTGGAGCTTTGGGGCTGGTAAAGATATTACCACAATATTGACATTAGAATTTGTTTTATGGGGTGGCCTATAAATACTGTAATGTTAATAAATATGTAAGAGTACTACAGCCCTGTTCATATATTATTATTTTTTTAAGGGAGAAAAATGTGCAAATGTGGCATATCACACTTTTGCAGCAGGAAAATGGCAAAAAGGTATTTTGTATACTTCACCACCATGGAGCAGACTTAACGAATAAGCCTTAGAGAAATGTAGAGCCCTAGACTCATGGATTTCCCTTAGAAATTCAAGTTAACTCTAAGCAGGAGCTTCCGTTTATGCTTTAGGAGAAATTTTGTGGAAGCTTCACATACTTTCAATCCTGAAGATAACAGCAAATGGGCTGCATCATTAATTTATTTAAAAACTAATTATTTGGATTAGCCTCTGGCATCTCTTCCCACTTTCCCTACCCTCCACCCCAGTTTCAGGACTAGAGAATGCCTTTCTCGTTCACTAGCTGTCATTTCTTGGTTTTTCACTTTTCTCCAAAGCTTTTCCACTAGTCTGAGAATGACAGACATTAGGTAAATAATTGCTAGCGTCTCAAGCACAATGTAGCTTTTGTTTCAGTTTAAGTTATCATGTTTCTGAATATGTAAAACACCAGATCCCTAGTTTGCTTAATGATAGGACCATCAATTTCTTAGTAACCCCCCAAAAGAATTACACATGTGTCTCTCTGTCTGTCTGTCTGTCTGTCTATCTAATCTATCTATCTATCTATCTATCTATCTATCTATCTATCTATCTATCTATCTATCTATCTATCTATCTATCTATAACTAATGGATTGTCACAACTGAAATCCAGTCTCAACAAATTCCAGGATTTAACTATACAACAGCAGAGAGGATTGTATAGTGTAGTTCAATAGTACCCAACTTCTTAATTCCCAGTAATTGATTACTGAAACCCTTCTGCCTGAGATGTTTGGTTAGAAGTCCCAGAAACCCTAAGCATTAGGGATACTGGCTGGAGTTTTTGGGAGCTGACGTCCAACAACATTTGGGGACCCAAGTTTCAGAATCACTGGTCTAGTTGCTGTGGCTTAGGCCTGGGGATCCAATAGTTTCTATTCCCAGATCATCTAATGCACTGAGGTTGCAAAAAGCACCTTGGATAACATAGGATAGGATCACACCACCAATTCCAACCAAGATAGATGCGGGTTGTAATTGTAACAGATAGCTCTTATCAGACAGCCCCATGGCTGGGTAGTAGGCAGCCCATATCCAGTTGGGATTTCTCCCACAGCTTTTCAAGAATGGGATTTTCACCATAAGCACTCAGGAGGAAGGCTAGATAGAAATGTCAAAATGCATAGAATCTTAGAGCTGGAAGGGATCTCAAGGGCCATCTATTTAATTTCAGAATATATTTGCAACTATCTGATCCTTATGTCTGTTAAAATAAATTTGGTAACATAGCACAGTCTTCCATAACTGGTTTCTTCTACAGATGTTTTTACTATCCTGCCCATCATCCTTCATCATTGCCCATGCTGTCTGGGTACAACAGCAGTTGTAGTCAAAAACATCTTGAGGCACTCAGGGTGGTGAAGGCCAGCATAGCAAATGATAAATTTAAAACCATATATACAATGAGAAGGCTGAGGCATACACACTCTCTCCTCTTATGTAGAAAAGCCCTTTTCTCATAAGTTGCATGTGTTTCTCTAGTATCCTCAAACTGCAAGGAAGAAGTTGCACAGAAAGCTGTTATGTATGCAGAAGAAGCCAACATGCAGGTGTTATACAGAAGTTTTTCAGTAACTATAAACAGTTGTTATTCAGGGAATTGCATAGGAAGTGGGGAAAGGCACAGAAAGTATGATTCTCCCCTTTCCATCTGAATAGCATTAATGTCTAGATAAATTTCAGAAGCTATATGTAGAGTGACCATGAGTACCTGTAGGCCTTTCATGTGGTAGGACAATGTTAGTCTACATAGATCTTAGAAAAGCAGAATAAATTGTGGGGTGCAATTTGAGTTTCCCAGAATGTTAACCTTTTTAAAGGGAAACAAAAATATTCAAGTATGAAAGTTAAACTTGTTAGAGTTCAGCTTTCATCAGCAGAAACAGCAAAAGTGTGGGTCAGACTATTTATTCTAACTCTACCTTCCTAAAGAATAAAGACTTACTCCAAAACAACAACAACAACAACAACAAACATGCAGTTTGTAGTTTAAAAACAAATAATAATCTTCTCTGAAGATGCCAGCCACAGATGCTGGCGAAACGTCAGAAAGAAACTCTTCTAGAGCATGGCCACACAGCCCGAAAAACCCACAAAAAACTAAATAATAATGACTTTAATAAATAAATACATAGCAAACTAGATCCTATCCTAACTGGTGATGGTTTAGGTATAGCAGGAAGAGACAGTTAACCTCACTCAGAGGAGACTTTTACTCCATCTTAGACTGAGTGGAGACAGTTACTGTACTGAGAGGAGACTGTTTAGAATCTTCAGAGAGAAAAGGCCTAAGCAGACTGCCAGAAATAGTGCACATTAAATTGAGTCACTGCCCTGGCTCAGTGCTAGGGAGTCATGGGAATTGTATTATTTTCTGGGACATTGAGCCTTCTCTGTCAGAGAGCTCTGGTGCCACAATAAATTACGGTTCCCATGATTCCCTAGCACTGAGCCAGGGCAGTGCCTCAATTTAATGTGCACTATTTCTGGCAGTCTGCTTAGGCCCAAAGTCTGTTAAACCGTCTCCAAGACAGTGACAGGAGTCAATGTTTAGATAGAATGAGATAGATAGAAGGAAGTCCCTGTCTGTCTGAGGAGGGAAAGGAGAATGTAATACATAAAATTTCCAAAATAAATTATGCGTCAGGATGAGCAAGCATGTACGATTTATTTAGGCGGGACTTTATTCTTAAACAAATTTGTGGTATTCCACTGAAAGTGTTGACGTAAGTGTCCAAAGCAAGTCCAGTCAGCTTCTATATTCGGAAATGGGAAACAGACTCATTCCTTAGGCACCAACATATCTTGGGTCAGCACTGTTTCCTCCCTTGCTCCTTGGATTTTGTGCATTTATTGGTTCCTTCCAGAATAGCAGTTAAAATTATATAGCAGTGGTCATGCAATAAATCTATGAAAATGGCCAGCAGTGCTAAAGTAAATCATATTGCTGGGTGATTTTCAGAAAATACCTAAATCTTCTGAGCTATTCAGCAATTGGGCACTTAGCTACTATGGTGAAGGGTGTTTTATAAAGACTAAAATGGATCACTCAGATAGGATTGAGTTATTCTAATGTTTAAGGGAACAGACAGGCAAGGCTGCTGTTTTTCATTAAAGTGGCCTATAATTTTAGCTAATAGCATTACTTCATTTATACTTTCTCACTTTCCTGTATAGGTTATATGAAAAATGAAGTTCCTGGTAATATGCAAACATAAAAATAAAGGTCTATTTAAATCATATTAAAATGATTTAGTAGTGGGATAATTTCTATCTATTGTGAGATTAATACAAACTTTTGAAAGATTCAGAAAAAATCCAGGAAGACAATCGGGGTGGGACGGGGATTGGAATTATGATATTGACAGGGCCATCTCAATGTATTTAAATAGAAGCACCACATCCTGTTCATGACAGCACCATCAGTATGCAGTTGTGGCACACTAGATGAGCTGTGAAATCTCCTGATCATTAGTATTATCCATATTGGCGTTCTCAAGGAAGGTTTCAGCTTGCCTAGTGGTGGACCTGGAAGCAAGTTGCAAAATGGACATTCAGGTATAGCTTCAAGTGCCATACAATCTCTCCCATGCTTCATCCTTTCTCTTTGGGTGGAAGGTGTGCATCTTCATCAAGAACTAGCAAAGCCATTGTGAAGTCATATACGGAACAATCTATGAGGGGGTATCGTAAAATATTAATTATCACCTTTTAAAAAATTGACAGAAAGTTTGTTTTGATTTGTAGTTGTTAACTTATCTCTATGTAGCCATCATCCAGATTTACACATTTTCCCTAAAATTTCTTGACCTCTGAATACTGTTATTGTAGAAGTGCAGATTGTGCCATAAACCACTCTTCCACTTTTTGAATGACGTCATCTGTGTTGACAAATTGGCGACCCTGCAACAGATTTTTTGGGAAAAGAAAAGGTCACTTGGTGATGATGACACTGACAAAATTTCATCAATATATCATAATAACTTCAGGATTATAATTATTACTTTACGATAACCACTCGTACTTCTCCATCTTACACTTTAGTCACTTCTGGCACGACCCATAACAAACATAAAGGACACAATGAGCTGAATTTCTTAACATCATGCACTTAGGGATCAATGATTACACTGACAAATTTCATCAATATACAATAATAACTTCCGAGGATAATCATTACTTTACAATGCCCCTTGTATTAGAGCACTGAACCACAATAAGTGATACCCAATAAGAAGGGTGACACCTGGTGGTCCCCCACCTCAGTGTTGTCACCTCCTTCTCCTCATGAGAACAATATCATGAGGAAAAAAAATATGGCGGCAACTGAGCACCCCCCCACCTTGGTGCAGTGCATAGCAGGGAGGGAGCATGCCCAGCCCCCACTGTGCATTGCTTGGTGCACTGCTGTATGGGTGAGTAGAATGGCATGTGGTAGGGAGGGAGCATGGCCAGTCTCTCTACTGCACATGAGTGGAGCAGTGTGTAGCAGGAAGGTGGGTGGTGTCCTTTTGGTCTGTCCCATGGAAACCCCACCAAGCAGCCCTACCCCCTGCACCTGGTGACACTTCTGGTTGGCAACACCACTATATCAGAGAGATCCAGAAACAGAATACATAACTTACATTTTCAATTATATTTCCTCTTTAATGCTTGCAAGTACCTTCCTCTTCACCTATGGACATGCCAAGTATCATCATATTTTCTAGTGAGTATTCTCATGATAAAATTTTCTTATTTTTGACAGTTAGCTTTCTTCACTGTCCAGCTTTCATAACCATACACAGAAATTGGAAGGATAATGACATGAACAAGCTTGACTTTGGTATTAATGATATATCTTTATACTTCAGGATCTTGTCTAGTTTCTTTCATAGCT
>CM034701.1:138013559-138023676 GCA_020142125.1 Phrynosoma platyrhinos | reverse complement strand
TGAGACTAACTGAAAGAAAGAAAGTGGCAGCATGAGCTTTCATAGACTGAAGTTGTTGTTGCATACTTTCAAGTTATTTCTGGCTTATGGTGGCCCTAAGGTGACTTATCCTGGGCTTTTTAAGGGCTGAGACTGTGTGACTCATTCAAGATGACTCAGTGCTTTTCCATGGCAAAGCAGGGAATCAAACCTTGATCTCTCCAGCCGTAGTCTAATGCTTAAACCACTACACCACACTGGCTCTTAATATCTTTATCCTGCACTTTATCATGGAATTTCAGGGATGTTTACAGATAAAAAAAAACATTTTAAAGCAATTCCAGATTGAAATAATGGCATAGCTTAAACAGAATCAAAACAAATTAAAATGGCAACAAGTTAAAACATCTTATAAAGGTACAATAATTAAAAAACATGCACATGTACATTTAAAGTAAATTAAACCCTCAAGGCTTTCATCAAGAAGCAAAAGCAAAAGATAATACAAAACTTCATGTGCTGATGGTCACTTGATTTATTTCTTATTCATTTAAACTGATGTAATATTCAGTGAGGAAAGAAGAAAAGAAGAAAATCAATTCATCTGAGATATGGTGCTTGAAAAGAGTGCTGAAGATACTGTGGACAGCCAAAAAGACAAATAAATGGGTCCTAGAACAGATCAAGCCAGAAAGCTTCCTGGAAGCCAAGATGATGAAGGGGCAAAACAGATGGTCCCAAAGGGGCAGTGTTAAGCTGTCCCAGCTAATGCAGAATTGGGGTTGCAGCAACCACAAGCTGTTCCTTTTTGTGCCCACAAAATGCCAGCTTTTCCACCACCACCATGGCTTTTGGGCCCTCCTACAGCATGTGGCATCTAAATGCCATGCTGCCCGAGCTCTAAAAAGCTGCCCCCTGTGTAGTTGAGTGGGTGGCTTCCCAGAGGCTTGTGTGTGTGTGTGTTATCTAGACAACATGCCCCCCAAGCTGCTGGGAAGCTGCTGCAAAGGGGCCATCTATTTCACCCTCAGTTAAGGCTTCCTTCGTACTTTGGCCATATCATGAGAAGGCATGACTCATTGAAAAAGGGAATAATGCAATGAAAAGTGGATGGTTATAGAAAAAGATGAAGACCACATGCTATATGGATGGACTCTATAAAAGACATCACAGGTATGAATCTGCAGGACATAAGCAGAATAGTGGAAGATAGAGAGTCTGGGAGATGTCTCATCCACAAGGTCACCATGAATCAGGATCAAGTTGAAGGCAGTTAACAACAACAACAACAACATTCAGGGTAATTGTATCAGATATTCTTGTGACCAATTTCAGAGAAATCATTGGTCCTTTTTTTCTTTCCTTACTACCTGTATCTATGTATAAATAATCAAGAATGATAGTTGCTAGTTCTCCTTGCTTAATGGTTCAAATCTTTGGAGAACATCTAATACAAGAAATTTCTGTTTAAATGTGTGTTTATACACTTTGATATGTATATCAATTCAATCTATATATTTTCAAATAATATATCTAATTTTGTGTTGTCCTTGATAATATATTTAATGAAATTTGTATTTTTAGTGTAGCCTCTGAAGAAGGCCAACTTGAATAGAGGCCAAAATGCATTGCGCTTTTAAAATCAACAAGAAATAAAACAAATGACTATCTATCAGCATGAGGAGCTTTGTTTTCTCTTTTGCTCTGTACCTATAGTTATCAGTTCTCTCCTTTGGCTTTCATAAAGAGCCATGTCTTGACCTATGCTAGAAAGAAATGAGTGGTAGAAATCTCCAAGAGGTGGAACAGCTGGGAAGGCCAACTTCCATGTGCTCTCATACTATATTACCTCCATTGGTGGGACACAAAAGAGATCACCTCTTGTAGACTTGAGCTTTCAGGCAGGTATATACATAGAGAGGCACTCCTTTAAGTATCAGGACCCCAAGCCATGTAGGGTTTTAAATGTCATTACCAGCATCTTGGATTCAAACCAGAGGTGAACTGGCATTTAATTCAGCTCCTTTAAGACAGATGTTATATATTGTCTATCAGGGGTCCCCAAACTTTTTTCCGGAGGTCTGGAGGCGCGTGCACGCACATGTGCACGCATGCACGTGCATGACTCTGGGCACCATTTTGTCTTCAAAAATGGTGTCCGGAGTCATGTGCATGTGGCCGGCATCATGCATGCATGCGCATGACTCCGGGTGCCATTTTGGAAGACAAAATGGTGTCCAGTGGGGGGTGCGAGCGGTGGCAGCGCGGCAGCTGCAGCGGCGGTGGCATCAGGACCGGCTGTGGGCTAGTAAGAATGCCTTGACGGGCCGGGTCAGCCCACGGGCCGTAGTTTAGGGACCCCTGGTCTATATAGTATGCCAGTCAGCAATTTTGCTTCTTTGTTTTGGACTTGCTGTTGTTTCTGAGTCATCTTCAAGGGCAGTCCCATGTATAGCATAGTACAGTAATCTAATCGGAAAATTACTGTGGCTGAGTCAAAAAATTCTCAAGCGTTCTGGGCAACAGACTCCACCTAGTCACAGAGATGATTAGTCCAGTCATAGAGATGATTCTAGTACTACTCCTAAACTACTTTTCTGTTCTTTTAGAGGAAATGCAGGTTCATACAGAGGTAGCTTATCCAATTCCGAGATTAAGGAATCACCAATCCATAGAGATTGCATTTTATTGGATTTCAGCCTCACCTGTCTTTTGGTCCATTACAGCATCCAGTCCAGCACCTGCACTAATTTTACTGATTCCAATAACAAGGAGAATAATAACTGTGTTTCATCAGTATGATCAATATACAGACCTCATCCCTAAACCCCTTATGACTTCACACATTACCTTCATATGGATAATGAACAGTATTTGGGGACAAGATGGAATCTTCTGAGACCCTTCAACTTAATGACCATCTGTCAGGGATGCTTTGCATGGCAGGGGGTTGGACTGGATGGCCCTTGTGATCTCTTCCAACTCTATGATTCTATGATTCTAGATGCACAGGGACATCAGTCATCTTTGTACAGACAAAATGACAGACTGTATGCCACCCTATGACATGTTCTGTTCAGGTGTGCAGTCATGCCGAACTTCAGTCACCTTTGTATATAGAGAGTGACAGACTGTATACAGGCTATGATGTGTTCTGTGCAGGTGTGAAGGTATGTGTTCCTGTGCATGTGCACGTATGTCTGAGAGAACAGAAAAAAATTAAAGCAACTGCTGCCAGCCCGTGCTGTTGCGCCATCTCCATTTAGGGCATCCTCGGGGCAGGAAGGGAAGTTGCTATGGTTTAGGGAAAAGGCAGCTTCATGTCACCTTTTCCTGCCTGTCTGTACAGACCCTTACTTTATTGTTACATGTAGGTCTACAAAAATAACTAATCAGTAGAGAAAACTATACTTGGTAGAAGAGTCCCTAGATCTGACTCTCACATGTATAAGTAAGAAGAAAAGCATCTTTCGTAGTGCAGTCTGTTTTCTGCATCCATGCTTGGTGAGAGCAGAGAGAGGAAGGGACAAACAAAGGATCATAAAGCTTTATTGACCCCCAGGCATAGGAGGGGTATGGGAAGTGTTCTTTTCACAGACCCACTGACCAAGTTAGCATTGTGATAGACAGTGTTCCTGTGTAGAACCCCTTCTCAAGGAAAGAAACATAGACAGAACAAGCATTGAAACATCTACAGAACAAGCATTGATGCCAATACTCCAACACTTCTATCTAGTGGAACTGATCCAGTAAGATACCATGATCAATAGTATCAAAAGTTACTGACACATTCAGGAATATCAAGAGGATACCACTCCTCCTGTCTTTCCTCTGGAGTGCATTGTCAGTCAGAGCAATGAAGGCAATTTCATTGCCACACCCTGTTCTGAAACCAGACTGAAATGGGTCCAAATAATCTGTTTTCTCCAAGAACATCTGAAGTTCCCCAGCTACCACATGCTCAAGGGGATATTAGTGATGGGGCAATAGTTCTCACATACATCTGCATCCAGGGAGGTCCTTTTCAGGAGAGGGCATACCAGAGGCTCCTTCAAGATTGCAGTCATTTTCCCGCATCCCAGTACCATTCTTCTGTGGAAAATGGCACAGTTAAAAAAAATAGCACTGAAAGAGAAGCTGACTAGGAAGTTGGCAATTAGTGAATAAACTGTAAACAAAGTCTGAAAAACTGGAATAGACAGCCAGGGGCCTTTCAGAGCCTCCCTGAAAACATTATGTTCGTAGATGTATATTTGGTGTTGTGGTCGTTAGAAATAAACATTATTACTAGGATTTGGCTGCACAGCTATGCATAGATGATAGTGAGACATGGGGGAAGTATTGCAGAACCAATAGTGCGCAGAATGTACACATTGATTTTGTGTGTGTGTGTGTGTGTGTGTGTGTGTGTGTGTCTCATAACAGACTCTGGTTGGATTCATCTTGCAGCTATACTGAAGAAAAAACAAAACTGATTCAGAAAGGTGATGTCCATAGTTCTGTAATAGATGTATGCATATTTTGATGTGATTGTTTCTATTTCAGAGATACATTATGAGTAATGCATTCTTGTACTTCCAGTGCCCAGAGATGTTCTAGAAGGTGCACAAGGTGAGTTAATGCAGTGATGTAAGTTATGATTTGAAGCCCTCTCCTCAGCCAGTTACTGCTTTAGATACATTTTAAAACCAACTTGTTATGAAAAATAAAATGTGTACTGTTTAATTTTATTGAAAACATCAGAATGCCAGTAGTTAAGGGTTTGTGGTAGTAGAAACAAACATAAACAAAGAGGCCATGAACTTCCCATAACTATAAAATATATTTACTTATTCAAAATCCACAAATTTCCTCATAAGATACATAATTTCACTTTTACATTTTGTTAAATATTTTTATTTACACTTCCCTTGTTCCTCAGATTTCGTGACTCTTGTTTAACCTATTCTTATCACTTCTGATTACACAAAAGTTATTTCAAATTTTCTCTCAGATTCTAATACATTAGCAAATAAGACAACTGTTTCAGATCTAATGTATATTTTCTAAATTTCTTTTTCCTATTCCGATTTACACAAATTTTTGCAGAATTCTATATCAGGAGACCACTCTTTGGGGTCATTCCCACTTACATTTAATCCAATTTGTGAATCGTATTGACACCGGGTTACCAATTCAATTGAGGCCAATGCGTTGTTCCCACTATAGATGCGAATCATGACCTTATTCCATGTCGTTCCCACTAGCAACATGGAATAAGCTGGAGGAGGGGGAGGAGGAGGAGGAGGAGGAGGAGGAGGAGGAGGAGGAGGAGGAGGAGGAGGAGGAGGGGTACCCCATTGCACAGGCATGGCTGGGCCTCACACAGCTGGGAGATTGCTGCAGCCAAGAAGGTCCAGTGCACCCACCGGCAACAAAGAGCCCCCAGGGCTCTTCTCTCTTTTATGTGCACTCCCTTTTGCACCACTTCTGGGCTCTCCTGCCTTCTTTGTAAAGAAGATAGTGGACTTGGTATTAAAATAAAAAAGCTAATTTTCAGAGAATGGAGCATGAAAATAAATTATCTCTGAAGGCTAGTGACTGCTGTGAATCTTTCTGAACAAACTCTGTTTGAGACAGTGAACACAATCTCTCTGCAGAGGGAGAGAAGGCAGAAACACCCTTTCCCTCCAGCAACATAGAAGAAAATTATTCTTTTATATTAAAGGGGGAAAAAACTGCAGAGTTGAATAGGAAGCAAATTAGGAATGCTAGTGTGGAATTTCTCTAGCAACAAAGCTTTGATTTGTCAGGGTGTGATATGTCCATGATACATTTAATTTCTGAGAATATTTATTTTCTTCACAATAATTGTGACATGAAACGTGTTATGTTTGTTACTAAAAACAGGATGACAACAATGTGACCCTTTCCTACACTTTCCTAACTGGTCCCGAAAAAGCCTATATGCAACTAGTTAGATGAACTGTCATGATGGAAGGGGCATCTCATAACATTTACTTCATCCTTTTCTTTTTACCATGTAATTATTTTTAAAGGAAGAGTAGAAGAAAGAAGTATCCCACAAGAGACTGATTCTGTATGATGAAATTGTGTTGTGCTTATGCCAATTAAATGGTCACATATTCTCCATAAAAACCAAAGTACTGCAGTATGCTAAACTCGCCCATCTACTTATAGGGATGTAAAGCATATTGCCAGATTTTCTGCCTTGCTGAGAAAATGATAAACTGACATTACATTTTTCATACTTTGGTGCTTTTCATTGTTAAAAAAAAAAAAAGTCATTTGCTTCACAGGAAACTGTATTTGCCAAATGCTGGTTTTGCCCAAAAAAATCAAAGTGTTTTTTCCTCAAATGAATTTTCATAAAAAGAGTGTTGAAATGCAAAATGGTTATTGTAAAATGTGCAAACTCTCATAATTTAAACCAGTGTGGAGAAAACTTTTGAAACAAATCCTTCTGTATGTGAGAAAGGATTGAGCACTTGCACCTCTCCCTACTTATCATCTTAGCTTATGTGGAGTAACATGCAGAATGAGGATTGCTCCATTTCCTTGCCTGAATGTTGTATTTGTCAAGGCTTCTTGGCCAAATGCAGTACTGCTCTGAATTGGGGATTCCACAATTGAATGCTTCTATCATTATTCTTCCCACAAGCAAATTCAGAAGAATTGCTGCCATGTTAGAGTCAGATGCCTGCCAGGAGATGAACGTGGCTTCCTTGAAAACTGAGGTGGAAACGGATGTATTAGGGAAGAAGTGATGAGTGAGTACAACATCTTTTGTTGTTGTTGAGTTTCCATTTCTTTCTCTGAGATCCAAGAGAATGTGCTTGTCTTGTCAGTAGGTAATATCAGACAGCAAAGTCAGGCTGGTGGTTTGGGTGTCATGAAAGGGCAGCAAACTGTTAGTATTTTCATTTATTATTGGTGTATTTTTTTATTTCCAGGCAAAAGAGGATTGCTTGTGGGATTGTATGCCTCAAATGCCAAAATAACTGAGGTATTGTTTTACATCTTGACAGAATAGTTGAGCATCATCATTTGTTGTTGCACCCCTAGCAGTAAAATGTCTTCGTTATACCTGAAATGAATGGCCAAGAGAAAGATTCTTTTTCATGTACCCACCCCACATCCAGGAGCAATGTATACATCCACATTTTTTACCTGATATTAGACTATAAGCCATCAAGGCATAGGTATTTTCCTTGTGCTATATAATTTTTCAACAACTAATGCACATGTACCTGTGTTACAAATAGGAAAAAGAAATATACAATAATAACTGACTTGCTTGTATAACGAAATCTGATTTACTCACACACTTTTTTTTAAAAAAAAATCTGTTTCTCAGTCTCTTCCTGGATGTGAGATTTCTCAAACAGATTGGAGAATGCTCAGATCGCCAGTCTCAACTAGAATCTCAACAACAGTGAGATTCCTTTACATCCCTAATAAATTGCAATACGTTAGACACCCAAGAATTATTATTGGATCTCATGAGAAGAATCTCTTTTTGTCTTGCTAATGGAACTTTAATATTTTTCTTGGAGTACCCACATGGCCAGAAGAAAGAGAGGCTGGCCTGCATGAATTTTCCTCCAATACCACCTGAACTAAGAACAGTCATAGCTTGACAAAATGCAGGCTTGTGACTATCATTGCTATTTTCCCTCCTCCTGTATGATTTTTAACATCTTTGCTTGATGAAGAAGCCAGTGGAGCTTTGAAAGCTTGCAACATGTAATTTGTGCATTTTTGGTTGGCCAATAAAGCCTGTTGTTATTTATTTAGTGCCATATTTGTACATGGTATTTTACAAGTAAAAAATAACAACAAAACTGTTCCCTCTTTACAAACTTACCATCTAGTTAGAATTATCATTTGTCCTAAAGAACAGTGTTTACAAAGGCAGTTCATTCACACATACAGGCATGCATCAGCAAGTGTTTATATTTGTATGCATTTGCACACCCTTCACTTTCAAGGCACTATGTCTAGACCAGAGAAGAGTAGTGATGTAGCCAGTTATCCTTTGCTTGCTCCATAGAAAAAAGTGAAGACTAGAAATCTGTGTATCTGTGTGCTTAGGAAGGGGTGCAGGAGATAATGCTACTTTCCAGAGATAATCATTATGATATTCAGTTTATACATCACATTCTATTTGATTAGTTGAAAAACCTGATAACAGACAAGGAAGAACTCTCCATTCTTCTAATGATGTTTGTGAACACTGTTGCTACAACTATGGACCAGAACTAAGAATTAAAGTGGAACCCAGATGTCCAGACATTGTGACATTTGATATAGCAAGTGTCCTATCAACTGTGCTTAATTTATGGTGAGATAGCATAATTACACAGTGTGCAAGTGATACTGTCTTCAAGTACACAGTTTGTACCTGATATGATATTGTATTAAATGCATTAGTTGATTATCTGGGTTGGAGGACACATATATGTTGTAGATATGTCTTATGCATAAATTTTTGGGCCAATAATTGGATATGATAGTACACATTACTGTGTATTTTCTGTACCTTCAAATATTGGAATGTTCATGTGGACACATATAGTAGGATTCAGGAATTTTCCAGGTTGGGTTCACTTCCTATACTACAGTCAACAACAACTACAAAGATCCTATGGAGAACAATGCTATGTATAGTTCACCATGTTTACCATAAGTGCCATAAAATTGCCTTGAATGTATTCACACTAATATTAACAACTGTCCTACAAATGTGTTTCTAGCAGGCACCTTATGTGACAAGGCTGGTAAACACAGAAAGAAAATGAAATCCATTGTGGTTTCTCGGTCAAACACAAAAGAAATAAAGATGAACAACAAATGTTCCATGTCTGTTCAGTTCACTTTTGTGCACTTTTACACACAATTCCTCATTTTATCTGATTGGTCTTGCATTTTTTTTTAAAAAAAATCTATCTATCTATCAATCATAAAATCTCCCTTCTCTCTCTCTCTCTGTTCCTGAGAACTGCACTTCAGAGAAATGAGATCTAGTGGATACTTAATTTCTGGGTCACATACCTGTACAAGGGGCACATGTCATTTCCTAGAGGAGCACATGTTCAAAGCATCCTTATGTCTACAGATTCATTTTGTGATGACCTCCATATTACATCTCAATTGCTCCTGGATTTCTTTAAAGAGGGAAGTGAACTAAGAATATATAAAATCAGATTTAGTTATACTCAGTATTTGAACTTTAAAAAAAAAGTGGTAATATGATTTGTTGAAATCTGTTTTGTGTTGTGTGAACCTGATTCTGTTAACAAAATATATTTTTTAACAAGTCACAGACCAATCTCAAAGTACAGTTTATGAACTTTGGCATATTTAAACCATGGTTTGTCCTTGGTTTGTTCCCCCAGCAGTTCACCTATAACAAGAATTGACAAAGGGATTTCAAGAAAAAAGGACAAATGGGAAAGGTGAACAACAATAAGTTTGGTTACACAGCAGGCCGTCCATATTGGCAGGTTTCTGGTCTGTGATTTTAACTGCCCTTGGGTCACTATGCCCCATATTATTCATTGATGGCAATGTGAATGCACAAATGCTGAAGCATGCATATTCATGCAACCCCCATTGAATAGTATGAGGTGCAAAAATTCTCATGTTTTGCTAACTTCAGGGCCCTCCAGAACCAAACTTCTGCTGATACAAAGGATCCACTGTATACTGTGCATTTAATGGCTCAAGCAAAAAACCATGTTTAACACAAGCCATCATTCAAAGATAGTCTGTAGAATCAGTTGTAGAGATATCGTGTAGCACCTTTGAGACTAACTGAAAGAAAGAGGTTGGCAGCATGAGTTTTCGTAGACTTCAGTTTACTTCCTCAAATAGTTTTTTGTGGGTTTTTCAGGCTGTGTGCCCATGTTCTAGAAGAGTTTCTTTCTGATGTTTCGCCAGCATCTGTGGCTGGCATCTTCAGAGAAAACTGGAATGGAAGAGAATGGGTCTATATATACTGTGAGACCCTGGGTAGGGAGGAGTGGTTCCCAGGTGAACTGTGTGTTGTTCTGTGTTGAATAGGTATTGTTCTGTTGTTAATGCAATTGCTCCAAGGTGGGAGGAAATGCACTCAAGGTTATTGTCTGCTAATCCC
>CM034701.1:137965554-137976540 GCA_020142125.1 Phrynosoma platyrhinos | reverse complement strand
AACACATTAGCATCCTGTAGTCAAATTCCCATGTACCTTGCTCTAATCTGCCACTAAATGGAATTCCCATCTATTTTACCTCAGCACTGGAAGGATGAAAGTTTCATCAGTGTGGTTTTTCATCTCCAACATAGTGTTACAATGGCTGATTTGATATAAAGGCCCTTTTTGAGTCCCTGCCATGGCCCTGGACTGGGAGAAGCCCTGATTGCCATAGACCCGAGGTGGCACATCACAGAGGCTCCTGAAAGGTCACATCTGCACTTACAACAATTTGCAGATCAAAAAGGCCAAGCCTAGGAACTGCGATGCAGGACATTCACACCTAGAAGATTTCTGAGGACCAGTCAGGATGTGTCTGGCTGAAGATAGGATAACATTAACATCTTATCTCCTTTCCTTGGAACTTGATTACTTCAAAGAGTAGTAATTAGAATCCTTTGATATACCATAGAAACTCTTTGACTCAGACTAGATTTAAGGGTATAAAAGATCCCCAAAATCTCAGGCACATGGGGTTTGGCTAGATTTCATGGTGACACTGTACCACTGTGAACTCTGACTAGGGTCCTGGCTCTTTCTATTGACCATTCCCTTTTTATAACATTTGAGTTCATCCATCTTCATTTATCAGCCTCTTTCAGGTAATTATCACCATTAGAAAGTCTTGTGTTTCTTCTCCAAGCTAACTATTTTATTCCTGAGTTCTTGTGTGTATGAGTGTATGATAGAGTGTCTTTGTATGTTTGAATCCCCAAATAAATTACAGTTCATTGGAAAGCTTTGTCTCTTTCACTCTATTCCCTAGCTAACTCCATAAACACAGGATAAAAGTTCCCATAGAAGACTTGACTTTAGTAATTGCCCAAATTCAAGTCCTTTACAATAGATTTTTCAGTGTTTTTCCAGGGCAAAAATAGAATTACATCTAGTGGATTGGGAGGAGAAGAACTTGGGAAAGTATCTTTTTCAGCTCTGAGGAGGAGGAGGGCCTTTTCTGAGAGTATTCCTGGTATACTTTCTAAAGGCAAACTGGGTTTTATTTTTTACTTACTGGATTCTGTTTGTATAGATCCTTTTTCAGCCATTGGTAAACTAGTTTTTTTCTGCTTTCCTTTTTTTTCCTGATGTTTGGCCTCTCCAATTACTCTGATGTCTCCATAAATCACCAGTAATAATATAGAGTATCTTCTTCTGATGGGATCTTCTTGGTTTTCTGCAGCAGTTTCCACATTTATTTTTTCCAAGAGAGCAATCTCTGAGATGAATTTTGAACTTTTATTGGAATATTAGAGATGGGGTAACAGCACTAGCCAGTGTGGGGTAGTGATATGAATATTGGACCAGAATTCTTGGAGAACCAAGGCTCAAATTCCTGTTCAACCATGGAAGCTCTGTCACATGACTTTGGGAAAGTCGCACTCTCTCTGCTTAAAAGGAAGGCAATGGCAAATCTCCTCTAAATAAACTTTGCCAAGAAAACTCTACAACAGGATTCAGAATAGACTTGAAACCAGATAACAAAACAGCACCAACAGAGTATCAGTCTGGAATCTTGGTTTTAGTCATAGACTCAAAATTAATGTTTTTGGTTCAGAACTCTCCAAGTGGGATGGCCCTGAATCCCAAAGGTGCAACAATCATCTTGTCCTGCATCCATTGCATTTGGATTTGAGATGTGGGAGAACTTGAGTCTTTCTTCACACTTCTTATTTTTCTCTCAGGTAGGAGCAACTCAGGATATGTCAGACAACTGAAGAGATTATTGCATTAGCTTTGCTGCCAGAATAGAGCCAGGATGTAACTTTCTTAAGGTGGATCTTATCACATTCACGCATCACCGGGCAGTATGCAGCCTGCATGCAACCTGGGCTTCTCTCTCAGCTTCCCATTCTTGAAAAGATGCAGAACAAGCCCAGAGAAGCCTGGGTTGCATACAGGCTGCATGCTGCCCGGCGATGGGTGAATGAGATAAGATCCAACTTATGAAACATCCTCGGTCTATCCTGGCAGTGAAGCTAATGCGAAAAATCTCCTAAGCTAGCTTAAAGGGGTTTGAGGTTCACCTATTGGGATATGTCTTTTGTGATGGTGTGGTCTTACTGGTTTTGACCAGTGTTCTAAAAAGTCCAATCTCTAGGTCTGGCCAAATGGTATTGCAGTTCTCCAATGGATGTAAGGGTTTTAGTCAAAGGGGAATGAGGAAGCAGTACATTCATTTGTTTGCTGTTCATGAGGCAAATTTCCCATGACCTAAAAGCAGCTGAAGCTTTTTGTTTTCAAAACAGCCTGTCTCATCTCATTTGTTTCTGTAAAGGTTGCATTTACATGATGTTCATCTTGCCCTTTGGGTGTGTGCAAGGAGACTGCACAGATGCAAAGTAGTCACAAGTGCTCCTAACAGACTTCAGTTTAAATAGCTAGCAGAAAACCATTTTTAGGGGAAGGAATTTTGCCTTGACTTACCTATGCCTGCTGTGAACTATGTAAATTCTCACAGCAAGTGCAATATTGTTGAACATTGATGTCATCACTAGTGAGATACAAAATAAAATAACATTCTCAAATTGCAACAGTTCTGTATGGCTATGTTAGAAATGCTAAACTTAACCCACATCTCAAGTATCCCAGCCTATTCTCTGGATAGTTGACTGTAGCTCACTGCTCACCCAGTGTACAAACATTATGATGCATAATATTTGTAGACTTCTTAATTGATCTACCAATTTACACTGCTGATCTAAAATTGCTTGCCATGCTTGCTGTTGCCCAAATCAAGGGTCTGTCTTTCTGTGATTTCTTACAAATACACTTACAGTAATGAGATTTGACTAAACACATTAGTGAGGCAGGATAAACTATCAGTAACCATAACAAAATCCAGATCAAAAGCTAAAAAAAAAAAGACTATTCAACTGATTCAGATCAAATACAAACTGGGAAATATGTAAACACCTAAATGGGATCTTGGCATCAACCAGGAACAATGCAAATTTTTTTTTTCATTATTTTTCTCATAATATTCAATGAGGTCCAGTACTATTCTCGTATTTTCCTTTAATTGCCTTGAAGGAAGAAAGCCAACTTGATCCTCATGTATTATGTTTTTTAGAACTTCTTTAAATCTATTGGCTAGTATCATTGTGAATATTTTATAGTCGATGTTAAGGAGAGAAATGGGGTGGTAGTTATCCATTTTGGTCTGTTCTTTTCTTTCTTTATGTATCAGCACAATATTTGCAAATTTCCATGAGTCTGGTATTCCTTCTTTTATGATAGAATTAAAGGTTTCTTTGAGAGGTTTTTGTATTACCCCTCAGGCTAGGTAAGCATCCAAAGGAGAGTAGTGGAGAACAGAGAGTCTTGGAGATGTCTCATCCAGAGAGCAGCCATGAGTTGAGATTGCATTAAGGTTGGTTAACAACAACAAAAGCATCCCAAATGCTTTGCTTGGATGAGAGAATCTGGCAGTTTTGTTTACTCCTCTCTTGATATTTGCTTATTCCTATATGTTTTGTGTATCCATAGTTTGATGGTTTACAAAAACAAGGGAGAATATATAGGCAGCATATACCCAACACAATAAAACAAAAAGGAATACATTAATAGCGTAATCTTATATGTGTTTAATCAAGCATTAGCTTCGCTGAGATAATTTGACACTCTCAGGTAAGGAAGCCTAAGATTGCAGTCCTAAATACATTAAAAAAATAAAACCCAAGAGAATACAGAATCATGCAATTAGAATCAGTAATTTTTGTTTTTCATGGAGAGGTAGATGTCTGGGGTTTGGCCCATTTTGGTTGGAAACTGGTGAAAAATAAGGATTATGGGTGCTATCAATCAAGATTTTCATACAATTATAGAATCACAGGACTAGGAGGGACTACAAGGGCCATCAAATCATGCAAGGATAAAGAATAAAAGATGGCTTTTGTTGCTGCTGCTGTGTGGATTCAAGTCATTTCCAACTTATGTTGACTCTATTACAGGGTTTTCTTGGCAAGTTTCTTCAGAAGGGGTTTGCCATTGCAGATTGAGAGAGTCTGACTTGCACAAATCCACCCAGTCAGTTTTCATGGCTGAGTGGGGATTCAAACCCTGGTCTCCAGAGCCCTAGTCCAACACAGAAACCAGTACACCATGCTAAATCACATGAAACATGTCTATCAAACATGTTTAAATGCCTCCAAAGATGGAGAGACCACAATCCTCCAAGTCAGTCTATTCTGCTATCAAACAGCTCTTACAGTTTAAAAAAAGTTCTTTCTAATGTTTAAGTAGAATCTCTTTTCTCATTACACTCATTCATTGCCATTTGCGTACTTGCCATTTGCAGTCTTGGTCTTTTGTGGATTGCAAGCAGTGAGGGACAAAATGGCACGTGTGACCAAAGTGCGTGCACAGCCATTATAAGCAATTTGGCTCCAGTATTTGTGATATTTCCAACTTGGAGGGCTGGAATGTATCCCTTATGAATCGTAAGGGACAACTGCATTTGAATACATTGATTTGTCTTCTAGTCTCTGGAGCAAACAAAACAAAATTGCTCCATCTTCTACATGAGATCCCTTCAGATATTTAAAGACTGCTATCATGCTATGTCTCAGTCTTCTCTTCTCCACATTCACAACTTTCTGTACCTTCTCCTCCCAGTCCCAAGCTTGCACAGAAATCATCAGCTGTGAAAAGATGTTACAGCTGTCAAATTGGCTGAAGGGGGGGGGAACTTGCAAGAACAGTGACAATTCTCATTTGAGAGCTCTGGTTTCTAGTCAGGATTTCTGTGAAAGATTTTTTTTTGGGGGGGGGGAGAGTTGCAGAGGCAGACTTCAGGAAGAGAGTTGCAAATGTTTGGAAGATGAAGATGTAGTTTCTGTTTCCCATTTCTTTTCCAGTTAAACCCCAATCCTGAAAAGAGGCTGTGAAAAAAGACTATTCAGCTGTCAAAGCAGCTGGGCAGGAGAGGAAACAAAAATCTTTTCACAGCCTCTAGTGAGAATTTTTGTGAAAGATGGAAGCAAACTGTGGATGTTTGGCAGCTGTTGATCCAGTTTCTGTTTTCCCTACATCTTCTCTACACCCAAGCTGCCTGTTTGCCATAGCACATGAATTCGCTTTTATCTTAGGGCCTTTGCAGACTGCTAGAAATAGTGCAAATTGAGTCCACTTTAAGGGTTAGGGTTAGGGAATCATGGGAACTGTATTTTATTGTGGCACCAGAGCCCTCTGACAGAGAAGGCTCAATGTCTCAGGGGGAAAAAAACACACAATTCCCATGATTCCCTAGCACTAACCCTAACCCTTAAAGTGGACTCAATTTGCACTATTTCTGGTAGTCTGCAAGAGACCTTAATTGACAATTAAGGGACGTAGTATTAATTCCTGTAGAAAATGTTGTTTTCTATACAAACCAACCATGTGCAAATTTTTTACAGAATAAAACCCAAATTTCATTTTCTGTGCAGAAAACAGCATTTTCCAAGCAGGAGTTAATATTTATATGCTGAAATATTATTTTTCTTGAAAAACATTTTGTTCCATGCATACAAAATGCTGTTTTCTGTGCAAAACAACCACATGCATGTTTTATGTAGAATATGACTTGAACTGTGAAGATTCTCATCAGTCCCAGATTCTTCTCATCAGGGTTTCTCAACATTGGGGAGGAGATTTCTTTTTACTGTATTCAAAATATCTTTGAATATTCTTTCCATCCATATTGGTAATGAGTGATAATTGCTACAATTTTATGAAGAGCAGTATATGGAAATTACATTGCTTATTTCATTTCCTCCTTGCTTGAGTTACATATCTTTAGAAAATGAAAACATACTCAATCATGGCTAGGAATAGCTAAAATCAAATGCTGTGTGTCCAAGATGACTTGATGCCTGAAGCAAATCATGCCTAGCAGTGTATAAAAAGATAATAACATTATGTTATAATGATTATGAGCTAAACAATTAACAGCTTAATAAAGTCTTCTGTTTAAGCACTTGCTTAGTAGTCATTGGTGAGAAAGAATTGTATGTGAGCAAGTGAATGGGTTGGCAGAGGAAGGATAGAGCACTTCACCATTCCTTCAGTGGCAGCTGGTGGCTCCAGGTCAGTGGGATGGTGGATCTGTGCTGGGTCTGTGTGAATTTTAAGAGAATCCATTTAAAGTGTTGGTCCTATTTTGTGTGTCAGCACCCTGGATAGTCCCATTAAAGTCCAGACTAAAAGTAAGAGCAGATTGACTGCTGCATTGACACTGGCTGTCACTGTATTGCTCTGTACTCAACAAGAAAATCAAATAGACTGCCAATGGAGAGAGAAAAATCTCTTTCTTTGAGACTAGTATCAGAACGTGGCATGTGGCTCTCTGGGGAAGGGAAGGAGCTCTTTATCCCTCTTATGCCAGAACAATAGGTCAAACACACACAAAAAAACATGCACACAGAGATACATTTGAAGGCAACCTTTTATGACTTCATCTGCAAGTGTTTTTCAATTGTGTTAATGGTGCCAAAGATTTGCTATCTCACTAAGCCCCATCTGTGTCTTTGGGTGTATCCACTTTGTGGAATTAAAGCAGTTTAATTGAAATAGTCAAAGTGTCCCTGTCCCTTCAATCAAATATTAACCAGAATGGAAATTGCAGTCAAGAAATAAGAAGACTAATAATAATAATAATAAATAAATTTTTATTTGTAGCCCGCCCCTCTGCTAGGCAATCGGGGCGGGGGACAGCAATAGTTAAAACAGAACAGCATTAAAACATTCCCTCTCCCCATAACCCCCTACCTCCCCCCTCCCCATCCCCCTAAAATAGAATTAAACCGAAGAATAATTAAAATACAATATTAGTTAAATCAATAAATTAAAAACAAGATTTTCCGAGGAGACAGACAAATGGGGACCCCTTTAAGGGCCGACCGTTATTCCGGGAAGGCCTGCTGAAAGAGATCCATCTTTACTGCTTTCTTGAAAGCAGCAAGAGTGGTTATCAGACGGATCTCATCCGGCAGGCCATTCCAGAGTCTGGGAGCGGTTGCGGAGAAGGCCCTCTGGGAGGTCTGGGACAGCCTAGTTTTTATTGGCTGTAACAGATTCCTCCCAGAGGACCGCAGGGTGCAGGAATGGGAAGGGCAGCTATGAAAGAACTGGACAAGATTCTAAGGTGCAAAGATATAAAACTAAAATGAAGATAGTCCACGCTATTGTATTCCCCTTCACAATGTACAGATGAGTGAACTGGACAGTGAAGAAAGCTGATGGAAAGAAAATCAACTCATTTGAGATGTGGTGCTAGAAAAGAGTGCTGAGGATACCATGGGCAGCAAATAAGTCAAACATATAGGTTCTAGAATAGATCAAGCCTGAACTCTCCTTGGAAGCCAGGATGACTAATTGAGACTGTCATACTGTGGCCACACCACAAGCATCATTAGAAAAGACAACATTGCTGAGAATAGTAGAAAGCAGTAGAAAGAGAGGATGTAACTGCAGTCCAGATGGTTAGACTTGATCAGGGAGGTCATGGGCTTAAGCCGCAGGACCTGAACAGATCAATCAAGGATAGGGAATCTTGGAGATGTCTCATCTACAAGGTCATCATGAGTTGGAGTCAACTGGAGGGCAGTTAACAACAACAACAACAACAACAACAACAACAACAACATTTTAACTGCCATGACACTATCCAGCATAATCCTGGGATTTGTAGTTTGATGAGGTACCAAAGCTCTCTGAAAGACTAGGCTGAATACTTCACCAAATTACAAATCCCAGGATTCTGTAGGATAGAGTCATGACAGTTAGTGTTATTGAACTGCTTTAATTCTGCAATGTGGACACACCCTTTGTCTTCTTTAGGTGCCCTGGTGGCGCAGTGGTTAAATGCCTGTACTGCAGCCACTCACTCATAGACCACAAGGTTGTGAGTTCAATATTAGCCAGGATTCAGGCTAGATTCAGGCCTGCATCCTTTCGAGGTCACTAAGGGCCTCGGCAGACGGCTAATTGTGCCATCCTCGAGGCAAGGAAGAGGAGGGGCAGCCGCATGCTTGGCACCCCTTCCTCCTCCCGAGGTTGCCCTCGGAGCCGCCGGCCCTTTGCACGGCCGGCACTCCGAGGGCAACCTCCCGTCGCAGTGTCCGCACATGCTGCGGCAGATAAGTCAGTGAAAGTGCGCCCTACGCTTTTAGGGTGCACTTTCACTGACTTCTGAAAGGAGCGCTGATTTTGCGCTCCTTTCAGAGGCGCCGACCGTGCGCCGCGGTGCAGATGCAGCGGTCCCGTGGTGCACTGTCCCGCGGCATCCTGAAAGCTCTCATCTGCTTCCCCCCTAAAATGAGTACCCAGCTGTTGGGGGGCAATGAGCTTATAGTTGCAAACCGCTTAGATACCCCATAGCATGGTATGAAGCGGTATATAAATGGGAAAAAAAGCTGCTCATGTGCATGTCAGTGTGTGCGCTAGAGCAATCTTGCAACCTCATCATGCTTAGTAAGAACATATGATCCAAGCCAGTATATTTAAAGAACTGGTTGGCACTGGTGGCATAATTCTGACTTAAAAAAAAATATTGATGTAGGTTTCTTCACACATGATCATTTCTTTCTAGTAGATGTACCACTTCATGACCAAAACCTGTTCTTTTGAGTAGTTTCAGCATCCAATATATTTCCTAATTAGTTCTCTTTCTTGTTACTCCTTTAAAAAGGCCTAACTTGTTTTCCTGGACCTGATATTCCTGAAGAGCCAATCAGTGTATATCTTTCCCAGAAGTTCAGGTCTTTCTTGGTTTGGAACACAAATCCCAAACAACTTTCAGCAATAAAGGTATTTATGTTTTAGAACAATAAAGGAACAATGTCTTATTTTCCTGTGTGCATTTACTAATTTTGTAGCCTGCATAATTTATAATAGTTCTGTAGAATAGCCTTATTTTATTTTGTTTCAGATACTCCATTGCCAGTGTAAGTATGGCTGGGTGCTAGAGAATTCTGAGAACTGTAGTTTTGTGAGAGATATCAGGGACATCATTTTACTATGCAATTGCATTTAATGGGATTTGATGATTTTGGTATCCATGGGGGCTTCTACACATACCCAACAGATACTAAGGCCACATTGTAATTTGAAAGTTCCCTGCCATCAAGATTACAATCTAAATAAGACAGGACACATGAGGAAAGGGGAATGGTAGTAAGGGAGAGGATTAAGTCCAGCAGGTAGTAAGGGAGAGGATTAAGTCCAGAGGCCAGAACAATGATAGTTGAAAAATGTAGAGGTGGTCTCCCACCACCTATTAGGCCAAGGCACAACAGACCTGCATTTGGATGATCTCTTCCTCCCTTAGAGGCCAGAACAATGGCAATGGGAATATGGAGGGCCTCCAGCCAGCCACTGGGCCAAGACATGATAAAATGGTGTGAAAATATAGAGAGTTCACAGCTGACAATTCATACATCTATGAGGTATCCTCTTTTATGCACTAGGCTTAACTGAAGATTAAATACATGTCTTTGAGTATGTATGTCTAAATACTCAAAGACATGTAGTGATGTTACTGATCCAAACACATGTACAAAGACCAGTTTACTGTAAAGAGTGAGGTCACCCTCAGACAAAGTGAGCACCCTGATGTACTCATAGACATCTACAACAGAAGAAGCTGGGTAGACCCTGAGTAGACCAGTCCAAAAACAATCTGGAGCAAGGTTGTTCAGGGACATTTTTCAGTACCTCTAAGAAAAACTCAAGAAATAACTCTTAGAATCAGCAAGGTGCATAGTGATCACTACCTTCCTCATTATCAACTTTCCTGCTCTCTACACATACATGGGATAATTTGTGACTTTTAACCTTCATATGACTATAACTCTTTATCATCAGGGCTCTGACACATGGTCCAGTCCTTCAGTTTGGTAATAGCTCAGCTACAGGATTTCATGCTTAATTTATTTAGCCACTAGTCACTTTATATAGTCCACAGAGGTTTGCAGATGTGTGAATGAATATGATTTTTTGTTCCCAATGAGATCTTTTCTACATAATGAAAACTCTCTATGTATTTTTCTGACAAGATATTGTACTGAAGTTTGGGTGAATCATTGTCAAACTCTTCATAATTTTGTGGTGGAGAGTTATAGAGTTCTTTATAATGAAGCAATAATAAAAAATAAAATAAAATGTATTTATATCCCACCCCTCCACAAGAGTTCTACAGTATTCAGAGATTTGAAGAATGTACAGAGGGAAATTAGGGATGATAATGGAACCATGAGAGCCAATTTGTTGTAATTATTTTTGTTTTGGACTAGGACACAAGGACCCCAGGGTTTAGACCCCTGGTGACAGTATTTAAACAGTATAACTAATTTTAAGTGGAGATATGGCTTTACAGCCCTCTGATGCCAGTCAATTACCTCAGCTGTGGTTCATGGGTGTTATCAACAGATCACTTAGGAAGATAGAGTATGTCCATCTGGATCCAGTACAGTTGAAACCCTAACCCATTATTTATTTGTATGTCCAATTTATAAAGATATAAGAGGTGTCTTCTTCAAAGATCTAGGACTTGTATCTAACAGACCTGATTTGTATTTGATTGTTTTTTTTATTAAGAGATACTGTACCATACATTTCTGAAAAGGTAGCTTGCCTTTTGCCTTTAAATCATCACTTTTAAAGATGAAGTTCTGTAAATGACAATATAACTCCGGTCTTGAAGTCCCTTCACTAGGTGTCAATTAGTTTCCGGATCACCTTCTTCTACATTGTCCATCCTGCACACTAAGGTCCTCAGTGAAGAATCTACTACAGCCAAAAAAATCTAGGCTAACATCGGTCAGCCAGAGGGCCTTCTCCACTGCTGCTCCAAAGCTGTGGAACAACCTGCTGGAGGAGATCCATGACATCTCTACACTTACAGCCTTTAAAAAGGCACTTAAGATGGATCTCTTCCGGCAGGCCTTCCCAACTTAACTCCTCTCC
>CM034701.1:137950588-137965454 GCA_020142125.1 Phrynosoma platyrhinos | reverse complement strand
TTTTGTTTTTAAATTATGTTTGTTTAATTGTAATTTTAGCATTGGGTTTGGGGGTTTGGGAAGGGACTAATTTTTGAATTTTATTGTATTTTTATGTATTTTTATTGCTGTAATCTGCCTGGATTCCTTGTGATTGAGCAGGCTATAAATAAATAATTTATTATTATTATTATTATTATTATTATTATTATTATTAGATGGCAATTAGGTTTTAGGATAAATTTGAGCCTAAGAGAATTTTTGGATGATTTTAGTTTTGTGAAATAATGTAATATATTTGTAAAGTATCTGATCTTTGTGCTTATTTAGTTTGATTTGAACCTCTAAGAATAATTTTTTTGGATGATTTTAGCCCTATGATGCAATGTAGTATATTTGTAATGTATCTGGTTTTTGTGTTTTACTTGGTTTCTTTCTCTCTCTCTCTCTCTCTCTTTTTTTTTTTTTTTTTTTTTTTTTTTTTTTTTTTTTTTTTGCAGTGGCATATGCTACACTAATAAATTTGCTTACTACTTGCTATAAGTGAGACTCAAACTGTATCTATTGAAATCAACCAGTTGATAAAGATAATTTTGTTTGGTCCTTTTTAAATGAAGAACATAAAAATTACAAATTTCATACAAATGTGAGGGAATGAATTTGGGAATAAAATGATTTGACAGGTAGAGAAAAAAAAATGACAGATTTGTCTACACTTAATCCAAAACACATAATATGTCTGCCCATCTAAAAGGTTCTTCCCTGTATACAGTTCCTTTACTATTCATTTCAGTGCTTGTAAGCCAATTCACATTTGTACAATGGAAGGAAGAGGATAGAGGAAGATTTTACATGTGGTCTCAGACAGAATTGTGGATTTTGAAGTGCATTTAAAAATTTGTACACAGCTATATGCCTTCAAGACATGGAATCCAGCTGAGGAAGATGGTGTTTGCTGTTATGATTGCATTTTGTACAAGCACATTTGTAATGTGCTTGTAAGTATATTTGAACAAGGCCATCAAAACACACAAGTTTACAATGTGTGCATGAGTATATTTGAACAATGCCAAAATCTTGGCTTAATTACAGAACAACAGGAACAGACCTTCCAATGACCCATTAAATTATTTGTATACATATTATTCACACCTGCTCTCAGAGACCTTGGATCTGTTTTTAAGATAGGAGGCTCAAAACTGACAGACAGATCATTACTAGTTTTTACTATTTGAGGGTGTGTTTCTACAAAACAATGAGAGCATTGTTACCTAAACTGCAGTAGGCCTTGAGTGGGTGCCCACTTATTGAATTCAATTAGGAAATTAATTTAACTCAACAGGGAGTAGTGAGAGGGCTAGGATAACTCTAGCTGGGACTTTCAGCCTTTGCACACCAGTTCTAAACCCAGAACTCCAGGGCAGGTTCCAAAATAGTTAGTTTTATTTATAATAACAAGGGGAAATCAACTTTCACTCAGAGACACTCATTCACACATCCATACAAGAGCTAATGACATAAAAGGTGGGAGCTTGATAATGATTCAGATGGTAGGGCAATACATTACCAGTTCCAGAGATGCTTCTCCAACTGGGGAAAGGCTGTATAGTAGATTCTGCCCAGATTGCTACCTGGAAGTGAGCTGGCTAGTGATACTGAAGAGTCTAGCTGAAATCTGAGAGCGTGTATGCCTTGTTTCAACCAAGACTGAATTATAATGGTCCAAACAACCATTTATATAAGGTAAACCAGGTTTTGGGGGCATTTCCTCAGGAATTTTGAGTGGATTTTTCCAGATGGAAGAAAGGCTAGAGATGTGGAAATGACCAGACAATAAATGCAAGCATTCTAAACAAACAGGTGTCATCTCCAGATGACAGTGTCCTTTGATTTACAACTTTCCTGGCAGATACTTGGTGCCTTCCCACCATTACACTCCTATGTGAAGGGATTACGCAGATTACATCCTCAAATTGTCAACCCTGCCTATGTGTGCTAGTGCTGTCAAGATGAATCTACCAGATCCCAATATTTGTGCAAACTACCTCCTAGCATTGGTTCGTCTTTTATGACTATCCCCCTCTGCAGACCAGGGCGTTTGGGACGCCCTGGTCCGGAGCGCCGCGGGGCTATGGCAGCCCCACCGCAGCGCTCCTAGAGCGACCCTGAAAGGAGCGCCAAAAAGGCACTCCTTTCATAAGTCAGAGAAAGGGCGCCCTAAAAGCGGCGGGCGCCCTTTCTCTGACTTATCCCCCGCAGCGCGTCTGGACGCTGCGGGAGGAGGTCGCCCTGAACGCGCCAGACGTCCGGTGGCCCGGAAGCATTCAGGGCGACCTCAGGAAGAGGAAGGGCCGCCGCGCGTGCGGTGGCCCCTCCTCTTCCTGGCCTCGGAGACGGCTCAATTAAGCCGTCTGCTGAGGCCCTATGTGGCCAAATGCACTTTTAATATTGGTTGATATCAGAGGTTGATTAGGGGTGATGGAAGGCAGCTCTGTATAGTAGCAGCACAATGTGCTACATTTAAGCAACAATCATGATCATCATTGCCTTTGTTGTCTTCATTTTTGTCATCCAACTGAAGTGGTAACAATCTAAGCACATAAAAACACCAAAAAGTGTTTATTGTTTAATGCACTTCTCATCAAAAACTCCTGAGGGATCTCAGTGGTACAATTTTGCTTGATCATTTAAGGTGGGGCTCATCTCCCTCTAGCCTAATCATGGGTCGGATTGAGACCCCCTGTTCCTACCTGCTTTGGGGTCCATGCATTATATGTACACAAATAATATATGTACATATACACAAAGTCTCTGAGTTCACAGACTATATATATTTTAAAACATTGAAAAGAGGTATTCCCCCTCCCCCGAAATGGATTTTGTGATGTCCTTGAGCAAAAGCCCATAGGACACACCTGAGTGTGTTCACAGGTGAATTGGACCTGCAGGATTAAAGAAATGCCCAAGTGAGCAATTTGCTTTTACAAGACTTAGAGTCCAAATGGGATCTGCTGGTTGATAGATACTCATGTCATATCATACTTTCCCTACCCTAGCAGAAGGCCTATATCATGTGATGAATAGTTTACTGTGTTCTAAATATGATGTAAGAGATCCTGGTTGAAATGCCAAGATGAAGTGAAATGAGATAAAAACTAATGCAGCATTCTGCACATTGAAAAACACTATAGAGATGATTAATAAGTAGAGACGACTCTGAGCAAGACATGATCGAAAAGTGTCTAGGCATTTGGGTAGATTGAAAATGGCATTCTTACACATCTATATTGCATTTTATGTCATTTTTCCTCCAATAAACAATGGAATTGATCACAAGTATTTTCATGGTCCATCCATCATGGTCTAGTAGCAGTGTGAACGAAGGTTTCTTGATTAAATTATCAATGGGCCACTAGAGAAGATTGTTAAATGTTATTTTTGATCCAAGCCCTGATAATGGAAAGTGACCAGATTTTGTGGACTGCAATTTTTTTATTAACTTAGTTGTCTTGGCATATATGGCACCTGGGTGGACTGATTTCTTTTGCTTTCCCATTGACAGTTGCTGCCTATTGTTATTGAAACAGGTTGCTGAAGCTAAGGGTTGAAATTTCTAAGACATAAGCTGAGATTGTACGGCAGAGTTTCATGGTATGGATCTTTACATGCAGAATTATGCATTAATTGTTCCACACAGCTCTTGTGTTGAATGCAAATGTTGTACAACTGAAACAGGACAACAAATGTGTAAACAAATGCACAATGGAATGTGCATGCACATCCAAGCATACTCGGCAAGGTGTGGTGTACATCCATAAGCAACAGCACTGAATGCCAACTTCTCCTTTCACAATATTGAACTGAGTGCAGATGTTCCACATTGAAAAAAAAATGTCAAACTGCTTTTATAGAACAACTTGCACAAAGAGAGGATTCTGGCCATTGCTTTCTTTGCCTGCTTTTTGAAGTCACCATGAGAAAAGTAGGTCAGTATGAATAAATCATTTCATTGAATATATATGCTTTTTTCTTGTGACTTCCTAGTGAATTTTGCCCAGTGTTTGTATGTGAAAGAGATCTGGTTGCCTCGTGTAATGATATTTAAACAGTTTGCTGCTGTTTGTTGTTGTATGCCTTCAAATCATTTCCAACTTATGGTGACCCTAAGGTGAACCTATAATGGGATTTTCTTGGCAAGATTTGTTCAGCTGAGGCCATTGCCTCATGTGACTGAGGCTGATAGCATGTGACTAGCCCAAAGTCATTGTGGGAAAAAGAGGCAGATTGGAATATTGGAACAACCAATAGGAATTAAGTTTGAACAGCCAATGGGAGCCAAACCAAAAAAAAGGTGGGGGCTGTTCCCAGGAGCAAGTATAAAAAGAGGGACAAAGCAATGTTTGGAGTTAGATAGGGTTTATGTTTATTGTGCCCTGAGGGATGAAGAGCCATTGAGGCTAGGATAGGCTGCTGTGAGGGGCAGTTAGAAAGGATTTTATGTGCCCGAGATAGGGATGAGGAGTGTCCTTAATTAAACTGTTGTAGTGTCCTGTGGGAGATATAGTGCTTGGTGACTAGTGGATTCACAGTTAACTGGAAGGGTTAAAAGATACAAAAGATTAATAAAGGTTCTGACAGACTTAGGAGCTGAACAGACATCCTGGAAGGTGGGGCTTGAAGTTACCCCTGAAAAAACAGATTAGGGCCATAGCAAAAACATGCCATGGCCCCAATCGAGCCAGAATCCACGCCAAATAAGAGCAGCAAAGGGCTGCTCCTATTTGGGGTGGATTGATTCTGCCCCACTGCAGCTTCAGCTGGCTTGGGGGGGGGGCAGCATCTAAATGCCATGCTCCAGTTCACCCAGAAGCCGCCTGGCATGTAATCATCAGTGTGACTTCCGGGCAACTTGGGGATATGGTGTGTGTAAGTGCCACACATCCAAGCCAGTTTGAAGTCTGCTGAAGCTGCTAGTCTGTTCTAGCCCAACGTCTGTAAGGGAACATATATAAAGTTATAAGGAAACAATTACTAAGACAAGTTAAAGAAACTGTTAAACCATGTAACTAATAAAGTATTTGTTCAATATATCCATTCACTAAAAGAAATTCTGTATTCAGCCCGACTTGTAAATAAATGTATTATTTTGTTTCAACAAACAGTTGTTTGAAGTGATTTCAGAAACATATTATAAATGCTACCAACATTGAAAAACATTTTTGAAGATACAGTAGATCTGTGGTGGTGAACTTATGGCACATGTACCCTCTCTGGAATGCAAAGCCATCTCTGAGGGCATGCAAAGAGATGGGAGCTTGGGGAAAGAGAATAAACAGGCACTTGCCTTTTCCTCCATTTCACCCATCATCCTGTGCCTTTAACTGTCTCCAGGAAAGTCCCACCCCCAGAAGGTGGAAATCCTGCCCCTGGAAGTCCTACCTCTCAGAAGCCCTGCCCCCTCCGGCAGTGGGTGACACCTGGTGCGGGAGTGCCTTTTGGTTTGGGCACTTGGTTTCTAAAAGGTTTACCATCACTGCACTAGATAGTGGGTGTGTGGCTGTCAAAGAATAGTTGGTGCCAAGCTGGGGGAAATTTTGAAACCCAGAATGCTGGTATCTAAAGAGAGTTGTAGTTTAGGAGACAGTTAAGAGAGTCCTGAGTTCAAGCCTCGCAGTGAAGAATTGGTAATCTTCACAGTCATTCAGTGGGTTTCATGGCCAAGCTGGGAATTGACCTCTGGTCTCCAGGGTCATAATTTCAGCACTCAATCCATTATAACATGCTGGTATGATACCCTAAAGGCATCAGATCCTATCTGATCTTGGAAGCTAAGCAGGGTCAGCCCTGGTTAATACTTGGATGGGAGACTGCCAATGAATAGCATGTGCTGTACATTGTATTGCAGAAGAAGGAACTGGCAAAACCACCTCTGAGTAGTCCTTGCCTAGGAAACCATATGAAATTCATGAGGCCACCATAAGCAGCATGTATCCCCCGCCCCCACCAATCCATCACAGATTCTATTATTGTAGTGTGCTCCAGAGAGAGACGCATGAACAGAACCCAGAGGCTCCTTCCTGCTGGCTCAGCATTGGAAATTAATGCCCTTTGCTGAGGGTATAGGGCTGACCTATCAACCATGGCTAACTGAGGGGAACATATAGATGTACTCCTTTTCATTACATAGCTAGTAGCTGCTGGCACTCCCATTTAATGAGGCCTTTTGTCTGCTTTGGAGCCTTGTGAAGCAATCACTTGCCTTCTTAAAGTGGGAGAAGTAAAGCCCAATGTCTTGCTATTTCCCTGATGGGATAAGCTGCAGCAATCTGTGTTGACTCATCCTGTAGCAACTGAGGATACAAGCCTTAATAGGTACAGAATGGATCCAGAGCAAGTCATGCTTAGATCCCGTTAAAATCAACATTCATCATAAGTAATTTAAATCTAATTGATTGCAATGAGACTTGAGAGTATGGGGCACTTTGCCTTCTTACATGGACTCACATGGACACACTGTTTCCTTTCACCAGGGTAGAGTGGGGAGAGTAAATGAGCTATTAACACTACCCCCTTTCAAAATTTGTCAGCCTTATTTTGTATGCAAATAAAACTGTTGTAATTTTGCCATTTGCCTTTTGAAATGCATTGACCTTTGCATCTAATCTTCCTGATTTAGGCCTTCCATCTAATCTCGCTAATTTTATGCCATTCAGTTCTCACATGGAACTGACCTCTTGCTTGCTAATTTGCTATTTTAAAATAAATGAACAGAGCTTTTTCCAGGGATACACCAAACACATTTGAGTGCATATGCAACTCATTTTAATGACACATTTTTTCCACCAGTATTATGTAATAGATGCATGCCGATGCTCTCTCATCCTGCCAAATTCCACACTCCTACAGCACAGCAATAATTAAAATAAACAAATAAGTTACTATGAGTGGATAAAACCATATACAAAACTAGATAATGGGAATTATTTGCATAGGGCAGTTTTGTGGGGGGTGGGGTAAAGAAAGAAAGAAAACAGAAAAGCACATTAGTGTGGGAATATCTACTTCCCCTCACCATTGTTTTTCTTTTGGAAGTCTTTCACATTATAGTGGTGGCTCACCTTCTAACAATATTGACTCCCTTATAATATTCTGTTGGTAAAACTTGGTTTGGTACATGAAATTAAGTAATGTGACAGCAGGAAGATACCCTTGCTTTTAAGAATGTATTGTTACTGTTTTTGTCAAAAAAAACCAATCAATAGTTGCTTCCTCTTATGATGTGATATCTGCTCCATACTGTAAATTAGATTACACTTTCTTCAGTACATCAAAAGGTGCTCAGGGTTTTATAAGATTCAAGTTCATTTAAATTTCATTCATGAACTACTACCCCCACCCACCAAACAGACACACAGACATACTCATATCTGCTAAAAAATAAAACTCCTTTACCTGGTTGACATCACCTGTTATTTATATCCTGAGTGTCCTGGTGGTGTAGTTGTTGAATGCTGGCACTGCAGCCATTCACAGCCACAAGGTTGTGAGTTTGATCTCAGGCAGGGTTCCAGGGTCCACTCAGCCTTGCATCCTTCCATAGGTCACTAAAATGAGTACCCAGCTTTTGGGGGGCAATTAGCTTACACATTGTAAACTGCTTCGGGAGTGCTTAAGTGCACTGATAAGCAGTACAGAAATGTACTTGCTATTGCTATATTGCTTTTGAGTGATGTTCATAATCCAGAGAGGAGAAACCCAGCTAACCACCATGAATCCATGGCTGAAATACTTGTGGATTCCTTATTAGTGTAAATGTAGATAATAAATCTTGAATGTTCAGTTTAAAAACCTAAATATGCAATAACAAAATAGAAAAAGTATAACAAAAATCAAAATACATAAGACCAACTGCCAATGTCACAGACAGAAAAATAAGATCAACTCAAAACTTCTTTAAAAGCCTGAGAGAACAGAAAGATCATAGACTAGCACCAAAAGGGGAACAATGAGTGTAAAATGAATTTCTATGGCAAAATCATTCCAGAACTAGGGAACCACAACCAAAAAGACCCTTTTTCTTATGGCCATATTCTGAACTTTAGATTAGATGGGAGTTTCTGAGACAAGGCCATTGCAGACTGGCCCAAAGGGCCAGCCTGGGGTGAAGTTGGGGTGGGGCAGCCACATTCCAGCTGTGCCAACCCCACCCTGATGCCATCCCAATGCCGAGCAGCCCTACACATGCTGCGCGGTGTCAGGACACCCTCCCAGCACAGCAATTAAACACACTGCACAGAAAGGGTGCTGAAGAGCCACAGCACCAGCTCTTGGGATGGCCTTTTACCAACCCTAAAAGGAGTGGCATTTTGCCACTCTTTTAGGGGTGGCAAAAGAAAGGATTGGGGTCATGACGTGGGGTTGTTGTGGCCCTGATCCACTGCTCTCCGGGGCGGCTCTCTGCCACCCCAAACAGGCCATATGCATTGGCCCTGAGTGGGGCACTAAGAAGAGGGAAAACTTAGATGACCTCAAGAAATGGATAGCTCTAGGATTGTGAAAAATCTGGTTTCTGTGCTTACAAATTGTTAATAGATAGTTAATAGAATTGTTAATAGATAGGATTTTCTTGCATTCTTTGTAACATTTCAAAGAGTATAGCAGCCATAAAGTAACACATTATAAAAAAAACTGGAAATGAATAAAGATTGTAAACACAGATCAGATATATTTAAAGAAATTATGTGGCTTTAGGCAAATAGGGATTAGCATCTTGCTTCGAGAAATAAAATTAAGATTCATGAGATTGCAAGAGTTAGAATCAGCATTTATGATTGCAAAGATGGATGTTCAGGATGAAGGATTGAACCTCAGGGCAGGAGATGTGCTAAAGGAATTCCTTGTGTATGTGTTTTTCATCGGTGTGTAGATAATAGGGAATGGCTAATAAGAATGGATGAAGCCTTTTGTGTGTTGCCCTGACATAGAGTCACACACCTAATTAGTCTACTGGTGTGGTGCTTGTCTTCTATTCAGCATGTTTCCAATTATATGAGCACTAAATTTCTTTTAAGCTTTGTTTCTGCAGCATTTCAGGTCAAGGGAGAAAAAGGTCAGGAGTTCACCTGGCCCACAGTGTTTCCTTGTTAACTTACAAGCTTTTGGTGATTTAGCTGTAAACAAAAAGTATGCATTTCTGCTGGAACAGAATTTTTAAAAAGATACACATACCCACACACAGACAAGACTAAAAGCAGAAATAACAATACAAGTCCTCTCTGAGAGCGCATTGAGGTAGTGCACTGAGGCAACTTGGTATTGCTTGGCCATTATTCTTTTCATTGTTGTTTTGTTGTGTAATTGTTTTATTGTAGGCCCCAGGTAAAATGGGAGGTCAGGGCAGCTCAGGGGCCAGGATACTCTGGGATGCTTCTGGAGTATCATGGCCCATGCAGACACCTCCAAGAGGCTTAATGGTATACTAATCACATGAAAGTATAGTAGCTAATTTTCTGGCATTTGAGATCAAAGCAGTCATTGCCCACAAACATTCAAGCATATTTGATGCAGACGTAATGATTCAAAATGATTCTGTGAAGAGGTAAATCTTTGGTTATTTTTTCTTTTATGCACATTTTCTCCCTTTTGGGTGAAGTTACATCAGTTCTGAGATATTTTCACTCATTTTACACATTTTGTGAAGAACCTTATTGCAAAATACAATTTTCATGCAAAGCACAATTCTTTTGTGCAAAATATGATGTTTTAAAATTCTTCAAAAAGTTTTGGATGAGATCTTTGATCAGTTACACAGTTATATATTTAAATAAGTAATATACATAACTATGGGGGGAAGCAGACTGGTGGCACGGGGCTGCCGTGGGAAGGTGCGCCGCGGGACAGAGGCATCCCCATGCCTCGATCCTGCGGCGCACCTTTGCCGCCCCTGAAAGGAGTGCTAAAATGGCACTCCTTTCACTGACTTATCCGCCACAGCATGTCTGGACGCTGCGGCGGGAGGTTGCCCTCGGAGCACTGGCCGTGCAGAGGGCCGGCGGCTCCGAGGGCAACCTCAGGAGGAGGAAGGGGCGCCAAGCATGTGGCTGCCCCTTCTCTTCCTTGCCTTGAGGACAGCTCTATTAGCCATCTTCCGAGGCCCTTCATAGCATTTCCTGGACTGACCCCCCCCACCTGCTTTATCAGGCAGCGGGCACTATGAGAAACAGAGGTCAGTTTTCCTGTTGGTTAATTCACAGCCTACTGATGTTCCCTCCAACCTCTCTCCAGCAACCTCTACTGTGACAGTCTGAAGCAGTATTCCTGTCAAGGCTCCTCCTCACACTGGAGATTGCTGCAGGAGAGAAACAGAAATATTAGCATTTTATGCCTCAACTGACAGGAGAACAGATTTCCATTGCTTACAGCAGCAGCTGTCCTGTAAAACAGAACTGAGGGACTTTTATGATCATGGCAGCAGTGCCACACTCATTAACCTGTAGGGATTGTGACTATGAATCAGTTATGGATGTGTAATGCTAGGTCTACACATCCATAGATATGACAGTGGACTCTAGGTCTGCACATACATAAGTGTGATTGTAGCCTTTTATTGAGGGGAAAAATACTCATGATGCTTGCCAGAATGTCCAGTACGTTTTCTCATCCACAATGAGAATATATGTGAATATACTCTGCATCTCTTCAGCTGTGAAACCAAAACATCATTCCTTACTTTTCTGTGTTCCTGCATATATATTTGTTGGTAATTAACTTGAAGGCAAACTACATTACAACACAAGTTAATTACCATCAAGTATATGTACTTCAATTAACACCACATTACAAATGACTTTTTCCTGTCAGTTTCCTTTACTACCAAGTTTTCAAAACCATACTTATAAACAGAAGTAAGTAAGGTTTTGTGCTTAGAAGCAGCCACCAAGAAGGCCCGATCCTGTGTTCCCACCATAGATACCAAAGTTAGGGGAATTTTGACAATTCTTCTATTTTTAATGGGCTTTTTAAAAGAAAAAAATACAAAACTAAAAATAATATGCTAGTAATCATAGGTTATTAACATACACAAAGTATCCCTAAAATAATGAGAGACAGGCTTCAAAAATAACATTCCAAGCTCTCACTAGGTTACTAGTGATAGGCGAACTAACAAAACCACTATGGTATGCGAAGGATAAATGAAAATATACCTTTTAAAGCCCTATGGTTCTGAGATAGCCATGGAATTTCATAGTTAAAAGGTATGCTTTGTAAGAAGAGATGGCAGATTTTCTGACAATTTACACTGGTGTATGAGAAGAAAAACTCATGAAGGGCAGATGAGAGCAATAAATTAAATAAAAGATCAAAAGTGGTTTTGTGGGTATTCACTCTTCACATAAAAATTGCCTTAAGGGCTGGAGGGTGGGTGGGGATGGAAAGAATCTCAGAAGGATTTGAAAGGATTTGAAAGCCTTGTTCAGTTACTACTCTTAAGGTACACAGACATTCACTGCAAACATGGCAATATTTCCCTCTGTATGCGAGACCTTTCTCCTTGGTTTGGCATCTGAGTAATTCTGAAAATCTAAGCACAAGAACATTTTTGTTTCAGACAAAGCTTTTCTTCTGCCTCCCAGAAAAAAACAAAACAAACAAAACCAAAATCTTGTGAAGATGATCTTAGCAGTTTCTCTTCATTAGGCCAATTTTCAGTCTTCTTAATCTGCAAGTAACCAAAGGCAACGTCTCCTAAACAGAACATGTTGAGTCCATTCATCCTATCCCCAGAAATCTCCAAGCTTTATGGTACAGTCTATAGTTCACTGTGGCAGTGGGGATTCAAATGGAGGGTTTGTAGTATTTTGTAACATATTTACCTTTCACAATACTTTCTTCTGTTTCATTCCATACTACTGTAGGCCAGGTTTTCAGGAAGCAGTAGTGTAGCTATGGAGGGAGGGTGATAAGTGTGAAAAGAATTCTGCCCTCCCCAGTGAAATTTTCATCCAGTCAACCTATTTCTAGCATGGCTATATTTTAAACATTTCAGTTAAGCATTTTCAGATGCATTTAGGCATGCAGAGGAAAGGGATAGGGAAGGTTTCCAAGGGAATGCAAACACAGCGACTGTAAGAGTTCTAAGTGTGAACAATTTTCAGGCTCACTCTCTACAATGCTAGAAATTTGGGGACTAAAGGAAAAATTTCATTGTGGTGGCACAGCAGAATTCATATGGGACGCAATGCCTGCATTTTGACACATACACCCGTCTATCTCAAATGGAGTTTGTGTGTGTGTGTGTGTGTGTGTGTGTGTGTGTGTGTGTGTGTGGTGTACTTCAATGCATTCCTATCACTATCCTCTTGCACTCCAATCACTGATTAGACCTTCCTTTATCCCCACTCTCAATGCTCACTCCTTTTTCCAACTGTTGCCAAAAGATGAACATTTTTCACTGAAAGAAGGGGTGCTGCCACTTTTAAGGATGAAACTGAAGGGGAAACAATTTCATCAAAACCCTAAACATGGCTACATCCTATGTTCTGCTTTATTATCAGTTTGGTATGATGTGTGTTTTCATATGGGCTATTTAAAAATTCTTATGGGCTATTTATCTTCCTACATTGGCATCTGATCTAATTAATATCCTTGGTGTGTCTGACCATACACTCCTGTTGCCACACTATACTATAGAATGCTTGACATTGACAGTATACTTTTCAACTTTTACAACTAAGTTGTAACTAATTTGCTGCTATTGTTGTAAGACATCAAGTCATTTTTTTTAACTTATGACAATCCTAAAGGGCTACTATAGGGTTTTCTTGGCAAGTTTCATTCAAAATACCTTCTTCTGAGGCTAAATGTGATATCTCCAATTGTTCTGAATTCTAATCTCAAACAATTGCACCATGTTGGCTTTCTGTAACTAATAGTAACATTATTACTAAAGGCAAAATAGTAACAGTATGGGAAAACTAAGGGTGATGGTCTTTTATCACCTCATAATGTTTGTTGTTCTTGTGTATCTTCTAGTCATTTCCAACTCATAGCAACCCTAAAAAGAATCTCTCATGAGATTTTCTTGGCAAGATTTGTTCAGAGAAGATTTGTCTTTGCTTTCCTCTGAGGCTGAGGGGTAAAGCAGACAGCTTGCCAGAAGTGGTCAGAGGCTACTCTGGCTCTGATCAGGCCAGGACTACAGTAACCACATGGCCCACTTCCAAAGTGGGCAACCACCATGGTCCTGAGCCAGCTGCCACCAGGAATGGATTATTTCTGCTCTTTTTCAATCTGGTCCAAAGAATTGGATTGAAGTACTAGAGCAGCTTCTGGCTGCTTTGGGGTCATGCATCATCTGAATGCCACTCCTCGAAAGTGGCCAGAAGCTGCTTTATTTGGTCTTTTTGTTTCAGGCCTGAGAAAGTGTGGGAATTTGAACCTAGGTCTTCAGAGTCATAGTCCAAAGCTCAGACCACTACACCATGCTGCCTTCCCACCTGGTAGTATAATGACTATAATTTTTCCATAAGAATGAACTGCCAAAGGTTAAAATCCATCTCCTCTTATAAATTGAAGAATCTACCGAAACAGACTTCTGAGGCTGTATCTTTGAATGTTAGGATTAAGAAATACAAATCAATCCAATATATCATGCTTTCCCTATGGCGATAATCTCCCAGGTGCTTTAGTTATAAAATGAATACTATGTTAATATACCAGCATGTCACAATGCACAAACAGGTATGGGAGGATTTAAATATACCATTTTTTCTGTAGGTATTGATCTTTCCTGTTGGATGACTGAAAACAATCTACATAAAAATAGGACATTTGGGAGGGAGCAACATTACAGGGAGGACTTGTTCTTGGAGGATATGTCTCTGCCATCATCATCAGGACACCATGAGTAATATGTTGCATGTAGTTTGATGCATGAAAAAAAAAATCATGGAAGCTGTAGGTCAGAGATAGCTCTGAAAGTTAAAAGGCTTGAGCTGTGTGTCTGTGTGTTTATGTGTAGAAGGTTGCTGAAGGCCTTGGGGAAGAATGATACAGAGAGTGATACCAGTTACTCAGATCATTACCTCTTAGAAGTAACTTGCTATGTAACTCATTATAAAGCCTTCTAAAGTGGCTCCTACCTTCCTTTCTAGATCCCCAGTTGTCTTCTCCTCATCAAATGGCATCATTAGGTGCAGAAACTCATGATGTCACCCCTCACATACATTGATCTCCACCCATACCACACCATGCAGAATCCTTAGTAATATTTTTTGTACTAATGTTACTCATAAACTGCAATTCCTATATTTCACTGAATGTAATAGTGGTGACAAAACAACTAGCAAAATTTAAAATATTATACCTTTAAATTACACTTTCATGTGCACCACCTAAATGTATTTACATGTACATAGTTTCATGTGGTTAAAGTGAAAATTTGGTAAGATGAGATCCTTTTAAAGAAATTTTTAAAAGAATAAAAATATTAAAATGTAATGTTTTTTAAAAAACTTGGGCCTCTCTTTTCTCCTGCTGAACCTAGCCCCACTCACACCATCTCCTGAGTATTTTAAAGCAAAGCAAGCAAACACCATAGCCCTTTTCTGCCAAAAGACAGTTGTTTTGAGGGCCGTTGTATCATCACCCCTTAGGGTGTCATCTGGTGCAGTTTGATTCCCCAGCACCCCGCTATTGATGCCACTGCCCTCACCCTCTCAATGTTGTGTGAGGTGGGGTATCTCTACCTCCACTACTGCTGAAGAATTTCATACCATATGAGACTTCTTTGAAAAGTAATAGCTTTCAAAGATATTGGATAGCAGGAAGAAAATTAATTAAACTGCCTTTTCTCCTTTTCAAGAGTGAATAACAGTGCACAGTACTT
>CM034701.1:137893584-137905391 GCA_020142125.1 Phrynosoma platyrhinos | reverse complement strand
CTGCTTAGGGGGTTACTCCTCTTAGGGCTTGGCTTCTGTTAAGACTAGTTTCACTTAGGTATCTATATAGCACTTCATTTTAAAACATTTTTTTTTGAGTATCAAAGGTGTGGGTTGTATAGACTCAAATTGAACTCACTAAAGATTTCTACCACATCTCTGTGTATTCGACTTTAGGTGATGATCCCTGCTGTCACATTTTTGGCCTAGCCCACAGCTGTTCTGGGCAGATTTCATGTGTCACCCATTGCCACAAATAAATGGGATTATGATTCCACCAATGAAGATAACAAAACACTGGTAATGTACAGCCAAGGCTGTGGAGTGGAGGATTAACCTCACTACTTTGAACAGAGAAGAGAGAGTGAGAACTGTCTGCCTTTTCTTCCCTTATTTCATAGAAAAGCCTAGAGACGGGAAAACCCATCTTATTTATTTTTGCTCAAGGAGATATGTCAGTAAATTGTTGTTCTGCTAATCTCTATGTTTTCCGGTAGCAAATGCTACAGTGGCACTCCCAAAAGGAAGAAAAGGTATTAACTTTACAAGGGATAGAAAATTGAGAGGATAAGCAAATATCTGCACATTTATCCAGCTGCCCAAGGCTTAACAAGATTAACAGTAATGACAATCACTCTGGATGGTAGTTTGTCTCTCTGTTTCTCTCTCTCTCTATCTCTGCTATTATATGTCTTCTTCATCCAGTTGTTAAATGCAAAGTCTAAGAATTGGTGCCATCTCCACAAATCCAGTGTGTAGAGTTTGTATATTCATTTTTTTGCAATCAAAACTGCAGAGCAATTTTTAGCAGGTTTCTACATTGGTAAATATCCAAGGAATTATAAAGAAAGCAAAATCTTGTAAGACTAATAAAACTGAGGTGGATGGATGTTGATGTGGATGAAAGAGAAGGCCATGCATATCTCAGAGTGAATCTGATTACTATTATGAGTCAGATCCCACTTTAACTTCCACTGATCTTTCCTGTGGGATCCTGGGATTTGTAGTTTGGTGAAGTACTTAGAATTCTCTGCTTCACTCTACTGGATTACTGCATTAGAGGAGTTGTCTGGAAGAGGATTTTAAGTACCTCACCAAACTCAAAATCCTAATATTCCATAGGATGAAGCCATGTCTGTTAACATGGTATCAAAGTGTTATACCTATACAGTGCAGATTCATTCTCTGTTGCTATCAGTGGTCAAATAGGATGACATCCATTTTGCAGTGAATTTTGTGGGTTTGGGAGGTAAAACTTTTATGTTAACTGCTTAGGAGTAGGGAGGGTATGTGTGAGTGAGTGAAATGTATCCCACAATTAATCTCTGTGCACTGAGTCATATTTAATAATGATTTCCTTTGTTCTCCATCTGTGACATTTTTAGGCACATGCAGTTATTGCAGGGGGAGGATTTCTTTTTAAAAATGCATTCAGAGAAGCTTTCTGTATTCACTAGTTTTGTAGTACTCTATCTCTGACATTCAGTTACAACGTACAAATTAATGCTTCTCTCCTGATCTCCTCACATGAAGTGGCATCATATGCATAGATGTGTACACCTGGCCACAATTCCTGCATGCAGATATTCAGAGTATTGGATAATGCATTCACAACCAAATAGTGCTTGGGATGCTCCACCTGCCAGCTGCAACTCTTCCTAGGGAAGTGGTTTGTACTTAAATTATTTCTTGCTAGAGAACTATTATATTTTGTATGTGGATATTCCCTTGTAAAGTGCTTGGAAGCTACAGCTATAGTAAAATGCCAGGTTGATAAGTGTTATGTGATTTAGAGATTACATATCACCACGCTTGTACCAACTGCCTCAGCTTCCACAGTTTGAGATCCTTGGCAGAACTTCTGATGCTTGTCCCACCACACACACTATGATAAAGGCTTAAAAAAGGAGTGGGCAAAGTCCCTTTTTTGGTGGGCTCCAGGGGTCATTTCCACCATTTTTTTTTTTTTTGCTTGTTCCCAAATGCTCAGAAATGATATTTAAGGGTTGTGGAGGGCATTCTCACTATATTTGGGGGTGTCAAGGGAGTAAAACAAAATTTTATAATGTTTTTTAAATTGTCCCCAGATGTCCCCAAGACACCTCTGGAAGGCCTAAAACAGGGGTCCCCAAACTATGGCCCGTGGGCCGAACCCGGCCCATCAAGGCCTTTCAACTGGCCTGCGGCTCCTCCTGCCACTGCTACCGCTGTGCTGCCACCGCCACGTGCAATGCACGATGCCATTTTGTATTCCAAAATGGTTCCCGGAGTCACGCACGCATGCACGTGACTCCAGGCATCATTTTGGAACACAAAACGACGCCGGAGTAGTGCACATGTGCATGTTACGCGGGGTGCCATTTTGTGTTCCAAAATGGTGCCCAGAGTTGTGCGCATGCACGCATGATGCCAGGCACATACGCATGACTCTGGATGTCATTTTGGAACACAAAATGGCACCCTGCGGCACGCGCACATGCTCACTACTCCAGCACCATTTTGTGTTCCAAAATGGTGTCCGGAGTTATGCACATGCGCACGTGACATCGGACACATGCGCATGACTCCAGACACCATTTTGGAACACAAAATGGTGGCCAGCATCGCACGCACATGCAAACTACTCTGGTGCCATTTTTTGTTCCAAAATGGCACCCTGAATCATGCGCATGCACGTGTGATGCCAGGCGCATGCACATGAGTCTGGGTGCCATTTTGGAACACAAAATGGCTCCCAAGTAGTGCGCACACACCTCTGGTGGAATTTTTTTCTCTGGCCCTCAGAAGATCTGGGGGACAGCAAAACAGCCCCCGGATAAAAAAATGTGGAGACCCCTGACCTAAAATATGCCCTCATATGTGCTAGAGGGATTTGGAGTGGGAGCTTGGAGGAGGAGATGCTTTCTTTTCTTTTTTTCTTCTTTTTTGTAGGAGCAGGTGAGATGGGGGTCTCCTTGAAGGCTAATGTGTCCCTCTAGTTTTCCACAGTTGCCCACCCTGGCTCAACACATTCTGTCTTTTCATCACCCTCTGAGGCTCAGTTGGTGAATACACAATTGAGAGCTTTCTCTCTAGAAATACCTTGATTATGGGCCCACCTCAAGAGAAATCAAGCTGGCACCATTCTTGCCAAGGTTCTGGTGGACATTCAAGATTTCATTGCTTCAGATGGTGTTTTGATTTTGCAATCAAGGAGACTATTTTAATTTTGCATGTTACTTTTAAAAACAAAAACCAACTGGTTTTTATACTTTTTTAAATTATATATCATCTTTATCCCTGTGTTAAATGAGAAGTCTAAGACTTATGAGATTATCATACAAGCATAAAAACGTGACTTGCCTCTCCCAAATTCAAGTAAAATTCGGGAGAGGTAAGTCACTTTTTTATGCTTGTGCAATAATCTCCCATTGGTGTCATCTCTACAAATCAAATTTGTAGACTGAATTCTGGAATAGTTTATTCCTGATGTTTCACCTGCATCTGTGGCTGGCATCTTCAGAGGGAGGTGGCATGGAAGTATGTGGAGTATACATACATAGTATGTGGGGTATTTGGGGTATATATAACCCATAAAAACTACAGATGCCAGCTGTGAAAGCCTTCAATTTCACACAAGTTTATAGAGTTTGCACCTTTATTTTTTGCAGTCAATACTGCAGAGCAATAAGTTGTTATCTGTTGTGTTTCACCCCAGAAACTCCATTGGCTACAAAGTAATACACAAATATTTTAAATTAATAAACACACAAATATGTACATTCAACTGTACATTCAAACTCTACCCAAGTGGCATCAAAATGTCTTTTTCAGACTTCCAGAGGCTGCTGGTGGAAAGAAATACATCGAGCCTTGGAAAGCCATACATTCCTTAGGTGATATATTTAGCAAGGAAAAATGATGCACACAAAACCATGTGTAATTTTTTTAAAAAAAAACACATATATCACTAGTAATAAATATGTTGAAAACTGAATACAAATGTACTTTAAACACTGAGGAAAAGATAAACAAAAGTAGGCACTTAATTAAAAATAAGTGCAGAAGTGCGTATACCTTGAAAAAAATATAAATTGAAAAGCCACACAGATATTGGCATGACTGTAGGGGGAAGGCATCCATTAAGTAAGTATATGAGAAATCAGTGGGTCTCTGAGAAATGTATGCATTCCTTTTGTAAAATGGATTACGCACAAGTTAATGTCAAGCAAGGACTAATGTATTGTCAAGATCTCAGAGATGTATGTATATTTTGGGATACAGCTCATGCATAAAAATGTGCAATTCTTGCATTTCCTTCAGATATGGATTATCCTTATTAACCAATCATTCCATTCCCCCCTTTTCTTTCTTTCATTCTTTTTTTTTGGGGGGGGGGTCCATCAGGAAGTTATCTTCTTGTACAGTAACATATTTTCCAGTTCTTGTTGAAACAGCCCATTTTAACTGTGACAGATATATATGGAAAGTTGCTTGCTAGAGTCAAAAAGTGTTAATGGAGTGGCCTAATTAAGTTTATAAAAATCCATTTTTTTTGCTAATAAAAATCATTAATTCAATTTTCATGTCTCATTTCTGGAACATTGCTTTGTAATAGCATCGTCAGATATGAAACAGCAAATATTCTAAAGAACAAGGAAAAAGTAGAATTCTTAGCCAGACACATGAAAGCTAAATAAATACCAGGGTAGGACATGGGTAGATAAGAAAAGTCTCAGAATATTTAAATACCAATAGACATTAAAGACAGCTCAGCATGGATAAATGATGAATAATGGGCTTTTGCTTGAATGTTGTCAGCATTCCAAAGCCCTCGCCATACTTGTTGAGAACAAAAATTTAAGGAGTAAGAAGATCCACAGTAAAAATGAAATTCACAGAACTCTTGTTGAAGTTAAGGAAGACTCTGCCAATTTATTCACCAACTGTAGAGGGTGGATGAATATAAAACTGGATGATGGATGCTCAGAATCATGAGAAATGAATCATCATTCTATCAAAAGCTATCAGTGAGACAATATATGAAGAAGAATAGGAGAGCTGGGCATTATTTTACTTGATTTCATTTGTTTCTTCTGGTTCCCCCTGGGGGTGGAAAGCTTCATTTGTTAAGATACTGAAAAGGTAAAAAGAAAAGAAAATTCATGGAATGAAATCAAGACCATGTTAAAATGCATGGAAATTATGTTAAGTCATATCGATGGCTTTACAACCCAGTGGGCTGATTATGGTATCCATTTAAAGGGCACAGCATGGAGATTTTTTTCTTTTTTTAAAAAGAAATAGTATTCATTTGGTTCTAGGGATATAAATCCTAACTTGTTTTATGCTTGCACAGCAAATGAGACAACTTACTTTTTTTCCTCTTCAATTGAAAACACTATGGGCTTTCTCTTCATTGGTTTCAAAGAAAATGTGTACATTTGTAGTGAATGATTTTAACACATTTCTTTAAAATCCACAGCTCTAAAAATGGGGTAATTGTTGCCTTGTAGCAAAAGTAGCAGCATTGGATGTGATGTTGTGCCTTTGTGAGCAATCAAATTGTACTGTTGTATTTGCTTTATATGTGTATGCTTAGGGGGGATGCAAACGGGTGGCCCTGGGCTGACCTGGGAAGCAGAGGATTGGGGCCTAAGCTGCCCAACACCTCAGCCCCAATCCTTCCTCTTGCTGGCCCTGAAAGGAGCACCAAAATGCTGGTCCTTTCAGAGCTGGCAAATATGGTGCCCAAAGAGCCACCATGCAGCTCTTCTGCACCCCTTCTGGTGCAGCGTGTCAAGACACTGCGCTGGGAGGATGTCCTGATGGCACACGCTGTGTGTAAGGGCATGTGCCATGATGACACCTTTGGGGAGGGGTTGAGGTGGCTGCTGTGTGGCTGCCTCTTCCCATCCATGCCTCCAGGATGGCCCAAAGGGCCGTCTGTAGAGGCCCTTAGTTGAAGAAAGGTGAAACAACACTCCTTTTCCCAGAAATAAGAACTTTAGACAAACTATAGAATACACAAATTGCAAAAACACCAGAGAAATCTCTTCTTGAGTCACTCTTTCACTGTATCAAGTAAGTCATTCTCAATTTAGTATTGGAAAGGGTGAGATATCTTCACAACTATATTCAGAAATGAATATTAGGCACCCTGAACAAGACAAGTGTTACTGCAGGGTGAGGATTTTGTTGCTATTAGTTGCTGTCAAATTGGCACTGGCTTGGGACAACCCAATAAAGGAGAGACTGGCTCCAGTCATCAACAGCCCTGTACTGATCTTCCAAACTCAGGACTGAGGGTTTTTTTATTGAATCAATCCACCTGTAGAATGGTCTTCCTCATTTTCCTATTGTCTTCCACTTTACCAAGCATTATCCCTTTTCCAGTAAGGCATTCTGTCCTATTATATGTCCAAATCATAGAAGCCTCAGTTTAGTCTCCTTTGCTTTTAGGGATTGCTTTGCTCTTTGATTTGCTCTCTCATTTACCATCAAGCTAACTTTGACTTAAGGCAATGCCTGGCACCAGTTTGATAGTCTGTTGTATCTGGTAAACTCTCCTATAGTACTACATGCATTGCAAATAAGTAAATAAGTAGATTCTCATCCTATCCTTTTTTTTTTTTTACTGCCCTGCATTTACAACCATATGTAGAAATCAGAAATTCTATGGCCTGAATGATTCTGACTTTGGCATTTAATGATATTTCTTTAAGCTTCAGTATATTATTATGTTTGTTTATGTTTATGTTTATGTTTATTTATATCCTGCCTTCCTTCTAATACAGGGACTCAAGGCGGCTAACAACTCTAAAACAGTTCAAGTTAAAACAGTAGAAAACATTAAAAATACAAAGTTTAAAAAACAAACAATTAAAACAATTAAAAACATTACATTCTTAAAATTTAAAAATTTAAAACTCTTTAAAACAAAAACAATATCCATGTCAAGCAAAGGCCTGGAGGCATAAAAACATCTTTACCTGCCACCAGAAGGACAGCAGGGATGGAGCCATCCTGGCTTTCATAGGGAGGGAGTTCCAGAGCTTGGGAACAGCTACTGAGAAGGCACTTTCTCTTGTTCCCACCAAATGCACTTATCTAGTTCCTTCCTTTCCTTTCCAAATGGAGCTCAATATAGGGGCCAAAAGGCTTATGTTTCCCCTGGTCTTGTATGGTACTGTACAGATGACACAAGCCAATAGCCCTGGGCTGGCATCAACCAGGCCACTTGCCAATCCAGCAGTTCTAGCCTAACCCCAGTCCAAAGGGCCCTTGACATGGTCTTTTTTAATGTGCTGTTTGTGGAGGAGTTTCCTGGGAACTTCGCTGAGACAGCTGGCAGACCACATGGCTGCATGCTCCTTACCTGTTGTCACATTCCCTCTGAAGGCCTTAGTCATAGCCTGTGCCATTGGAATAGGGCATCTGGCCATGTGAGTGAATCCTGGTGTGCCTTTTCAAACCTTACAGACTGCAGCAGGAGCCTTCAGGCAGTGTTTGTGGCAGTTGCAGTGCATGGAGGTGGTAACTCCATGGCATGGTGGAGTGCTGTTAGGTTTTGATGGGATATATAGTCAATGTTAAAATGTTGAAATGTAAAGATGTGTGTCTGTATTTTTCCTTGCTGAGAAAATCTGTTTTCTGAGGCTAGATTCATAACACTCAGCTCCACAGGTGTGTGTTAGTCTAAACAAAGCCAGTTAACTAGCTGAAATTCTGTGAGAAAGAGTTCTGTTTACAAAGGGGTTTTTCACAAACAAGGCATGTTTTGGGAACTGTAGTCACATGATGTAATATGGAAATTAGAGGTTGGGCTAACACACTTCATGTATCATCAACCAATCAGTCTGTAAAGGCTACACCCAAAGAGGTGGAGAGATGTGAGCTAAAAGTTGTGATTCTGAAAAGTTTCTCACTTGTATTTTAACCTTTAAGCTGAAATAGACTAATTAAAATATTTTCCTGATGCTGAAGCTTGACTAACTATAAACATGTAGCAGTTAAAGTTTTTTGTTCCTGCTTAGCCATTCTGGCTAAAGTGAAAATGCTATTATTGTTATTATTATTTGTTTTTGCTCATGCTGATTTTTGCAATAAAATAAAAGCTTGCACGAAGATCTGGATGTCTTGGTGACTTGACTTCAAAGACTGTAAGCTGTACATTCATCATCAACACATTTTTCAACAAGTGCATGTGTGTGAACACCTGCCCATCATTGTGCCAGCCTGAAGGTGGGAACAGGCTGGAACCAAAGGTGGGATACCATGGGGCTGGCCTGTGGTATCCTGCCTGCGAGTATGAGGGGGTATCGTAAAGTTTTAATTATCATATTTTAAAAAATTGACAGAAAGTTTGGATTTGTAGTTGTTAACTTTTCTTATGTAGTCACCATCCAGATTTACACATTTTTTCCCAGCATTTATTGACCCTCTGAATACTGTTATTGTAGAAGTCTGCAGATTTCACCTTAAACCACTCTTCCACTTCATGAATGACATCATTTGTGTTGTCAAATCAGTGACCCTGCAACAGATTTTTCATTTCTGGGAACAAGAAAAAATCACTTGGTGCAAGGTCAGGAGAATAAAGCAGATGCCGCAAAATCTCAAAGCCACACATCCTGGCTTTGTTAACTGAAACTTGAGATGAGTGAGCTGGTGCATTGTCAGCTAGGAGATGAATGCCTCTGGGGAGCAAACCATGGCATTTCTTTTTCAGAGCATCTCGCAACTTGTTCAGAAGATTGCTGTAGTGTGTGCCAGTGATGATTTGTCCCTTTGCAAGGTAATCTGTGAGAATGACTCCACAACAGTCCCAAAAAACTGAGAGCATGACCTTCCCTGCTGACTTTTTCAACTTTGCCTTTTTGGGTGGGTGGGTGAGGGAACTGGCATGCTTCCACTCCATGCTCATGGTTTTGGTCTCTGGATCATACTGATAGATCCAAGATTCATCCATGGTTACCAGACAACCAAAAAAAATCCTCTTCATTCTATTCCAACAGTGTCAACATCTGTCTTGAAAGGTCACAGCATGTTTGTTTCTGGAAAGGGGTTAGCAAACATGGAACCTAGTGTACAAATACCTTTGACATGCATTTTGACATGAATAATTTCCCACACACTACCATAAATGAGACCAGCTTCATTCATTATCATTTGGATGGTTGCTCGTCTGTCTTCCAGGATGAAACACTCCACTTTCTTCACTGTGACCGCATTGTCCATCAATGATGGTCTTCCAGATCTTGGCTTGTCAGTTAGGGACATGTGACCAGTTTGGAAATTCCTTTTCCACCTCACAATAGTGTCATAAGATGGACTATCATTTCTATAAACTACCATCATCTCATCATGAATTTGCCGGGCACAACTTTATCTGCTGCAAGCCTCAGTCTTCTCCACCTTACACTTTAGTCACTTCTGGAACAACCTGTAACAAAAATAAAGGACACAAAGAGCTGGTTTTCTCAACATCATGCACTTAGGGTTCAATGATCACACTAACAAAATTTCATCAATATACCATAATAACTTCTAAGGGATAATTATTACTTTACAAAACTCCCTCATATAGGCCCTTAGTCTTCTTTTCATTTCTTGAATGTATATGTATGGAATGTATGTTGAGTATTTCCAATCTTCAGACATTATTTTGTTTCCCATATTTATTGGCAGATTTTTGTTAGAATTTGGATGGATTCTGTGTCTATAGATTGAAATGAGTCTTTTGGTATGTTACCTGTTCCTGGTAATTTATTTCTCTCAAACCCTTTGAGAGCCTTGTTCACTTCATTTTCAATTGTGAATCAGCATCTTCCTTGCATGGATCTGTCATCTTTTCATATCTTTTACATCTTTCATTATCATACTGATTTCATTATCTTTTTAATTTAGCCAGATGATATAATGTGCTCCCCTCTTAGTCATAGATTTTGTTTTAATTTCATGGATATAGTAAAAGAAGTCTCTTGCTTTACCCTTTTGCTTTTTCTAATTCTTTTCACTGATTATTATATTTCTTTTCTCCCTAGGCACAAATTGGAGAACAGTTGCATTCAGGATTTTGACTCTGTATCTGTCATATTTTGTTTCTTGTCTGTCCTTAGCTATAGTGAGCCCTCCGTATCCCCAGATTTTTTATCCATGTATTCAAGCATCCACAGCTTGAAAATATTTTTAAAATATATAAATTACAAATAGCAAACCTTGATGTTACCATTTTATATAAAGATGCCATTTTACTATGCCACTGTTTTCAAAGAGACTTGAGCATCCCTGGATTTTGGTATCCATGGGGGTCCTGGAAACAAACCCCAGTGGATGCAAGAGTATTTGATATTTGAAGAGTTTGACTGCCATGCAATGGATTTTCTATCTTTCTTTTTGACTACAGATAATGCCTGTTTGCGTTCTTTCTTGTCAATGTCCCTGACTCTGGTCCAGACTTCTTATGGTTATCTGTCAGTTAGGTTTAATAGTGAAAATCTGTTCTTTACATTTTTTTTTCATCCTATAGGAATGCTCATCAGATTGTACTTTGGAGCTATGATTAATTTCCTACTTTCCCAGCAGCACAGCAGCAGTAACACCAGTGCCAGCAGGGCCAGAAAGAGGCCTGGGCAGAGCTTGTAGGACTTGTCTGTTTCCCACTTTCCCAGCAGTGCAGCAGCAGTAACACCAGTGTCAGCGGGGCCGGGTAGAGGCCTGGGTAGAAGCTCTCTGGACATTTAGTCAACACCAAATACTATTACCATCTGCAGTGGGGGTGCCAGGAGAATGTGGGGAGGGAGGTTATTTTGTTGCTTCAGTACCATTGCCTCCTGTAGCGGCTGGGAATGATCTGGGAGCAGGAATTGAGGTTGTGCGGGAGAAAGGAAGGTATGGTGGGAACAGAGTGAAGGGTTTTTCCAAAAGAAGGTGGGTTTGATGTTTGAAAGCAGCAGTAACACCAGCATCAGCAAGGTCGGGAAGAGGCCCAGGTGGAATCTCTCTGGACATTTAGTCCACCCCAAATACTATTACCATCTGCAGTGGGGATGCCAGGAGAATGCGGGGAGGGAGATTATTTTGTTGCTCCAGTACCATTACTTCCTGTAGTGGCTGGGAATGATCTGGGAGTGGGAATTGAGGTTGTGCAGGGGAAAGGAAGGTATGGTGGGAACAGAGTGAAGGGTTTTTACAAAAGAAGGTGGGATCTATGTTTGAGAGCTATCCCACCTTCAGTTCACTCTGTTGCCTGGAATGGATTGGAGAGCATACCAATCATTCCACAGAACCTTACCTTGCTCCTTTGCAATGCCAGGTTGGTTAAAAACAAAACACATATCATCTATGACAGGGGTAGGCAACCTTTCCCCTTTAAGGGCCAAGGGACTTCAGCTCCCAGAATCCCATGGGCTATTGGCCAACATGGGACTAAATTGGCCAACATGGCTGAGGCTTCTGGGAGCTGAAGTCCCTCGGCCCTTAAAGGGGAAAGGTTGCCTACCCCTGATCTATGACCTCCTTATAAATGAGGATGCCGACCTGACATGCTTGACAGAAACCTGGCTGGGAGAAGACAGCACTATAATCTGGTCTCAGGCCCTGCCAGCTGGGTACTCTGTTAGTGAGAAGGTATGGTGAAGTGGGTGGGTGGGTGTCAGAGTGACTCTGGTTCACAAGAACAACCTGACCTTGACCAGGATACCTGTCCAGAACACAGCCCATTTTGAGTGTATGTCACTAAGCCTGAAGACCAAGGATAATTTGGGGATTTTGCTAGTGTCCCGACCACCCCATTGTCTAGCAGACTCTCTAACCAAGCTAACACA
>CM034701.1:137867652-137877983 GCA_020142125.1 Phrynosoma platyrhinos | reverse complement strand
TTTTATATATCATTTCAATCCAATTCAGAAATTTAGGGCCTATATTAATTTTTTTTAGACATTTCAACAAAAATTCCCAACGGACGTTGTCGAAAGCCTTTTCAAAATCTATAAAAATCATTGCTAGTTTGCGATTGATATCTTTCTCATGAAACTCAATGGCATTCAAAATATAACTAACATTTTCTTTAATATTACGACCTGGCAGAAATCCATTCTGATCCGGTGTTGTCCATTCCGCCAGTATCCCTTTTAGCCGTTCCGCCAATATTGAACTAAAGATCTTATAATCTACGTTTAAGAGGGAAATGGGGTGGTAGTTCTTAATTTCTGTCCCATCTGTACCATCTTTCGGAATTAAACAAATATTTACTTCTGCCCAGGTGTCTGGATTCCAATTTGATCAATGTGATGAAAAAGATTAAAAAGAGGTAATGCCAATTCGTCCTTGAACGTTTTATAGTACTCTGCCGAGAATCCATCAGGTCCTGCGGCTTTCCCATTCTTACATCTCTTAATCGCATCTAGCACCTCTTGCAAAGTTATTTTTTTTATTTAACCTCTCTTTCTGTTCTTCTGTAAAACCCTTGATTGTACAATTCTGGAGATACATCTCCACTTCTTCTTTATTATCCTCATCTTTTTTATAAAGGTCATTATAAAAATTCTAAATGCTTTGCCTCAACTCTTTCTGATCTGTTATTTCTTTGCCCTTTTCTTTCAATCTATGTATCACTTTTTTTGCCTTATCTTGTCTTAATTGGTATGCAAGTAACTTTCCGGTTTATTAAGCCCTTCAAAGAGTCTTTGTTTAACGTATTTCATTTTTTTTTTTTTTTTGCTATATCTTCCACTAACCATGCTGACATTCTTTGTTCTAAGCCTTTAATTTCTTTTATTAACTTGTCATTTCCTAAATCTTTCTTAAGTTGAATCTCCTTAAATTTTAGGGGGGTTGCAGACTGCCAGAAATAGTGTGAATTCAGTCCACTTTTAGGGTTAGGGTTAGTGCTAGGGAATCATGGGAACTGTTATTTTCCTGAGACATTGAGCCTTCTCTGTCAGACAACTCTGGTGCCACAATAAAATACAGTTCCCATGGTTCCCTAACTCTAACCCTAACCCTAAAAGTGGACTGAATTCACACTATTTCTGGCAGTCTGCAACCCCCCTTAGTTGACTTTGAATATTACCCAATTCCTTCAATCTTTTCTTTTTATATTCCGATCCTTTTTTTATGAAAAAGCCTCAGCTTACTGCCTTTAAAGCACCCCAAGTCGTAACTATGGATACTTCTTGAGCCATGTTTTCCAAGAAAGAATTTTTCAACATTAATTTAGCTTCCTTCACCACTTCTTCATTTTTCAGAAGCAAATCATTCAACCTCCAATTAAAGCCTCTAATCTGCTCTCTAAATTCAATTATTATAGGTTGATGATCTGACTTAATTTTGGGCAGGACTTCCATTTTAGTAATTAATGAGCATATTTCTTTAGAGATTAAAAACATATCTATACGGGCCCAAGATTTGTGCCTTTCAGAAAAAAAAGTAAATTCATTAATCTGATTATATTTAGCCCTCCATGCATCTACCAAGCCATATTGTTCTACCAAGTTGAAAAATTAGCATGGGAGTTTTCCCTGGTTTAATCTTATATTCTTATGGGATAATCTATCAATCTTCAGATCGATTACCCCATTAAAATCACCCATCATGATCATTAATTCTACGTTGAATTCAATTAATTTGAACAACAATTCACTATAAAACTTTCCTTTATTATCATTTGGTGCATAAATTCCGATAATTACCAATCTCTTACCATGCCAAAACATTTCAACTCCGACTTAACGGCCTTTGGGATCGTTCAAAATTTCCCTGGGTTCAAACTTATCTTTAATATAAAGAGCCATGCCTCTTTTCCTTTCTCTAAAGGCACTTATGAATTCTCTGCCCAATTTATGATTTTTTAAGAGTTCTCTGTTGTCCGCTTTAACTTTTGTTTCCTGTAAACATGTGACTGCACAATTCAATTTTAACAAGTAATGAAATATCTGTTTTCTCTTTATTGGGCCATTTAGGCCCTTCACATTCCAGGATATAAATTTGTTATCACTGCTCATTCCTATATTAAGCTGATCTTCATCTAACAAACCTTCCCCTCCTAAATCTGCAGTCTCATCATCATCCTCATCCACATCCTCATCTTCGTCCTCCTCGACCTCATCATCTATATCATCATCAGTCAGTATCTTAGAACCCTCGTACTTCCTTTTTTTTAATTTTTGGAGTCTATCACTCTCCTTGCTGTCACAGTTCCTCTTTAACTCTCTGCTTTCTAGAGTTTCTTCTAACAATGTTTTCTTATGCAGCTGAGTAGCTTTTATACTTTTTCTATTTCTAATTCTATTTCTTTTATCAATCTCTTCATCTCCTCAGCTTGTCCTAGCAAACTTACATGGCTACTTACATGGGTACTAGTTTCTTTTGCCTTGGTCTCCATCTTAGTTTCGTCCCTCTGTTTTTTCCTGCTTTCAAATCTCTCATCAACCTTGAACTCCCCTCTATACTTTCTCCAAAACTCCTTTGCATCTAACAGGGACCTCAACTTGACTCTAGTCTTCCTGAACAAGAAGGTAACACCTTCTGGAATCAACCATCTGTATGTTATATTAAACCTTTGTAGCTGATTTGTTAAAAAGGTATATTCCTGTCTCCTCCTCATTACGTTCGGTGCCACATCTTTGAATATCTTTAATTCACAATCTTTAATTACCAAGGGGGTCTCATTTTGGAGGCTTAATAATTGGTCCCTGACCTGTCTCCTCACCAAATTTATCACAATATCCCTGGGGAGACTCCTCTGGGTAGCTACCTTAGAGTTCAGCCTATAGGTCTTATCTATCTCTAACTCGAAAAGGTGCTCTGGTTTTCCCAGGTAGTTAGCCAAGGCTGGGACTAGAATCTCCATCAAATTTTCCCCCTCTTGTTCCGGAAGTCCTCTCAACTTTACGGATTTCTCCCTTAGTTTGGCATCGCTTCTAATTCTTTCATTTTCTAAATCCTTTGGTACGTCTTTCAGACCCTCAATTTTCTCCTCAAATTTGGTCTGCTTATCTTCAATATTACCCATCTTTGTTTTCATTTTACTGAATTCTACTGATATTTTATCGATAGCCCTTCTTACATCCTTCATTTCCGCTCTTAACTCTTCCTTAATCTCAGATTTAAAGTCTATCATATCTTGTCGTAGGTCTTGAATCTCCCTGCTTAAATCTGACCTCATAGATTTTATCTCCTCTAATAATGTACTGTAAGGGTCACCTCCTCCCTTCAGTTGTTCTATCGAAGGTCTCCTCTGTTGAGGGGCTTGCACTTTGAGCACTTGGCTCCTTAAATTCATAGACATTATTGAAGTATTACAAACCTATTAATAAAAAAATATTTTGCCTTAAATGCCCTTCTTCGTCTTACGCCCTTCTTCGTCTTACGTCTCCTCCTTTTTCACTTCTATCTATGCAGTCTTTTAACCCTACAAACAGTCTAACAATAAGGAGGCCTATTGGGAGAACACTAAGCAAATTCAAAATCAAGGTTCTAGTCTCTAAGTAATCTTATTGGCAATCCTACTCCAAAACCCAATAAAATAACTAGAAATTCAAGTGTTTAGACATGGAGGATTCTCAAAAATATACTGCACTATCTCTGGAAATGGATTTTCTAACCCTTACCTGTCATTACCTGTCATTATATAATCAACAAAGAGAATATTAATACAGGCTTATTATAAGACCAAGGTTGACCTACACAGAGAATTTACTAAATTCAGGCTTCAAAGTTTTAAATCAAACATAATTAATAACTAAATTTCCAACCCAGATATCATTAGAGCCTCTTTTTTTTTTCTCCTCACAGTGTGTTAGTCCAGATTCTGAGCTCTATTGTTAAGAAACACAGGCTTTATAGAATTCAATGCGCCTCCATAGGACTCAATAAGGAGCTTCAAAGTTCTAGCCAGCCCCGTCTGCTTCCTTCACTCCTCACAGTGTCTTTTATTCCCAGTGTCTTTTTATTCCCACTCTTTAGAGCCTTATTTTCCTTAGAGAGCCAATTGATCAATCCCTGCCACACGTTGCGCTGGTTATAAGAAGAAACACAGCTCTACATGAGCTCGAATGTTCTTGCCTAATCTCTCTGTGCCATGTCGCGTCTTTAATATCAGCTCTAAGAACAGTATGCTCTTTGTCAACCGGGTATTCGATCCAGCTCTCCACAGCTCCACTTAGAGGGCGATTCAAAGCAGTCAGCACCAAATAAATGTTCCTTTTCCACGTCGCTCTACGTCGCTCTACATCTCTATTTCCACGTCACTCTGCATCCCTTCTTCAATACCACACTGTATCTCTGTTATCGTTCAACCTAAAGGGCTGTGAACTACAACTCCCAGGGATATCCATGCCGTTATGGTCCTTCCTGTCCAAAGGATTCCACCCAGCGTCCACCAGCCAATCAGATATGGGTGCTCTCAGTCCCCGCCTTCACAGACACAGCCGACACCAAGTTCCTTCTCTTCCCTTTTCCCACTTAAAGGCAAATAATCCAACAAAAGGAAAGAAAGGGAAAAAAAGGAAAAAAGGGGAACAAAAAAGTCTCCAATGATACGATAAGTTAACAGGATAAGTCCTGGGTCCCAAGTCGAACTTTCCACTGGTGCCTTTTAACTCTCCACCGCTTCAAGTTGTCTCAATCTTTTGTCTAAACTGAAGGGTCAGAGACGGATATATAATCAAAAACTCACAGTCTAGACTCTGCAGAATATAGAAATAGCAAAATAGAACAAACTTATTAAAATTGGCGGTGTCCCAAACCTATACGGTAGCCTCGGCGCGGTAGTAGCGGCTTTTATCTTCCCCTCTTCGGTCTTCCACTACCTCTTCTTCCTTTCTTCTTTTCTTGGCCTCTACAGAATTTATAATTTCGATAGCCAACAAAAAAGATAGCCCCAATTCACACTCCCTTACCAGGGATGTGAAATTTGGCCAAAACTAGATTTCAAATGGATTTTAATGGCCTTACTCCTCGCCAAGCAGCACGGACCCTAACAGAAATCTGTCTTATCAGTCCACCATTACCAACCGGAAGTCCCATGTGCTTTTCTTGAAGTTGAAATGACTCTTGATCCTTGTTTAACACACACTGAAAACTTACCATTTAGATACCACAACACTTCTGTAGTTTGTACAGTATTCAATGTAGTGATGTAATACAATAGAAAAAAAGTCATACCATTTTTTTTAATTTCTGCAAGATTTCCAAGAAGTCAAGAAACCTCCTATAATTAAGAGCACCACTAGGAATAAAATGATTGGATTCTTATTAAAACTTATTCTGAATCTAAAGCATAGCTATAACTCATTCTGTCCTCTGTAGTTCATCTTAATCTAATCATGGTTCAAAGTGTAAATGCATATAGGACTTTCAGTGAATACTAATCAACACAATAAATCCTATTCAGATGTTCACCACAAAACCATAAAGAAGATAGCTGGGATAAGTGTGCAAGGGAGATCCTTACCATCACTGCAAGATATTTTTCTACACTGACTCAGCATTAAGGTTTCAAATCACAGTGAGGACTTTGAAAGCATGCAGGTAAATGAGCTCTGAAGAGAACCAGGAGACCTCTTCTTAAATCATATTGTGGTGTAATGAATAAGAGGGAGTAATGAAGGTGTCCTCAGAATTATGTGCCATGTTTATCCCACCAATCTCCTTGTTTCTTGAAAGTATGTGATGGGAGATGGAGCTATCATGGTGAGCATATGGTCTCTCCAAATTCTCTTATCTACAGACAAATAAATTTGGGGGACAATTTGATGAATTTTACCACAAGGAAGGAGAAATTCTTCAACATTTTTTTCATGAATGAAGCACACTGTCAGTGCACATAGCTTATCTTTGTCCTAAGGTGGTTTTTTTTTGATGGGGTGTACTATCAATGTGATTAATAACAATAGAAATTGTTTTGACACCTTGGCCACCATTTTTTCATTTCCCACCTATCCAGTGCTGCATCAGATGTTTTATAGAGTGGTGGTGGTGGTTGCATGGAGTTAGCCATCAACCAAATAAATGGTAGAGAAAATTTGAAGGAAAAACATTTTCAAAATAGCCTTTGGGGGAAGGAAAAAGAAACAACTCAGACTTTTATTACACACACACAGAGAGAGAGATTTCAGTTGACTTTCACTGCCCTCCTCCTTCCACAATTTCTTCCAAATGTCCCTAATGAGATGCTCAAAATACTATTCATTCTCTGCAATGATCAGTAGTGTCTCTTTCTCTGTGTGTGTGTCTTATTTATGGCCTAAATCTAAATGCTAGTTTCAACTAGAAAAGAGCAATCCATGGGGAACAGGTGAACATCTGTCCTCCTATTTCTTAAAATCTTTTGCTAAGATGCTTCTGTTTTTCTACTTCATATGGAGGACTATTTGGGTGGTGCTTTTGAATGTACTGTATCACTCTCATATGAGTTGATAGCACTATGTGTTTGTGTGTGTTTCCTTTACATTGCACAACTTGCCATTACTTTACAGCATCCTTACCTGCTTCTACTTCCTACTCGAAAAAAGTCTCATGCAAAAATAACCTAAAACATAGGGCCTCAGACTCTAAGGGCCTTGGCAGATGGCTAATAAAGCTGTCCTCGAGGCAGGGAAGAGGAGGGGCAGCCACACGTTTGGCGCCCCTTCCTCCTCCCGAGGTTGCCCTCAGAGCCGCCGGCCCTCTGCACAGCTGGCACTCTGGGGGCAACCTCCCGCCGCAGCGTCTGCACACGCTGCGGCGGATAAGTCAGTGAAAGTGTGCCGCAAGCTTTTGCAGTGCACTTTGACTGACTTGTGAAAGGAGCGTTATTTTAGTGCTCCTTTCAGGGACAGGGAAGGAGCGCCACAGGATCGAGGCATGGGGATGCCTCGGTCCTGCAGTGCACCTTCCCAGGGTGGCCCCATGCCACCAGTCTGCTTCCCCCCTAAATAAAATAAAACAGTCTATTTTAAAAATAAAATATTGGAATAATACACATTTGGGGGGCAATAGTCCTCTTAAACATGGCATAGCTCAGAGTTTCTCTCATGTCAGAGGTCTTGGCTCATGATACTTTCCTCTAGGTTTTAAGTGAAATGTGAAAAGTTTGGGAGGCTGCAGGATGTCAAAGTGATGGTTGTAGAAAAAAGACAAGACATATATCCTTGGACATCACATAAGTAGGGTAAACATGGGAATTCATTCATGAGAACATTGTTGTCAAAAGCAATTTATTTGTTAGTATACTGAATGAGAATGGGGGGGGGGAAGGAAGTGGGTCTTCTTTTTTTTTTTTTGCACAATGCCTGAAAAATCAACAGGTAACAGTAGAATAGAAACCTATTTAACAGAGACAAGTAGAAGAAACAAATTACATGGGTCTATAATTTCAGGTTAGTTCCAAATTCAACAACAATAGGAAAGGATGGAATCTAATAACTTGGTTATTTACAGATGAATGGCCAGTCAGAGAGTCTTGCAGTGTGGCATCAGCTGGGATGCATCTGTAGACCTCAATCTCTATAACTTCCTGCTGCTGAATGAACATATTGTAAGGGTAGAGGGCTTTCACTTTTCTCTCTTCTGCTGCACTTTCCTCTTTGTAGCTGCTTCCTCTGAGGTCTGCTCAGTCTGCTTCTTTCCACAAATCTTCATCTTTTCCTTATAAACTTGTTGAAATATAAAACAAAGAAAACTGCTCTAGGCTTGTTGCAGGGGTTTGTGCTTCATAGGATTATGCTTGTTTACACTAATAGAATGAGTATCTAACTCATAAAATAGCTCATTTAAGAAGTCTGGCATCCTCCTGACCTTACTATTTAAAGTCATTTCTTTGAGCTTTGCTCTACTGAGAATAGCAGTCCAGTGTTTACAGCTCCTGATTAAAGGAGACTCTGGAGAATTGTTCTGTATTTTATTTGATGTCAGTGATAAAATAATAATCTGGTTTTATATATATATATATATATATATATATATATATAATAGCACTGTCCAGGCATCATGTTCAGACAGGAACTGGAAAAGCATGGAAGAGACACAGGTTCATCTGAAGAATTAGGCTCAAGTCTGTAAAAGCTAAAGCTGCCAGCTACTCTCTTACAGATTAGTCTCAAAGGTGCTGCTAGATCCCTTTGAATACTGATTTTCCAGACTAATGCAGCTATGTCTTTGAATTATAGTTTTATGTACAGGTTGAATCTCCCTTATCTGAAATGTCTGGGAAAATGAGTTTTTTTTATTATTATTTGGGAATTTTATTTTGGTTTTTGGAATATTTGCATATGCATAATGAATTATCTTAGAGATGGGATCCAAATGTAAACATAAAATTAATTTATGTTTTGTATACACCTTATACATACAGGCTAATTTTATTCATAATATTTTAACAATTTTGTGCATGAAGCAAAGATTGTGTAAACTGAACCATTAGAAAGCAAAGGTGTCACTTAGAGTATTCATATTTTGGAATTCTGGATAAGAGAGACTCAACATGTATATTTCCCCAATATGCATCAGTTCTAGTATATTGGCCCAATATACTCCAATTCTTCAGTATCCCCTGTGCATGTCATCTAGGGTGGGCCCATGAAAAAGAAGACAGTGCTCTATATTTCTATAACAGTTGTACAAAAAAAAAAGGGGGGAATTCAATCAAGAAAGCTCACATTGACTTTGTATTTTCTTGATCTTCTTTTATTCCATAGCATAGATAATCAAAGTTGGCTTCTACTCAAGTGTGCTACCCAAAGTAATCAGGAACCCTCATGATTGTGGTGAGGTTACTCCTTGTGCTCAAGGTATGGGTACTGTCCCTTTTCAGAACTTCATGCTCAGTTACTGGGCAGGGCTACAACCTAGTAATTCTATGGGGCTGACACAAACTGGACTGTTTCGGATCTATGCTATGTCACATTAGCTGAGCAACATAACATGTACATCTCAGTAGAAACTGATGTGTAAATGTGTACAATAGCCCTGGTGGTGCAGTGGTTAAATGCCTGTACTGCAGCCACTCACTCATAAACCACAGGTTGCGAGTTCAATACCAGCCAGGGCTGAGGCTTGACTCAGGCCTCCATCCTTCTGAGGTCGCTAAAATGAGTACCCAGCTTGTTGGGGGGCAATCAGCTCACAGTTGTAAACTGCTTAGACACCCCATAGCATGGTATGAAGCGGTATATAAATGAAGCTGCTTTGCTTTACATATAAGAGAAGAAACAAGAGGCATCTACTTTCAGTAGCAACAACAAAAGCACACTAAAATCATGTTAAGCCAAATTTTAATGAATCATTTAAGGTTGGTGTGATTGACTGCAATGAGATTAATCAAAGGGGACTGTGATCAAAATGTTCTGTCAAGATTGAGAGATGTAAGCCTGATACAACAGAGAGGAAGACTTCTACCTGCTGTGCCTGAAGCATGTATCTGACAAAAATCAAGGATAGGATGGCCAGCATCTCTGCATTCTGCATGAACTGTTTTGGGGGCCAAAGGAAGTTAATTCAGTCAAATATGGTCAGGCTCTGTTTTTAGCATTAACTAATTAGAAGGCCTTTGCAGCTGATGAAAATTTACTTATGTAGCTATGAATAATTATATTTATGGATTGCCTTTCAATCATGGTAGCTACTAAGATCATCTACAATGAAGAGTAACTATAAGAAAACAAACAAATCAGTTGTGGCAGAAGGAGGTGGTCCTGTAAGTGGCTCCTACCCAATCCTATCACCTTCTTTATGTTTTTGTGTTTTGTTTTTTGCTTCCCAGCCCTTGAATTTTCCCAGTTAAGTAAGTGTATGGAGATTTTACTTTGGCATAATGAGTCTCTTGTTGGAGATCTCTCACTGATAACAGCATTACAGGTTGAAGCCAGATGGATGATGCATAACAACAACAGCAATAACAAGTTTTTTTTTTTATTCAACTGTTTATAGTCCCTAATTTGTAATTGGGTCTTCCATAGTGTGAAAACATGCATAAGGGTAGAGGTCTTCCCTGACATTCTCCTCTCCAGAGCAATCCACCTAGTTTCTGGTGTCATTCTGTTACTTCACAGGGTGTCAACAGCATGCTATGCATTACAGGAAATCTTCCCTGCCCACAATCTCCTCAAGCCCTATGCTTTCCAGCTCACCAGCCTCCTACAACCTGAGGGGCAGGTCCAGAAATCAAACCTTGTCCTAGAGTTGCTCACCTTCAGCCCTTTATGGTTTTTTGTTTGTTTGTTTGTTTAAC
>CM034701.1:137657895-137669117 GCA_020142125.1 Phrynosoma platyrhinos | reverse complement strand
CAATGAGGCAGAGGGTAGAAGAGTGGGGGAATGGAAGACAGCATGATCAAACTCAGCTTCCAAGATTTGGGCACTTGCTGCTTCTGCCTGCTTTAGTTAACTCCTGCCTGGTATTGATTTATATCAGCAAGGAAGGAGGGGGAGGCAAGATCCCCACAAACACCATGCCTCCATTCCTCCTGCTTTCTGGGAGCATGTCAGTTGACCCTTCTGAGCCAAATCAGAACAGAAGGAAGAAAAATGTGCCTCTGGTGCCTGGGGCTTCCTGTCCAGGCCTCTGTTACTGCCCTCAGACTGCTTCTCAGTCTAGCTGTTGTCAAACACAGGTTTTTAAAAAATAAATGTTTGTTTATTTCAATCCATTAATGCTGAAATCTGTGGATACCAAATCCACAGATAGCAAGGGCCCACTGTATTGGGGTTTTATCCAATCTTTTTTCCTGCTTGGGGTGTGATTAACTGTAGAGTACATAGGGTTTCCTTCCTCTCCATTATCTCCTCAGTGAACTCAATACTCCCTCCATGGTCTTCTCCCAGTATGCATTCTCTTCATCACAGACTTAATTTTTACAAATATTTTGTTACATAGCCATAGGACTGAAGAGCTATACCACTTTAGCACTATAACTGGGAGCTCTGTTGGCAGAGTGATTAAATGCCAGTACTGCAGGCACTCACTCACAAATCACAGGATGAGTTCAACACTAGCCAGGGGCTCAGGTTCAACTCAGCCTGGCATCCTTTTGAGGTCACTAAAATGAGTATCCAGCTTGTTGAGGGCAATTTGCTTACCCTTTGTAAATCACTTAGGGAGTGCTTAAGTGCACTGATAAGTGGTATAGAAATGTACTTGCTATTGCTGTTGCTATTGCTATAACTGTAAAAGAAAGGAGAGGGGAAAGAGAAGAAACATTCAGTTTGGTAACCAGAAATACAATGAGGAAAAGAAGGTTAAATAAAAGTCTCTAACAAAAGTCATATCCCTAATCAACACATCATTACTGGGAATATCCAGAAGTACAGGATGAACTGAGACAATGGAGACAGATATGATTTGTACCAGAAACTTGTTTGTATCAGAAACTCATATGACAATTAAAAAAAAACTGCCCTCAGTTTAAGAAGTCATGGCTAGTCCCCAAAATTCATGAGAAATATACTGAAACAATGTATAATCAAATAAACTTTACAGGAGGCTTTCCTCTAACCAAAAGTATGCCTGGATAATATAAGGATTATGTAATGCTATTAGATTAGGATCATATCAAGAATGCTACAGAAATGTAAAAGATATATATGGTAATAAAATCACAATATAATTTTTTTAAAGAGAAATTAAAAATACACAGGTGTTTAAAAACATTTTGGCCATTCTGCAAACATAATGACATCAAAGGCTAAGGTGGTAGATATTTTGGTAATTAAAATCGGCTACATTATCATGGAGGAAATGTTAAAAGATAAGGATGGTAAATATGTCTTAGTCAAAGGGGGAATGGGAGATAACCAGTTTACAATGAGTCCTATTTATGCCATAAATAAACAACAAATATACTTTATGTACAATTTGCTGGCTAAGTTTAAGGGATTCAAAGAAGTGTATGCTATTTTAAAAGGAAGACACTAATGTGATATTTGATAAGAAATTGGATAGCTAGCAGGGAATTTTTAAATTTGTAGACAGTTGTGCACTGGTAGATTCCTGCTACCTATAGCCAACTGTTAGTAATTATAAGTTAAAACAGTGTTGTTAAAATGTTTAAAATTGTATTGTTATTTGCTGTCAAGTCAACTTTGACCTATGGTTACCATATGAATGAGAGCCCCAGTCATCAGCTGCTCTTCCCAAAATGATTTGAAAACAGAAATGAAAGACTGTATCTCCCCATACAAACCAGCAAGAATGCTGAGATCCACAGAGGAAGGCTTTCTCCTATTCCCACCACCACCAAAAGTTTGCTTGGTGAAGATATGAGAGAGCTTTCTTGGTGGCTTTTTTCACCCTTTAAAATTCCCTTACATGGGACTCTAGGCTGCCCCTCTCCCTGCTTTGCTTTCACCAACAGGCAAAGACATTTTTGTTTAAGCAGGCTTTTAATGGTTAAGTAGAGAAGATTTTTATTTAGATGTCTATTTGTTTTAAATTTTGTATGTTTTTAAAATTATTTTATAGTATTTATATTTTATAGTGAGGATTTTTAATTGTTTTAATTTTTATTGTAAATGTTTTTAATTTGATATTTGTGGAAGCTGACTAAGTATCACTCTGAGAGAAAGGTGGCATATAATAAATAAATAAATAAATAAATAAATAAATATACATACAGTTCTCCAGGCTTCACTCAGCTGACCAAAACTTGTGTCTGCCATTTTGCAAATATGGCACTTTCCAAAGAATAAAATGTATCATCCCTGAGACAGTGCAGATTGCTAATTGAGTTCATAATAAATTTTCCAGCTTCCTCTTGCCTTTACATTTCAACATTTTGCCCTAATAATATGTTTGCCAAAACATGAATTGCTGTGAGAAGAACTAATGATTGTAATGCTGACAGGAAAAGTGGTGCATTGGCTCACAAAATTATTGAGAATCCTGAAACAAACTATGTTAGATTTTCATAAATTGAGAAGCAAAGTAGTTCAATATGTGCTTATATATTCATGTTGAATAAAACCTAATGCTCAACCAATATTACTTCCTGGGCTATAAAGACTTTTTTCCTCCTATGATTTTGAAAATGTTTCATTTGATTGTATTATCAATTCAGGTTGAAAATCTGGAAATGGTACTTTTGAGAACAACACATTAAATTTAAATTTTTGCTGTGGCTAACTTTAAAAGAAAAGTGAATGCAAGTCAAAGGAAAGTCTAAAACACCATGCAAAAATTTTGGAAGCCAGGAACAAATTATATTACTTTAAATGTTCACCAGGGTGCTTTTCAGACTACATAACTATGGTGTTATGATTCCAGATGCAACTGCCTTGACTGCATCAGGTGTTAGAGGATTTCTCTAGTGGTAAATTCTAAATTTGCCACCCTCATCTGGAAGTCCCTGGATTCCACAGGATGATGCTTTGCCAGGAAAGAGGAATTATAGTACCATAATTGTATTGTGTGAAAGAGCTTCAGGAAAGCTCAGAAATTATGAGTCAATTCTCAATTGAATCCAGATGAGTGTCCTTCTCAGTGGTCAGTGTCAGTTAATTGCAGTTACAACTGACCTCAAAGTACAACTGTATCTATTCTCTTGATGCCTAAGGAACTTGTCTTTCAGAACTCCCCCCCCCCCAATTATTCTTAAGTTGGTTTGTTTTGTAGAGTTTTCCCACTTTGGCCTCTAAAGTTGTCTGCCAGTTATCTGATATGAGATATATTTTGTTTACTTTTCCTGTGACAAGATAACCAATTTAAGTGAAAAATCCAATGAACCAAGTTTTAAAAATATAGTCAAACTATAACTAGGCCAGTTGCTTATAGACATGAGCTAGGAAGCCAAATCCTTGTACTGATCAGGTCTTCCATTTGCACATCATTCACGGGATTAATAGGCACTGAAAATTGCTTGGGTGTTTGTATGTTTTTTTTTAGGAGGGGGACAGAATTCCCCGGCCAGCATGAGATTTATATCCCCAAAAACTAACATTCCCAGCTCTGAACATGTGTGAATTCACTAAAAGGGGACTTCTGAGTTTATACCTTAATCAAGATTTATGATTAGATCAGCCTGAGGTGTCAGTGAAGCACAGGATTCCAGTCAGTCCTGTTATCAGGTTATCCTGTTGTATGTTCAATTTATGGTTTTTTAACATTGTATTTTTAATATAATTTTATACTGTTTTAATGATATTATTTTAATTGTTTTTCAATTTTCTTGTTAAGTTTTTAACCAATTTTATCTTTGATGCACCTTGGGTCCATTTCTGGGAGAGGCCGCATATAAAAGAACTAAATAAATAAAATCAGAGATAGCGTGAGTGAGCTCTTGGAAATTTCTCAGATGGACCAATTGAGATCAAAAAGTCAAACTAACAGTTTCTCCACTTCTCCACTATTCTATGCATACAAAGCATTTCAAGTTTTGTAGTCCATGCTTATAGAATCTGTCACAAGTGCCACATCTGCTGTGGATCTATTTCCAAAGGGATTTGCAATCCCAGGAATTTATTTCTGAAGAGATAAGAAGGATCAAGACTAAATAAAAGCTTTCATGAAAGAAACTCAGCTGAATTCAGACTGAGGACATTAGCACATCCTGAACACCCACACAATGCCCACAAAGATAATTTATCTATAGCAAAATTACTCTGCATCTAATATCCCTCTCCCTGTGGATAAGGAACTTGTGTTCCTGCAAATATTGTTGGACTCCAAATGCCACAGCCTCCGAAAGCTGGACTGATAGTCAAGGATGATGAAAACCATAATCAAGAAATGTTTGGAAAGCCACAGATTCTCCATTCCTATGATAGACTTGGTAATTTAAAATAAAACAAGGGATTAGACATTGTATTTAAGATTCAATCTGGTGAAGAAAATAAGGAAGTATACATGGTAGTCACATCACTATTTACCTCTTTGAAATGATTATAGCATTTCCTTGGAAAGTGTGCCTAAGAAAGACCTTAAGGAAATTTTACTTTGAGGAAACTATTGGTTGTTTTCTAGTAAGTCTGTGAGATATCATATGTCAGGGATGGGAAAAAGAGATAGCCAACTTGGGGAGAATCTTGAGAGCTGCATACTCACAGTTGCTGAGGCAAAAGCTAAGGAGGGAGGACTATGGTATATATAAATCTGACTTTTTTTCCCTACTACATCATTACTAGGCCTACAAAATCCTCCCAATTTACAAATATGCAAAATCTTCCTGATTTGCAAACTAGAGTTTTTGTTCCATGCCAAGCATTCTAGCCTACAAAACAGATCTTATATCAATGCAAACCTTTCCAAGTCTTCAAACCATGTTCCATGAAAAGCCTTCCTGATTTGCAAAGCAAAGCTTCTGATCTATCCAAAGATTTCATGATTTATTAAGCAGAGTGTAAGATCCATCCAAAGCCTTCCATGTCTGACCAGAGAAACCAGAATTCCTGTTTCATGGAAACCTTCAAGAGCTGCAGAACAGATTTCATTTCAATGAAAAACCTTCACAAGTTTTAAATAGCCTGCTATCTCTGATCACTGACTGAGGATGAAGGCATAAAAAATTCACAAGCTGAGTTAGGTTACAGGCCAGAGGTTCCCTTCCAGATATTGCTATTGTCATTCAAAGGCAAAACTCCAATGGCTGCCTATTATGAAAAACCTAAATGTAAAACATCGTAAAAATATAATTTACCTCTCCCAAATTGAAATCTAATTCGGGCTGCCTCTGGGTCCTGTCGCATGGCTTTTGTTGCCAAATCTGCCATCCAAGTACAGCCAGGCTGCAGCCCAGGTCCTCTAATGCATTTCAGTGGCGATTTTTCAAAGTCGGGGGCTTTCCAGCTTTGAAAAATGGCCACTCAAACATATTAAGGGACTAAGGCTGTAGCCTGGCTGTACTTGGATGGTGGATTTGGCAACAGAAACTATGTGATAGGGCCCGGAGGCAGCCTGAATTAGACTTCAATTCGGGAAAGGTAAGTCACATTTTTACACTGTGCAATAATCTCCCTAAATAGCTAAATAGACTCAGAGCTGATACTTATTTTCTTCTTTCCCACCCCCATGTATAACTACAACAAAGTGAAAGTACACAAACTACATCAAATTAAAGGTCATGTATTCACTTTAAAATATATGTTGGGGAAAATCTTAAGCACTTATTTTGGAGCAGAAAAGAATGGCACAACCCCATTACTAACAACACTTCCTTCCTGGTGTAAGAGAGGGTCTTTAGACTTTTTTCAGCAACTGAGGGTCTCTACAGACCGGCCCAAAGGGCTGGCCTGGAGGCAGAGATGGGGAGTGGCTGCCCCAACCCCAGCCTGATGCCATCCTGATGCCGCGTGCCATTACACGTGGCACACAGCATCAGGACGTCCTTCCAGTGCAACATTTTTACATGTTGTGCCAGAAGGGATAATAAAGAGCTGTGCACTGGCTCCTTTTGGGGCTGGAAAATGCCACTCCTTTTTGGGCTGGAAAAAAGCTGCCCTTTAAACCACCGCCACAGCTTTTCCCTGTTTCTACAGCATGGCTCATTTAAATGCCACACTGTAGAAATGCCATGATGCTGCCACTGTGTGGTCAGCAGGGCAGTGTGATGCCAGCTTGGGGGTGGTGTTGGGGCATCCAACATGCATACACCATGCCCCCATGCTACCCTGGAGCCAGCTCTTTATGCCTGTCTGCTTTGCCCCTAAGTTTTTTTTTATAACCAAACACTGGCAGGAGGGATTTAAAATATAAATGCCAGTGGAGTCAGAAACACTTTTTGCACCCTGTTTATGGTTACTGTCCCCAAGAGTAAAAGTACCTGTAGACATTTTGACAGGCATTTTAATCTGTTTTCTGCAGGGTGTTTAATAAACTGTGTGAGAACTTTCTACTTGGCTCAGATCCTAATGCCCTGAACTTTTCATATCCTGAAGATAGGATATAGAAGAACATGGAACTCTGAATCTGTACCATCTGCACTGTTTTCCAGTGAGTTTTCAGACCCAAATTGGTGGTTACTTTCAAAGTTCAATATGGTAACAGAGTACTTAATAGTTGTTGTTTTTTTGTTTTGTTTTGCAGCTGAATGAAACTGGCCAGGCTCTATGATTGGCTATGGTGGATCTCCTCAAGTACCCTCAGATAGGATTCAGGTCTTGACCACTCCAGAGTCCCACACAAACCACTATACCACACTGGCTTCCATACTACAAAGATCAAAGTTTAGTTACTGGCAATAAGGATTTTAGTTGAAATATGCTGGTACTTGAGGTCTCGTCCTTTTGCCTTTGGTTCCATTAATCACTGGAATATAACTCTCCATTTAAGAATTTATTTGTTTTGTTCCTTTTCCCCTTGGGCTACAGAGTTTCCACACCCTTGATGGCTAATGATGAGTTCATTTCTCACTCTGCAACAGAGTGAGAAGGACATCCCTTCTCTGCCTGAAAGAATATGGGGTGGGGGGGGTGGAGAGGTGCCAATATCTGAAGTTTTACAAACAGGTTGGGGACGAGTTGAATGTTGGTTAATCTCTTTAATGGGACACAGCATTATCACAGAATTATGGGATGATAATAGATCAGGGCTGCAGCAGCTGCATGCCATGGCCCCAATCTGGTAATTTGCCAGCACAAAAAGGAGCCATTTTCACCTCAGCATCACTTTCCAGCACTCCTTTTGGTGTGTGGCATGTAAACACCGTGCCAAAGGAGTACTGTAACGCTGCCCACCATGCAGATGGGCAGGCAGCATAACGCTACTTCAGAGGTGGAGGGGTGGTCAGCGGCTGATCACCACAGCCCCACTCCACCCTGATGCCTGCCCTTTTGGCTGGGCCTGTAGAAGTCCTTAGTTTTCTATCACAACCAACCTGTCATGTGGGTTACGCAGAGAAATGTGCCAAGTGCCAGTGATCTGCATGGCCTTTGTTCATGCTCCAGCTGTATTTCCAACATTTTATTTTGTGGGGTAATTTAGGTTTCCCAAGACATCAGCCTTTTTAAGGAAACAAAAATTATTTAAATATCAAACTATGAAAGCCACGTCTGTTAAGAGTGTGGCTTTAAATTAGAGTAGCAGAAATGTGCATTTGCCTAACTAAGAACTGAGACTAATTCCAAAAAAACAACAAATATGTAGTTTGTAGTTTAAAACAATGGCTTTAATCTATATTTACATAAAAGGCTATATCTTAATCTAACTATTGAATAGTTCAGGTAAAGAGAAATATTTACCTGAACTGAGTGGTGGCTGAGGCAGTGTCCGGGGCTGTGTGGAGGACTCCTGAGCCCATCATTAACATCTGGACAGCCTCAGAGACAGTGGAGCCAGGAGAACGTGGGATATAAAAGCCCACAGGAACATCTCCCCCGGCACTGAGCAGTGGCTGAGGCAGCATCTGGGGCTGTGAGGAGGACTCCTGAGCCCATCGTTAACACCTGAGCCCTATTACTAAGAACCGGGCTGTGACAACTCAGCCCCTAGGATTGTCTATCGAGGTCATCTGTGGCTGGGAGAGCAGCGCCGAGGCTGTAGAGGCGTTGGGCAGAGCTACGAGCCAGAGTCGGGCTGAGAGGGACTTATCATCTTCCCACCTCCCTTGTATTGTTGGAGGAGGATCAAGCCAGCCTTGACTGCCCTGATTACTATCACCTGGCAATCTGAGACAATTATGTGAGGTGCAGCTGTGTCTAAGACTGTGGAGGACTGTGAAGGACAGTTTCCAGCCTGGCCTCCAGTCCAAATACCATCATGTAAGCAGCCTGTGTCTCCTGCAGCTGTGAGGAACTCAGGAGGAATATTACAGGGGTAAATCCCCCCGAATCTATCCCTCCATCTCTCCCTCGGCAACCACGCGGAGGTGTGGTGACGCCTGGGGCTGCGAAGGACTGGACGGGGGCCAGAATCATTATCATCATTCCTGCCTGCTTAGAGCATTATACACCCTTAGAATGTCATCAGGGGGGAATTTATTTGCTCCAAGAGGAAGTTATAGCTGAAAAAAACCCTTAACCCTCCCCTCTTGTATTTTATTTTTGAAAGACACAGCTACTCATTAAGGGATGGGACTTAGCTGTATTATCCACCCCCCCTTCACATATTGGAGCCAGTCACAGTCTGGGAGCAGATATTGAGGTTCTGTGGGGGCAGGGAAGGTATGGCGGCAACAGAGTCAACAGATGTTACAAAAGAAGGAGGGACTGATGTTTAATATCTATCCCTCCTTCAGTTCACTCTGTTTCACAAGATAACTTGGAGAGCGCACCAACCATTCCACAGACCCTTAATCTGCTCCTTTGCAATGCCAGGTCGGTCAAAAACAAGACCCATATCATTCACAATCTTATTGTGGATGAGGTGGCCAACTTGGCATGTTTTACTGAGACCTGGCTGGGGGATGCCAGCACCGTGACATGGGCGCAGGCCCTCCCAGCTGGGTACTCAGTCTGTGAGCAGGTGAGGGAAAGTGGGTGTGTGTGTGTGTGGCATAGCCTTGGTCTACAGGAACACCTTAACCTTGATCCAGAAAATGATCCATATTGAGTGTATGTACCTTAGCCTGAAAACCTGGGATACTTTGGGGATTCTGTTGGTTTACCGGCCACCCCATTGCTTAACAGACTCCCTAACCGAGGTGACCACTCTGGTTTCTGAGTTGCTGTTGGAATCACCCAGACTTTTGGTTCTGGGCGACTTCAACATTCCGCTCAAAACCAGTTTACAAGATCTAACTGGCGCAGCTTGGGAGTTCATGGATACCATGACAAACATGGGCCTATCCCAGTTGGTCGATGGGCCCACACATTGTGCTGGTCATACCCTCGATGTGGTCTTTAGTATTGAGCAGGAACATCCGTGGGTGGAGGTCAAAAAAACCTCCACATTGTCATGGACGGACCATTTTCTGATAAAGGCGGAACTAAAGGCTATTATCCACCCTCCCGGGGGTGGCGGACCCATTAGAATAGTCCGCCCTCGAAGGCTAATGGAACCAATTGGTTTCCAGAAAGCCTTAGAGGGTTTAATTGTTGGTAACGGCAGTGATTCTGTCGAAGCCTTGGTGGATATTTGGAATACCGATCTCACCAGGGCTATTGACACAATCGCTCCCAAGCGTCCTTTCTGCTTCACTTCAAACAGTAAGCCCTGGTATACAGAGGAGCTTAGGAGGATGAAGCGGGCTGGACAATGACTAGAGTGCGAATGGCGAAGGACTCGTCTCTTATCTGACAGAACTTAGGAAGCATCTTGACTCCTATAGGGAGGCTTTACATGCAGTGCAGAAATCTTTCTGTTCTGCATGTATTACATCTACAGAGTCCCGCCCAGCAGAGATGTTTAGGGTGGTAGGGGAGCTGACAAAGGTCCCCCCTGTGACACACCCTCTACTTAACCCAACAACAGCCTGCTGCGATACATTTAACATCCACTTTGCAGATAAAATCTCTCAGACAAGAGCCAACTTGGATGCCAGTGTTTTGGCAGAATCCGCAGACGAGGCATCCAGCAACTCCGTTGATGGCACTTTACTGGATCAATTGCAATCTGTGAGTACCGATGACATGGACAAGCTGCTTGGAAGGGGAAGGAAGACGACTTGCCCCCTCGATCCATGTCCATCGTGGCTGGTCGCCCAGGGGGGAACACGTTGAAGGTGTGCCTTTGGGACACAATCAACGTGTCATTCAGGGAAGGTAGTATACCATCCTGCTTAAAGGAGGCGGCGGTCAGACCACTCCTGAAAAAACCTTCCCTGGAACCCCTGGATAGAAACAACTACAGACCAGTCTCCTTGCTACCCTTTTTAAGCAAGGTGATCGAGAGGGCAGTTGCTTCCCAACTCCAAGCAATCTTGGATGAAACCGATTATCTCGATCCATTTCATACTGGCTTCAGGACAGGATATGGAGCTGAGACTGCCATGGTTGCTCTGACCGATGACCTCCGCCTGGGCATAGGCAGGGGTAGTGTGACCCTGCTGGTGCTCTTGGATCTCTCAGCAGCCTCGATATTATAGATCATGCTATCCTCTTGGATCGCCTGAGAGAGTTAGGAATCGGAGGCACTGCTCTTCAGTGGTTCCGTTCCTTCCTCTCAGGCAGATCCCAGAGGGTGAGGCTCGGGGACAGTTGCTCTTCCAAAATTGAGCTTAATTGTGGCATCCCTCAGGGCACCATCCTGTCCCCGATGTTATTCAACATTTACATGAAGCCGCTGGGTGAGATCATTCAGAGACATGGAGTGCAGTGTCTTCAGTATGCTGACGACACCCAGATATATCTCTCCATGACCAGATCATCGACTCAGTCTTCAGATGGCGTCTCTCTTCTTAATGACTGTCTTAGAGCGGTAATGGGTTGGATGAGGAAAAACAGATTGAAATTGAATCCAGACAAAATGGAGGTACTGATGGTCACAGGCAGAAACCAGATCTTGGAATACAGTCTCCAGTCCTGGATGGAGTCACATTCTCCTCCAAGGACTGTGTTTGCAGTTTGGGGATACTCCTTGACTCGTCACTTCACACGGCTAGTCAGGTGAATGCGGCAGTCAGGAGTGCCTGTTATCAGCTTCG
>CM034701.1:137598395-137622246 GCA_020142125.1 Phrynosoma platyrhinos | reverse complement strand
CCTGGGGAGCCCCCTGAGGTAAACCGACCTGAGTCACTTGCCAGAGATCTTCCCTTGTCAGCAGGGATTGAGCATAAACACGCCATGATTGATAGTTGCTGTCCGACAGCTTTGCAAATTTAAGCCCCATCATTCTTAACCAAATGGCTCTTTCCAGAGACTAGGGCAGTGTCCCGTTACTCCAGCCTTCATCGGCTGCTTTTCCCTCCTCCCAGTTGCCTTGGTATCAGTGCAGTGAATCAGACTAAGCAAAGTCCTCCAGAGTCTGTACTCTGCCTTCCTGGCTTTTGACAACTGATCCTATGCCTATTCCCCCATAGATTTAATTACTGGTGCTGTTGCTGCTTGGAGTCCCTTTTGCTCACCCACAGAGATCCTGATGCCTGTCTCCAGTTCAGATGAAAACAATTCCTTTTACCTTGGTGCTTGCTTTGTTGTTTAACTCCCCTTTTGCCTTGATGTAAACACTGGTGCAGACTTGGTGCAGGACTGGCAAAAGACTGGGCCTGTAACCATTGTCAGAGATGCCATGCCTGGCGCATGGTGGATGATGTTTGTTGCAGTACTAGATTACCATTCAGTAGAGCTGGTAGGATAAGATGACACCTTCTCCTGCATGCCTCCAGACTTCTTCCTCTGGATATAGATGTCACTGCCTCAGCTGTTTCAGCTGTCCCAGCAGATATCATAAACCACTCAAGTTGTAGACTAATAAATGCTACCTTTATTGTCACAAATGAGCAAACCAATATACAGTTCAGTTCCTTGCAATACAGCAGTGGATGTCTTGCAAAACACCAAACAGTTTATTTCCCAAACAGTTCTTTGTTACACACAGAGAGACAGCACACGGTACACACCCAAGCAGCGTGCAAGAATTTCCTCACCCCCAAGTTGGCACCCATTTAGGCAAGGCCCATGATGCTCATTGGCTACTACCTTATTTCCCTGACTCATGTCCACCCCCTGGTGTGTACGTTATACACCATGTGACCAGTGACATATAAACATCATGATGTAATGATGTTTACCTTTTAGCTTGCCATTTTCCTAAAACAATAATGTGTTGACTTCCTGCAGGGAAAATGTTTATGTCTGGGTGTACATCTGTTGTTTTCCAGTCCTGCTTGTTCCCTTGAAACCTTCTCACAGGAACAAGTTCTCATACATCTTGTACATTTCCATATGTACTCCAAAACCCATAACTCCAAAAAAACCTGACAGTATTTGCTACAGCCCAAAAGCAGGGGATGTAGATGGCCTAACAAATAGGCTAACATAGGGGCTATGCAGACAGGTGGCTCTGGGCCTCCCCTGTTAGCCGCAGATCGGGGCTGCGGCAACTGCAAACCGCAGCCCCAATCCTCCCTTTTGCCGCCCCTGAAAGAGCGGCAAAATGCTACTCTTTTCAGGGGCAGCAAAAGGCCACCCTAAGAGCTGGTGCGTGGCTCTTTAGCACCCTTTCTGGCACAGAGCATCAAAACGCTGGGCTGGAAGGGCATCCTGATGCCACGTGCCATGTGTAAAGGCACACAGCATCAGGATGGCATCAGCGTGGGGTTGGGGTGGTCAGCATGCAGCTGTCCCACCCCATCTTTGCCTCCAGGCCAGCACCTTGGGCCAGTTTGCAGAGGCCCATGGCTAATGAAGTGAAAGAGATACAGAGATGACCAGGGACAGATCTAAAGAAGTAAATAGGCTAGAAGAGGAGTTTAAGTATTATATAGGCTAGAAATGAAGCTGCAGATATAGTACTGATCCTAATTCAGGAAAATCAGATCTCTAATAATAACCTGCAGATAACATGCTGTAATGGGACTATGGGGTTTTATTTGATTGTCACCAGCATCCAAGTCCACGGAAACTTCCAAGGATAGGAAACTATCTTTAGAAATTGTAACTTTGGTGCTGTTACTAGTATTTGTAGGTTGGGAGTTTAGGTTTTTAAAATGAGCAGATATATAATGTACTTCATATCTTTGAATCTGCAGAAGTATGCATGGGATAGTGGGTACACTGCCAAAATGAAAGGCAATTATTCCATGATACCATTTTTTGGACTTTTAACTGGATAATCAAGAATAGGGGTAGGCAACCTTTCCCCTTTAAGGGCCAAGGGACTTCAGCTCCCAGAATCCCAGGAGCTATTAGCCGACATGGGACTATTGGCCAACATGGCTGAGGCTTCTGGGAGCTGAAATCCTTTGGCCCTTAAAGGGGAAACGTTGCCTACCCCTGATCAAGAAAGTACTCTTATGATGTAGAATGTCAGATGTGAAATACAACTTCCAGAAGTTTTGTTCGCTTAGAGCTAGATGTTCTGTATCATTTTCTCAAATGTGAGCAAAATGTGAGCAAAGTCCCATTGATTCTATTTACCCTGCCTGTCAAAGTTATCAACAGGAACATGAATATATATGAGCAGTTACATTCTGTTTCATGTCACACCTGCTGAAGAAGATAAGTTGGCAAAACAATGGAAGCTGCTTCCTTTGCTACAGCCAGGGTCAGATGCATTTCTTGCAGCTTGAATTATGTGAGAGGAAAAGAAGGAGGGTGTTTTACATACCCAAAGTACCCTGTTGCTCACTGAATGGCCTCCATGACTAAGTTAGATAAACTGTTAGCAGGCAGGGAGCTCACATGGAAAAACTTTGTGTTGCTGAAGCAAAGATTATTGAGCTGTTCCAAGGAAATGGATCTGATTGTGCTTCTTTCTTCTATTAGCACCAGACACCTTTTGTGGGCCTGCTGGTTTAAAGTAAACAAGAAGGAAATATTTAAAATAAGTTGCTATCTTGACCAAATCATCTGTGACTGAATCATCTGTGATTTCACTGAGTTAAGCACAAGAATTTGTATTGTTCCCCTGACTTTCCAGCTATTCTTCTAGCAAAAGCAATCTATCATGACAAATCACTGCACAACTCAGTAGAAAGCAGCCTAACCACTGCATTTTGATGCAGAGAAATCCTGTAGCACCTTTGAGATCTTTGAAACCTTTGACACTAACTAAAAGAAAGAACTATGAGCTTTCATAGACTTCAGTCTACTTCCTCAGATGCTTTTGGTGGAGTGGAAGCCAGGAACAGACATATATATGCTATAGGTATGTGAGAATGTCAATTCAAATCCAAAATCCTTTTGGTATGAAAATGAAGAATCGAGTCCAGTTTTAATGATAGTCATTTGTGGACAAAGACATAGCCATTGGATATGGAAATGAGGTGGCAAGACCAGTTTGGCCTTGGAAACTAGCCTGCTGGTGGGAAGGACAGATGAGTGTAGGATGCTCCCCTGAGGATGGGGTCAGATAGTGTTGAAATGTGTGTAGTGAGCCAGGAAGTCATTGTCCCTGTTCAATCCATTGCTGAGAGACTGTAATTTATGAATGAACTCCAATTCTGCTGTTTCACTTTCCAATCTACTTTTTTAGTTCTTTTGTTCAAGGACCTCAGAATAGTGGTCTGGGGTGTAAACTGCACTGGATGACACCCCAAAAGAGAGGTGATGCCCAGTCGACCCCCACCTCAGTGCTGTCACCTTGTTCTCCTCATGAGAACAATATTATAAGAGCATAATATTGCTGCACTGAGGGAGCTGAACACCCCCACCTTGGTCCTGCTGCCTTGGTACAGTGCATGGCAACAACACCAAAGGTAAGGAGGAGGGAAAGGGTTTTTAAAAGTGGGGCAGCAGAAATGAGGGCACAAGCTGTGGGATAGCCACAGTACTTCCCTTTGTGCTTCAGATGGCATGAATACTTGAGTCACAAACTAATGGGAACTGCTGCTGTTGCTGCTTCAAGTCTTGTTCCCACAGTGTCTTCAAGGGTAATTACAGATCCAAAATAAATGTATCACTAAATTGCATCTTTTCACTGAACATTCAGAAATCTCCTCAGCTCCCAGGTCAAACAGAATAGGCTCATACATGTTGAGATACTGGCTGATGGGGAGTTGGGAGTTCAAGGTTTTCTTCCGCAAATATTTTTTTTTCCCTTTGAAACTAGTATTTGCTTGGGAGGACAAATTCCTCACTGTTTCTCTGTGGCATGTCTAGTTTGGTCCTTAAAGTGTCTGGTCAGATGTACATTTCCTGGAGAATAGCTCTTAAAACCTGTGTCAGTGCTCTGCTTCAAAGGCTGGAAGAAAATATTTCTCCATGAGGATGCATCCTTTATTTTTAGGGGTTAAGAGAAGGGAGATGAAGATGGATTGAGGTAATCCATCAACAGTAACACTTGGAGAGCAGATCAAGGAAGCACAGAGGTTACCAGGTTTCATGGGTAGATGTATTTTTACTGAAACTGTGGTTCATGGGGCACTTGCAGTCCCAAGGGGCATTTTTGCATCTATGGCATATGCTGGACTTTCCAAACACACACCCCCCCACCAATCTGTAGGGGATGGGCTAAAATCATCCCCATCAACAGTAAATTGCCCATGCAAAGAAACCACACACACCCCAGTCCTGGAAGAATCAGTTGGAAATTATCAAAACCAGACCTCCCTTGTGTTTTTAACAGGGCGTTGGTTGCCCTCAGACTGTCTCCCACCTGAAATAGCCTGGATACTCTTGGCAACAGGACCGCTGCACTGAAAACATTGTGATATAATGCCAGGCAGGTGAATGGAATGACACCTTTTATCCAAGTGTATCTGGCTTGCATCATAGAGACCTTGGCTGCATGAAACAGGGGAAGAGGGTTAACCTCACCCAGCATTGTCCTCCAGCATTCTCAGTGCATCAGCAGATAAGCCCTGGTGTGGAGGCAGAGTTCAAGCATGATTCCATCTCCCTTACTAGATGCCCCTTCCTACATGTGCTGCCTTGGATCCCATATCAGGAGAAAGGTAGTATAGAAATGCAATACATATATGCATACATACATACATAATTGGGTGGTCTGGACAGAATAGGGATGTGGTTGGTATACTGCCCACCCTTGTGCTCAATAGTCTCCCTTCCTGAGCTGGCTACGTTGTCTCAGAGGTGGTGATGGAATCCCTTCAGGTCATTGTAGTGTGGGATATCAACCTCCATGCTGAGACCACTCTGATGACCATGGATCAAATAATATATGGGGCCACCCACAATGCAGGACATACTTTGGACTTTATATTTTGTGCTCAGTGGGATAATAGATAATGGTATGGTAGCCTCAGAGCTCCAGGAATTTCTGGATGAAATGGATTATCTAGAATGAAATGAACATATTCACATTGCATACAGTTTTGTCGCCTCCTCCATTATTCTCACCCTAAATGCTGTGAAAAAGTTTATATGGGAGGATGAAGTTTTCTAGACTCCTCTTAGTGCCTATTAATCTACATGCAACCCACACAGGTTGTAACAAAAAAAAGAAAAGAAAAGAAAAGAAAAGAAACAAATTAATCTTCTTTGTAAAACACATAAACATAACTTTACAGCTACTTCTGTATAGTTAAATACACGGACTAATGGGGAGAGAGATGGAAGAAGAAAGAAAAATGGCTGCAGGTTAGAGTTATATAGGAAGAGTGTGGATGTGGTAAGCAAGAAGTCAGAAAACAAATACAGTAACAATGTGTATAGGCATGCAAAGGGTTTTATGAATTTGCCCTTATCAAGATCCTTTTACCTGACAGAAAAATGTATAGAATAATATGCATAAGGTAAGTGTTAGAGGCGGCTACTTTTGCATGCCTATACTCATTAATTGCTGCTTTGTCTTCTGATTTCCTGTTTCTTCTCTTCACCATATTTACTCTATTTCTGTATAACTCTAACCAGCAGTCATTTTTCTTTTTTTCTTCCATCTCCTCCTCATTAGTCCATGCATTTAACTATGCAGAAGCAGTTTGTAAAGGTATGTTTATACGTTTTATAATGAAGATTTAACTTGTTTCTTTTTTCTGCTACAACCTGTGTGGGTGGGGGTGGGACTGGTTGCTGTTTAGTTGTTTCTGCCTGTCCAGGTTGATTACTCTATTTGAGATATCCACTGCTATCTCTCACATTTTCCAACAGTAAGGTACATTAACCTTACAGTGGGGAAAAATGCACTTTTTTGCCAAACTACATAGACTGTTATGTGCAATTATTGGAAAGAATGGGATGCAAAAGTGTCTTAAATATATCTTCATGAGACTTACTCCCATTTATCATGTGATATTTGGACAAATGAATATTTAATAGGTGGCATTTATTATTATAAGAGAGTAGATTTCCAGTTGTGTCAGAAAATTTATTTTATGGAAGTTTGCCTTATCAGAAGCTATCCTTCTCAATAAATGTGTGACTTTGCAGAACAATGGTTAATGTCTTGCCTACTTATTGCTTAAGTAACTTTGATATTTGTCAATAAAAGATAAATTAGTCTCCATCCAGCAAATTCTGGTTTGGTATTTGGATTAATCTAGTACTTCATCTTGCCTGAGATACTGACATAATGCTTTGCAATTTCACCAACCGGTCATGAGGAATGGAATGAATATGAATATGACAATAAAGTTGCAAATAAGCAGAAAATTAATCTGGGGAGGTTTAATCAAGAAAAATAATATATACATGATCATTAATTTTGTTTTGAGTCTTGGTGTTTACAAGCTGGCTTGAGTGATTGTTGAAAAATATTTGGACAAAAATCAAAGGCAGAAAAAGGAGTAAACATTCTAAAAAATTTAATACTGAGGAAAGTAAGATTATCAAAATTATGTTGATACCACAGAGCCAGAGTGGTGTAGTTTGAGTAGTTTGAGCGCTTGACTATGTATCTGGGAGATCAGGGTTCACATCCTTCCTCAGCCATGAAAACTCATTGGCTGACTTTGGGCAAGTCACACTCTCAGAGGAAGGCAAAGGAAAATCTCCCTCAACAAATCTTTCCAAGAAAACCTTGTGATCAGTTCATCTAATGGTTGCCATGCCAGAAATAACTTGAAGGCACACAAAAACAAGCCACAAAAAAAAGAAATCCCTTTATTTTCAGATCACTACACCCCCAAAGCATTTAGACAAAGTATGTGTACAGCATAATTTAAGAGGATTGAAAAGGAATAGACTGATTGAGCTCTGGTTGGCAATTTCAAAGATTCAATTATGGCTCCCCCTATTCTCTGAGAATCCCTTTTTGGTTAATTACAGGTATTACTTTTTAATCCTTTCCTTCCTTCGGGCAGTTTCTTCTTAGTCCTTCCTGAAAGGACTGAACTTGGGTCCTGCATGCAAACCATGTACTTTATCACTGAACTTCACTTCCTGTCCCCCAGTGTCAATAATTTATTATTTAATCAGTTTAGGAATTCAGTTCAATACCTCTCTCATGTTCTTCAGTTTCATGTTTCCTAAAACTTTTAAGATATAGGGCACTGAAAAACTTCAAGTAATTATGAAATTAGCTTTTCAATTGACTTAACAAGTTGTGATGCCAGGACACACTGTCCTGTCTACCATTTGTGAGTATGTGATATAACCTAGAGCCACACACATTTTGTGGAATATGATCCCAAAAGCAGTCCTGAGAAATGACAGAAACATTGGTTTCCTAAATGTGACTAAATTTAAAAATCCAGCAGAAGATATATAGAGTGTTTCTCATCTAGCTGCAAACAGAGGAAGGCAGACAAGATGATCACAGCACTTCTTTTATTTGTCATCTCCTGGAGACAAAGAAGCATTTCCATTCTTTGAATGAATGAAAGATTGACAAGAATTCAGTTCCCTGTTTCACATATTGGCTGGCACATATGTCTGGAGCTGTCATGGGTATTCAGTTTATAATCAGAGCAGAACTGCTGTCAATACCAGTTGTTTTGAAATCTGTCAGTTTGCACCAAACTAGTGAATTTATTCTAATGAGGGGAATTTTTTTTCCACACTTCTGTTGATTTGTTTTCCTCCATTGTTCATTTTTTTTATTTTTGTGATATTTTTCACCATCCTGCTTTAAAGCCACCAAAAATATGTACACCAGATACAAAGGAAGTGGAACAACAACAATAGCAATAGAATTAAAAGTATTAAAAGCAACAGTCTGCTATAGTACTTTAAAAGTCCATTTTTTCCAAAAAAAAAAAAAAAACATGTCTTGATAGCTCTATTAAAATAAAAAGACTGAGTTTTAATTGTAATTCTGAGGTGAGTGTTGGTTTTATATAGATTGTATCAGTGTTTTTTGTATGGGGCAGCTGTCTTTAAGCTACTTTAAGGGCCAATTATATATAACAGGCACACTACTGCTGCTGCTGCTGCTGCTGCTTCTGCTACTACTACTACTACTACTACTAATAATAATAATAATAATAATAATTTATTACATCCTTTAACCAAAGGGTGAGACATCAAATATATACAGTCAAAGACATAGAAAATAAAACACTACAAATACGCATAAAATTTTCAGCATCCCATCAGCCACTCATTTCAGCAACTGCAGGCTCAACCCAGCATCTTAATCCAGATGATCAAAGAGGAAGGTCTTGTTGGGAAAGAAGCCTAATTTTGGGGAATTTATAATTAGCTCAAATATGCGAAAGTTAAGTGCCCAACTTCACTTCAGGGATCTATCCAAATGTATACCAGAGACATAAGAATTCAGGCGGGGAATGACGCTGAGAGGGACCAAACTCCGAATTAAAGTCTAAAACATTTATTAGCATGATAAGCACACATCCAAAATAAGGCACACACACATGCACACACACACACACTAGAAGAATGAGCAGGAAAGAGCAGGGAAAGCAGAGAGGGAAACCAGGATAGAGGGATATACTTACACCCAAGAGACTCCTCCAGACTTCTTGCAGTGAATGCATATGGGTTCAGTGGAAGGGGCACAACCGACAAGAGAGGGGGGTTTCTGGAACTATCTCAGAGCGCAGACCAAAAGAGATTCAGCATGCACTTCCAAGGTAGCACAGGGTCTGCCAAAATCCAGGGGCTTTTAAGAGTGATTCCTGCCTTCTAGCCATGAGTCTAACAATAGGAGAACAAAGGCTTGATGGGTTTACCATTGTTTACCTAAGTCTGGGCATAGTCTAAACAATGCATTTGGTTTCAAAACTATCAAAGAAAGGAAGCTAGAGAAAAGGGGTTCAATTAAATCTGATCACTGTCACATTAAGTGTGAGACTAAAACAAACACCATTGTGTATCTTTTCCAGTATAATGGGATATTCCCAAGGGCAACTCCCAAACCTACCTGTCCAGGAAATCTTTAGTGGTCTTGAGCAACTTCAGCATTGTCTACCTGACCTTACATTTAGGGGATTATGGCTGCCATCTCCCAAGGGTCATAGGGAACTCCACATGGCTAAAATATACAAGAAAAATGGAGCACATCCACTAACAGTCTTCAACCCCTTACAAACTTGGGTGAGATCCTCCTCTATCTGGAGATAGAGATGCACATTCCATGGTTGTGGAGTCAGATCTTGAAAGGTTAACATCCTTGATAGTGCTGTGCACATTGGTGGACCAGAATCCTTTGCATGTAGATCTTAAATTTCTAGATGATATATACCATGCTAGCCAAGCTGCCAGGTACTGCAGGACATGAGAACACAGAGCCCAAAATATAGAGACATAGAATCTCTCTAGATAGATAGATAGATAGATAGATAGATAGATAGGCAGATTGAGATGTATGCATAAAAATCCATTTGAGTTTGGTAGTAGTCTACTACATAGGTATGAAAAGAGGAATGCAATATTAATGCTGCACAATTTTAAACCCTTGCTGTTGATGGTTAGAGCAGATTGGGATGTTACATTGCCTCTGCCCAGCTTCTGGCAGTGGAACGGAAAGCTGTTCAAGGGAACATAATCTCCATACTGCACCCAAGCAGGAGTGGAGCTATTGTTTAGAATAGTGGATGATAAGCATCAAAACAGGATGTACTTGGAAGACTTCACATATGCTAGTCTGGTGTAGGAAAATTACAGAAGTTTTCTATATATAAAAAAAGTTGCTTCTATTACTTACTACGTACAGCATTTTAAAAAGAAGCTTGTTGTCATTACTTGTTGCAATTATACTGTTCCTCAGTGCATACATTGTTTGCTACATTGCTTGTTTATTTTCTGTTACTTTCCACTGATATTTTGAGGAGAATAATAATAATAATACCCTTAGAATGATAACTGTGCAGCATATAGCTTGGAAAATTCCTTTCTGAAGTCCAAAACACACTGCAGAAATAATTCAGTTTGAGCTGGATCTATTTTAATCCATTTTAACTGCCCTGGCTCAGTGCTAGGGAATTCTGAGAAATGTAGTTTTGTGAGACATTTAACCTTCTCTATCAGAGAGCTCTGGAGCTTCAATAAACTACAATTCCCAGGATTCCCTAGCATTGAGCCAGGGCAGTTAAAGTGATCTCAAACTGGATTATTTCTGCAGTGTGTTTTGGACCAAAATCTCTCTAAAAATGCACTGTAAAAGTAACCTTTAACATTAATAAAGGAAAATCATCAAGAAATTATGAAGAATATTGGGGTAGTATGGGGCAACACAGTAACCATAATACATAGGAATTAATCTTGAGACTTAAAGAGGGAACTAATTTAGAAATAAAGTTTAAAATACTACATACAAATGTGGATAGAGAATAATGATTCATTGTCATTTAACATTAAACTGGTTAAAGAAATAGGTAGGAGGTATACAACTAAGAATCATAAATTAGAAATTATATACAGTTGTATTATATATATATAAAAGGAAGGAAATTCATTATAAAGAAGTGGAATGTGTTAAAAATAGAATTGAACAACAGAGGAAACAGAAAAAAAACTTTGCTCAAATTATAAAGATGAACCTAACAATGACTGAATGTAATGCGAGGGGGGGGGAGAAATTTGTAAATAATTGTGGGGACTTTTTAAAATAATATATGAACAACTTATATTCAGATAATGAATTTTGAGGATTGCTTTTTGTGGGGAAAAATATAAAGAATAAAAAATAACCTCTGAAAAAATCTAGACACTGTAACTCACCACATCAGTAAAATTACCACTTTTCCTTATTATATCACATTTGAAATGCAACTTTGCTCTACCCATACTACCTTCCCTTCCAACTAACTGGTAACTACATCACCTTGTTTCCAAACTCTGAAAAATTCACTTCATGATCAACAAGATGAGAGAAAAGAGAAAAGCACTTCCAGTTAGGCCAATATGATCTGTTGATAAGTTGGTAGGTCTGCCTCATCTGTCTCCATTGGCCCTGCTCAGTCTTCTTTGGTTAATATTTTCTTTTAAAATACCCTGAAAGGACAAGGTATAAATCATAAATAAAAGTATAAATCAGAAATAAATAAATAAATAAATAAAGTATCTGAAACTCACAAAAGGTCACTTCCACTTTGCCTTTCACCAGTTAAATTCACTTTCCAGAATAAAATATGAGGGATCAGTCTGAATATTTGTTTATTTATTTATTTATTTATTTATTTCAAGGATCTATATCCCACCTTGGGATTCATGTGGGATGGTTTTAGGTTCTAATATGGACACCCAATAAATCTAGATCTATTTTACATATCTATCTATCTATCTATCTATCTATCTATCTATCTATCTATATGATGGAATTTACAGGAAGGTTCTGCTCTTGAATTTATTCAATGTGAAATGGCAAATGAAGGCATAGCATGTAAAAAGTAATGGTATTCTGGCAGCACTAGGTTCAGCAACATGACATTTGGACCATATGTGTTACTCCTGGAAGTTTTTGAATATTCCAGAACCCTATCACCAAAATTACTGGCACAGCAAGGTTTTTTAAAAACAGATTTTTTTAAAATGCTAAAACAAGGTGCATGAGGGAGAGACTGCTGCAAAATCAAGGTATGTGATGAGTGTATGTCTTATTTTAAAGCATATTCTTGCTCCCCTGAACTTTTTGGGAACACATTTCCCCCCAAACAAAGCATACACTATCATGTGTCTCATTTTAGTCCCAAAATGTGTTTTTATCTGCAGCTGGAAAGGATTCCCCCTATCTCGAGTAGCTGTTGTACCACCAATTGCTGTTGCACCACTGTCAAACTTTGGTCCTATCTAGTGGTGACATGCAGCCCCGGGAGGAATCTGGCATGTGCTGTCACAACAACTAGCACAAGCAAGATCAGCATGATGCAGTTATTCATAAAAAATAGTTGGTACAAGTGGATTATTTTGGATTCGACAGTTGTGCAGGGATAAAAATTAGGTTCTTGCAGGCAGCAGATTCTGCTCTGCTGACACTTTTTTGTGCCAGTAACACCATTGGATGCAACTCCATGAGCATTTGTTACTTATAATGCCTCATAACAACAAGATGTTCCAAAAAATATATATTCATATGTACTCTGCAAGTGTGTTGTCTAACTATGCTCCCGATTTTATATTTAGATATGTCACATACCCATAGAGATGATCTTCTTACTTATGCTAGAATCAAATTACAGCTTTTCCTCTTTCAATTAAATGAGATACAAGGTCAATTATTATCATGGGAAGGATAACTTTTTTTCTCCTTCAACTAAGCTTCATTTGTATATAAGAACTCAAAAATTAATGGCCTGTGCTTTCACTAACTCCAATTTTAGCTACATTTCTAATTGCCTGCTGTGTTTATTTGACTGGTAATAATTCAATACTTTGGGTAAATAATGCTTCTTTGTAGGGAAGAGAGGGAAGGAAGGAAGGGAAGGAGGGGAAGGAAGTTAGTTTGGCTAAGAAAAAGACAGTTAAGCATCATTTAACAATCAGATCTCTCGGTCTATCTTGACTGGAATCATGTACAATGCCATTTTTTTTTACACATTAGCTCTACTGATGCATATTCAGCAAGGAGCTGATGACTCTAGTTTTTTCTCAGTCTATTTTCTTTGTTACAGAGTCCAACATCTATACAAGTGGTAATGAATGTCTTTTATCTATTTATACTTTCAAAAGGAAATACAAGTTTATAATGTTACCATAGACTGCAAATATGGAAAGTGTTAAAAGTAAGGACGTCCAGGTAAATATATGCTCTGCTTCAGTGCTTGCAAATGGAACTGAAGGATGGAGGGCCATAATAATATCAGTTCAGTGAGATTCTATCTTTATCTCCCCTTGAGCTACATTCTAACAACCCTGCAGTTTACCCTGGGTCAGAGTGTGGGAAAGATGATGCAACAGCAGGTCCTTTCTAGCCCTTTTCTGCTAGTACTGGTACTGATGGAGACTCACGGAAGTTTGTCACTCATAAGATCACCTGAAGTTGAAGGTGACTTGATTGCAAATAAGAAGTGGGGCTATAGGTTTCCGAATCACCATGGGGAAATTAGAAAGGGGGAAGAAAATAGAGATAATTGCTCCAGTGTGAATTTGGCACCACTATAACTGCCATAGCTCCACCCTACAGATTCCTGAGATTTGTAGTTTGATGAGGGACCAGCATTCTTTTGCAGAGAAGGCTAAAGACTGTGCAAAACTGCAAATCCCAGGATTCCATAGAATGGAGCTACAGCACTCAAGGTGGTGTCAAACTGCCTTATTTCTGCAGTGTAGATGCACCCTGACAGAATACCCTGAAACTGGGTGGAAAGGCAATGATTAGTTGTATGACTCCTCAAAGTATGTAGGAAAATATTAGACTGTTTGTTGCTGTTGTTGTTAACTGCCCTCAGGTCGATCTCAACCCATAGTGACCTTGTGGATGAGACATCTCCAAGATTCCCCGTCTTCTACTGGTCTGCTTAGGTCCTGTAAAACCATGTTCTCCTTAACATAGTCCATCCATCTAGCATGTGGCCTTCCACTCTTTCTACTTCCCTCCACCTTTTCTAGCATTATCATTTTTCCCAGTAAGTTCTCCCTTCTCATGATGTGCCCAAAGTATGACAGCCTCAGTTTTGTCATCTTGGCTTCTAGGGAGGCCTCTAGCTTGATCTGCTCCATGATCCATTCGTTTTTTTGTTTTTACTGTCCTTGGGATTCTCACACTCTTCTCCAGCACCACATCTCAAATGCACTGATTTTCTTCCTGTCCTCTTTCTTCATTGTCCAGCTCTCACATCCATACAGGGCAATAGGGATTCATTTATAATAACCCCTTGAGCTGATAGTGATCACCATCCCTCACAGTTGCTTATATCAACATCTGGTCCTCTGACTATTTCTGGTAGTGTTGATGGTTCTAACTATCTTGGTGATAAATGATTAAGGTGGAATGAACAGCTCCAAGGTAGAATTATTAATACTTTGGTATCGTTTGATTTTGTTAAATTAAGAAAGAATGAATTGTATGAACCTGATAATATTATTGCATCATATGAAATTCTTTTGTCTTATTTAAAGCCAGTTCTTCCATTATCTTCTAATTCTAAAATGTTTGGGTTTAAGCTTCAGTCTTGGTTTGATGAGTACTGTCGTAAGACCAAAAAAACATTAGTGAAAGAACTGAGGGCCCTAAAAGTGAAGACCACAAAGGGAGACATGGAAACACAATTATATATAGCATGGCTGAGGAGTGATTATAAAACATTATTTAATGAAAAGAGACACAATTACTGTATATCTCAATGGAAAGAAGTAGGTTATGCTGCTATACAAAAAGATTCACAAAAATTCTGGCATATTATTGCATGAGTGATCAGAATGATAAATTATTCTCTGGAAACAGTAATCCAAAGTAATGTATGGGAGGAATATTTTGCAAATATATACAGCAGCAAACTAATCTCACATTTTCACTCAATTTACTGCCCCACCAGAATGGCCAGAGGTTACTCCTGATCAGGTTTTTTAAAAAAACAGGGCCAAACAATTGATTAATAAAGCTCCTGGGGAGGATATGATCCTCAAGGAACTATTCAGTGAAAAACCATATTATGTGATGAATGGGTTCCGGATGGAAGCATGGCCCTGAACCAAAGGTAAAATAGCTGCATAGCAAGGCATTGCTGAAGGACAATGAAAGTGAGAGATAGCCATTCTTTGCTTTTTTCAGGTTATGGGAAATTATCTAAACCATAGAATCATAGAATCATAGAATCATAGAGTTGGAAGAGACCACAAGGGCCATCCAGTCCAACCCCCTGTCATGCAGGAACTCCCAATCAAAGCATCCCCGACACCCCCAACCTTATAAAAGTTAATCAGTAACATAACATAAATTAATACAGTCCAGTGCCCCTTTGCTTTTTTTCAATTTCTAATTTGTCTCCTACTTATTTAACACTTTATCCTCTTAATGTTGTGTTATGATTCCCTAACCTTCTTTTTGTTTAAATATTCATATAATGGTTTCCAAATCTCACCATGTTTTTCCCAGTCTTGGCCTCTTGTCCAATAAGCTTGTCCAACTGTACCAGGTCCATCAATTTAAACAGCCAATCTTCCACTGAAGGGGAATCTGCAGCTTTCCACTGACTAGCATATATTATCCTAGTGCTAGTAGTAATGTAGAACAAAAGTTTTCCATATTTATGTTCAATTTCATCATTGTCACATATACTTAATAGGATCATTCGGTAGTTGGATTTGCAATATGTCTTTTACTGTCCCATGAATATTACCCCAACATTTTTTAGCCCATTTACAGTTCCATCAAATATGGTAGAACAAACTTACCTCTTCCTTACATTTCCAACATTTATTTGAGAGTCTTTTATATATTCTTGCTAATTTGGTTGGAGTCAGATACTACCTATACTGCATTTTTAAATTTTTTCCCCTCAACTGATAACAAGCAGTAAAATTTAACCTTCTATTCCACATTTTTCCCATTGATCCAACCCGTTTTGTTTTAAATCTTGGGCCCACTTAATCATTGGTTCTTTGATTACCTTTTCCTCCATTTCAAATTCCATCAGGCATTTCTAAAATAAAGCAATTTTATGTGGATTGTCTGACCTCATGATCTCTTCAAATTTAGTATTCCAAGTTCCTATTCCTGCTGCTTTAACATTAACTAAGAATCTTTCTTTAAGCTGCCTGTAAACCAGCCATCCACAGGAGTAACCTTCTTCCAAAAGTTGATTCAGCTTTTTAAACTCAAGCATCTTATTTGCCGATGTTCTTACTGTTAGATCGGCATACGTATCCCATCTACCTTGCACTGTTACTTCTCTTCTGTGGAAGGCTTCATGAATCGAGGTCCACTCTGGAAATCCTTGCTTTATATTTTACCCAGACATTCATAAGAGACTTCCTGACAAAATGGTTCAGGAAATCCTTATGAACCCTATGTTTTTCATATAGCAGGTAATCATGCCATCCAAACCTTTGGTCTACCCCTTCCAAAACAAAGCAGTCTCTCATAAGCCAATCCAGGCAACAGGCATCATAATAAATCTGAAAGTTTGGGAGGGCAAAACCTCCTTTTGAGGTCATGTCTTGCATAAGTTTATATCAAACCCTCAGTCTCTTTCCACTCCAAATAAATTTGGAGAGCTCTTTATGCCATATCTTAAAGGGTTTATGGTTTGTTATGATGGAGATATTCTGAAACATAAACATAAATTTTGGTGATACCTTCATTTTAATTACTGAAATTTTCCCCAGCCAAGAAAGGTTCAACATGCTCCATACTTTAAGTCCATCTTCTCATAATTGTTCTTAAATAAATCTACATTTTTTGTTGATAACGCAATACCTAAATGTTTGATTTTTTTTAATAAATTTGAAACCCCAAGAACTCTCTTAGATTCTGTTTCTCTTCCTTAGATAGGTTCATCGTTAAGAATGATGTCTTGCTCTTATTAATTTTTAAACCTGAAGCTTGGCTAATTTTTTTCCAGTGTATTTAACAAATGTTTTAAACTTTTGTCTGAATCTGACAGGGTAAGAAGCAGGTCATTTGCATAAGCTTTCAACTTAAATTTATAGCTTTTACATTTTATCCCCTTTATTCTTTTATTCTCTCTAATGTTGTTATTAAGAACTTTGATAACCATCAAAAACAACAATGGGTATAAAGGGCAACCTTGTCTAGGCCCATTTTGAATGTTGATCTTTTTAATCTTTTCCCCATTGTCCAGCACCCATGCCTCTTGCCTAGAATAAATTGCCTTAATCCATTTAATTAAATTCATGCCAACCTCCACCTTGTCCAAAACCTGAAATAAGAATAGTCAATTAACTTTGTCAAACACTTTTTCAAAATCAATGAAAAGCATGACCAATTTATTGTTGATTTTCCTTTCATGCCATTCTATCAAATCCAAGACAAATCTCATGTTGTCCTTAATCCATCTTGAAGGTAAAAAACCACTTTGATCTATATTAATCCACTCTATTAATATCTTTTTCAACCTTTTGGCTAATATTAACAAAAAATCTTGTAGTCACAGTTTAACAATAAAATTGGTCTGTAGTTTTTGATGTCATAGGTATCTTTGCCTTCTTTAGGTATAAGTGAAATCTTGGCTTGTGCCCACATAGCAGTGAAGTTGTCTTCTAATATTCTGTTCATTACTTTGCATAGAGGCTGTGCTAGTTGTTGTGCAAATTTCTTATAGTATTCAAACAGAAACCCCTCTGGACCCGGGGTTTTCCCTATTTTTTTCCTCTTGATTGCCTCTAGTATTTCCTGTAGTGTAATTCCTCTGTTGAACTACTCTCTCTGATCTTTATCAAATGGTACCAACTTACAGCTATCTAGATATTTACTAATGAAATCATTTTGTATCTCATCTCTCTTATATGATGATCTTAAAATTCAAATACTATTTCTTTCAACTTATCCTGATCTGTATATTGTTGTTCCTTCTCTTTTAAACAAATTATCTGTTTTCTCAATTTCTCTTTTCTCAATTGATAGGCCAACCACTTTCCCTCAAAAGCCTTATGTTTAGTGTAACTTAATTTTTTCTGTAACTCCTCTGTTAGAAGTAGAGAGATCTGTTCTCTCACCAGGCCTTTTCTTTTTGGGAACTGTTTCAGATTACCTTCTTTTATAATCACCTTTACTTGTAGTTCCTTTAATTTCTGAGTTCTCACTTTCTTAACTATACAAATTTTACCCAACCCTCCCATCACTGCCTTCGCAGCTTCCCATACCATAATCATGCCTATACCTTTAAACATGTTATCATTAAAATAATTTTCTAAACAAGTCACTGCCTCTTCATATATCTTATCTTTCTTCAGTAGTCCCTCCTTTAGTTTCCAACTAAATTCTTTATATCTCAATCTAAGGTGGGTTACTACCAAATTGTGGTCTGAGAACAGTCTTGGGTTTATCTTTATATCCATATCTCTTGAGATTAAATGAGGCGACATGAAAATTATTTCCAAACTGGCCCAAGACTGATGTCTATCTGAGAAAAATATATACTCCCTTTTGTCACCATATTTTTCCTCTCCAAACATCTCTCAAACATAAATGGTCAGTCAAATTAAAACATTCCTTTGGCAATTTGCCTTGATTAGGCCTTATTTTTTAATTTGAAAATCTGTCTAGCTGTGGGTCAATGACCCCATTCCAGTCACCCATAATTACATATGAATCAAATGACAAATTATCCAGTTTATTTAACAAAGTTTCATAAAATTTCTCTTTTCTTTCTAGAGGACCATATACTCCAATTAGGAGAACTCTTTCATCCTCTAAGACAATCTGAGTGCCCACATAATGACCCTTGTTATCATTCAGCACTTCTACAGCTTTATATTGATATTTGGTTTATTTCAAATTGATCTAATAGCTTCTCTTGACTAGACTTATTCCCTATTACCTTTACCTTGTGTGACACCTTTTTATCTTTCACATGTTGGACACTCCTTTTTTTCATATTCTTTAGCCACATTTCTGTCTTGTGGTCTCATCCTTTCATTTTTCCCTTTCATTTTTCCTCTTATATGTAGATTTAGTTTCTTTCTTTTCTTTAGTATCTGACTATTTTTTCATCTTTTCCTTATCATTTTCTCTCCTGTTCTCTCTCCTAAGAAGTTTCCAATAGTCTCTGGCTTCTTGTACTGGCCTTATATCAATTCTTTTCTTTTGAAACCAAAATATTAGGCCTTCTGGCATCCTCCAGCTATAAACAATTTGAAACTCTCTGAGAGATGCTGTCAAAAAGTTATATTCATGTCTTTTCCTCATAATTATTGGTGGTACATTATGATATAACTGTAATTCTTTCCCTTCAAATCTTATTTATTTGGTCTTGTGTTTAAACAATAAAGCATCTCTGAAGTGTTTTCTAACTAACAAAGCTACAATGTCTCTTGGTACCTATTTTTGTTTTGCAGCAAAAGAACTCAATCTATACAGATTATCAATTTCCATTTCACACTTATCTAAGTCTAGTAATCTCCATGGATCCACACAATTTTTTGTAGTAAATTTTCCCCTTCTTTGCTCAGGGATACCTCTTATCTGCAGAGATCTTTCCTGAGCTCTTACATCTTTCATCACATTTTCCTCTATTATATCCTTTTGTTTTTTGTTTGATCTCATTTAAGTTTTTCTCAATTTTTTCATGTTTCACCTCAATTTTTTTCAATTTATTTTTAATCTTATCCATCTCTACTGACATCTTATATATTGCTACACTGACCCTGTTTATGTCTTCTCTTAATTCAAGTTTAATTTCAGTTTTTAGATCTGTCATTTCCTGCCTTAGGTCCTGAATTTCCTCAAATCAGTTCTAATTTTCCTTATTTTCTCCAACAAAGACAAGTTTGGATCCATAGCTTTAGGTTGATCAATGGAGGGTCTGTGAATTGATTGTGCCTGAGCCTGTGCTTGTGCCTGCAATCTCATGATTTTCCCCAATGCCATTGGTTTGCTTTTCTAAAAAATGAAAAATATACTTATAGTTTGCCAATAAGAAATATACTTTGTAAGTTTAAGAGTAGGTCACTTAGGGCCTTTGCAGATGGCACAAAGCACCATCTTGGAGGCAAGGCAGGGGAGGGGCAGCCTCACGCTGACGCCCCACCTTCTTCCCAATGATTTCATTGGAGTGCCTGCCATTACACATGGCAGGTGCTCCGATGACATCCTTTCAGCTCAGTGTCCAGACATGCTGAGCCGAAAGAGATGCTAAAGGGGTGTACACTGCCTCTTCCAACACCCTTTCTGTGCCTTGTGGAAGGAGCGCTAGAAAAGGAGTGGATTGGGGCTGAGGCATGGGGCAGCCTCGGTCCCAATCCACAGCTTCTCAGGGCGGCCCATGGCCACCCGTCTGCAGAGGCCCTTAGTTAACTTAAGTTAAATACCTTTCAGGGATAATAGCCTTTACCACGAATATTGCCTATTTAAATTGATACACACAAAAAAGTTTCCTTTTAATTCCAGGTTCAATATTCAAGTTAATTAGCGTATAATATTAACCTTAATTTAGATCACAATACTCATTCAGCAATAAATATGAATTTGATTTGTGTCTCATCTTTTAAATCACCCAGGCAATTATCCCCTTTTCTAAACAAACACTACAATTGGCTAGAACAGCCACAGTTGATTAAGGTAATAGAGAAATCAGCCCCCCTCCCTTTCTCTTTCAATTTTTCTTTCCTTTTCAAGAAAATTTTTCTCTTACTCCTCTTGTAGCATTGCTTGTCCTCATCGACTTATTTCATCTGTTCTGTTCCCTCAGTCTGTAGCCTGGATCATTCTTTTTCTTAGTCTGTCCTGTCCTGTTCCATTTGTCCTGTCTATCCTGTCCTATTCAATCTTTTTTCTTCCTTTTCTCTTTTAGTTCATATCCGTCTGTTCTGTCATGTTCCTTTAATTCTGTCGGCCCTAGGTTCTTCTCCCAATTTCTTTTCAAGGTTTTGACTCACTGTTTTGACTCTCCTCTCCTCTCTTCTACTCCTGATCCTTCTCTACTTATCTCTTTCTGCTTCACCTCCTCTTGCCGCCCCACATCTAGTTTTATCTACCCCATGCTTACTTCTTTTCCCTTTTTCTATTCCTTATCTCCCATTCCCCTCAGCTTCCATCACAGATGATTCACTTGGCCACTGTTATCTTAACCAGGTAGGGGACTACATTTCCCAGAAGTCTTATCTGTAGGAAGGAGCTCGTCACAGACCACCTTTTTCTTTACTCCTTTGTTTGTAGCTTCAGACTCCAATTCCCAGCATCCTTTAAGAGCATTAAGCTTATTCCTTGGAGTCTTCCGGGCCTTTGCAGACTGCTAGAAATAGTGCAAATTGAGTTCACTTTAAGGGTTAGGGTTAGGGTTAGGGAATCATGGGAACTGTATTTTATTGTGGCACCAGAGCTCTCTGACAGAGAAGGCTCAATCTATCAGAAAAAACAATTCCCATGATTCCCTAGCACTAACCCTAACCCTTAAAGTGGACTCAATTTGCACTATTTCTGGCAGTCTGCAAAGGCCCTTCCTTTAGCTTTACTTCTGCCTTCTTCCTGGAGGATTAGCCAATGCATCTTCTATAAGGCTCCTTATGAGTAAGGGGTCCTCTTAGTACATGCTGTATTCCTAATATGATTTCTTATATTATCTTGCAACCAATAAGCTATTGAGTAGCTAGAAATCACACATTCAAAAGGGAGTCCCCAACAGAGGTTACAAGTTACAAGTCCAGGTCTGTATCGAATATCTTAAACCTCTTTTTCTTTCTTCATTTTACACCATTTGAAGGCACTCTCTCTCTCCCCCCTTTTTTTCAAACCATCAGCTGTGACTTTAAGAATGAGGCTTATCTGGGCTCAGTTAGATGTTCCACTAAAAAAACTAGCTGTCTCCACAAAGATATAGTTTATTCACAAACTTTAAAAAGTTGGTGACATTCCTTGACCCCTTAAACTGGGGAGAACAAAGAAGTGGGCATGGCACCTTTTATCACTGTTTTCTCATTCAGTCCCATTCAATTTTTCTCTTCACGTCCTCCACGTGCATCTTATTCTTTTTTTCTAAAGTCCTTCTTCGTCTTAGCAGCTCTCGAATTCTACCCTCCGAGTCCCCCTTACCAGGGTGACAATTCTGGTTGTTTATGGTCCCCCAACAACCAATTTCCATTTCTTGTTAGATGGTTCCCACATGAGCTAGCATGGAATGCATCTCACCAGCCTACCGTCCATACAAGAAGTCAAATACCTCTTCCAAACTATATGCACATATCCTATTGGAAAGCTTAGATGACTGGTCTGAGATACTTTAATATCTGAATCTCAAGCTGGTTTTCAAAAGGGGAAATCTACTATGGATTTGTGCTTTGTACTAAACTTTTTGGTCCATAAATATAGTCAAAATATGAAGCAAAAACTTTATGCTTGTTTTATTGACCTAAAGTTAGCTTTTGACTCAATTTCTAGGGATCTGCTGTGGCAAAAGCTTGAAAAGGCTGATATTGACCATCATCTTTTATATCTAATTAGGGCTTTATATACTAACACCTTGATGCAGGTCAAAGTTGAAACTGAATCCAGACAAAATGGAAGTACTGACAGTTATGGGCCCGAAACCAGATCTGGGAATACAGTCTCCAGTCTTGGATGGAGTCACACTCTCCTCCAAGGACTGTGTTCACAGCTTGGGTGTACTCCTAGATTTGTCTCTTCACATGACTAGTCAAGTGAATGTGACAGGAGCTCCTGTTATCAGCTTCGGCTGATATGCCAACTGCACCCTTATCTGGACATGAAGGACCTGGAAACTGTGGTACATGCTTTGGTAACCTCACATCTGGATTACTGCAATGCACTCTACATGGGGCTACCCTTGTGCCTAACCTGGAAACTTCAACTGGTACAAAACATAGCAGCCAGGCTAATTACCGGAACATCCAGGAGTGAGCATATAACACCTGTGCTTAAATCTCTCCACGGGCTGCCGATTAGTTTCCGGGCACAGTACAAGGTGTTGGTTTTAACCTTTAAATTCCTACATGGCTTGGGTCCATCTTATCTCCGGGACTGCCTCTCCCCGTATGATCCTCCCCCGCACACTTCAGTACTCTGGGAGGAACCTGCTGCAGCCTATGAAAAGTAGGCTGTTGAAGACTTCCCAGAGGGCTTTCTCTGCTACCACTCCCAGACTATGGAATGGCCTGCCGGATGAGATCTGTCTTGTCACCACCCTTGATTGCTTCAAAAAAGCAGTAAAGACGGATGTCTTCTGGCAAGCCTTCCCAGAATAATTTCCCGACCAAATTAAGAGTCTGGATTGCTCCCCATTTTCTGCTTCTCTAGAAGTTGTTTCATTCATTGTATGTCATTTGAATTGTTATTTTAATATTGCTCTAGTTTAATTTATTTTTAAGGGGTGGGAGGGTTAGAGATTGGGTTGAAGGATTGTTTTAACTGTTGTTGTTTTAACTTGCTGTATGCCACCCCGGTTGCTGAGCAGAGGGGCAGGTTAAAAATAAAAAATATTATTATTATTACTATTAAAGTTGATTTTGTAGGTCATCTTACTTCAAAAATAAATATCTATGCTGGTGTTAAACAGGGCTGCATTTTGACACCCTTTTTATTTAATGTTTACATCAATGGTATAATTAAGGAGCTACTATGCCCATTTTGGACCAAAAGCTTTCTCTGTTAATGTATGCTGATGACTTCATTCTCTTATCTAGAACTCAGGTGGGCTTGAGACGCTTGCTTGCCAGGCACTCATTATATTTCAAGAGAAATATCCTGACAGTAAATTACAAGAAAACTTAGGTTAGGGTGTTTGGTAGGCATCTCAAAATACATTCCTGGCACATAGACGAATATATAATAAAACATGTAAAAAAACCTTTAAATATGTGGGAATTTTCTTTTCTGAATCAGCCTCTTGGAACAACATATGATAAACATTAAAATACAAGCCCACAGATCAGCTAAAGCAATGTTGAGCTTTACTGTTAATAGAGGAGGCAATTTAGGAAATCCTGCCCTAATGGTCTTCAAAGCTAAAACTAACGG
>CM034701.1:137470771-137487135 GCA_020142125.1 Phrynosoma platyrhinos | reverse complement strand
GCAACCTCGGGAGGAGGAAGGGGCGCCGAGTGTGCAGCTGCCCCTCCTTTTCCCTGCCTCCAGGATGGCTTAATAAGCCATCTGCCGAGGTCCCTTGTCTCACACTTGATGAGGCAGTGATTAGATTTGATGACACCTCCTTTCTCTAGCTTCCTTGCCTTGATTGCTTTGATACCAAATGCATTGTTTAGACTATGCCCAGACTTAAGCAAACAATGAAAAGCCCATCACGCCTTTGTCTAGCTATTGTCCAGCCCATGGCTGGAAGGCAGAAATCGCCCTTAAAAACCCCTGGATTTTAGCAGACATCGGACTACCTTGAAAGTGCATGCTGAAAATCTGTCGGTCTGTACTCTGAGATAGTTCCCACGACCCCCTCTTGCCGGTTGTGCCCCTTCCACGGAGCCCATCTTCATTCACCACCAAAGCCAAGAGGAATCGCTGGGGTGTAAGTATATCCCCTGCCCTGGTCTTTCTCTCTTTGCCTTCCCTGCTCGCGCTCTTCCCCCGCTCATTCATCTAGTGTGTCTGTGTGTGTGTGTGTGTGTGCTTCATTTAGATGTTTGCTTATTGTTGCTAAAATAAATATTTTAGACTTTAATTGGAGCTTGGTCGGTCTCAGTGTCTTTCCTAGCCAAAAACTCTTACATCTGCCGTAGACAATTGGTTAAGGTCCTAGAAGTGAAGTTGGATGCTTCCCTCTCATTTGAGCTAATTATAATTCCCCAAAATTAGGTCTTGGTTTCCCAACAAACCCCAAGAAGATGCAACAAACAGGCAACAAGTCCCTGCAAGCTGCTGTCCCATGGTGATCCCTAGAAAGTTTCTAGCAATGGTCAATAAAGGCAAAGCTTTGCAACCTTTTCACAAAACTGTGTGAGTGAGGATATTACATTGTTGCAATGAGCAAAAAAACCCATTTGAACTGTGGGATGAAAATAAGATCCCCCCCCCCCGAGTTAACACAGAGCTACCTTAATAACCATTTACCCACAACCCATTTGTTACCTACCCAGAATTTTTAATCAAAGTCTAGATTATGTTGTTCATTGTTCTGGTGTGATATAAATTCTGGAGCAGATAGATTATTTTGTTCATTGGACTAAAGTCACATAAAACCCTAAAGTGGATTTTACAGTTCAGTGGCCTGAAAGAACAGCATTGCATCGCAGAATCCTATTATCCCATAAAGCTACATTCAGGACTTTGGAATCCTGAGCTTGTTTTTTGGGGGACAGGGGATTTTTGAAGATTATGGACTAGCCCCCATCCCCTTTACAATGCTTTACTGTGAAGCTTTCTTGAGTTTTTAATTATAGTAAAGAAAATCTAGGACTCAAAAACTTAGATGTTTCTATTTCAGTGCTTTTAGATGAAAATTAAGAAAGATGAGCTGATGTCTCTTATGACTGTTACCTTAATAGTTGTAAAAATATGTTTGGCTTTGTATTTTTATGACCACTGTTTTTTCTTTTAATGCTTGCCTACTGTTTTTCTGTCACCTTTAATGGTCTACGCAGGTCTGTGTTACTCAGATATCAAGAATGATAGCCTCATTCTTCCATTCTTCAAGTTCAGATTCTGTTTACAAGAATGCCTGAGGTTTGTTCCTGTTGCTGTTCCTGTTGTAGTGTTACTGTTATTTGAATAGGTGGTGCTATATATCATGCATAATTAGCATTGGAACTTTGTGCTTTGTATAGTACATTGTATTGACTGCAGATGCCCTGCCTCCATCCTGACCCACCCATCCCGAGACTGGAGTACCATATAGATCAGAGGTAGGCAATCTAAGGCCCGTGGGCCGGATGCGGCCCCCTGAGGCCTTTGGACCATCCCCAGGCCGGTCCTGCTGCCGCCGCTGCCACCACCGCCGCCCACCATAATGATATTGATTATTGTTGTTATTACTTGTTCTTGAGGTTTTCTTGGCAAATTCTCCACAGGGGTTTTGCCATGGCTTTTCTGGGGCTGAGAGAGTGTGCATGCATATCTTTAAAAAAATTTATTTTTTAATTTTTTTTATCTATTTATTTATTTTTGGTGCTTCGGCCCCCCCAATTGTCTGAGGGACAGCAACCCGGCCCCTGGCTCAAAAAGGTTGCCTACCCATGATATAGATAGTATATCATGCCAGTCTTAAAAGAATTGCACTGGCTGCCAATACATTTCCAGTCTGTATTCAAGGTGCTTGTGTTGACATTTAAATCCCTTAAGGCCTTGGGACTTTGATACTTGAGGGAATGCCTGTATATGTCTGCTTGAGCATTACAATCTGCTATGAGGATTCTCTTCCATGTTCCACCAGTGAGATCGTATCTAAGTAACCACCAGGAACCAAGAAAAGCAAAACACACACACCTGTTTCTATTCATTTTATTACATCTAAATCTTTTTAAAGTATTTTTCTGGGGTCCAGGTTCTACCTGAAGAAAGTGCTGTTCATTTGTTTTTTTCAACAGTTGTCACTATCTCACATTCTCTCTCTCTCTCTCACTCACTCACACATACAGAGAGAGAGAGTCCTAAATCTATATCTCATACACAAACAGATGTTGATACTTACATTCATGAGCTATTATAAAGATGATGCTGGTGCATACTGTTGCTGTTTAGTGTGAGTTAAGTTACTTTTCTAAAACAGTAAAACCATCCTTAGTCATAATGGATGTTATTTGTCATTTTAAAAATCTTTGTTTTTTCTTTTCCCTTCCTCTTTTCTTGGTTCTATTTTATTTCTGCACACAACTTACTTTACTCTCATATTGGCTGCTGGCATACAAATAATAAATCTATGTTGACAGTTGGTGGGGTCAGTTCTACCTGTAAAAAGAAGAGCCCTTCAGGTAGGGAAACAGCTGCATGTGACTATTTCAGAAGGAAAATCTTTCTAATGAGCAGCTTAACATAAATGCAGACAACTTGTACATGTGATCAGTTAGAAAACTACTCAAATAATCAACAGACCCAGAATATGGCTTCCCTCTCCCCATCTCCACCTTCATGTCTATCAATGACACAGGACAAGCATACACAGAAAAATGATGGTGGCATCACTGGGTTCAGGGACCACAAATGTATTTTTAACATGGAGAGGATCAGTCATGATCCACAACTTTATTTGTTTCTACTTGCCCCCCCCCCCAGCCCCCAATCAGCAAGACTCCTGCATCTCCTCAATTGAAGATCAATGTCCATTTTCAGATTGCCAATTCAGATTTGTGAAGAGCTTTGGATTGAGATGCAAATTGTTTGTAATTAATAAGTATTGAGATAATCCTTCTTGGGCCAGTTGTTGCCATGTCTGAATTAATAAGGGATCTTGTGATACAGAAGACAAAGCTGTAAGAACTAGATTAAGCCTTAGGAAAATGTTTTGTTTATAAACCAGGAACAACACTAATTATTGAGGAAGCACTATGGATTTCCTCCACCTCCAAATGAATTTGGTGACTATCTGTGGTAGTCCTGTATGAAAACACATGAATGAACTGCAGTGCTCAAGTTCATGTGTTAATCTGTTGAACATTCCTGTATTGGGTTAATCTAAATGACATGTACAGTGTCTGCTATAATTTTGAATGACATAATTCTTTAATTAAAAGGTTGGCATATTATCTTTCTCAGAGCATGCAATATAAATATTTAAAATTGGCAATAAACTTGTGGGATTGTGAGATATGAAATGTATATTTTAATGTTGTAAGCCACCCCGGTAACGTTACACAGAGGGGTGGGATTATTATTATACTTCCAACAGCAGGATATAAATGTAAATACTTTAAAAATTATCTGAATAATATACTGAATAAGGAGATGGCAATTAAAAGGCAAGATCTAGTATGGAGGAAATACTTTTGATCAAGGAACCAGGTGAATTCAGTCTAGCCTATATTTTTAAGTGACCTGGACTAATTTTGTATTTCCTGTTTTAACTGTGGAACTCAGTTATTCTAGGAAGAAATTCAGTTAGCCACAACCAGCATCATCAAAGTCATATTCTTTTGCCTCATTGTGTCATGGAGTTCCAACCAATGGCACTTTTTGTGGTGGTGGGATTGCATGAACCTGTGTGGCAAGAGGCTATTTTGGATAGTAGCAGTACTGCTGGTAGGGTTTCCAATGTCAGACAGACTTTTTCTGAGGAAACTAAGGGGGGAAGCAGACTGGCGGCATGGGGCCGCCCTGGAAAAGTGCACCGCAGGATCAAGGCATCTCCACACATCGATCCTGCAGCGCTCCTTCCCCGTCCCTGAAAGGAGCGCTAAAATAGCGCTCCTTTCACAAGTCAGTGAAAGTGCGCCACAAAAGCTTGCAGCGCACTTTCACTGACTTATCCACCGCAGTGTGTCAGGACACTGCGGCGGGAGGTTGCCCCCAGAGCGCCGTCCGTGCGGAGGGCCGGCGGCTCTGAGGGCAATCTCGGGAGGAGGAAGGGGCGCCAAGCGTGCGGCTGCCCCTCCTCTTCCCTGCCTCGAGGACGGCTTAATAAGCCATTTGCCGAGGCCCTAAATGTCCCAAACAGCTACTGGGCAGCAGCTAAAGATGTCCTCAGGCTAGTGTCAGGACAGAAAACATGAAAATTGAATGATTTCCAATTAGGCTGCAAGCCTGCATTTTATCACCTTATCTTTTAACCTATAAGCTTAACATAGCATATGTAAAGTAGGATTCGAAGAAGAAGATGTGAAAATTGGAGGAAAGAACATCAATAATTTAAGCTATGCAGATGACATCATACTACTAGTGGAAAATAGCAAAGACTTGAAATGATTACTAAAGAAAGTGAAGAAGAAAGTTTAAAGGCAGGTTTGCATTTGATGATCCTGAAAACAAAAATAATGACCACAAATTATTGATATAATTTTAAATTAGTTGGTGAAACTTTGAAATACTTAAATATTTTCCATATCTTGTCTCAGTCATAAATTATAATGGAAAGTCAAGAAATCAGAAGAAGACTAGAACTTGGAAGGGTAACTATAAAGGGACTAGACAAGATCCTTGAATACTAAAGTTAGGATTCTTTATGCCATTTTATTCCCCATTTCTATGTATAGTTGTGGAAGCTGGACAGTGAAGAAAGCTGATAGGAAGAAAATCAACTCATTTCAAATGTGGTAATGGAGAAGAGTAATGTGGATTCCACAGACTGATAAAAAGAGAAATAAATGAGCCCTAGAGCAAATCAAACCTGAACTCTCCCTAGAAGCCAAGATGACTAAACTGAGACTGTCATACTTTGGCCACATCATGAGAAGACATACCTCCTTGGAAAAAAAAAAAACAATAATGCTTGGTAAGGAAGAAGGCAGTAGAAAAAGAGGAAAACAGATGAATTGACTCAATCAAGGAAGCAATGATCCTGTAACTTCAACACCAGAGCAGGGCTGTTGATGATAGAGGACATGAAGATCTCTCATTCTTAAGTTTATCTTAAGTCAAATTTGACTTGACAGAAGTTAATAAGAACAGAGGTAAGTTCCTGAAGGCTATGTCAAAAGTAAAAGCTTAAGCAGCTCCTACCAAGCTGCTAAGACTGAATACACCCCTCGCAGCAGACTCTGTGTTTGCCACCCAAGTACCAGCTTAGCCAAGTACAGAATGTTCATCACCAGAAAGTTGGCTACCAGATGTCATATTGACACAGCAGTTATAAATACAATCAAACTGTGGAGTAGTATTAATTTCAGAGGAGGGAGTACTTGCTTAGTTACAGAATTGCATTTGTGCTAAGGATTTTACTAAAGGTTTCATGAAAGTGTAGGATTTGAAGGAAATAGCAGAGAAAAGAAGGATTTTGCAAATATTCTGTAAGGCAGTTCCAGGCCTAAATGGGAAAAAGGCAGAAAGGACAAATTTGTTTGAGAATGTGACTGACCTTTGAATCTCTGAGGGTGGGGGATCTGTAAGAGTGAAGGTTATGAGTAGGGACAAACCAGGAAAAAAGGAGAGAGATAAGGAAGGCAAGGTGATGGCAGGCTGTAAAGATAAAAACAAGGTGTGTTGGATCCATCAGATAGGAAATCAGTGTGTAGAGATTTTAAGGAGGAAAATATCTAGATGGATGGATACATACATATCCTGATATTAGCCAAATAGAAAGTCAAGTCAAGGGGAAAGATCTCATCTGTGAGCCATACCTTACAAAGCTACTTAGTAGTAGTTCACAACAGGAGACCGAGCACAAATTGCCTACAGCACATGACTTCCAATCAGCAGCGCCTCCGCTAATGCAGAAGTTGTGCATGACAGGGAAACAGTTTCTCTAATTAAATCTAAGAACTCCACAGCTGTGAAACCATAAAATTTTATCTACATCAGTGGTAGCTGTAAAAGTGACACTAAATTAAAATATTAACTTTTGTTTTTATCCCCCTGCAAGGCAGCTTATAATTGGACTGCACAGACTGTTGATATAAGCTAAATGCTGTGTCTAAAAAACTGGAATTTTTTTTTATACACCTTTGAAAATAACAATAATAACAACAAAAACATTTCTGAATTTCTGGAGGGAGGGTGTTCCACAGTCAACACATTCAAGTTTTAAAGTCATTATTTTATCTGGATGTGAGAAGAAACAACAATATCTGGTCTGACGTTATGCAAGTTGGTCTATCTCTTTCACTACAGGAAGAAAACAAAGATTTGGTTCTGTATTCACAAAAGGATAGCAAATGGCTATTTCTGCAAAAATATAGTAAATAAATAAATAAATAACATCTATCTCTATTAGATTTTTTTATTCTACTCCCCCAACTGTTCTCTTTTCTTTAGCTGACAAGTACCTTATATAAATAGGCCTTCAGCTTTTAATTGTTTTCAGTAGTGCAACAGGTGTTTTTTTTTCTTAATATATGTTTTAATGTGGTTTTAACTGTCCAAAATTTAAGTGTACTGTTATTTAGTGCTTTTTAAATAAAAATGCATTACAGATTGTTTTAGATTTTTTGTTTTAACTAATAGTGTAAGCCACTTTGGGACCCATATAGAAGAAAAATAGGATATACATTTATATATATAAATAAATCTGTCAGATTTTGAGAAAGGAACTTGAGGGATTATCTGCCTATGTGCCAGAATAAAATGACTGGTTTTGAGAATTATAGACCTTGACAGCTGTGGGTGGAGAGGGCACAATTCACTGCTCCATCCAAAGCAGCAAAATACCTTGGGCTGGGCTTGTGTTGAACCATTAGTAGCACCCATTAAAAGGTATAGGAACATGTTATTATTAGAATAAGGAATAATAGCATTAGTATTATCCTAGAAATAATCATTTTAGTTATCAAACAAGGAACATTGTTTAACTATGGTGAAGTAAGACTACCCAAGAAGAAAAACAAATGTTTCTCCTTGTAAATGTATCACTTATAGTAGAAGGGATGTATTTTTCATACAATACTTTATACTAAGATTTATAGAAAAGGAAGAGCATGTAACCATTTGGTCATAATTGTATGTCCCAATGAGTAGATATGAAGATATTATCTTTACCAAAATTCACATGTAGTCTATAAGAGAAAACAAAAACAAATCACCAACCACAAACACAGAACATTTGAATATGAACAGGACAACTGTTGCTTCACTAAGCAAAGATGTGATGCCACAGCTGGAAGCAGATGGACCAAATGTATATTAAGCCACAAGAGACCAGACATCCTGCTACCTTTTCTAAGGTCTAATCTGCACTGCAGAAATAATGCAGTTTGACTGTTATTTAATTGCCATGGCTCAGTGTTATGGAATCCTGGAATCTGTAGTTTAGTGTGGCAGCAGAGCTAAATATTTTGCTTAGTTACAGAGAAAGCTAAATATTTCACAAAACTACAAGTCTCAGATGTCCACAGCCTTTTGCCATGACAGTTAAAATGGTATCAAACTGCATTATTTCTGCAGTGCAGATTAGACCTAAGACTATTTGTTTAGGTGACAAACTGGTGGGTCTTTATTTCCTACTGAGAGATAGGACAGGCTGCCAGACATCCTTTGTCTATATTCTCCAGAGTTAGCCTGCCATTACTATTAATAATTATTATGGCTGAGAAGAAGGTCTTGGCCCTCAGATTCAGGGCCAAGGTCAGTGACGTGGGAAATGTGGCAATGGTGATTCAGCATAAAAATAGATGCAAATGGTGGTGTGGGTGATTTTGATTGACACTGCATTTTGATAAAAAAATATTCTCTAAGTTCTGAAATCTCTGTTACACTGGTATGCAAAATAATTTCTGGAATAAGAACCATTTCCCCCCCCCCTTCTTTTATGTTATACAATTGCTGGAAAGGTAAAAAGATGCAAGGAGTTTATTGTTGGTTTTGTTTAAATTAATTTTTAAAACTGAATAAATAATGTATTTTTATTTGAAAAGGGGAAATAAATATTTGATTTAATTTTAACCTTTCATCTTTGCTTTCATATCAATCATTGCTAGTTTCCCCTAAGCACCACACTGAAAGATGTTACATTTGCCTCTTTATAAGCACCTGAGCTGTTTACATGGAAGCAGATCTGCAAATTATTTCAAATGACACCTCAGATAAATGCAGAAAACAAAGTTTGTGGCAGACTTATAATATTTCATTAGATGCAGGCAAACACATGTATCAGATGAAGCAATTTAACGTGGGGAGGCAAATTGAATCAGAAATGCACACTTAGAATTATGTTTGATCTCCATAACTATAATCTGTGTAGGACTACATCTAAAACATCTATCTCCCATGAATTATTGCTGCTTGTAGACAAAAGGAGAGAATAAAATAGAAAGGGTGCGAAGCATTTCGATTTGTTTCATCAGTATTAGATGGTGCCACATTAGACAATATAATATAGTGGCAAGCCACAGGAGTGAAAATCTGTACCACCTTGTACTTAGCAGCTATCCAGAAGACAGGTGTTGTGATCATCTTCCCCTCCACAAATATCCTAGACATTATGTTTTAACTGTGGATCTCATTAGCACAATGTCTGGCCTGAACTGGGGCTTTTTCATTTCTTCCCTTATCACTTGGTTTTTCATACCACCTTGCCTTATAAAGAATTCTAGTCAACTCAAAAACCTTCACAATTCTGTGGAGTTTAACTTCATTCTAAGAAAGGGTTGCCCAGCTATGCTTTCTGTTTTGGGGTGTGTGGGGAGAGAATTATATGATGCAAAAGATGTTATCTATCACTTTGTTATTTTGCAGGAAGAAACTTTATATGGGGAGGGTTCTTTCATCAGAGCTGGAATGTAACTTTTTGATCTAAAATTCGGTATCACCAGTCAGAATGATCAACACCAGCTGTGCTTGATGGGGGAGCTATAGTCCCAAAAGTAATATTCTCAAGTTCTTGTTCTAGAATAGGACTAGTCCCAACTATTTTAGCTAGAACAAATAGGGAATAACCAAAAAGTATCCTTCTCACTGATATCAGTGGCACTATCAGTTCAACTAATTTAATGCAAAATCTAGGGTCTAGCAATAGGGAATGTTTTTCCACTCCACATTTTAATGTGTAGGGCACATTCTTGCAGCAGGTTATGGCTACACATAATGTGACCAAAGTGGCGAAAGAAAAGTAAGCGGGGATATCATATAATGCTAACTAATTTGAACATTTCCTCGCCATTTACAAACAGCACAATCCAATTCTATGCATTTCGATTCAGGGGTAAACCCCAATGAAAAATGTACCAGATTCATAGAACATACTCCATTTTATGTATGCCTCCTTGGAAGTAAGGAATAATGCAACAGTAGGGGGTCAATACCATGTAACACTTCCTGGTTGTAAGCCAAAGCTCCGTTCCAAATAACTGTTCCCTGGGCTGCAAACCAGTGCTCATTTCTATGACACTTTCCTAGGCTGCAACCCACATTTCAATTTCATGCAACAGCTTCATAGGCTAGAAGTCAGGGCTCATTGTCATTGGGGCTGCTGACCTGGATTCAAAACAAAGTTCAGTTCCACAAAGCTCATTCTTGTGGCTTAAACAGCTTCTTATTACACATTAATGATTTCAGAGAATAGTTAAAGAAGATGGATGGGAATCACATCTACATTCTAAATCAAGAATACACTTCAACATGTCACTGATGAAAATTGGGGTATGTGCAGCCAAACAACATCAAAGTATGGTCAAGAAGACAAACATGTATGAGAAAGAACTCACAAATTAGGAGAGGCAGCAATGGTTTGTTTTTGCCTGGGGCTACTGGGAAAGGCATGATTATGCCCCTTCCTCTCTCCCCACAGTGAATTGACTGCAAACAACTTTTGAAGTCTGAAGTCAGTTTGCAGCAACTGAAGTAAGCTGAAAACAAAGTGGGAAAGTGGGAGAAAGAGCAAGAAGCTGTGACATTTTAAAAAGAGCTGGAAAATATAATTATAGAGGATTAATTGGGACTGCTCTTGCCAAATTAGGACCAATGGAGAATATATAATTCTAAATCATTCAGGGAACATCCATGGATGGAAAAGACACACCTCAGCAGACATTATCATTAAACTTGTGAAGAACCAGGAATATACACATAATTGTGGGACAATTATGTGACACCACAAGCCCCTTATACTCACTGTTCAACCCCTGCCATGCAGGAATCAATATTCAAAGCTCCCCCAACAGATGGTCACCCAACCTCTGTTTAAAAACTTCCAAAGAAAGAGACTCCCTCACACTCTAAGGCAGTGTATTCCACTGTTGAAAAGAACTTACTGTCAGGAAATTCTTCCTAATGTTGAGATAGAATCTCTTTTCCTATAATTTGAGTCCATTGCTTCAGGTTCTGTTTTCTGGAACTGCAGAAAACCAACTTCAGTATGAGATTCCTTCAAATATTTAAACAGGGTTATCATATCATCTCAACCTTTTCTTCTCCAGGCTAAACATACCCAGCTCCCTAAGCCACTCCTCATAGGGCATGGTTTCCAGATCTTTCATCATTTTGGTCTCCCTCCTCTGGACACGCTCCAGCCTGTCCACATCTTTCTTGAATTCTGGTGCCCAAAACTTGACACAGTATTCCAGGTGAGGGCTGACCAAAGCAGAATAGAGTTGAAAAGTAAGCTCTCTAATGACTGGTCTTCTTCTCATTGGCTGCAACCAACTTGGTTGACAATGTTGCTACTCAAGTAGGCCTGCTGTTTAGCAAGCAAATAGGAATGTGTTCTTTTCTCTTCTACCACCTATGACTCCCTTTTGTACTGGATTATGACAAGTCAGTGCACAGGAGAGACACATGTGTTTTGAGACAGCACCCAGTGGTATCTTCTTCATACATCCTCCCTCTTTCTCTCAGTCTCACCCCTTCCCCTTATACTAGATAGCAGCTCTTCAGTTAAAGCTCTCTCCATGATGAACGGCAGTGATTCTCCACTCTTGCTGCTGCGTGCAGTGCATTACAGCAATACAGCTATAGTTATGGATGATGAAGCACCCCCATTACATTTCCCTGGTTTGAACCCTTTGTAAAATAATTACCCTCTGGTCTGAAATTTCTCACACTTGTTTTCAACCCAAGGGTGAGAAATTTTTTGGAAAGCTACATAAAATCCCATTTGGGCATTTTATGAGAGAATGAAGGCTGGGAAATAAAAACAAGTGTTCTCTGCTGGTGAAGAAACATTTCACATGCTTTATTTCTGCTCAGGTAAGTCAAAATCAGTTTTCTTCTCCCTTTCTTTAAAAAACATCTTAGCAATTATTTCTAAGTGTGCCTTTGACACAGTGGAAGACATTTTATTTAGAAATAATAATAATAATAATAAAAAGGTTTTGAAATCGCTTCAGGGAGACTGCATAGCCTGTTCTTTTCTCCTAGCATTTAGCAGTATGTTTAAGTGTACATTGCCTGTAAGAGCATTTTTTTTCTTCCAATGTCATATCTGATGTTTTCGTATCTTTTCTTAACATTTACTTTGGCTGTGCAATCCACAAGCTAACACACATCCATTGCTTGATTTCACTTTAGTTGGTGAATCACACCACAGAAGATGGGAACTGTCTCCACTGGGAAAGATAAATATTTGAGGTGGTGTGACCAACCTGTACACAGGATTGGCCAAAAACACATAGTTTCCAATGTTTAGTTTAGAAAATTGTAATATTATTCTACATTGTCACTATATCTGTGGTTATGACATTAAACTTTGAAGTCACATCTCTGAAGGTCACAATGGCTAAGATCCAATAGAACCAATGTTCTATTTCTGGAGCTGTGTGTTGGTGTGTAAATAAAAGCTGTTTCTTCTTTCAGTGCCTCAGCACACTCCCATTGCCAATCAATAGCTAAGATGGAGATGGAGTTTCACTCTAGAGCCTGTACATTCAGAGCAAAGGCTCTGGTATTGGATGCCTCCTTGCACAACATCTTTAAAAGAACTTAGAGCCTTATCACATGAGAAAACAGAGTGAAAAAAGAGGCAGAAAGTCACAGCTTTCTTTACATCTTATTGTATGATGTTGTAGTGCTTCATTTCTCTTCCCATGGGAGATAGTTGTAAAAGTGTGTCTTTTGTCAAATTGATTTTTCCAATTAGAAAAAAGACACACTTTTAAAACTGTCTCCTGTGGGAATAGAATGGAAATGCTATGACATCATGAGTGAAGGCATGAAGAAAGCCAGTACTCCCCACCTCTGCTTCCACTTTGTTTTCTAGTACAATAATGCTATTACAATGGCATAACTGAGGGTTACACCAGCATAAGCCATCAATACTATTATGGCCTATGGGATCCTGGGCCAGTTATTCTTTATTAACTTAGTATAGCTCAAAGGGTCCTCCACCTTCCTAATAATATCCACATTCAAATACAGTCATCTCTCTGTATTCACAGATTCTTTCCTCATTGATTCAACCATCCACAACTTAAAAATGCTTTTTTTAAAAAAAAAAAACCCCAAAAGCAAACTTTGATTTTGCCATTCTATATAAGTGACACCATTTTAATATGCCATTGCATTTAATGGGACTTGAGCATCTACATATTTTATGGATCCATGAGGAGTCCTGGAATCAACCCCCAATGGATACTAAGTATACTATTTTGAGGAAGGGAAGAACACAAATGTGAATAATGATGTTCACATTTTCACATGATAGTTTATCACACCGTTAAAAAAAAAGGCTTGGTGGAATCACCATACATTTCTTGCTATTATGTACCTACAAGTTGCCTCCAACCTATGGTGAATGTAACTTTTGTTGATCCTAGTGTCCCCAGTTCCATGTTGCTAACAGCATACAATGAGCTCAACATTTGGCTCCACCAGATTTCACCAAGAAGTTGAAAGAAAGGTAGAGGCTGTATGAAAATTCAAATCTAGGTTTTCTTGACAAGATGTATGTCTTTATCTTAAACAAGGATAATGTGACTTGCCCATGGTCACCTAGTTGGTTTCCATGGTTGAGTTTCAGATCTTGAAATCCTAGTCCAACACTCAAAATTCTACACTATGCTGGCTCTCCAGTACGTCATATGCATGCCAGAATGTTTTGCCTTTCTCTCTTTCCCCAATGATTACATCCCACTCAGGCATGTGTGTAACTATTGGCTATTTCACACAACAATCCATGCATCTCATGAAGTAGGCTATCATTTTTTAAAAAGGTGTTAACCTTACAGTGCCACAAGAATCTGTTGGTTTTACTGCAGCACATGAGCATGGCTATTTTATTTGTAATGTTTGTTGTGTGTCTTCAAGCCATTTCCAACTTATGGTGACCCTAAAATTAACTTATCACAGGGTTTTCTTGTCAAGATTTGTTCAGAGAGTGTTTTTCTTTGCCTTCCTCTGAAGTTGAGAGAGTTTAACTTATCCAAGGTTACCCAGTGGGTTTTCATGGCTGAGCGGGGATTTCAACCTTGGTCTCCAGAGGGGTAGTCCAATGCTCAGACCTCTACACTACACTGGCACCAACATGTTCCAACATGTAGGCTGGAATTCCACTCTCTCCGTTTTAGAAAAATGCAATAGCAAGCCTCCTCTGAACAAATGTTGTTAAGGAAACCCTAGAATAGTGTTGCCATAGCCAAAGTCACCCTGAAGATACATAACAACAACAGTTCAGGATAATATATACTCTCAAGCCTCATGCATCTCTTAAGCATGTCAATGCAGAGCGGGTTGTTCTGATAAGTCTTTGTGGGTGTGGAACAAGAGAATGGCCAACTACCCTTTAACCTTTCACTCCAGTGAGAAATCTGGAATAGACAGGTGAAGTACTAATTGCAGTTCCTTCCCTTGTTCCCCGAGAGCCAGATCAAAACCTCATCCATCTGCACAGTCATTTGTCCTTGCAGAGCTTTTCTGGAACATAGAAACCTAAAGAACCTGAAGGAATTTTGGCCAGATAAAAATAGCAGGTTGGGTCAGGTAAAGATAACTGCAGTAAATATCACTCTTTCTTGTGCATCCTAGAAGGAGGACTATTTCAAAGGGTTCATGAAAGGGAAGAAGCAACAAAAAGGGAATGACCTGCAAGATGCCTGATGCCAAGTCTGTTGGAAAGTGTGTGTGTGTGGGGGGGGGGATGTAAGTGTATATGTTTGTTTTCCTCTGCCTCTTGAAACAGTTGGCATTTTCCTAGGTTTGTTTTATAAATGGAAAGAAATTGCATTTTCCCTCCAAGCTGGCTGAGCTAGCTTCCTCTGGGACTAAACTAATAACTTGCTAGACTACTGAAGAGTTTACACCCACATTCTTTTTGCAGAGGATCTGGAATCTAATTGGCCCTTCTAGAACTGGCCTGTCAGTTGTTCTCATTTTCAGTTAATATTACATCCAGATAGAAGAACCATCTGGTCAGTTTTAAACCAGCTTGGCAAGGATTTTAATTCCTCTCCCCCAATTACCAACTATTTCTTTTCTAGCATGCTTCAAAAACAAGTAGTCCTTAAGTTTACACACAGTGAGTTAACTAACATAAATAAAGAAGCAATAAAATTTTGACCCATGGAGAATACCTTCTTCCAGGAGAAGTTAAAATGGGTGTGGTCCCATTAAAATATAAACCTGGCCTTTTAGCTAAATTCAAACCCTAGATTATGACCATATCTTTATTTCAATGGATTTACTCAATTTTGTGCTGGATTGTGGCCTGTTTCATTAATGATATAACCATATCACAATAAAATACAAGAGAAGTGAGACAAAAGTACAAACGTCTACTATAGCCAATGGTGATAGAATTCAGAGACATAACCATGATAGTCTGGAAAATCAGTATGCAAAGGTATCTTGTAGCACCTTTGAGACTAACAGTGTGGAAGAAGTTGTATTTGAGGAAGTAGACCTAGTCTACAAAAGCTTATGCTGCAACTTCTTCCACACTGTTAGTCTCAAAGGTTCTACAAAATCCCTTTGCATATAGTCAAGGGTATTAGTCAATGTTACGGGTTAAGCAAAAATTCCTAGAGCCAGTATGAAATCCTGACTAGAGTATACACTAAAAGTTGGGGGATGTGTATGAAATTCCCACTTAGCTATAAAATAACCTTTAGATCACTGTGGGCAACTTGGATGAATCCTTTGAAGTTTAGCTTTGTCATGCCCTGTTTGAACTAGGATGCAGAGAACAACTTGGAGGATGAGTCAGAACTTCCTCTGGGCCACGAGTCTACAGGGGAGGAGCCCCAGCCTGGCCCTAGCAGCCCTGCTTTGTCAACTCCCGCAGTCTCCAGCAGAATCTGTGGTGTCTCAGGAGGTCACTTCACAGCCAAGTCTTCCATCAACAGAGCCGTCAGACATGGAGGAGGATCAGGGGACTGTGCCTACCTTTAGTCAGTGTCAAGCCAAAAGGGTGGGCCTCAGGTGCTCGAGGAGGCTTTATGAAAAACACTGAGGTAATCAAGGTGATCAGCCCCAGCTCAGCTCTGGCAGCTTGGGGATTTAAGCAAGTGTGGATATGATGCCTCGGTGTCAGAAATTATCTGAGTTTCCTAGTGAAAGTCTCTGTCTCTGTCTCTCTTTGTTCCTTGCCTTGAACCCTTGCCTCTTGACTATCTTGGACTCCCGGTATCCTTGACCTTTGGACCGCTGACTACTCTTGGACCTCTGAATCCCTGGACCTTGGACTGCCTCGTTTCTCGGCTTCTTCGCAATCCTCAACCTACGGGTTGCTTCACTTGCTGCTCCCTCAGATTGATAACTAGCACTTGTTTGGGACCTTCCCTCTCTTTGTCTATCAGCCCTGCTGCCTGCATTCCAGGACAAGCTTAACTCTAAGGGTTGTAGTGAGGCTAATACATCACCCTTAAGATCTTTGTAGACAACTTGAGATAAAAATATAATACATACAATTTCCTGAGATATTTCAGAAATAAATGTTGAAATTGATGTTGATGGATGTGGTGTAAACAGTCCATAGAACC
>CM034701.1:137396569-137407520 GCA_020142125.1 Phrynosoma platyrhinos | reverse complement strand
CCCACATGGACCAAAAGGAAGGGGTATTGGTCAGTAGGCTTGACCAGTGTTGTCAGCCTCTTTGTTACATCTCGGATCTTTGCCCCAGGGAGACAACACACCTCTCAAGACATTTTGTGAGGCCCACAAATCACTGCTTTTGTTCCCCTCAGCAAGGAGTCCCTCACCATGACCACACACCTCCTCTAAGGCTTAGCAGTGACTGTTCCCTGTAGTGGAACTCCCAGGGTCCCCTCCTGAAGTCTGTCCATGCTGCTTTTCCTCATCCTCCTTGATAAGGGAAAGAGCTTGAAATCGATTCTGTAGCTGCAAGCTCCCAGAATGGTCCCTGGTCTCCCTACTTCTGCATGTGACATTCTTCCAGCTGTCTACCTCCTGTGTATGTGATGTGACCTTCTCTTCCCCAGCAACTTCCTCTTTGTTGTCCCCATCCAAGACCATTCATTCCTTTCTGTCTAAGAAAGCCTCTTGCTCCCTAATATGCTGAAGTGTAGCACCTCCAGCTGCTGTACTTTCTCCTCCAAGAGGGCTACCAACTTGCACTTGGAGCATGTGTAGTTCCCAACATCTGTAGGTAAGAAGACAAACATCCCACAGGTATTGCAGGTGACAGCAGCAGTTCCTTCAGTGTCCATACTAAGTCTTAATTAGTACCTGAAAGAGGACTAAGGCTTTCCTCCTCAAAGAAAATCCCTCGCTAACACCAGTGTTAAAGTCTGCTGATGACTGGAACTTTTCTATTAGTAGTGGTTATACAACTGGGAGCAGTTGTATAGAGCTAACTGGCTATCTCCACTGGCCTGGTGAGCCTCCTCCTCCTCCCCCTGTCCTGGCCAAAACTGACCTGAAACTGGCCTCTGGGAGCAGTTGTATAGAGCTAACTGGCTATCCGCACCCCCTATTGACTCGCAAATGCAACTGAACAAAGCCCCACCTGCTGAGCAACAGTCACAGTCTCCCCAAGTATTTTTAAAAAGAATTTAAAAACTCACCCACTCAAAATGGCTTCCTGGAAACAGCTTTCTTCCTCTTTCCTAGCAGGAACTGGCCTAGAAAGCCGCCTTCACCTTCTCCTTTCTTGGCAGAAACTGCCTGGAAAGTCTCCTTCTCTTTCTCCTTTCTTTCAGAAACTGGCCTGGAAAGCCTCCTCCTCCTTCCCCTGCCCTGGCTGAAACTGACATGAGTGGCTGCAGTACAGGCATTTAACCACTGTGCCACCAGAGCTCCAAATAGCAAAATACAAACAGGGTGGTGCTAAGAATTCATTTTCTGGATTCAGCCAAAGGCTTCATTTAATCCAGCATGGTCCCCCCCCCCCCAAAAAAGCTGCTAGCCAGTTGCCTTTTGACATTTATTGGAAGTGCATGAAGTATTTAAAAATATATGAAATATACTCTATATGTGAAGTTTAAGTGCCATGGATAAACTGAAACACCTTCTATTCTTAATTGCCAGTGGCTATCATATCCTGTAGTACACAATTCCATAAGTTAATTATGCATTGTGTGAATCACTTCCTAATTTTTAAGTGTTGCAGCCTGTTTCTCAAATGGCTGCTTCCAGAATTTGGAACTCCTGGAGTGGAAATCATGCAATCCTTCACATGTTGTTGGCCTGCAGTTCCCATCAGTCTTAGCCCAAACAGGGAATACTGAGGTATGCTGGAAGTTGGACTCCAACAACATCTGGAAGGCTATATATGTTGATCTAGACAAGAGTTTTCAGAGGGGCTTTTGAGGTGATTTGTTTGCTAAGTAATGATTGAACTGGTGAGTGCTGCTCTTAACATATTTCAATTGCATTTTTATTTATAGTTTTCATTCTAGTTCTAAATTTTAGCTGCCTTGAACATTACTTTGCTGAAATGCAGCATATACATTTAGTTAATAAACTATGGGCTTCTACAGATGGGTGACCCTGGGCCGCCCAAGAAGATGTGGATTGGGGCCGAGGCTGCCCCACTCCTCGGTTCCAATCCACTCTGTGAGCGGCCCTGGAAGGAGCACTAAAATAGTGCTCCTTCTTCTCCTCTGCTGGGCCTCTTCTGTCACAGTGTTTCTAGATACTGCAACAGAAGGACATCGTCGGAGCGCCCACCCTGTGAAATGGTGTCTGGCTGCCCCTCCCCTTCCTGGGTTTGTAGACGGTGCTTTACGGTCAGCTTTATTTCTTGCAATAAGTCTCAAAAACTGCAAAAGAGCAGCTATTTTTTTGCTGAGATTCTGAACAAAAATCTTTTTGGGGAAAAAAAAACTTTGGAGCACAGAGGTTCATCTGAATATGTGGAATCCTTCCCCCACCAAACTTTGAGTGTATCTACACTTTAAAAATGATGCAGTTTGACAGCACTTTAAGTGGTGTAGCTCCACTGTATAGAATCCTGGAATCTGTAGTTTTACTTTAACCTTCTCTGTTAAAGAATGCTGGTGCCTCACAAAACTACAAATGCCAGGATTCTGTATGATGGAACCATGGCAGCTAAAGTGATATGAAACCACAATATAGATGCACTCTGTGTTTGGCAGCTGAGAACAACTTTATTTAATCCGTCCTTGGGATATATCCATTTTATATGGGGTTGTTAAGAATATAATAATACTGAGCTGACTTACATTGAATTGTTCTTTGGTGTCCTGTGTAGTAGATCAACAGCTGCTTTGTCATAACTAGTGGGTATGGAGGGGAAAAGAGGAGAATGTTGAACACTATTCAAATTTGGGAAGGGGTAGCATAGGCAACTGGGGCAACTGGTAGTGAGGGACTAGCCTGTGGGTTTTGACATTTGCTTCTGTCCCACCTCTATTGAATTGTTCAGATCTCCTTTGATAAGTGAATTTTAACAAGCATTGCCTGTCATTTAGCAGATACCCTAATTTCTTCCTGCCCTGTTTAGACAGGCATTATTCTGGGTTACCTGGTGCATCACATTCTCCTTTTTTCCTTCTACTGGTTTAGAATTAATTTGGTTTATAATAATTATTGTGTAATAAAATTGTGGCCTTCCATATTTATCCCATAACTTTGATATTGACTTTACTATCTTGGTGCAACAGTGCCAAAATACGTCTCCTATTGTACACTGTTGGTGCATATGTCATTAATCAGAAAGTCCCTTAAATTTAGTCTTCTATCATGAATGCTGCTACAAAGAGCCTTAAATAGCACTAGCAGTCTTATTAAAGAATCATCTGTATCAAAATCAGAGTTGTTATTGCTTATCTTGAAGCTTTAGACATCCACATAGCAATTTCAAAGTTCTAATCATATACAAAGAAGAAAAAAAGAGGAAAGTTTAGCATTTCCAGATGTTTGGTGTTTCTATAAATCCCAGTGAATTTGCTGTACAAATTATGAACATATGTTGAAAAATCGTAACCCTTAAGTGTGAATGAATTATTTGCATTCCCTCCACCTTCAATTAAAATCCAGTTGAAAGCTTGCAAATTATTGCTATTCCAAATCTTTAGTCACACAATGTGCAATAATTCCTTTCACTTATGAAGACTTTCTCCTTCTGGAACCAGAAATGACAGTGAAGATGATGGCTAAAAAGGAAGCAAACCTACCATAAACTTAACATGAAAGGAACTCAAGGAATGAGCTACAAATTCAGTGCTATATAACTTTACACAGGAATCATATTTTTTGCAAAATAGCCATTGTACTATTTGTACGGCCTGTGATTCTTCCATGACCTGATAATCTGTAAGTATTAAAAGTCAAAACTAGCCCTTTCTTTCTGTTAAGACTCTCCTATGTTTCATGATTGCTTGGGTGGGAAAAAGAAAATATTTTTAAACAATTTAAAATCTGAGAGTCTGATTATATTCCAATGTACCATCTGTCTTCTTATTCTTTACCTTTATTGTACCATATGGGAGGAAGGCAGCTGACAGCAATCCATATAGTGATAAATAATAGGAAAGCATTCCTTTCCATGCAGATTAGCATGGCTCTGTCATCAAAAAATCACTTGCATTGTCTCTGATGGGCATCCTGTGTGAAGTTAAACAGGAAAATAAAGAAAAATTTGGAAAGTACTTAACTTGAATATTGGGGCTTTGAGTTCTACACTCAATGAATACAACTCATATGTGTACTGGTTTGGGGATGACTGAGGTGAGCAAGGTTTATTTCCCCCCTAATGTAAATGGCCACTGAATAGTAGAATTGTGCTCACATACAAACATTGTAAGGCTGGGAAGGACCTGCCAGTTCCAATTGGCTGTTAATTTAAATTTACAAGATTAATTTTCCAGGTGTCCATTGAACATCAGGAAAACTAATCAGTACTCCAGATAAATTATGAATTATATTTCATATTAAAGTAGATCACTGATATGCAAGCATTAGAATTAATTATTAGAAGCCTCTCAGTACACATACAGCCATGTGTGTATATATAGCAAAGCAGCTTCATTTACATACCACTTCATACTGCGCTATGCAGTGTCTAAGCAGTTTACAACTGTAAGCTCATTACCCCCCAACAGTTGGGTACTCATTTTAGTGACCTTGGAAGGATGCAGGCCTGAGTCAAGCCTCAGCCCTGGCTAGTATTGAACTCGCAACCTTGTGGTTTATGAATGAGTGGCTGCAGTACAGGCATTTAACCACTGCACCACCAGGGCTCCTCCTATATACACCTGTTTCATGCATGTGTATGTCAGGATGAGTCTGTGTACATCTATACAGTTTAAAACTTTACAGAGAGCACTGGTGCTTATGTACATAGTGGGGCTTCAAAACATTATGAGAAATGTAAATTCTATGTGTAGATGAGAAACACTGAGAACCCCTGGGTCATGCAGGAAATGTGTTTGGTAAATAGCATTGTCTTTGTTCTGCTGCAGATGTCACAGAGCAATATGGATCACTGTTGTGATCAGCTGAAAAAAGGTACTGGCTACAACAACTTTTCCCTTTCCAAAGATTAATCATTAAGTTAAACAACAACAACAACAACAACATTACACAGAAGAAGAATGGCAGGCAGGTCCAAAAACTGACAAATTTTCAATTTTCCAAGACTTCTCTGAGGTGAGGATAACCTCATTGGAAGCAACCTCTTCAGTCTGATTGGAGTTTAAGAATGGGGTAATTATATTGTCATTTATTATTCACTACTCTACAGGTAGTATAAATGACAACTGAAATTGGGCCATTTTTGTTCCCACACATATCACTGCCTATTAACCAATGCAATATTGGCAGCTAAACATATCATCTTCATACAATCAAGGAGGAAGCAGGATTGTAAGAAATTTTATCACTAAGCACACTGTAAGTGGTATTTAGTTGGTTGGTAGACCTAGAGGAATATACAGATAGTCAGTAGGTGTAGAGGAGAATATAGTCTTCAACAGCTATTTTTATCTTATTGAAATTATGAAGGTATCCTAGAAATATCTGATAAATGAAGGGAAAATATGAAAGTTTCAAACAGTAAGTAGAGTAGACAGGTTGTTTGGGTCAGATCTCATTTTAATAAGGTTAAGCATTTAAAAAAATTAAAAATGAGGTTAGAAAATAGTAGAACTAGGAATGGGAAATTCTGATAGTTTCACTTTCTCCCACATTTATATTTTTAAACCTTCATTCCTTCTGTGATTGTTGGTAGATGTTTCATATATGAACTGAAACAAAATGCTTCCTATTTGCACAGATATAGCTATTCCTAGCACAGAGAGAACTTTGTTGTACCTGCCTGCCAGACAAGGGTTAAAGATAAAGGGACTCAATTTAAAAAAAACAAAATGAGGTAACAATCCTAATTCAGTATTACTGAATACACAGGACTCAAACCCATACATCAGGATTCAAACCCAGCATTCAATGGATGGATGCATCTCTCACTTTCAGCTTTCAGTTGATGTAAAGGAAAGCAATTCATACTGAAATAAGATCAATTACTTTGTAATAAACATGGTTCAGGATGGTATTTGTTGCTTTACATTTAGACAGCCCAGGAAAAAGAAAGGAAACAACCCACAAGATTTTCATGTGATATTCATAGGTATTAACCCATGAAGTGGTGAAGTGGTGAAGGCAAGGGCTTGCCAATTGTACTTTTGGTGACTAAAATACAGGAGGTTCTGATCATTTACAAAATATAATGCAGTTTCACATCACAATATTCTGGATCAGTTTTACTCCATTTTGCAACAAAATGAAGTGTTAAAATCTGTACCCTACTATTTATTGATGAACATACCACATTGTTCCCAACAATTCATGTCATGGTATATTTGAAACTTCGACTGGAGCCACATGATTTTTGAATGGTCCCACCACCACCACCGGTCATTCTACAGGACCTGCTCAGAATGTTTATTTTTTATTTTTGGTTCCACAACGGATGCATTTGTACATATTTCCCTATCAAATCAAATAACCCAGTAGCCTTTCTTGGACCACCCACCTGCACTATCATTGGCTGTTAAGAGACTTCTGAAATGGAGGCATCAGTTTCAGAACTAACAGGCAGTATATGTATGGGTTGGGAGGTGGACAAAGATTATGGCAGAGAGGATCCAAATGAGGTTTACTTTGTGTTGGAAAGAAAATTGGAGGGTGGGGGGTTAAAGGAAGAGGGCATGTGCTTCCCCCATCAGCCACTCAGTTACTCACACTTCCCTCATTAGTACTTAACCACTTGGGAAGGAAGGTGATCAGACAAGGGGGAAGTAAGAGGGTGACTACACTCCCCCCATCAGCTACTCAGCCACTCACTCAGGTGGAAAAGGGAATCAAATGGGGGAAGGAAAGGAAGGCACAAACATTCCATGGTTTAGTCACTCGCTTGCTCACTCAGGAGGAGATCTGCATACATACATACATAAATTGATGTTTTTTTAAAAAGTCAACAAAGATAAACCCCTTTTGGACCCATCCCACCATCACTTTTATCTACCTCACACCCCATACATACTAAATATTAGTTCTGAAAGGATGGCTTAATTTCAAAAGTCCCGCTAGCCTTCGGTTACTCCAATATGTACTGAATGTTTTTTTTTTAAAAAAAAGGCCATGCACACCACAATGGCCACACCTGGCTGACCACCCACAGCCCTCCATTTAGCCCACACCCTAATTCTACCTCAATTCTGACAATTTTTCCTAAAGCTGAAGAGCAAAAAGTGACTTTTTTTAAAAAAAAAAATAATGCATCAGTACCTAATGCATTAGGTACTGATTAGTTGTGTTCTTACAGAAGCAGAATTAATGTGGTTACTAATTTTTTGTATAGTGTATATCCAATCTAAGTTTTATTACAGACCCATTTGTTCCAGGAAGAAAAAGAAACTGACTGCCATAGCTAAGATAGGAAGGAAGTAGATAAAACTGAGCTTAAATAAATAGTGTTTTAGACATTGGCATGTTACTTTCTAGTATGATAAAGCATAGATGAAAGATAGGACCATCATAGCAACTTAAAAAAAGGGCAGATGCATGCATATATAACATTTACTCGCAGAAGCAGAGTGCAAGGTAGAAAATGAATGCAGCAGACTAGATAAAAATGCAAGATTGCTATGGAGCACCTGAAGCCATATTTCTAAATTCTGTTCCAGGGCTTTCTTATTCAAAACCCTAAAATAATGGCAACAAAATAGAAAACATCTATTAAAATCACCTCAAGAGAGAGAAGTACATTCAATCTTGTCTGGGAGCATTAAAACAGGAGAATAGCAGGCTCACCAGTGATTTTTAAGCCAGTTATATCCTGTACTAATTGTTCTCCATGACCACAAGGTCTCAGCCACAGCTTTTTAGAGCAGTCTTTAGCATTTCCTGTGGAGCGATTCAGCTACTCTTCTTTTTCCTTCAGTATCTTTACCACAGTTTTTTCCCCTATTGATCCCCTGTCACAGGGCTTTCTTATCAGAGTAATTTTGTGCTGTTCCCCATTTTTCTCCCTGCCCCCATCAACCATCTTAGTAGCCTCTGAACACTATTATTGATGCTACTACAGTGCATATGAGTGTGTTTGCCAGACTGGTGTCCAATCTGGTAGATCAATATAATGACTGCTCGAATCCCTGGACTTCAACAGGAAGCCAGATGCTGTCTAAATAAAGTTAAACTGAACATAGTTACTGAGAGTGATTTATAGAAAATTGAAAGTGGCTATAATATGGAAAAATGAATTATGGAAAATTAAAAGTGAAATGTTGAATTTCATTGATTGAATATTCATGGCTACACCCAGAGTTACAGCAACAAGAGCAGCAAAATTGGATGATTTATGATCCTCCAGATATTATTGTACTGCAACTGCCATCAGCCATCATCACTGGCTATGCTTGCTAAAGCTAATGGGAACTGCAGATCAAGAACATCTGGAAGGTCAAATGTAACTTATTCTTGAACTACTGTAGGTCTATTTTATGCTCTCCAATCATACTTAACATAATTGGACCTGAGTGATAGCTACTGGAAGAAGCTGTGTGGTTACATTTGAATTACACTTGATTTGACTCCCCATACATGTCCCAAAGACACCAGATCCCATTTGGATCTGGAAACTAAGCAGGACCAGCCCTGGTTAGTGCTTGGATGGGAGTTCCCAAGTGCTTGGATGGGAAATCCCAGGTGTTATAGACTATGGGCCTAAGCAGACTGCAAGAAATAGTGCATATTAAATTGAGGCACTGCCCTGGCTCAGTGCTAGGGAATCATGGGAATTGTAATTTATTGTGGCACCAGAGCTCTCTGACAGAGAAGGCTCAATGTCTCAGAAAAAAATACAATTCTCATGATTCCCTAGCACTGAGCCAGGGCAGTGCCTCAATTTAAAGTGCACTATTTCTTGCAGTCTGCTTAGGCCCTAAATTTCAGAGGAAGGAACTGGCAAAATCACCTGTAGCCAAAAGTCTATTATGGGGGATTTTATTTAGCTCAAATTGAGAGGGGGTTGGTTACACGGATCCTATGACACCGTCTCCTACATGTATACCAAGAGGCCGAGGGATCTAAGAATCGATGCAGAGACAGAATTCTCCAATTAAATATTATTTATTAAAGGGGAAAATCACACAGCAATTTACATATATACATGCATTCAGTCAAGGCTCAGGAGATCAGGGGTTAGCTTGGAAAAGATGTTGAGGCAAAACTACAGGTGACACTTAGTACAGATGAGGTTTTCTCTGGGATCCAATTGGATGATGTGGCATGAGATACAACCATTCTGAGATCATTGGTTTGAACAGAGGTGCTGGTAACTAGACTAGAGAGCACAATGATGTAGTGTCCCCTGGTGGCACAGTGGTTAAATGCCTGTACTGCAGCCACTCACTCATAGACCACAAGGTTGCGAGTTCAATACCAGCCAGGGCTGAGGCTCGACTCAGGCCTGCATCCTTCCGAGGTCGCTAAAATGAGTACCCAGATTGTTGGGGGGCAATCAGCTCACAGTTGTAAACCACTTAGACATCCCATGTGTGATATGAAGTGGTATATAAATGAAGCTGCTTTGAACTCCAAACTAGCAACACTGAGGGGGGAAATCAGGGGTTTTTAAGTGCTAAAACTAGCTGCAGGGCAAAGGTGTGAGATTGTATGGGTGAGGTAATCCAGTCTGGCAATATTCAAGGTGAATGTGAGAGGGTTAAGTCATTAGCTGGCCCATCAGGTGAGACATCTAGGCAATTATTGCCCGTTCTGCTTATTATGGAGGTGATGATGGTCCATTTGCAACTCCTACACTATCTGCCTGACTTTGGGATGGGATTTTCCAGTCTTCCAAGTGACCTTGGTATGACATGCCTGTGACTGCATAGGTGGCACTTAGGTTGCATTGCAGTGTATATCTGGGGTCATGTGGAATTCATACACACACAAAAATTCAGAAAAATGCACTTTGGGTAACACACCTCTGAGTCTTCCTTGCCTAAATAAACCCTATGAAATTTATTGGTTCACTATCTGTCAACAGATGACTTGAAGGCACACACATACACACACAGTAATAAGTCCTCATGCTAATGTTGTAGGCCAGTTAGCTTTGTATAGTTCTGGTATGATTTATTACAATACAATCTGATTAATTCATATGAGAATCAACTTGCTTTTACTCAAGATATGTGAGGCTTAACTATATTGAGATACTTTTCAGCAGTAAAATTTCATTGACATCAGAACTGAGATATGTGTACAATGTAGACAGTCAAGAAATTCAGTTCATCTTTATTACAATCATAGACTAGCACAGGTAAAAAGGGATACAGCATAAAATAAGGTAATGTTAAAAACAATGGTAAAATGAAGGTAAAAACAAGATAGAAACCAGGTAAAAACAGTATTTCCTTTTAAAATTTGGAGTGGCAGGGCAAGATTAATACTAGTCTGCTGTGGAGGTCATTGCCTGATGAATTTTAACTTCAGCTGTGCAGAATCTGGCAACATTATATGTTATATCTGGATTGGTGTCTGAAAGCAGTAAGGAAGTGTAGAATTGACTGGTGTGTCCTTGTTGTTTATATAATAGAGGGGAGTTAAGGTTGAGGTGGATGTCCCTGTAGTAACTCGAGTAATAGGTGCTCTGTTGTTTCTCTTTAGCCAGAGTCACAGAGGCAGTCTGTCTGAGGATGTTTTCACACAACGATTTTTGCGGAGGCAATCCTACCTCCGTCCAGCGTCACTCCGGATCTTTTTTCCGTGTGTTCACACAACGTCGTCCCTAGCCACACCCCATCCTGTGCCATCCCCGGCACTACCCGGCATCTGCCCGGCTCTTTTAAATTCCGGAATTTCTGAGGAATTACACTCTTGCTGCCGGAGCTATGCCGCAATGGTGCCGGTCGCGCTGTGTGTGTGAACATGACATACCGATCGTGGAGCATTTCCAAGTTATGGCCCATGGTTCCCCGCGCTATTTCCAATGGATCTGTAGGAAACGTCTTATGACGTGTACTTCCTGTTTGGATCGGGCAACAAACATGCGGGT
>CM034701.1:137360251-137379392 GCA_020142125.1 Phrynosoma platyrhinos | reverse complement strand
CAATCAGTCAGTCAGTCATCCACCTTGCCAGCTCCTCCTCCTCCTCCCACAGCAGCAACATTATTAACAACAACCACACAAATCAGAAGAAGCAGTAGCAGGGCGGCCCGGTACCATTTCTTCTGTGAACTGGTACCGGGCCATGGACTGGGGGTTGGGGACCACTGGTCTATTGTACCACCTGCCCCTGAAGCAATATCCTGTTCTGGTATAAAATTAGTTGTTCTGTGTGATGTATCTTAAGCAACATGCAAAGGCTGAGAATGCAGTTATTGCTGTTGCTTCTTACTCAGTGGAAGGGGGAAAGGAATTCAGCTTCTTGGCTTGTCTTCCTTAGTTAATTTGCTGCCCATTGCTCTGAAGGGGTGGTGGTGGGGTGGCTCGGTGGTCTAATAAAAATCTAAAAACACTCATACATAGATATTAAGCTCAGTCATCTTCAAAGTCCATGCTCCATGCTCCATTCAGGTGTAAACAAATCCTCCTCCAAAGGGATTAAACCCAATTGCTTGTATCATTTTCTGCTAAACAGCATCAGACCAAAGTAAAATTGTTCCAAGGATAAACAACAGAATAATTCTCTTACCTTTCAGGTCAGAGTAAAATATGTATATGTGAATACTAAGGGAAAGAGAGGACTATAAATTCCTCACTTCCCTATTAACAAAGAATGATATAATATATAAATGGAAAAACTGGAAGGGATCTTGTTTCTATACAAATAAAGGTGATATAAATTGACTTCTACACAGAAGGCCAAAGACATCTGAAAAATATATATAGTAAAGAGAAAAAAAAGAACCTAGAGAAACAAGGAAATCAAGACTATAGAAACAGATTAAGATCAGCAACCAAAACAAATGAGAGAGAAATAGAAGATGTATTGAATCAATCAGAAGGAGAACAGGATGAAGAACAAAATAGAGAAGATGAAATTTCAGAAGACGTAAATTTGGAAGAGACAGACTGATATACTGGTTCAACTTAATGGAAAGGACTTTGAATTAGGGGGAAAATAGTGACAAATTTGAAAGACCTAATGTTCCTTTCAAAGAATATAAAAGGACTAAATAATAAGAAGAAAAGGAAAGAAATCTTCTATAAAATATCTAATTAAAATATGATGTAGTGAGTTTGCAGGAAAGTCACATTTGTAATAAACATAAAAGAATATTAAGGAATCCAAAACTGGGAGTGGAATATGCTTCAGCATTTAAAGAAGAAGAAGAAGAAGAAGAAGAACAGGAATTGTAGTTTATGTTTCCGAAAAACTGCATTCTAAAGAGTTGTTTAATGATTCAAATGGTTTCTTATAGGCATAGAAATAACAGTGCAAGATAACAAAATCATTTTGGTAGTGATGTATGCCCTGTAAGCAAAAAAAGTAAAGTTCTATAAAATAATTAATGAAAAACTACAGGATTGCAATGAAAAAGAGATTACAATTTGTGGAGATTTTAATGCTGTGATCAATCTACAAAGAGATAGATTATCAAGTAAAAAAGTAAAAGAAAGGCAAGGGAAACTCCTGAAAATCTTTTTTGATATGATGCAAACATTTAATTTGACAGATGTATGGAGATTTTAAAATGAGAGAGTTTATGTACTTTTCTGAAAGGCATAGATCATTTGCCAGAATAAATATGTTTTTAGTTTCAAAAACACTGTGTGATACAATAAAAAATGGAAGTTCTAGCTAGAACTCATTCAGATTATAACCCATTAATTATGAAGATAAAAGCATTGGTAATGGAATATAGATGTCAATTGCAAGACTATTTACTTCAAAACGATAAGATCATAGAAGAAGCCAAACAGGTGTTGAAACATTATTTTCAAGAAAACTTAGGAAAAGGTGTGGAAATAGAAAAAGAATGGGATGCAAGTAAAGCTGTAGTACATGGCTTCTTTATTTAAAAGCACAAGCTAGTTCAAAAGAAAGAGAGAGAAAAATGCATCAAATCACTGAAGAGATAGCAAAGAAAGAAAGAAAAAGAATAGATTAATAGCAAGGAGAAAGATAAAATAATAAAAGAAATCAAAATACTGCAGAAGCAATATTCAATAGAAAACTTAGAAGAAATTACAAAAGTAATGAAACAAGTTAAGACAAAACAATTCCAAAATGCCAACGAAACTAGAAAATGGCTATCATGGAAACTTAGAAAAAAAGGAAATAAAAAACTAATAGCTAAGATCAAAATTGGAGGTAAGAGATTTACAGATTAAACCAAAAAAGATTAAAGAAATTTTTCATAATCATTTCAGTAAAATTTATAAAGCAAAGCAAATAAATGAAAGTGAAATAGAAAATTAATTAGACAAAAGTAACATGCCAAGTTTAAAAGAGGAATTTAGACAAAAGCTAGACCAACTGTTTAACATGGTAGAACTACAGGAAGCAATCAAAAATGCCAAAAGCAATAAAATGCCCAGTCCAGATGGATTTACATCCAAATACTATAAAATCTTCAAAGAAGAACTTTGTGAGCATCTATTGTTAACAATAAATAATATTGGAAAAGGGAAAATCCCGCCAATTTGGGAAGAAGCCAGTGTAACATTGATTTTGAGAGAGGGGAAAAGTGAGGATGATCTAAACAGTTACAGACGCATCTCCTTACTAAACACAGATTACAAACTTTTTGCCTCCATACTGACTAATAGATTAAAAACTGTGTTAGTAGAATTAATATCTGAAGAAAAATTTGACTTTATACCAGGTAGGCAATCAAGAGAAAATATCAGACAAGTAGTTAATACAATAGAATATTTTGATTTTCATAATGAGAAAAAAATAGCTTTGTTTTTGTTAGACCTAGAGATGGCTTTTGATAACTTAGATTGGAAATTAATCATAAAAAATCTTAATTGGATGAAACATTCTAAATTGGATAAAGGCAATATATAAAAAGCAGACAGCTAAAATAGTGATTAATGGAATAAGAACAAAGCCAATTGATATAACCAAAGGGACAAGACAGGGCTGTCTTCTATCCCCAATATTATTTGTGCTTACTCTCAATATCTTAATTAACAACATAAAAGAAAACCCAGATATTAAAGAGTGATGATTAAAGGTGATCAATTCAAAATAAGGGCATTCGCAGACGATATTGCCATAACACTATTAGATCCTCTATGTAGCATTAATCGTGTATTGAAACAATAAAAGGAGTTTGAAGCAATATTGGGTGTAAAGATAAATAGAGAAAAAAACCCTAATGTAATTATACAAAAAAATGTCCAACTTGGAAGAACAAAAAATGAAGGAATTAACAGGGTTCAACATAAGTAAAAAAGCTAAATATTTGGGTATAGTGTTAACAAACAAAAATTCAGACTTATATAGAAACAATTATAAGGAAAAATGGAATGAAATAAAAAAAGGAATTAAATCAATGGAGAGACCTAAAGCTGACATTTCTGGGGTGACTTTCCGTAGTGAAAATGAATGTTCTACCTAGATTCCTTTTTTTTTTTTTATTTCAAGCCACACCAATAATTAAAAATGACATTGTTTTTAGGGACTGCCAGAAATAATGCAGCTTGAGGCCACTTTAATTGTCTTGGCTCAGTGCTAATGAATCATGGGAACTGTAGGTTATTGTGGTACCAGATCTCTCTTACAGAGAAGGGTCAATGTCCCAGAAAAGACTACAATTCCCATGATTCCCTAGCACTAAGCCAGGACAGTTAAATTAGCCTCAAGCTGCATTATTTCTGGCAGTCTGTAAAGGCTTTATGTGAATATATATGGGCAGGAGGAAACCCCAAAATCAAACATACATGCATGATGTTGTAGAAAGGCGTGGCTTTCCAGTGCCAAATCTAAAGTTATATTTTGAAGCCAGCCCTTTTAGATGATTAAAAACCTGGATGAAATTAGAAGATAAAAAGCTTTTAAAATTAGAAGGCTCAGAATTACGCTTTGGATACCACACCTATTTATTTTACAACAAAGTGCAGGCTAATTGTGACTTTAATAATCACTTTATTAGAGTGTCTATATATAAAGTGTGGAAAAAATACAAAGGAAGAATATGTCCCCAAATACTATTATGGGCATCATCTTCTGAAGGTTTATTCATAACAGACGCCCATAGGAAAGAAAAATGGTTAAAATATAACAAAATTCTAAAGAAAGACAGGAATGGTTATGAAATGAAAACATTAGAACATTAGATCAAATTAGATCATAAGGCTAAAACTGTGGATGGTTTTTGTACCAGCAATTAAATGAAGATTCATAGTGGACAGAAAAACAGTGTGTGTTGCAAATGTTAAGAGCAAACTAGTAGAAGCCATTTTACTGGAAAAACCTGCCCCTCTATCTAGATTGTATAAAAAAAAATGGTTAGAAATATATATGGAAGAGGATTTAATAAAAGAAAATATGACCAATGGGCATAAAATTGTGGACAAACATTAAAACTATGCTACAAGAAAAGATCCTGGAACAAAAGTAATTTCATAACCATTCCTGACTTGCCAGTCAAGATGTAAAAGAAAACTTTTATAAAAATCTTTATAGGTGGCATCTCCCTCCAGACAAAATAAGTAAAATATATGGAAATGGGGAAAACTCTTGTTGGAAGTGTGGGAGGGAAAAGGGGATTTCTTTTCACTTATTGTGGTCCTTTTCAGATGCAGAAAGATATTGGAAAGAGATATATTGGAGTATAAAGGAATTATTGGAAATTGATCTAGACTTTAAACCAGAAATTTTGTTTTGAACATGATAGAACAAGATACTGATAATTTTTTGGTAAAATTATTTTTTATATGCTAACAGCAGGTAGGTTGTGTATGCAAGATATTGGAAAGTAAGAAAAGAAATACAAATTGATGATTGGATCATTAAATTGCTTGATATGCTAGAGGCAGATATCTTATCAAAAAGTTTAAATGAAAATACAAAGGAAACCAAGACAGATGATTGGAAAAAATACTATGATTTTTATTATATTATAAATTTAAGAGATTTTGTAGAAACAGAAAGGGTAAACTGTTTAAAAGAGTTTGATTTTGAATGGGATATACAGAGGTGGAGAATGAGTATATGAAATGGTGAAGGGTAGGTTATTGGAAGTCTTTTAGATGTGTTGCATTGTGAGTTTGTTTTTTTAATGTTTCTTTTGTTTGTATGAATTGATGTTTGTTATGTTTTGATAATTAAATAAAAGCTTATGCAAATATTAATGATGCTAAACATATAGACTGGACACCTTTGTTACATTGTTAAGAATATTTAGAGAATGCAACCCTACTGTCTGCCCTCAGAGAAAGGGAGATGCAGTTTAGAAAGCTTACCTTGTGTGTGGTAAAGTCTGCAGTCAACTGACAGATTTCTGACATCTTAGGGCAAAAAGATGGCACGCTGGAGGCATGCTGTGAGATGCTGTGGATCTACAGAATCCAAAGTGTGTCTATACTCTGATATTCCCCTGGAATGGAGGGGAAATAACTATGCCAATTCTGGAGTAGGAAAAAGTTCCTTTTCTCATTATTTTTTAAATTGAAAAATGGAATTGGATAGGATGGAGAAACACAGCTTACTTTTCCTCTTCTAGTGTGAATTTGGTAGAGTACACAATGCAGTGATTTCTTTCCTCACTTCCTCTCTCCCTTTCTCACAGGTTCACTGTCTCAGGCTGCCCTGTACTCATGCATCCAGTTGAAAGGCCAATTAAACTAATTTGGAGTGTATATTTAAATAGATGGGATAGGAATGTATGGTTAAAAGTTCCCAGTCAGTGTGTGTCTGCTTTAATAAGTAGATATAGAAGAGTGTGAAGTCCTGTGTGAAACCCCCTAGTAAAAAAGGAAAATGTTAGCTCTTGTTTTTTCACTAGGAGTGTCATGGCCAGCCAGGCTGAGGACTTGGAGGACTCAGAGGATGAGGAGGCTGAGCCAGGCCCTAGCTTTGCTCTACCAGCTCCAGCAGTCATCTGAATCAGGCCCTAGTTCTGCTATGCTAGCTCCAGCAGAGCCTGTGACTCAGCAGCCCAACCTTCCTCCAGTAGAGGTTCCAGGCCTGGGAGACATAGAGGAGCAGGACGAGGAGCTACCTACCTTCAGCCAGAGAAGGACAGAAAGGGTGTGCCTCTGTTGATCCAGGAGGTTATATGAGAAATGCTCAGCAATCACCAAACAGCTGTGATTAGGAACTGGGCCAATACAAACAGCTGTGAGATGCTGAGTTTCTTCATCAGAGTATATCGGAATTCCTTGGTGAAAGCATCTTACTCTGACTCCCTTGTTGCCTAAAACCTTGCCTTCTAGACCTTGAATTGACCTGAAACTCGACCCTGGACTGGACTCGCTGATCTGCTATCTGGAACCCCTTGACCCTGGACTAAACTCTCTGACCTGCTCTCTGGACCACTGGATCCTTGCCTTGCCCCCTGATTTTGCTCTATTGGACATTGGACTGGTACTGTGCTCTTAGAATTTCCTTCATACTGTTTCAAAGTTTTGCATTTGTGTGCTTCATCCTTATCAACAGTTTCATTGGCTGCTTTCTCGAACAGGGAGAATAATTCAAAATACATTTTTCTTGTGGAGGTGGAGTCAAAGTTTCTACTTGGCTCTCATATGGTTGCCAGATTGAAAACTGGAGTGGGCTCCTGTACCTTTAATGGATGTATAGAAAAGGGAATTTCTGCAAGGGTTGCTTGTTAAACAACTAGGCAACATCTGCAGAAATTCTCTGTTCTACACAATAACTGAAAGTACAGGAGCCCTCTCTGTCTTTCACTCTGACAAATCTAGACAGTATTGGGATGGCTGAGAACTATAACCTTTTCTCTTCTTTTAACTGGCCCAAATGTCCAGAACTTTTAACAGACAGGCTTTCAGTTAGGCATCCCTTCCAGAGATTCTCTTGTGACTGTTGTGATTCTGTATAGTGATAAGGACCTTCCAGGAAATGCTGTTAGGCAGTACATTATCTATTTTTGAAGAGTCCTGCACTGATCCAAGCATGAACAGACCTTAAGAGCATTAGAAAAGTTCTGTGCACCTTAGAAGCAGGAAGAGGAATATTTTGCTGTTACATTCTTTCTCCTTCCTAGCCTCCTTTTTGAGACTCTTCATTACACATGTGCACACATCCCTCCAATTGCCAAAAAGAAAAAAAGGAGAAATATTCAGTACAGATTTAGAAGAATGCAAGGAGTGTTCTCTTTCTGGTTTGAACCTGACAGATTTTTCATGCAAGAACTGTCATCTCTTTCTTTTGCACAATAGGTATCCTGCTCCTCTTAATATTCACCAGAAAGAAGACCTGAATTTCAAACAAGGTGTTTGGAATAGAATAGATGGATCTATTTGAAGTCAAATTGCTGACTGTGAACTGGGCTATTTTCAGATTGGTTGACCCATATTCAGATTGTACTGAATGAGGGGTGAAACAAATAAACAGGGATTGTTACTCTTTCTAGTATGCCTGTGAAAACTGTGGCTGATATTAAGGCAATGAAGAAGGATTAATTTTAAGGCAACAAGCTATGAATTTTGAATGTATAAGACAAAGCTAGATATGTTGCTATTTTAGATTAAACCTAGTCTAAATAGCCCCGTAGTACCAGCACAAAAATACTTTCTCTGTACCCTCCCCTTTATCCAGCAGCACTTAGTGTCATTCAGAAACTGACTGTGTAAGGTTTCTCAGCCATCCAAAGCAGAAGTTGAGGTGAATAAAATGTTAGGGAATGTGATAAATCATAGTATATCTCACAAGAAAAGTTATTAGTATTTGGAAGCAGAAGATGAACAACAACCAGTCCAGTATGATCCAGCACCACAGGTTCAAGTAGAAAAATAAAGAAGACTTTAAAAAATTAAGTAGATTTACTTGCAAATAGAAAAGGTTTTATAACATCTCACAGTGAGAAGCTTAGTAATTTGTGCTCTTCAAACATGGAGTAGCAAGAGAGAACTGCACACTCCAAACTGGAGGTTACAGAAGGCCAGAGTAACTACAGACTATCTAATGCAAGAAGAGACAAGGTGTGCTATAATTTGAATACATGCTCTTAGACATATATTAAGCTCTTAAACATATATACTTGTTGTTGTTATTATGTATCCTGTGTTGGAGTATGTGGGACCCACAGTCCATACATGCAGGCTGCCGGGAACCAAATGCCATAGGAACTCCTGGAAGTGGTGCAGGGTAAAGAAATCCTCCTTCTCCCACAGAATTTCACTTATGACAGCTGAGTTCTCCTGAAGAGGCTTTAATCTTGGTTGCAATCTTTACAAGTACTTTACAGCAATAGATTACACAAATTGAGATAATGCTCCACCATCATCCAATAGTCACCAAGTTTTTGTACAGTGACAGATTCTCCCTTATATACACACTCCCTGTCTGTGATTTTAGTCCAACCCCCACACAGTTTTCTGTCACATGTGTATCATGACTTATTGAAGCTTCATAACATTGCTTCCTGCTGAGGTGTCATCATCTTTCAGTGACTCAGTATCTCTCATTTTTCACACTCATCATGGCACCTTTTGAACTGAGATTACCTTTCACCTTTGTTCTCCATTGCAGCATCTATGACATTTTCTGCTCTGGTTGCAAATTCACCCTGATGTCCTGAAGTCATTTCTGACTTATAGCAATTCTAAGGCAAACCAATCATGGAGTATTCTTGGCTAGATTTGTTCAAAGGGGGTTTGCCTTTGCCATCCTCAGAGGTTGAGATAGTATGATTTGTTCAAGGTCACTCAGTGGGTTTCCATAGCTGAGCCATGATTTGGACCCCGGTCTCTGGAGTCATCATCCAACACTCAAACCACTACACCATGTTGGTCTTGCCCATAGTAGCAACTGCTAAGTTTAACTATGTTAATACTGTTATTCTAAAAACAGGGGTCTGCAGGAGTGAAAAGAAATCATATCCTTATAATGTCACTAGGAGAAACATTTCTTCAATAGATGCCCCCTTTTCAACCCTGGCCATTGTGATGTGCCCCCCCCCCATTTGCAAAACAATGATGTCTTGATTAGAAACAAGATTAGATTTGGTAGACTGCTTTTGTTACAACACAGAATTCCTCTAAGAGTCCTGTATTTAAGAGAAACTCCTCATCTATGTTTTTACAGAGTGAGTGGTGTTGGTTTGTGGACTGTAAACTGACTTTGAGTTCCTTCTGTGGCCCATGGGCCATGATTTTCACCCCCAAAATAAAACAGTAATTTCTGTCTCTTTTCATCTCCTCGTGCTATGATATCTACAGGGACAAGGTAGGTTATCCACTCATGGTCATGCTTATCTGTGGCTGTGATTTCCAATCTCCATAACTGCCCCCAACACCAGTGTAGCCATATTTCTTCATTTCTCTTCTCCTTGTCACTGTTGTGCCCTAGATTGTTCTAGTTGAGCAGAGGTGTGCAGAAGCAGGCTTTCTGTAGAGCTGTGCTACAAAATTCTATGGCTCAATGATAAGACAAATCCTGTACACTTCTGACTAAATCAGAATAAAGTCTGTGCATTCATACAAACTTGAAATCAAGGGTTCTTTTCAACCATGATTTTATTTTGCTCCTGTAAGCATGTACAGAGTGAACGTTGAAGCCAGAAGCACACCAAAAGCAATATAATATTTATTTAACATTTATAACAGACAAAATGGTAAAAGTAACAGTTATTCATAAAAATGCTGAAAATACAGAAAATGGAACATTAAAAATAATGATATGAATTATAGTTAAAACATAACAACTAAAGTTACAATGTGCATACACTACAGGCAATTATAAATTATAGAGTATCATAATATATCAAAAAGAAAAATAATATAATTATTAATTCACTTAATTATACAGTTAGTTATACAATTAATTATACAATTAAGTGCATGCAAAATAGCTATAACATCCTCTAACACATCCTCCAGCTGACTACTGTATGAGGACAAGTTGTGGATACCAGTTAGTAGAATGCTGAAAATAATATGCTGAGAAAATGAATGAATAACTGAATAATTGAAAACCACAGGAACAGGACAATTTATAAAATTAAAAAGAGATGTTGACAAAGCAACTCCTCAGGAAATTGTTGCTGATGTTGTTGTTATTGTGTGACTTCAAGTTGACTCTAACTTATGGCAATCCTATCCTAAGATTTTATTCAGAGGAGGTTTACCACTTCCTTTCTGCAAAGTTGATAGAAAGTAACTTGCTGAAATCATCCAGGTAGTTTCTACTGCTGAGACAGGTTTGAACCCTGGTATCTGAGTCCCAATCCAACATTTAAAATCACTATTCTAACTGCAACAGCACTGAAGATCAGTGTGCAAAGGAGTTTTGTAGCACCTTTAAGACTTCATAGATGCATCTGAGGAAGTAGATTTGTCTATAAAATCTCATGCTACCAACTGATTCCTTTGCATACTGAATTTCAGACTAACACAGCTAGGTCTGTGAATTATCACTGAAGAGTCGAGAATGCCTTGGAACAGGCAGTAGTAATAAGGATAGATAGATAAGGTTGATTGATCCAAAGTGCCCTCCCTCCTTATCTACCTATCATGACACACACACACACACCCATAATATAAAGTGATACTCTGAAGGATGTCTCTCCACCTCTTCTCTTCTTACCAGTCCTCTCTCAGCTCTTTCCTAGAATGAAGTTAGATTAGATCAGCAACCAGAGTAACTTTCCTATATTTAGAATGAAATTCCTATAATAAAGCCTCTAGTTTATTTCTCCAATCCATTGGTGCCTTGACTCCTTAATGAGGATCTCTAACTGCTGCACACACACTCTATGATACTCCACAGTTACTCTTACTGGAAAATGGTTTCTTCAACTCAGTCCCAATATCTTGGTTATCTGTGGGTTAATTCTGTATGAGTTCATCCAGAGGCCAATTTGTATAAGAATACAAACCAAAGAGTCTCAAAAAAACACAGAAGATATATATCTACCAATCCTGAAGTGTAGTGGATATCTGTATTAATTCAACCACAGAAGTCAAAGAATCAAGACAATTTTGGGTGAGGGGTCTGCTATGGGTGCCAACTGTCAGAACTTGGCCTCCTAAAAATGAGAAAGAGAGTCAGCAATGTTGTTCTCAAGGCCAGGCACAAAATGGCCCTGAATGTGGTGTTGTTGCATAGGCATACCGGGACAAAACAATGGATAAGGAGCATAACCTGCTCAGACTTGGTGGTTTGGTGGTTGAGGACACTTGGTCTTCACACCAAAAACAAACAGTTTTGTTGGCAAAGGCATCCCTCCAGATGTGTACTGCCACCAAAATGGGAAAGAATTCTAAAAAGTGAGGTCCCTGAGAATGCCCCCTTTCTCCCAGTTGGCAGACCATCATTGGGCACACCGATGACCCTGGAAAAAGACTTAAAAGCCCAGGCTCCTAACCACATCAAAGTGGACCTGAAGGCCTTGTCCCAAGTCCCACGGGTGTTGCCACAGGGACATCTTATTGAAATCCCTGAGGAATTTTTCCCACAATCTGAGGTCCTCTTTAATTCCCTTGGTGATGTGGATGTGGTGATGTGCCACCCTAACCCGTGATGTAAGCCTAGCTAACCTCGCACTGAAAGCACTCCTGGGGGAAACCATGTGCACCAAAATTGAAGGGGCCCATAAGGGTCTGGATCACTTTTTAGCAGCCTCCTCCCCACTCATTGTTGCTCAAGAAGAGGCGGCAATGTAGATGGGTGCACAGGGGTTGGAGTGGGGCTGAAGGGCAGTCAGGCAGCCTCAGTGGCTTCATTTTGCACCCCAACCCTCCAGTTTTTGAGCCAGAGGCCCCTACCCTCTTTCCCAAGGCTTCCAGTCTGGGGCATCTGGTGTGAAAGGACTGTTGGGCACCAGCTGGGCAGAAGCATGCTAATTTGGCATGAGGACCACTGCAGAGCTTGCAGCAATACTCAAACTTGCAGTGAGCACAGAAACATTTTCCCAAGTTGAATTCCCAACCCGCCAGCCTGTGAGGGTCATTTTTCCCTGCCCACTTCGCTGAGCATGAAGGTTTCCTCCTGCCCTTGATGTGGGGATCCACCTTCACTAGCTAGATTGAGCTGTTGATGAGGTCCCATCTCATCAGTTTTGGGATGCTTGTTTGCAGAAGGCAGTGTCATACATGATGGCCACCACCTCCCCAGCGATATCCCTTGCCCTCTTCATGTTAGCACCAGCCCCATTCAAGATAGGCCAAGAGAACCACCCCCATGACAACAGAGTAGCTCAACACTCAATTGGCAAAGGACCATTCAATAGGGTCTGACTTGGCCTCCTGCTTTCCCTTTTTGTTCTGTTTGGATGAGCAACTCTCCTCTTTCATGGGCTTGAGCAAGGTGAAAACATTCACAGCAAGAAAGCTTCAGGGACAGACTGCCTGAAAGTTCTCTTGCAGCGGAGAGGAGCAGGCTTCCAGAAGATTTATTCTGCGTACTCACACTACAATAACAATACCTGCCTACCTACCTGCCTTTTTTCTTTCTTTCTTTCTTTCTTTCTTTCTTTCTTTCTTGATTTTCTCTTGCTTTAAATCTTGCAATGACTTCATTGTGATAGGAATTGTATTGTGATATAGTGTTGCTTATCACAATTGTTTTGGCCTAATCATCTCCTCTTATGCATAGCTCTGATGAAATTGTTCCATTTATCACTGGGAGTGTGTGTGTGTGTGTTTTAGAAAGGCCACATCTCCAAATGTAAGTATAGAGGACCATCCTTATATATAGGGGTAAAGGGGGGATTGTTGTAAATTGCATGGAACCACATTTCCTCCCTTTTTGAGAGGGAACAATACATCAGATTAAGCCACAATCAGACATTTGAATAATCTGTCTTGTTCATATTTGCTGTTATCTATGTGGTAGAATGGAGTTCATCCTTCATTATCTGAAACTGTTGGAGCTCCAGTTGAACATATCAACAAGGACATATTCTTCTTTGGGAGATCATCAGACACATTACCTCATTGCTTTGTAACTTGGTGGTTTTACTTATATGTTTTTGTTTGTTCTAGGTTTTATATCATTGTGTCACCAAATAATTGCTTATAGTTAGTAACAAAAAAACCATAGCTTCTATAGTCTTTCCTCACTAATCAAATCTTGTGCTTTAGACCACATTTTTTTTAAAAAAATACTGTGCCTGAGAAAAGAGAGCAGACAGCTCAGGTGGAACCCATTTCTAGACAGTGATGCAGTCATACAACTTTATGCTTCCCTTACCACTGGTACTTTCATTTACAGTTGCATAATTGATAGCTTAACCCTCTGGCCTCCTAGTAACATAAAATTCAATATATATCAATCATTTAACTTGAGCACTAGTGCCCTTCTGCTCTTTACAAATGAGAAAAAATGTACTGTTTCTTTTTTCCTGATATATTAAAAAGGGTTTCCTATGATATTTTGAACTTACCATTTTCAGTGAACTTGCTGAAGACAAATGAAGTTGGAAATACAAAGGGTAATCACCTATACTTCCTTTTAGCTTGTGTTTACTCCAGTCTTCTAATTTTACACCCTCAACAACAATAACAATAATATTTCAGAATACAAGAATGGTATTGAATTAAAGAGTTAAGGTAGAAAAAACTTAGTGATATTCTAAATGGATAAAATTTAAGAAAATTTATGCCTTTACATTGACACTTTTAAAAATGTTTGAACTGATAGTTGAACATAAGCATTTGTTCAAAACGAAAGTCAAAATTAACGTTGTGGAATTTGTTCATATTTCAAAATTATGAGAAATTCTTTATTGAAGTGCATGTTGCCAAGAAGTCAGCATAGTGAAGTGTTTAAGCCAGGGGTAGGCATCCTTTCCCCTTTAAGGGCCGAGGGACTTTAGCACCTAGAAGCCTCAGCCATGTTGGCCAATAGTCCCATGTTGGCCAATAGCTCCTGGGATTATGGGAGCTGAAATCCCTCGGCCCTTAAAGGGGAAAGGTTGGCCTCCCCTGGTTTAAACATTGGACTATGATTCTGGAAACCAGGATTTGAATCCCCACTCACCCATGGAAGCCCAGTAGGTCAGGGGTAGGCAACCTTTCCCCAGGAGCTATTGGCCAACATGGCTGAGGCTTCTGGGAGCTGAAGTCCCTCAGCCCTTAAAGGGGAAAGGTTACCTACCCCTGCAGTAGGTGATCATGGGCAAGTTACACTCTCAGCCTCAGAGGAAACCAAAGGCAAACCATCTTTATACAATGAAAACAATTTATAACTGTAGTGTACTATCCCACAGAAGGAAGAAGAAGATGAGAAAGGAGGGGAAAATAATTACCTTTCTATCACACTTTTCCACCAGGCAGTAACAGTGGTATTATGATGAGAATCATCAGAATCATCCAGGCCAGGGGTAGGCAACCTTTCCCCTTTAAGAGCCAAGGGACTTCAGCTCACAGAATCCCAGGAGCTATTGGCCAACATGAGACTATTGGCCAACATGGCAAGGCTTCTGGGAGCTGAAGTCCCTCGGCCCTTAAAGGGGAAAAGTTGCCTACCCCTGATCCAGGCCATTGTACTCATTTGAAATGTGGTGCAATAAAATACCATAGAGCTTGAATTCTCCCTAGAAGCAAAGGTAACTAATCTGTAGGAATGGAAATAATATTCAAAAATAGTTGAAAAAAATATGTCTTTCAAATGTTGAGAAACTCTGATGAGAAGAACCCTGGACTGATGGGAATGTTCACAGTTTGGGATTTACTCCATGCAAATTTCACATATGATTGTTTTATGCAGCAAACAGCATTTTCTGCATGAAAAATAATATCTGAACTCAGAAATAATGGAGCGAAGCAGACTGGTGGCAAGGAGTGGCCCCTGGCCACCCCAGGTGCAATCAGCCCAGGATTGGCCTGGGACTGCGGTGACTGCACAGCCTGCTCTCAAAGCAGGCCACCACTGTGGTTATAAGGCAGACTCTGGCAGAAGCAGATTTTTGCTGCTTCTTTTTCCACTGGCTGCTGGTTGCCTTTGATAGCCTCAGAGAGGCTTCCGGCCTCTTTGGGGGGTGTGAGTCACCTGAATGCCATTTTGCCCCAGAAGTAGCCAGAAGCCACTTCTTTTGACCATCTGTTTTGGGCCATTAATTCCTTTACAGTAAATTCTCTTGTCTGTGCAGAAACTGCTGCACATAGGGATTTATTCTATGTAAAACCTGAACATGGCTGATTTGCATAGAAAACAGTATTTTATGTCAGGAATTAATGTAGAAGTATTAATAATAATAATAATAATAATAATAATAATAATAATAATAATAATAATAATAATTTATATCCCCCCCTTTAGAAAACCAATCAGGGCAGCTCACAACCATAAAATCTTACATAATATCCCAAAGCCAACAATCCCTCCTCCCCTTAAAACAGTATTAAATCCATAGAATTAAAACCACAGTTCAACAATTAAAACAATTAAAATACTTAAACAACTTTCCAGAAAGACAATATTAGGCCCACAGCAATGTTCCTCATCCATCCTTAAATGGAGCCACGTGAATATCATTGGGGTGGGGGCACCCAAGGCTGGGATAGTTAATCTGAAAAGGCCTGCCGGAAGAGATCTGTCTTGACAGCCCTTTTAAAGCTGTTTAACGATGTTAACTGACGGATCTCATCTGGCAAGTCATTCCAGAGTCTGGGGGCAACAACTGAGAAGTCATCTGGGAGGTCGTCGCAAGCCTCAATTTTTGAGACTGCAGCAAATTCCTCCCAGAGGACCGGAGAGCGCGGGGAGGACTGTATGGGAGGAGGTGGTCCCTGAGATAGCTTGGACCCAAGCCATTTAGGGCTTTAAAGGTGATAACCAACACCTTGTACTGGGCCCGGAAGCTGATAGGCAGCCAGTGGAGGGACCTCAAAACCAGAGTAATGTGGTCCCTCCTGGATGTTCCGGATACAAGCCTGGCTTCCATATTTTGTACCAGCTGTAATTTCTGAACCAAGCACAAGGGTAGCCCCATGTAGAGTGCATTACAGAAATCGAGGCATGAGGTTACCAGTGCATGCACAACAGTCTTGAGATCCCTTACTTCCAGAAAAGGGCGCAGCTGGCGTATCAGCCAAAGCTGATAACAGGTGCTCCTGACTTGCATTTACCTGATTTGTCATCAGGAGCAATGAATCAAGGAGCACCCCCAGACTGTGAACACAGTCACTGGAGGAGAGTGTGACCTTCAGGACTGGAGGTTGCAACCCAATTCTTGGTTTCGGGGCCGCTACCATGAGCACCTCCATCTTGTTCAGATTCAACTTCAATCTGTTTTTCCTCATCCAGCCCATTACCACCCGAAGACATTCATTGAGAGAGGAGATGCTGTTGGAATTCGAGACCGACAAACAAGACATGGAGAAATAGATTTGGGTTTCATCTGCGTACTGATAACACCCAGCACCATAACTCCGTATAATCTTACCCAGCGGCTTCTTATAGATGTTAAACAATGTTGGGGACAAAACAGCCCCCTGAGGGACCCCACAAGTGAGATCCCTCTTACTGGAGCTACTGTCCCTGAGCAGCACCCTCTGGGATCTCGAGGGGAAGAACCAGAACCACTGAAGAACAGTGCCCCCGATACCTAACCCTCTCAGACGGTCCTAGAGGATGCCGTGGTCTATCATATCAAAAGCCTCTGAGAGGTCTAGAAGCACCAACAGAGTCACACTACTCCTGTCAATGCTCAGACGCAGATCGTGGGTCAAGGCAACCATGGCAGTCTCAACCCCAAAACCTGTCCTGAAGCTGGTTTGAAATGGGTCTAATCAGTTTCATCCAAGACTGCTCGGAGTTGAAGATCAACCACGCTCTTGATAACCTTGCTCAAGAATGGCAATAGTGAAACTGGCCTGTAGCTGTTCATGTCCAGGGGATCCAGGGAGGGTTTCTTTAGAAGTAGCCTTGTCCTTCAAACAAGATGGAATATATCCCTCCCTGAAGGATGCATTGATGATGTCCAAGAGGAACCTCTTCAGTGCATCCCCCCCTGGACGGCCAGCCATGATCAGCAAGGGTTGAGAGGGCAAGTTGTTTTCCTCATCTTCCCAAGCAGCTTGTCCACATCCTCAGTACTCACAGATTGGAGCTGATCCAGAATAACTTCATTGATGGACTTGCTGGACACCTCCCCTATAGACTCTGTTACAACAGTGGCGTCTAAGTCGGCTCTTATCTGAGATATTTTATCTGCAAAAAAGTTGTTAAATGTGTCACAGCAGGCTGTTGTTGGCTTAAGTAAGGGATTTGGCGCAGGAAGCACCTGTGTCATCTCCCTCACCACCCTAAACAGCTCTGCTGGACGGGACTCTGTAGATGGAATACATGCAGAGGAGAAAACTCTCTTCACTGCATGCATTGCCTCCTGATAGGAATGAAGAAAGTTCCTATGGTGAGTTCTGCCAGATAAGAACCAAGTCTTTCACCACCTGCACTCTAGTTATTGTCCAAACCGCTTCATCCTCCTTAGCTCAGGTGTATACCATGGCTTTATGATTTGAAGTGGGATGGCAAGGACGCTTGATAGCTCTGGTGAGATCGGTGTTCCAAGTATTAACCAGAGCCTTGACAGGGTCACCGGCATTCCCAACCATTAAACCCTCTAAGGCTTTCTGGAATCCAATTGGCTCCATTAGCCTTTGAAGGCGGACCATTCTAATCGGTCCACCATCCCCGGTGGGGCGGAAATTGGCTCTCAGACAATGCGGAGGTACTTATAACCTCTGCCCACGGATATTCCTGTTCCATACTGAAGACCGCATCGAGTGTATGACCTGCACAATGTGTGAGCCCATCAACCAATTGGGATAGGCCCATGTTTGTCATGGTATCCATGAACTCCCAAGCTACACCTGTTAAACTGGTCTTGAGTAGAATGTTGAAGTCCCCCAAAACTAGAAGTCTGGGGAACTCCAACAACAGGTCCGAGACCAACTGTGTCAGCTTGGTCAGGGAGTCTGCTAGATAACGGGGTGGTCGGTAGACTAGCAGAATCCCCAACTATCCCTGGTCTCAGGCTTAGGTACATACACTCGAAGTGGGCTGTGTTCCGGACAGGTATCCTGGTCAAGGTCAGGTTGTTCTTATGGAATAGAGCCACTCTGCCCCCCCCCCCGCCCACTTCCCCTCACCTGCTCACTGACAGAGTACCCGGCTGGGAGGGCCTGCACCCAGGTAACAGTGCTGTCCTCTCCCAACCAGGTCTCTGTAAAGCAAGCCAGGTCAGTGTCCTCATCCAAGATGAGATCATGGATGATATGAGTCTTATTCTTCACCGACCTGGCATTGCAAAGAAGCAGAGTTAGGTTCTGTGGAATGGTCGGTCCACTATCCAAATCAATTTGGGAAGCAGAGGGAACTGAGGGCAGGATAGCTTTCAAACATTTTGTTATTGTTCCCTCTGTTCCAGCCATACCTCCCATTCCCCTGCACAACTCCAATAGTCACCCCTGCCTCATTCTCAGCCTCAAAAAGAGAGATGGGACTTAGAGACACCATGAAACGTAAAGTCACAGCAGCCCAAGGAAAACCATGTCACTGCAGCCACAGGTTCCCAGTTCAAAGGGAGGCAATGGTCTTCAGCCGTATACCAAGGCCAAACGTCCATCCTCCCCCTTCCCCCTCCCGCCACTGCTTCCAGACATAGGCATTCCTCTTAAAGAGTCCCCATCGCTGCTGCAGCTAATCCGCTGTGAGATGGCAAGGCAGCTGTTCCACGCGTCCCCAATGCTCTGCTGCCAATGGTGGAAGGAAGCAGCTTTAAAGGGCCCCTGTCGCCACCGCAGCTACCTCTTGGGGCCAGGTGGTTCGAGAGGAAAGGAGGTGGGTCAAGTTCCTTGCCTCAACTGTTGCCCTCTTGGTAAAAGGCACAGGCTCAGGCAGCCTCCTCAGTTTGGCTTGGAGCTGGATGGTGGTAAGGAGAGCAGCAGGCAAAATAAAGCCTCAGCCTTGGTCTCACCCTTTGTCCAAGTTCTTTGCCTCAACTGTTGCCCTGATGGTAAAAGGCACAGGCATAGGAAGCCTCCTCAGTTTGGCTTGGAGCTGGATGGTGGTAAGGAGAGCAGGAGGCAAAATAAAGCCTCAGCTTCGGCCCTACCCTCTGTCCAAGTTCCTTGCCTCAACTGTTGCCCTGATGGTAAAAGG
>CM034701.1:137317301-137342324 GCA_020142125.1 Phrynosoma platyrhinos | reverse complement strand
ATTATATGGGAGGAGGCAGTCTCTGAGATAGTTTGGACCCAAGCCAAGTATTACCCTCCCATCCGTAGTAAGCCACTTTCCTTTGTACATATGATTGGAAAAAGGGGCAAAGAGTTTGGGACAAACAGGGGTGAAAGCTACCCTCAAGAGAATCACTCATCACGGAGATGTTTTTTGTTCTAGGATACATGTTCTGAATACTATGAAATTATCCCATGGCAATAAGGAAACATAGAATCATAGAACTGGAAGAGACTTCAAGGGCATCCAGTCCAACCTCATTCTGCCATACAGGAACTCACAATTAAAACATCCCCAACAGATGGGCATCCAGCTTCTGTTTAAAGACCTCCAAAGAAAAAGACTCCACCACTCTTTGGGGGAGCATGTTCCACTGTCAAACGGCTCTTACTGTCAGGAACTTAGTTCTTCCTAATGTTGAGATGGAACCTCTTTTCCTGTAGTTTCAATTCATTGCTCTGGGTCCTATTTTCTGGAGCTGCTCCATCTTCAGTATGACAGCTTTTCAAATACTTAAACAGTGCTATCATACCACCTCTTAACTGTCTCTTCTCCCAGCTAAACATACCCAGCTCCCTAAATTGCTTTTCATGGGACATGTTTTCCAGACATTTCACCATTTTAGTCTTCCTCCTCTGGACATGTTCCAGCTTGTCCACATCTTATTTGAACTGTGGTGCCCAGAACTAGATGCAGTATTCCAAGCGAGGTATAGCCAAAGCACAATACAGTGGTACTATTACTTCCCAATGTGATTCTATTGATGTAGCCTAGAATCACATTGGGTTTTTTAGCTGCTGCATCACACTATTGTCTCAAGTTCAATGTGTGGTAGTATTCCTAGACCTCTTTTACATGTAGTGTTGCCCAATCAGTTGTCCTCCATTCTATAGTTGTGCATTTCATTTTTTCTGCCTAAGTGTATTACCTTTCATTTCTCTGTATTGAAATTCATCAGCTTTATAATCTATCAAGGTCAATTTTAATTTTGTTCCTGTCCTCTGGGCTATTAGCTACTACATTTAATTGGTGTCATTTGTAAATTTCATAATCATGTGGTAGGGAACCAAAGAATAGAAAGGGGGTACACCCGAACTATAGGAAGGGCAAGGCACAGTTTGAATAATAGACATGAATCTCACATCATTTTCTCTTCCATGTGTTTGGCCGCTGTAGTTATGTAGAGCTATACAGGTGACCCTCAGTATCCATGGCGGATCTGTTCTGGATCCGCATGCAGATACCAAAATCTGTGGATGCTCAAGTCCCATTGTCCTCGATGCCACACCACCATTGAGGACAAGAGCACTTTTCCACTCCAGCCACCTAAAGCCTACCTCGCTGCTCTCACTGTGATGGGTGGCAGGGAGCTGCCTCCTTTTCCTCCTCCTCTTCTATCTAAACACCTCCACCTCCTTCCTCCTTCCTCCTCCCTCCTCTTTCTCCTCCTTCTCTTCACTCCGCTGCTGCCTCCTCTTCATCCTCTTTGCCCTGCTTCTGTTGCCTTCTGCCTCTCTCCTCCGCATCCTCCTCTTCCTCTTCCTCCTCCTCTTTGCCCCATCGCCACTGCCTCCTCCTCCTCCTCTTCCTCCTCCTCTTCACCCTGCCACTGCTGATTCTTCCCACCCTTCCTCCTCCTCCTTTCTCTTCCTCTCTCTCCTTCTCTTCCTCCTTCCTCTTCCTTGCTGTCCGTGGATACTTGAATCCACAGATGGCAAGTCCATGGATTCAGAGGCCTACTGTACATATGCAATTTTTATCTTGCCTTTTCTCTCTCTTTTTTTTTAAAAAAAGCACTTAAGGATAAAACAACTAAAAACCACTTCAACAATAAACACCAATAAAATCATTACAATAATTTTAGTACAATGTGTAGTGGGTTCAAATACAGGTGGTCCTAGTCTCATTTGGCATTGCACAATCCATTTGCTACATTTGTAAGTTCTAAAGGTAGACTATAGGGAAATACAGATGGTTCAATTAAAGATGTTAGCACCCGCTTTGAAGATGGGATGTTTAGATGATGCATGCCTCCAAAGTAGGCAGAAACCAGATTGAAGCTGATTTCTGGGGTAGTAGGAGGGGAAAGCCACAATAGTCTGACTCAAGGGGGAAACTGTGCATTTTCGACCCTGCAAATAAAAGCCCTGATACCAGAATGGTTCTGAAGGAGAACTCCATCCTAACCCTAACCCTAAAACTGCATATAAACACACTGGTGCAGATGTGCATTTAAAAAGGATGGAGCCACTGTACCCAAGTGGTTGGGGCAGCTATGCAAAAAAGTGAAAGTGTGACATCTCCAATGGATATAAGTGCAGCAGACACAAACCAGACAGTCAAACAGGGGATATGGGGTGAAGACATGTGAAGGAGGCATGTAGGGGGCCCATGATTGTGCTTTGCCAGTGTTTTGCTGGGCACACCAATGCTTCGATGCCCTGTACTGGTGGAGGTTTGCAGAGGTGACTGTGTGGCTGATCAAAGGGGTGACTATCCAATGTGATGGCATCTAGGCAACAGCAAGTCACTGATGGTGTGTTAGTGTGATGGTGTGCATGCCTGGTGGGGAGGCAACAAAAAGAAATACCCAGCAGCACATACTTGATGCTGTGACATACAGTCGAGCTGTGTGTCAGGACACCCTGGGAGCAGCTCGTGCAGATAGCAGTGTTTCAACCAGCTTCTAGAAAATGCAGGTTCAAACACTTTTTCCTGCCCATCTGTTCTGGGCCTATGCTGCTAGTCTTTTCCCTCTCCTCTCCATTTCCTTTTTTGCTGGAGATGGAGAGAACTGTTACTTCACAATTGTACAGTCTCATAAACAAGATAAGCTCGCTTACCCAGATTACAGTGCACTTTGCATTCTAGTCATTTTAGTCTTCTTTTTAGACTAGTAAAAATAAAGGCTGGATAACAATGTAAATGATAAATTTTATTTATACATTTTATATGGAAACAAGTTATTCTTTTACTGATTTAATGTCATATATTATGTAGAATACAGGTATGTATTTTAATAAAAATAGAAATAGATTCAAGATCTTTTTCCTACTAATATTTGTTTGTACAATCCCAAAATGGAACCCAGCTGGCAGCAAATGGTAGCACAGGCATAACTAAAAGCTGTCCAGGATCATGTTCCAATAGCCAGCATATGAGCACACAATTACCATCCTTCAGGATCTCTGGAATACTCACAGGGGTTCCCAGAGAATGCCTGAATCATGGTGTATATGCTTTCATCACACAGCTGGCAATGTTCTGCCTATGTACTAGCTTGGGGGGGGCAGGGCAAGGGGGGGCATAATCATCACTGGCTAAATTCAGACATAACTGATGATGAATGTCCCTTGCCTGCCCACCTTTTCACTTTCCATAATGGCCAGTGAGAATGTTATGGACAACCAATTCTGATTCTGGAGGAGGTTCTCTATGGCTCAAAACAAACAGGCAAAAAGTGTGGGCTTTGGGCCACATTGGGGCTATGGTGCACAGATGACACATGCCCCTAGATCAGCTGGATGCTGCTCCAGAGCCACCTAAGGCAGTCCAAACCTGGCAAGAAAAGGAGCTGCAAAAAGCTGCCCCTTGCTAGCAGCCCATTTAGGACCACAGCAGCAACCAGCTTCAGGAACATGGTATCCAGTCACCATGGTCCCACACCAATCAGGCGCTGATCACAGCTGGAGTGGCCAGAGATCACTCCAAGCCCCCCATATGTTTGACCCCTTTGATTCCAGCATTTTGGAATAATTGCCTCTGTGGAGATCCTGTCCCCCTCTGGCTTACTTTCACAGTGTGATCAAGGTTGGATGGTGAGGGCAATAGAGGCCAGGGGTCATCTGAGATGTGTAGTGGTGGTTACATCTGCTTGTATCTCAAGTGGCAAGAGAGCCTGGCATGCTAATGACCCTTTTTAAAAATAGTTTTATTTAACCTCCAATTGAAATAAGAAAATAGCTATGACATATACATGGACTTCCATCCAGAATTCAAATACAGCTCATCACCATTTAAACCTTTTTCACAGAGCAGAACATTTTGTCTAACATTTAAGAGGCTGGCATTTGATCCACAGTAGCATTTATGGGCAATGGGGCTTTATACATGATGTGTTAATTAACTAAATTGCTGCTAACAGCTTTCTTGAAATCTAATTACTTTTTTATTAATTGACTTTTTACAAATTTGCATGATTAATTTAATAAAGGATGAGAAAGAAGAAACAAGATTGAATACATATACAAACTAAAATACACAGAAAATGAGAGGAAAAGTGTATATTTTTTGTGTGGTTTCATATGGAAACATTTCTGTATTGATTTGAAATAATGCATGCAAGAATGTCTAATGGGGACCCCAGTTTTGGTATGCTTCTCAATGAACACCTAGAGCCTCAAATGAGTTAACAATTGGACATAAAATAAAAAAAGATTTCATGTGTCAATAATGGTATTACTCCATCATCTGAATACAGTGGAATCTACTCAAATTTACCTTAGTTAAAGAAAATCTTCCTTTAATAAGTATCATTGGGTGATGAAAAGGCAATACATGTCTTTTGCATTTGCTTGTGATTAAACTAAACTGAACAATATGTTTGGGCCATATGATTGTTGCAGCGTATGGTGCCTGTATCATAGGATATTCTTGGCAAGATTTATTCAGAAAAAAACTTGCTATTGTTTTTCTTTAGAACTGTCAAAGTGTGACCCAAGTTCACCCAGTGAGTTTCCATGAATGAGCAGGGATCTGAATCCTGATTTCCCAAAGTTATAATCCAACACTCAAACCATTAAACCACATTGGCTCTTGGGTCAACAAACAAATCCCTTTATATTTGAACATTGACTTAATTTGCATGCAGATTTTGTAAGGTTAACATTTTCATCTGCATTACTTTGAATTCAGCCCCATTCTTCCAGCCACTAGGCCTTGTTAAGAAAAAGTAATTTGAGTGTTGCAAAACCTTAGTCTGTTTCCCCATTGATACAGAAACAACTATTTCATAAGGTGGGTGGTTATGGAAATTATAAATGTGCAAGTATACACTCAACTCTCTTACATATATACACATCACATTTTTCTGGGTGTTTATATATAATGGCTAGGTCCTGGCCAGTCAAAATGAGTGAAAGAGAGACATTAAATCCTAACAGTGAAAAGTTAACAATTTTCATATTGTTATGTCATATAATGCTATATTTTCTACAACATATCCAAAATAAATGAGAGACAAAGATTGTGACCTTACACCTTATAAAATATTTCACTATAATCTATTTGGCAGGATAATTAAGAATTTAATCATATGACATTTTCTAAGTGTGTTTTTAGGAGTTATAACTAATTATTTACAGTCATGCTTCTCAGTTTCTGCCCTAGTTTCATTTCTCTAAAAACATGACATTCAGTCTCATCTCTCTAAAAACAATTGATCTATAAAATCACTATTCATCAGAAAGTGCTTTCCAAATTTCTAATTTTCTAAATTATTATGTCTTTGAAGCATGCATGCCCATATGAAGTTAGTGTCAAATACTCCAAAACCAACATACTTTATTCAGACAGCACTAGCAAATGGACTCAAGAGTGATCCAGGGAAGATATCAGGGTATCCCTTTTCTTGATAGACTCTGTATATGTGGGACACCTAATATTGAAGATCTTGCACATTATCTGCTGCATTGTCAATTATATAATGGTATGAGAGAGCAATGTCTGGCTCCCATCCTCAGAAATTTGAGGGAAAGGGATGATCTCTGCTATTGCAAGGAGTAGAGCCTTTCATAACTCTTAGGGTTGCCTTGTTTGCAGTGAAAGCAGCTATTTTATGGAAGGAAGAAGTAGATAAGGGCCTCAAATAGACTGCTGTGCAAATTATAAGAGGAGTGCAAAGTATAAGAGGGTGTATATATGTGTGTGTGCTTTTTTTCCCTTTTTTATCATTGCATATATATATATATATATATATATATATATATATATATATATATATATATATATATATATATATATATATATATATATATATATATATATATAAATTGTCTGGAGACTTATTCAATAAAGATGTATTCTGACAGCACTATTAACTATTTGAATTGCCAACTGGCTACTAAATTTTCCAGTCAACAATCTGAAAAAAGTCTAGTCAGATTACAGAAATAAAGAGGTTTTTTTAATCATTTCAAACATTCAGATGAATTGATAAGAACTCAATGGCATGGAATGGTGGCATGAAATTGGTAAAAAAACATTTTGAAAATTGAAAATCATATTCCACCTAAAGGCTTTCTTGGTTTCATTTTTAGTCAAAGGACATTATGTTAGGAAAAGAGACATTGATGAACAAGCTAATTCATTCTTTGCATAGTCAGAAGAAGCTCCCAGAACTGCTCTTGGGGGAAGGCTGTGTTGACAAAGCCTTACCTGGAGGGATCTGATAATCACAAATCAAGGGTTTGTGAAAGATGTTTGTTACATGGCCTAATCTTTAGAGACCTGAGTACCGTAATCCAATACAGGGTGTCAAACACCACTGTAGACTAGCTGGATGCATATCTTCTGCCCATTTGTTTATTTGCTAGCTCTCATGATATTCAGACCATATCATTGCTGTGATTTAAAGACAATGCATGATTTGATAGATTAAAAAAGGAAGGTAAGTACTACTGGAAGGTTTATGGAATATTTAATTCATTGAACTTTGATATTATGAATGTCATTAGATATGCAAAACTTGGAGAAATTATGGTCTAAATCCAATTGCTAGAGTACAGACTATCAGTAGCTAAATTGTAAGCCAAAATTGTGTAAATCCCATTGATTCGGTGTGTCTCCTCAGCTAGAAACTAATTTTTCAAGTGAAACTTGTAGGGATGGATTTGGACAGAGAAAAAAGACTCAACATATTCTCACTAAATTTAAGCAGACATCTGGTTAAGCTTCACATCATGCTTAGTTTTTTATTTCCATTAGATTGTACCCATTGTTTGTTGTTGTGATCCTTAGGGGGAAAATATTTATTTCAGTAGTATGAATTCAAATTTTCATATATTTTGTTCTTGTAACAAGAACAAATAATAATTTCCCCCACTGTAAACATGTCAACCAGTAGTCTCATGGCCCTTAACAGCTGCCTGGGGGACTGAGTAGTTATAGAGTTATGATCTGCCCCTACCATCTAGGATCTCAGTCACAGGTGCTTGCCCTTTCTGTGAATTAGCCACAAACATGAGAGTCATCATAGTGTAGTGGTTTGAGTGTTGGACTATGGCTGTGGAGACCAGGGATCAAATCCCCACTAACTATGGAAACCCACTGGATGACCTTGAGTGAGATACACATTCTCAGCCCAAGAGGAAGGCAACAGTAAACTCCCTCTGAACAAATCTTCCTAAGAAAACCATATGATAGTTTCACCTTAGGGTTGCTGTAAGTTGGAAGCAACTTGAAGGCACACAAGAACACCACTATGAGTGCACATTATAAGGAGGAAGAACATTATCGTATAAGATAGTGTATATTTAGCTAATACTTTGTATGCTAGTGGTGTCTAGTTTACCCTTCCTTGGGAGGCCTCTTTACTGTTTTCCTGTTGGTTGACAAAGACATTTTTATTTTGACAGAATAAAAATGAAACAGAAAGTTTTTAAGAAGTATTGTTTTAAATTGCTTTCTATTTTCTTTTTCTTCAGTTATGCACAACCATAATTGTCGGAAGTAAATGTAGGTTGAGCATACACACCAGAAGCAACAACACCTCTTTCATACCACAATCCCTTAGTTTTATTTATTTAATTTATTTAGAGTATTTATACCCTGTTCTTCAGCCACAAAGGCTCTCAAAGCAGTTTACAGATTGTTAATTGAGAGTTCCCTGCCCACAGGTTACAATCTATAAAAATACTATCACCTTCAACATAACCTGTTCAGTTATATATAGGTAAACCTCAGGACATTACTTCTTTAATAGGAAATTTGATACCAGAGTCAGAAATAACATGGAAATAATAGGGATAGGTTCCTATATCACACACATGAAAAAGAGCAGTTCAGCATATTTCAACAAGCTTGTTACCAAAACTAATAATGTGAACATGTGGAATGAAACAACTAGGTCACATAAATCTTGTGTAAGTAAAAAAAAAGTATTTTGAACTTTCTGAAGGGTATTTGAAGGCTACTTTCAAATTACATTCATGACTTTTTCATTTAGTAGCCTCTACTTTTCTTATGATTTACATTCTGGTGGTCATTTTTGTTAGAACTAGACTTTTTAACATGTTGGGTATAGCAGGAGAGAAAATCTTATTTGTTTTTCTCTCTGTTTTGTTAACCTTCCTTGGGAGGCTAAGATATGCTTAATAATGGATTCTAGAGGCAACTGCTGTTTACTATGTCTGACATATAGCTACAGTAGGATTGGCTAGAACAGTTTTAATGCATTGTTTATTTCAGACAAACTGCTGCAAAACAGCATCAAAGTTCTCTAGACCTCTTGCACTATCCTCCCAATGCTGCTAGACAGAGGATGAGAAGGATAAGTGAGGTTGTGCCAAAAGAAATAGACTTTGTCAAAGGGATAGCAGCATTGTTAACTGAACAATGACTGTATTGTATTTATAGGCTATATAAATCTATTGGCTCTAAAAGAAAGACAACTGCAGTGTTTTGGGTCAACTTGTATTTGCTGACCTAGTTTCCCATAAGGCAATGGGTTGCTGGCAGCTGAGAAATGCACCCCCACTCCATTTTTGACAAGAACATGGGACTTATCATGGGTATTTGGAAAGTTATGCTGCCTTGAAATTTTGGGTACGGACATCATAACTTTTTTTTAATAACAACATTAGTACCTCTGATTGGCCACTTTTTCTCCAAGAAGTTATACTAGCTAACATGTTCTCAATTTAGATGAAATAAAAAGTGGTATTTAAGACTATTTGCTTTTTAAAAACCTGTTCTTTTTGGGGAAATGCTATGGGAAATTCCCTTGCTCAACCATGACAGGTCTGACAGCTGAGATTTCTCCTTATAATTGCATTGTAGAAGAGCCCTCCCTCCATTACCATCCAATGTCATCCGGGGGAGAGGCACCAGGCCCAGCACCATCGGGCCTAGTAGAAGAAGAAGAACCCTTCTTAAAGGACTGGTGGGATTCGGGATTTTTATGTTTTATGTTTTATCTGTATGGAAATGTTAATGTTGTAAGCTGCCCCGATTGCTCTGCAGAGGGGCGGGATATAAATAAATAAATTATTATTATTATTATTATTATTATTATTATTATTATTATTATTATTATTATTATTATTATTATTATTATTATTATTATTATCCTGCTACATCCAAACATAACTACTACATCCAAACAATGGCAATATAAAGAACAGTCAGATGACAGTGAAACTTCCATGGTTGATGTAACTGAAATACTGTAAGGCATTGAACACTTCATCATATTTCATTGGGCCTTGTTTGGCTCCAGGATCCCCCATTAATACAAAAATCCATTGATGTGTGTGTGTTGTTTGCCTACAAGTCATTTTTGACTTATGGCAACCCTAACGTAAACCTATTACAAGGTTTTCTTGGCAAGCCACTTCAGAGGGGGTTTGTCATTGACATCTTCTGAGGCTGAGCAACTGTGACTTACCCAGTGTGTTTTCATAGCTGAGTGGGGACTTGAATCCTGCTCTCCAGAGTCACAGTCCATCACTCAAACCACTACACTACACTGGTTCACCATTATATCACAGGATTATCACTTACCCGTCTTTTTTTTACATTCAATACTTTTTGTCCTTTTGATGGCACCATTCTAAAATATCCAAGTTTCAGATATACATTTACTCACTTAGAGCAAAACCATCTCTGTTCTTGCATTCATGGTAATAAATTGCAAATCCTAATAATATGAAGTCTCTCTCTCTCTCTCTCTCTCTTTTATTTTGTGGTCACAGACCCAATAAAACTCATAAATACATAAAAACAGTTTAAAATGTTTAAAATTTACAAAACATACCTTAAAAACCAAATTAATTTTTTTTGAACAGGGGAAATAATTGACTTGCATGCTCTTTGTGCAGAAAAATAACTTAGCCACTAGTTCTGTAATGGATACAATGTTTTATATAAAAACAATGTTTTAAGTACCTATTCAAAGTCCTGCCAGGAAAGTTATTCATTACAGGACCAAAAAGTTTGGTATGCTCATCCCTATAAAAGTACATGTAATTAGAACATGCTCAATAGATTCAATTTCTTCTTCATTACAGAGGCATAGTGTACTCTCGTATGCCACACCATGATAGTGCCCATCTAAAACTGCAGATGGTAGGCAATTAAATCTGGCTCTCAAAAAAAAAAAAAAAACCCTGTCAATATTTTGGAATAGTCAAATTTTCCAAATACCTAGCACTTTTGAGGAATTTGAAATTCAAGCCAAAATGCAGAGGTGAGCAGGTTTTACTGGCATTTGAAAAGAAATATTGACGATCTATGTCTTTAATCTGATTTATAATCTGAAGTCAATATTGTGATGATACCTTCATTAGTCCAACCAAAAGATACAGTAAACTAGTAAGGAAGTTTTGATTCTCCATTTGTATAGCTACTGATGAGGGAGATTCTGAATAAAATGGGGCTGACTTTCCCCCCCCCCCCATACACTGGGACTTGATTTTCTGAGCCATTTCTACCTCCTGCATAAGGTAAAGCCATTTGATGTGAGCCCAACTGACATCCTTTGCATGTTCTCACATCTACGTTTTTGTCTAAAGCCAACAATACAGAAAGGTCACAGGGCCTTTTACTTCATAGAGGAAGGTAGATCATGGAAGGGATTTGTGTGCTTTCTAACTTCAACATTTTATTGCCTTTCTTAAATCTCTTACCCTCAATCAACTCATGAGGAGTGTAACCTACTTTTTTTCATTTTCACAGACACTCCCTAAATAACAGCTCAAATGAAAATGTAAACACTATTATTCCACTTTCCTTTCCCTGCATGCTTTTTTAAAATCATCTTCATCTGATGAAGAAGTTGTTGTTGTTGTTAACCTCCTTCAAATAGATCTGTGGATGAAACATGTCCAAGACTCACTATCCTCCATTGCACTGCTTGTAAATTCATACCCATAACCACCTCAATAGAGTCCATCCATCTAGCATGTGGTCTTCAATTCTTTTGATTTCCCTCCACCTTTCCTAGCATTATTGTCTTTTCCAGTGAGTTATACTGTCCCATGATTTGGCCAAAGTATGACAGCTTCAGTTTAGTCATCTTGGCTTTCAGGGAGATTTCAAGCATGATCTTTTCTAGGACCCATTGGGCTGTTCAAACCGACATAAAGAGCCAGCCTGGGGGCAGAGTAGGGGTGTGGCAACTGCATGCTGGCTGCCCCAATTCTATCCGCAGGCTGGCATCACACCACCCAAGCAACTGCATGGCGTCTGGCAAAAGTGCATTTCTTTCGTTCAGTGTTCAGTCACATTGCATGGAAGAGCCACTGAAGAGCCACAGTGCAGTGGCTAGGTTGCCCTTTCCGTGCAGCTTTTTGCAGCTTTTTTTGCACCATGGTAAGGCCAGATCGGGGCCCCCGATCAAGTGAGAAAAGGGGCGGCTTGCCACCACCCCTTTGGGGTGGTCTGTACAGCCCCTTTTGGGCTGTCCATAGTACCCGTCTCCACCTCCACATCTCAAGTGAATTGATCTTCTTCCTATCCACTTTCTTAACTGTCCAGCTCTCACATCCATAGATGGTAATAGGGAATACAATGGCTTGTATGGTTATAACTTTCATGCTCAGTTGTATATCTTTACTCTTTAGGATCTTTCTTAGTTCTTTCATTGCTGCCCTCCCCATTTCTAGTCTGATTACAGGCCCTGTTGTGATCAATGTTTGATCCAGTGTCGGAACTCTTTTACTATGCCTGCTTCCTCATTGTCTAGGATGAATTCGTGTAGATCCCCCATGGTCATTATTTATGTTTCTTTATGGTGACCCTAAGGCAAACCTATCACAGGGTTTTCTTGGCAAGTTTGTTCAGAGGAGGTTTGCCCTCTTTGTGTCATGATGAAGAAGCCCATCATCTTAGAAAGCTAGCATGAAGTATTTTGGCTTGATAAGGATTTATCACAATATGGACCTTGGCTTTTGTTTTATAGTCAACATGACTATCCCTAACATAGTTTTAGACCCTAATAATGTCACCCAAAGCATCAGGAATGCAATTATTTCCACTGTGACATATACCATCCTCTGCAAGTCCCATTCTGTTCTATGTAAGTTAAACAGAACAGGCACTGTGCAGAAAATAAATCTAATGTTAGCAACAGACACATAGAGAATAGCACATTCTGCCAGGACACTGAAATGAGAATAGCTATGGTAGAACAAAGGAATTTCAAGAGAAGATTGGAAAAGGATGCATCTAAACTGGGATACATAAGAGCCCTGGTGGTACAGTGGTTAAATGCCTGTACTGCAGCCACTCACTCATAAACCACAAGGTTGCGAGTTCAATACTAGCCAGAGCTCAAGCTTGACTCAGGCCTGCATCCTTCCGAGGTCGCTAAAATGAGTACCTAATTGTTGGGGGGCAATGAGCTTACAGTTGTAAACCGCTTAGACACCGCATAGTGTGGTATGAAGCAGTATATAAATGAAGCTGCTTTGTTTTTGGGGTTGGAGGGTTCTGGACTGGATTTTAATTTTAATATGTTGTATGGAATTTTAACTGCTGTAAGCCACTCTGATTGTTTGACAGAGGGATACAAATATTATTATTATTATTATTATTATTATTATTATTACATTCACAAATTCAGATCAATTAGCATAAGTCTGAACAGATATAATGACTTCCTAACATATGCACATACACACACACACACACAATCTATCTGTCTATCTATCTCTATTAAGCTGGCTTTCATTATAGTTATGTGCATACCAAAAATAGAATGTGTTGGCTTCACTTGTCAGAGGCAAATATCAGTCTTGCCAGTTAGCAGATCTGTGTATTAGCCTATAGATTTCAGAATGTGTATGCTGTACCAGCCCTTTGTAGGTTTATGAATAGTGTTACAGTTTTCTTTTCTGTATCACATTTTGCTCTGACCTCCCCCACAACTATGTAACTGGGCATATATACCCAGGGCTTTAATACAGTATTACATTTTCTATGAAAATGGACTGCAATCCACAAATACACTTTAAATGCATCCACACACACATCTGGTTAATCTTAATCTTAATCTTAAAGGAGCCAAGGCTTATTACTCTCTCCCTTATTCTCATCTCTACAGCTCTTCTTCACTTCACTTGAATCTCTTAAATTGACTAATTTAGCATGGATTTCCTTTGTTGTTTGACACTACCTCAAACCTGGTCATTGTTATACAATATCAGAAAAATAGTCCTGTTTGCAGGTATGCATGTACAACAGCAGTTTCTTCTGGGATATCACTCTTAGCTCAGGAGATAATAAAAGAGAACCATATAAATGCAGTAAATCTTTATTAACTGTCTGTGGCTCTGACCCTATAAAAGAGCACACAGCTTGAATAAACACACTATCAGCAAAGGTAAACAGCCTCAGAAGGCTTGAGGATCCATAATGGAGTCTTCTCAGCCAGCTGCTGCTGAAATTCATATGACACATACTAATAAAACCTCTGTCACTGCTAATGCCAAATGGCTCTGCAATAATGCTTCCCATTTTCATCACCAGAAACATTGAGACTCCATGATGAGAATATGCTGGACAAACTCAGCTTCATTTTCTAGTTTATTTCCAAATCATATTTCTCCATATTTTAAAAAAGGAACTCGAGATGTAAGAAGAAATAGCAGTACTAAAGAAAGTGAAAGTGAATGGGCAACAGAGACTATAATGGAAAGGCTGAAGAGCAAGGAAATTTTCCTCCAGACTTTATTACTACAGATGCCAGCATTAGGTTCTTCTGATTTAGCCTAATGGGAGCTGAGAACCAACAATATCATTTTCTGGACATGTGTGTGGTTATGTGTGAGTGTGCCTTCAAGTTAAAACTATGAATGTCATAATTTTCTTAGGCAAGGAATAATTGGAGGTGGCTTTGCCTTCCTCTGAAATACACCCCACAGCACCTGGTATTCATTGGTGGTCTCCCATCCAAATACTCACCAAGAGTGATCCTGTTTCATTTCTAAGATCAGACAGGATCTGATGTCTTTGGAGTATTTACAACATCAATGTTTCACAATGAAAACTGGAAAATGTGTGGTCAAGCAACATCAGAGTGTGGCCAAGATGGTGAAGTTTATCAGTAAGGAAGAAAACAAAAGCTAGGAGAGGTTGCAGCTATTTGATTTTGCCTAAGCCTATTGTGAAGGGCAAGGTTATGGCCCCTTCTCTTCTCTCCTGCACTTGCACTATGGACATATCACAAGAAGGCATGACTCACTGGAAAAGGCAATAATACTTAATAAGATGGAAGGAAAAAAGGAAAACCACATTACAATGGACAGAGTCAATCAAAGAAGCAACGGCCCCGGATCTGCAAGACATGAGCAGGGCTGATGATAAGATGATTTGGAAGTCTCTTATTCATAGGACTGCCATAAATCGAAGCTGACATGATAGAGGATATTAACAACAACAACCCTGCAGTCATTCTGATCTCTACCATGTAGGAGAACATTCTACTACCCTCTTGCCTAAGCCTATTGTGAAGGGCAAGATTATGGCTCCTTCTCTTCTCTCCTGCACTTGCACTTTGGACACAGTCTACTACCCTCTTGCCCCAGTAGCATAACATCAATGACTGGTGGCCTAGTCCTGAAGGATTCCATGGGGTTCAGTGTGGATCTCTTAACTCCAGGAAATTAAATGCCTCTATCTGAAGGAATAATTTGATTTTAGCACTTTTGCCATATTAATGCTCTTCTGTTTCTGATAAGATCACAAGAGGCTCTGGGGCACATCCAGTGCAACCTCCAAAACCCCCATACCAGTCAGGCAATTATCCTTTCCCAGAAACCCTTACCAGGAGCTCCAGTCTTTTGAGAAAGTGTTACAGCCAACTGTGTACAGTGCCCATGCTATGTTCCATAGACCACAGCAGTGGTGTCACTTTCAGCAGCCTCTCATAGTGGTTATGGTAGAACTGTAAGTCAAATGTGAGTCAGGCCCAAAGTTTAAAGAAAAGAGGGAATTGAAAGGGGGATTGCGATGAAGAATGGAGTTGGAAAGAAAGCTGTCATAGCTGGCTGGCATGCATATCCCTGCAGGAATTTCCCAGTAGATGTTTGTCTCCCATCCCTCCTTGCATTGAAAAATGGAGTGTGCTGGGTTTTGTTTTTACAGGGAGCAGGGCTGGCCTGAGAATTTTTGCTGCCTGAGACAGAATAGTAAATGGTGCCCCTTCTTCCTACAAATTAAAATAGTAGAATACAAGACTGGTCAAGTTATTTTGACACCTGAGACAAAGAAGCAAACAAGCAACACTTCCTGGAAAGAAAAATACAATACTTAGTTACTAATAAAATATTTCCTGCCTTGTCATGATACTGTCCCTTAGTTCCCTGATGCAGCCATCCTACTCCATATAACTAGGAGCCATTTTAGAATAACTTGAGCTCAGACACGCAAACATTTCACAGATGAAAATAGGGACATGTGTGGCTGTGCCAGATCAGAATGCAGTCGAGATGGCAAAAATTAATCAGGAAGAAAACATTAGGAGAGGATGTAGCAATTTCCTTACACCTGAGCCTACTGGGAAAACAAGATTCTGCCCACTCTTCCCCCCTCCCCTGTGTTAATTGAGTGAAAATCACTGTGGGTCATTACAGATCGGCCCAAATGGCTGGCCTGGGAATAGAGTTGGAGTGGGGCAGCCGCACACCGGCCGCCCCAACCCCATCCCAATGCCATCCTGACACTGTGCAGCTCTACACATGGCACGCAGTGTCAGGACGTCCTTCTGGCACAGAGTGCAAACACACTGCACCAAAAGGGCGTGGAAGAGCCATGGCACTAACTCTTAGGGCAGCCTTTTGTGTGGCATTTTGCTGCTCTTTTAGGGGTGGCAAAAGGAAGGATTGGGGCTGTGGCATCGGGTTACTGCAGCCCCGATCTGCCACTCCCTGGGGTGGCTCTCTGCCTCCCCAAACAGGCCGTGTGCATTGACCCTTTTACACTTTGATGTCAATTTGCAGCCATTGAATTAAGCTGAAGTGAAAGACAAAAAAGGAAAAGACAGAAAACCTTGAATATTTTAAAAGTAGCTGGAAAAGTGGGATGATAGAAGATTAGCCTGGCACTGAGAAAAATTAGGATTTCCAGCAATTAAAAAAATCATCTAAATAATGAGCAATAACTCTATTACCAGTTCTCTTAACTGCACACCAATGGATAAAGGTACTGAATGTCTCAAAAGCTGAACAAGAAATTGAGCATCCCATTGGCAAAGCTTTGTCAAAATAAATTTTTTCTTAAAACTGAAAACCCAGTAGGTCAAAATCATCTGAGTGTACAGGAAGGAGTCTAAATGCAGATTTAATATCACATTTAGCCAGCAGGGCTCCAGTGTCTACATTCCTGATCATCTTAACCACTAAGTCAAACAATGTGTACCTAACTGAAGTAAGTCCAGGATCAATAGCATCGTTCACTGACTCCCCTTTTGGGTATGATAAATTATGAATCAGCCTAAATTCCCCAGGGGCTTTTTTAGGAACTACGCCCAAAGGGGATAAGTGAAGTGTGGGGATGGACAGCTGATCATGGGGTTCCGAAATTCTCCCTGCTGCTATTTCCTTAGCTAACTTATCCCTTACCACACTTGGCATGTCCCTCACAGAACGAGCATTGGGTGCAAAACGATGAACCCTAGGGCCTGTATAAGGAATATGAAAACCTACAGAGAAACCTTGAAATAAATATAAAGTAGCCTCTCTATTAGGGTAAACCTTTAACCATGCCACCATAATGTCCAATTTAATAGGTGACGGGGCCTTTTACCCCAGGCAACACTGGCCGGGAGACAGAACCCCCTCCAGTTTTTTTCCCCCTCTAACACAGGAATTTCCAGGGTGGCCACCCCCATAGGTGTAACACTTGTGATAAAACTTACAGGGTTGTCTTTTACATTTGCCAGCATTAAAGTCCCAGCATAAGCCAAATTGTCTTTTCTCTCCCATGGTAGGCCTTGCATTCGGCCCTCTCAGCAAGGTAAGCTTCACCAACTGACTGCAGTGGTCCCTCGAAGTGTGGCCCTGCAACAGCTCAGGTGTCCAAGGCAGCAGAGGCAGCAGCAGCTTGATCACCTCCCTGTTCACCACCAGTCTGCTCCATTGCACCACCTGGAAGAACCACCCCCTGTAAGAGGTTGTATAAATCAGCCATAGTGGGCTGCCTGGACACAGGGGGAACCACACCCTGTGTCCCCAAACCTGGGACTCTTTGTAGGAGATCCCATACATCGGCAATAGTGGGTGCCCGAGCTCCACTGCTGAAACCACCGACGGGCCCGGTGTAACCATAGCCAGCTGAGACTCAGGTGCCACCACTGTAAGAGACACTTCGGTGTCACTAGCATCTGGAGGGCTGGCACTCAAGGTGGAGGCAGTAGCCTTCTGTGCAAGTTGGTTGTAGAGCACCACACAAGCCTGAACAGTTTTGCCCTGTTGTGCAACTTGGGCAACAATCTCATCTTCTCTGCTGCTAGACTTCAAAGGCCTTTTTGAAGCAGAGTGACCTGCACTAGGCACTGCAGAAGCCACGCGCCATTTGGATTGGGCCTTACTGCGAGGCATCCTGAACTCAGTGAAAAACAATGCGGGCCCAAACAAAATCACCCAACCATGGATGATCACAACCAGGTCATAGCAGGCCACCCTTTCCCAAGTCTCACAAGAGACACCACAGCCAGGAAGCATCACTGGCAACCACTGCGGGAAACGTGTCCACCGAGTGTCCTACATGCATCCCTCACCTGAAGACAGCTGTCTTCACACACTCATCACTGGGGAGAAGTGCAACCAACCCTCCCGGACCAGCGGCGAGTCCCGACCTTACCAGATCAAGTGACCGGGGCATCTCTGGGCCTGAAAACCAGCACTGGGTCCCTGCACCTGGTGAGGATGCCTCCCGCAGAGACCTCCTCAGGTGTACACTGCCAAGAATTGATGATGTGGAGGTGCTACAGGCCCAGAAGGCTGGCCCGAAGGCCTCACTTGCTCCCCCCCCCTCGCGGGTTGCTCAAGGAAATGCCTGAGCCCCCAGAGCAGGCAAGAGAAAGTATCAATATTAAATAGGCAAGAGCTGAATAGCAAAAGCCCAAAAGAGCGCTAGGCCAAAGCCAAGCAAGCCAAAAGCAAAGAGCGGAGTGATGTTACTCTCTCCGTCTCAACTCTAAAATGGCTGCCTCCACGTGGCAGCGCAGAGCTATAATTAAGAAACTCTTGCCCCAATTCTCGCAGAACCAGAAACCACAAGACTTGGTTCAAACACCAAACCTATTGGGCAAGATGGGCGGGTGTGCTTATTCCCCCACGCACCTTGACCAATCAGGCGTCTCCTGTCCTTATTTGGCCAGCACAACAAGAAACCCCTCCCGACTTGTTGGGGGGTGTCTTTCTCATTGATAGTTTCTTTTTCAATTTTCTTATGTCTCAGCCTCTATGGTTGAGGTACACAAAACAGGTGTTGTTGTTGCTGTTTCAGGTTTCAGATTTTTAAAAATAATGCAAAAAATTAAAAATAATTAAACAACAGTTTGGTTAAGAACACAAAGTTAAAACCACATAAAATTAAATGATTTAGAAGCCCAAGGCCTTCCTGAATAAAAATATCATTACCAGAAGGAAAGGAAAGATGCAGGGTTTTAAAAGTCATAAGAAGCACTTTGAATTCTGCCCAGATATGCACTGATAGCCGATGAAGCTGTTTCAATGGGTGGAGGTGCCATGTCTAGATTAAAACATTTTTTCTACTAAATTTCTTTTACTAAAAGAGAGAAAGAGGGAGGGAGATAGACTGAACATGGATTAAACACCTCCCAGACTGAACATGGAAATCATAGGTTTCCAGCAAGTAGGGCATACATTTCAAGCCTTGGGTGCATATTTTGAAAGGAAAAAGCATGCATTCATCAATACACACCCCTCTGGAAAAAAATGCATACACATTGCGTATATATGTAAAATGTATAAAAGCATGATTTAGTCAGACATGTATAAACTTTATTCAAGTCACATATCAGCTTTTACAGTTAGAAAATAAAGAGTAAACAGTGCAAGCTGTAGGCACAGGAATATTCCAAAGATGTATCCACACAATAGCAATACTGTCTTCAGTGGGGAACCTGCTTTTGTCTTTTAAAGCATGAATCTACTGTGATGTCCACAAACAAATTTATAGGAAATGTGCTCAAAATATGACACATGATACATATGATCTGTATGATGGAGTGGACCTGGAGGTGGCATAGGGTGAAAGCCCATAGAAACAGGTTTTGTGGATGTACTTATTCCTATTCTATTCTGCCTTTGTGGGTTCAGATCTGGTGACCCTGCCACAAACATCTTAATCCGACAAAGTTAAATAGGGCATCACAGTAAAGTATCACAACAAAAGCCTATTTTTCTAGCACAAATAACAACAAGGAAGGGGTAAAGGAAAACAAACTAAGATTCTTGTTGCAATTACTAGAATTTAATGCAACAGTTTTCATTGGCTTATCTGCATTGCCTTTCCAGTCAGGCATAAAGAAGAATGGGCTTGTTATTTGAACTGTTATTGGAGCTGGCCATATCATGACAGTGGATTCTTTTCTTTCCTTTTCACTTTTATATAATATATCAAGATCATGCTGTTTTAACCAGGTATTAATCCTGTCAAGGCTCCCAGAGAGGGAAAGAAGAAAGGATGGATTACAGAAGAGAAACAATAAATGATAGCGCACCAGAATAAATATGAATGAGAACAAAATCAGGGAGAAAATGAACATGATGATTATTAAGATCAACATAAGGACTTGAACAAAAAAACAATGAAAATGATTTTAAAAATCATTTTAAAAAGAGTCATATCCAGAATGAAAGAGGAATTAATAATATCTGTCTTTGTTCATCCATATGGTTATCTAATTAGGCAACATTCTTCCTCTTGCATTTGACCCCCCCCCCATGACCATAGTTAAAACTGAACATGCCATACCCACAAGGTTTTGAATATCAATTGACATTTGCACACGCAACTGGTTTATTTAGGTCTGTCTCTGGACTTTGGATTCTACTCTATGCATTTGAGGAAGTAGGCTCAATTTAATGAAAGCTCATGCTATCAGCTTCTTTCTTTCATTTAAAGGTGCAGCAAGATCCCTTTGCATTTGTCTCTATGATGACTTCTGTATTTCATTTTAAGAGATTGGCAATTCCATTTCTCATTAAAGATGAGAAAATTTATAAATGTACAACTGCTTTTCCTTCCAGGGCTTTTGATTTTCCTATTCTGAACATTGCGAAGCTTGATGAGATTACTGACTCTGTAAACACGACATATGGAGATTCCAGAGTCCTCATTCTTTATCAATTTTTACCATTCTTTAAATCATGCTTGCCATGGTTTAAATAGATTAGACATCAGCAAGTGTGCTTTCTTGCACTGATTATGCCTTGAAGACTTTTTTGCCCCTAACTGTGACTTTGACCCCTTTCTTAGCCAGGCTTACAGGGCAATTCCCCATCCTATTATGCAGAGAGGGAAAGGCATTGCCCTAAGAAGCTGGCTAAGAAGGGATTCAAGATCAGTTAGGGGAAAAAAAATGGCTTTAGGGCAAAATAAATACAAGCAGGCACACTTGCTGACCTCTAATCTACATGGGTGGATATGCATGAAAATCCCCAGTGAGACCCAGACATAATGCATTGTGATGTTTACCACATGATGGCAACTGACTTCTTTTATTTTAGCCATGCCTTGACCTCTTTCATTCTTGTGGTGCTTGCTTATCGTCCCTATTATTCAGTGCAGGCTTAATTAAATATTTCTGGATCTAGTAACAATTTTTTGTTATCACCTACTATAATGACACAGAAAAATGGATAGTTACCTGAACTAATGAATGACAGGAATTATGAAATAATTAGCAATAGCATAGCATTTTAGCAAAGCATTTACATTTCTATACTGCTTCATAATGAACTAACGGCCTCGCCAGACGGCTTAAAAAGCTGTCCTGGAGTCAGGGAAGAGGAGGGGCAGCCGCATGCTCAGCGCCCCTTCCTCCTCCTGAGGTTTCCATCGGAGTCGCTGGCCCTCCGCACTGCCGGTGCTCCGAGGGCAACCTTCCGCCGCAGTGTCCGAACACGCTGAGGCGAAAAAGTCAGTGAAAGTGCGCCGCAAGCTTTTGCGGCGCACTTTCACTGATTTGTGAAAGGAATACTATTTTATTGCTCCTTTCAGGGACGGAGAAGGTGTGCCACAGGATCGAGGTGTGGGGATGCCTCGGCCCCGCGGCGCACCTTCCCAGGGCGGCCCCGTGCTGCCAGTCTGCTTCCCCCCCTAAGTATGGTTTACAATCTATAAGCCAATTGCTTCCAACAAAGTGGGTACTCATTTTGCCAACCTAAGAAATGATAGAAGGCTGAATCAACTTTGCTTTAGTGTTTGTTTATTTTTTTCTGAATAGTATTTAAAAAGCAATTAGTATATTCAAAACTACTTTTGAAGAATGGCTGTTTTTAAATGTCAGCAGCTTACTTTTTATAGCATTTTTTAAAATATTCATTAACTTTATGTCTCACTTGATGTCTTTTTGGCCTTTTCCTCCCCACTCCTGTTTTCTTCCACTGCTTTCCTGTAAGTGGCCAAGAAGCAAAAACATCTGACTGCAAAATATAAGTCCATTATCACCACCTCCATCAGTGTGTGTGTGTGTGAGAGAGAGAGAGAATGAGAGAGAGAGAGAGAGAGAGAGAGAAATTAGCAATAATGACAGTTCAGAAATAGCAGTAAAATAATAGCACTAATGTTCTTCAGCTGATATTTTCCCTCCACTTTCTGAAAGATGTTACTTACACTGGCTCTTCCTCATAGGAAATGAATAGACTTCTATGCTTTCAGATCATCTCTTGCCCTCTTCTTTGAAATTTTAGTGTACCGATTTCATTTCCAGTCATCATGAAAATGCAGCATTTTGGTCTAAATGTTCTAGTATATCTTAAATGGGATGAAATGAGGCAGAATGTGCTAGGTTTTGATTTAATTCTTCTCTTTCCTCAGGCATTTCCTGCTTTTATCAAAAAAAAAAATGTAACATTTAAGAAACACCAGTGTTCCTAAGCCAAAAAGCATTTTCTACTTAGGAAGATCATTCTCAAGAAAAGGAGGGGGGAAATAAGGATCCATTGCTCTTTAGATTTTATAGAAACTGAGCTCGTATAAGCTTTATAAGAAAATGTCAGTAGTAAGTGACATTTTTCAGTATTATTCCATGTTTGTTCTTACAAATATAACTCCATATGGTGATGTCAAAATGTAATATGCTAGTTAAGCTCTCAGTCTATAAATTTTATTAAAATTCTGATACCTCCAAAAAGAGGGCCTTGAAAATAATTGTTCAACATGAATTACAGAGAAATATAACTTTGTGTTGACATTCATCCCCATATAAAAATTATCTCAAATAGACCAAGGGTGCATGGGACCTGCAGAAAGGCTTGCTTTTCAAATCCATTTTTTCTAAGTTTCAAATGGTAAGCACAAGGGGAAAATGTGTAGGTACCAGGGAAGAAAAGCAAAGTGATTTTTACACCCTTAACCAATAAGCAACCAAAATATAGATATGCTTCTATATACTCATTTTTCTGAATTTTGTGTGCAGTTTACCAGTAAAAACATACAAAAATGAAGTATTCAACAAGAGGCAAAGGCTAGGTAATGCTGTCTACAAAAATATGCATAGAAGTGCCTACACATTTTTGTGCAGCCTATGCTACCAATATTAGAAAGTGAATTTAAATTTGGAGAGATTAGAAATTTACAGGCGAAACGGACAACTTCGTTGGAGTGGCATGCCCCTTTGCTCGCTGGGCTGTGGCCACATTAACTGCACACCACACCCCCAACCTGGCATTTTCCCAGAGCAAAAAGAAGCAGCAGAAAGCCACTCCTTTTTGTGCCAGGAAGAGGCAAGAGATGTCTTTGCCACTGTGGTGGCATTTTTTCTGTTTTTCTGTGGTGCTGCAAGTGTAAATGCTGCACTGCAAAAATGCTGTGAAGCTGCTGCATGTGCGGTCAGTCATGTGGCTTCCTGGAGGCATGGGAGCATGCTGCTCTCTGAATAGACTAGATATACTTAGGGCCTGTACAGACTGCCAGAAATAATGCAGCTTGAGGCCACTTTAACTGTCCTGGCTCAGTGCTAAGGAGTCATGGGAACTGTAGTTTATTGTGGCACCAGAGCTCTCTGATAGAGAAGGCTCAATGTCTCAGAAAAAACTATAATTCCCATGATTCCCTAGCACTGAGCCAGGACAGTTAACATGGTCTCAATCTGCATTATTTCTGGTAGTCTGTACAAGCCCTAAGTCTATCCAACTGGCATGTGGTCTTCCTCTTTTTCTTGTTCCTTCTATCTTCCCTAGACATTCTTGTCTTTTCTAAGGAATCATGCCTTCCCATGCTATGGCCAAAATATGATTTCGCCATCTTGGCTTCCAAGGAGTGTTCGGGTTTGATCTGTTCTATAATTAGGCTTTGTTAAATCTGGAGAACCTCCTCTGAATGCCCCTGCCAACTGAAGCAACTGAATGGTAATGCAAGAGAGGATTTTTTTCTCTGGTGATATCTTACCTAGGGAAAGGTCTTCCAGAAACTTTTGCATGACGTTAACATTTTTATCTTTCTGGCTTCAGGTAAAACCTATTGCTGCTGTTGCTTTTCAAATCACAAGCCCTTCCATAGTTTTTTGTTCTTTTTAATTTTGGGGGGTTAGTTTTATATTGCATTTTTACAATGCTGTCTTACAATACCTGTTCAGAATTAAGCCTCATTGAGTATAGTGGGATTTTCTCCCAGCTTGCAGTAGGTTGGTTTTTATGGACTTTTTATTTTTAATATTCTTATTATTTTATATTAAAATATTATTTAAGATGATTTTTACTTTTAAGAAAATAATGTTCCTTTCCATATTTTCAAAATATGATATTCATATAAATATTGTTTAACATATTTTTACTAGTGTATGTATATAAAGGGATTGTTTGACTAGCAGGATATACAATAAAAAAAAAGATTGGTGGTTGCCATCACATTTTGGCTACACTTAGGCATTTTAGTAAGTGTCTGTGATATTTCATCATACCCAGCTCCAACATGCTGATTCCCTTTCCATGGCCAAGTTATTTCCCTTCCTGTTCTTTCTTCTAGAGGTACTATGGGGAAATATCTTATTTGACAAGCTGTTTACAAGAATTTCCCAAGACATTTTGATGGATGAATGAATCTATGTGCTTGAAATAGTTCTAGATACTTTAAAGTTTGATGGGAAAAATATTGCATATGGTGAATTTTTAAGTGTTGCCTATTGACCTTCTGAAACAAACTTAATATATCAGTCTTTGCTGTTACATGCCTTCAAATTATTTTTACTTATGGCAACCCTAAAGTGAATCTATCATGGGGTTTTCTGGGGCTGATAGTGTGTGACTCATCCCAAGCAGGGAATTGAACTCTGGTCTCCAGAGTCATAGTCCAACACTCAAACCACTATGCCAGCTACCATAGAATATCAAGGGTTTTTGTTTTCTTTTGGAGGGGGACTATTGTAGTGCAGCCATGTGGTCTAAATCATAGGATCACAGAAGTGGAAGAGACCTCTTTTCTGAGTGTGTGGTCATCCAGTCCAACCCCATTCTGCCCTGCAGAAATGCACAATCAAAGCAACCCTGACAGATGGTCATCAAACCTCTGTTTAAAAACCTCCAAAAAAAAAAA
>CM034701.1:137261196-137285100 GCA_020142125.1 Phrynosoma platyrhinos | reverse complement strand
TATTGGCTGAGTTTAACTTCCAGCAAATATCAGGATAGTTGAAGTCACTCATCATTACTATATATCACCTTTTTGAGTGTGTGATCATCTGTTCTAGAAAGCCATCACCCAATTCCTCAGTCTGACTTCAGGGTCTGTAGTAGATTCTCACAACAACTTCCTTGTTGTTTCTTTCCCCTTTAATTTTTATCGAGATGCTCTCCACCTGATTTCCAGGATTTAAGTCCTGGATCTCTCCACAGGTGTAAACATTCCTGATATATAATGCTATTCCTCCTCCTTTCCCGTTTGGCATATTTCTCTTACAAATGTTATACCCCTCTATTCCTACATTCCAATCATGAGGCTCATTCCACCAGGTTTCAGTGATGCCTATTATATCATATTTGCATTGTTGTGCTAGGAGTTTAAGTTCATCTTGTTTATTTCCCATGCTCTATGCATTAGTGTAGAGACATCTAAGAGCATGTGTCTTCCCCACTTGCTGCCTTTGTGAGGTTTTTCCCCCACTGTTGGACTCTTGCATCATTTGCCTTGTTCCCTCTATAACACTTTGACTATAATTTCCAGCCCATGATATAACCCTGCCTTTCAAGATACCTTCCAAGATACTGTCTCCCTCCCCAACATGACTCAGTTTAAAGCCCTCCTGATCAAATGTTTGAGACTATTGGCAAAAATGCTTCTGCCAACTGGTTTAAGATGCAGCCCATCTCTTGCTAGAAGTCCACCCTCATGGAACCGCAGCCCGTGATCTAAGAATACAAATCGTTCTTGGCGCAACCATCTACAAAGCCAGTTATCATGTCAGCTATCTTCCTCTCCCTTCCTGGACCATGTCCTTCAAGTGGGAGAAGAGATGAGATAACAAGCGTCCAGCTCTTTCAGCTTCCTACCCAAAGCCTCATAATCCCTTCTGATATTTTGAAGACTGTGCCTTGCAGTAACATTGGTTCCCACATGGACCAAGATGAAGGGGTAATGGTCAGTAGGCTTGACAAGTCTTGTCAGCCTCACTGTCACATCACAGATTTTTGCCCCAGGGAGACAGCACACCTCCAGGGACATCTTGTCTGGCCCACAAACCACTGGTTCTGTACCCCTCAAAAAGGAGTCCCCAACCACTACCACACACCTCCTCTGATGCTTAACAGTGGTTGTTCCCCATGGTGGTAATCTTAGGGTCCCCTTCACTGTCCCTGAGGACTGTCCCTGCTGCTCTTCCTCTTCATCCTTGATAAGGGAGAGAGCTTCAAATCAATTCTGTAGCTGCAAGCTCCCAGAATGATCCCTGACTTTCCTACTTCTGTGTGTGACATTTCTCCAGGTGTCCACCTCCTGTGTGCATGAAATGACCTCCTCCTCACCAATTCCTCTGTGTGGTCCCCGTCCAAGACCATTCGTCCCACTTTGTCCAGGAAAACCAACAATGTGTAGAGTCAAAGGCATTGGAGAATGCTGAAGACTCTGTACACAGGTCCAGAACAAAGTGGATAGCAACAGATATATTTCTTACCAATCTGGACATTCCCTCACTTAATATGCAAAACAAGCTCAACTGTATCTACATCTACTTTGGCAGAAACCTCAATGTAACTGGTATTCTGCTTGATCTATTCCATGCAACAGAGTGTCTAAGTTAGGATTTTATGTTTAAGTACATTTAGATGCTCATCAGTAATAGGAGATAAGATCTGAAGAAGCTTTATGACTGATGAAGAATGTTTTCAGGCTTATTCAGGCCACAGGGTGAGAAATTTCCCTGGCTGTGGTGTAAATATTGTGAGATTATTGTTATTTTAAGGCAAACTATTGCATTTCTGGTTCCTTTGTTAAAATTCACATCTGTTAGAAATATAGTCCATCCTAGTTCATTGCACCAGATCAAGGACCATTCAGTTTTCTCTCTTGATGAAAATCTCCAGTGAGAAAAAGGAACATTAACGTTGTATGTGCCGCCACTCCAACCAGCCTACATACTGAATCCAATGGCTTGGTAATAACATCTTCAGCTCTGCCTTCTGGCATGGTATTTATTGAAAAGTGCTTCTTTCTCAGGAGATGAATATGTTGATGAATGGAAGAATTAGCACTTTTTTTTTTCTAAAAAGGAGGGGCAGATCTGCCAAAGTTAACATATGTGATGTTGATGAGGCAGTAACAGATGTAACAATGTTTAATGTTGTCTGGGAAATACTCCTCTAAAACATGTCATTTCCCTCTTCCAACTGTTTTGCTTTTATTCTAAGATTTATCATATTTGCTGTGTGACTACATTGTTGAAAGATGCTAGCATAATTCTGCCAAATATGAAATTGTATCCCTGAACTCCATTATATCCCCCTTTCTTATCAAAATTAAGAATTTTGGTAAAGTTATTTTGGTAAGGAATGGAAATAATCTTTGAGTTTTGTTTTTAAAAAAGAGGTGGGTTTTGTTTGTTTGTTTTTTTAAAAATGTGTTTCTCATGCAATGGGAAGCCCTGACGAGAAGAATCCAGTACTGGTGAGACACTTCATAGTACAGGACGTATGCTCCACAAAATTTATATGGAACATTTTTATGCAGGAAATAGTCTTTTCCATGCAGAAAATATTTTTTGTGGGGAAAAAAAGTGTGAATTTTTCACAGAATAAGTCCACAAATGTTTAAGCTGCAAATAATTTTTGAAAACTGCAGGTTTTGAAGACGGAAGAAAACTGTTAAAACATCTTTGCTTCCTTTAAGGATAAAGGTAGCAAAGAAATGCATCCCTGTTTCTTTTTCATCTTTATAGGAGTTCCTTTTCAGAATTTCCTACTATTTGTGGTGGAAGGCATGGATACTAAAATGAGAGTAGCTTGTGTTGTAACACCTCAGCTTTGGAATATTTTCCCCTGTCTAGTTTGCTGGGACAAGGAACTTCACACATTCTCAAAAATGCACTCAATAGAAAAGTCTGTATTTTAAAAATGCACACAAACATTTCTTCAATGTATAAAAATGCATTCCAAAATGTTAGAAAAATGCATACAAAAATGTACATTTGTAAGAGGAAAGCAAATCATGAATTTTCAGACAAAAAAAAAAAAAACAGCAGGTTTTGCTACTTGATATAAAAATGGGATGAAATAAGAATGTTGGCAAGGAAGTTGAGAAACACAATAAGAGTGAGACATAGATTTTCACAGTGGTTTCCATGTGATGAACCCTATCCCCAAAATAGATTCAGAGTCCTGGACAGTTACTTTAATGTTGTGACTGAAACCCAAGAGTGTATTCACCACACCTTGGACATGGAAGCCATTGACTGCCACAGATATATTCATTTACCAAACATAGTAACTGATTGAAACATGCATATGAACACTTGGCTGGAGATGATGGTGGCAGAATCTCCCTGGTGGTGACTGAATCTCATTGTTTTCAGATTCCAGATTTTGATATCACCACACTCGCTTTACAAAACCACCATTATATTCCCCTGCTCAGGAAGGACTCTTCTTCACAGGAGATTTTCATGTAAACAAAGGGGAAAACTGGAGGTTTGAACAGGTCAGAACTCCCAGTTATCCAGCCTATTAGGCACAATTGCGTGAATGGTTTTCACACGATGTCACATACAAACTGCTTAGAATCTGAACAGAAAGTGACATGAATCAGGGAATAGTCATTCTCAGGAAAATATCATGTCTGTATTTCCTTTTCATTCATGAATTTAATTTCTTTGTGCAATTGCTGTAGTGTCAAAGCTATTTATTGGATTCTCCCCATTTTTGTGCTTGTTGTCAGATTTCCCATGGTTCTTTGCTGCTTTGCTGTGCTTTGTTATGCCAAGAGGCATAACAGGGACACAGCCTTTTATGCTTTAGCCAGGGCTCTTAAAGTATCAGCAGGTGTGCACACACAGACAGAGCAGCTTGCTTCTCTCCCTCACATGCCTCTCTCCTCCTCCAGCTTATGAGGAAAGCAGGGATGCAGCAAGAGTGAAGTTTTCTCTTTCCTTTCCTACTTTTGAGTAATGTTCTGTTCTTTTCACTTGGGTTGAATACAGGAAAGTAAAGGCAGTACAGTATATTTTTATAAAGAATATTGTGTAAATAAAATTGTTTATTTCTCTGGGTGATTGTGGTAATGCAACTACTGCTTCTGTGCACAAAAAAGCTATTTCCAAACTATCAATGGGATTTGTCTGCATCTGTGTGAAAATCAAATGCCCTTTCTACTCACTTTCTCACATTAATAATGTGCTTTTAACGCGTTGCTGTGCTCTCCATGTGAAAATCATTCACATATTTGTGTGCTTTTTTGGGATGCAGACACTTTAACCATTTTTGGGATGGAAGCACATAGGTCCCCATGTGATAAACTCCATAGAACTGGCTTAACATAACTGGTGGAAAGAATGTTCCAAATATTAATTTAACCAGGAGTGAGTATGCCACATTAACCTTTCCCCATCACCACATTTTTTCTTTCTCCTGGAAATGGTACTAAGGGTGCAGTTTGGTGTAGAAATAATGCAATTTGATAGCACTAACTGACATGACTCCATCATACAGAATCTTAAGATTTGTAGCTTTGTGAGGCACCAGCATTCTGTAGCAGAGGAGGCTAAAGATGTTCTAAAACTACAAATATCAGGATTCCATAGGATGAAGCTACAACACTTAAAGTGGTATCAAACTGAATTATTTCTGCAGCACAGAAAACAAAATGTATACTGTGAAGTAGAAGGATTTTCATGGCCAGCATCCATAGGTTTTGTGGGGTTTTGGGGCTGTGAGGCCATGTTCTAAAAGAATGTATTCCTGACCTTTCACCTGCATCTATGGCTGGCATCTTCAGAGAAAGGTGGCATGGAGGTGTGTGGGGTATATATACCAAGGGTAGGCAACCTTTCTCCTTTAAGGGCTGAGGGACTTCAGCTCCCAGAATCTCAGGAGCTATTGGCCAACATGGAACTATTGGCCAACATGGCTGAGGCTTCTGGGAGCTGAAGTCCCTCGGCCCTTAAAGGGGAAAGGTTGCCTACCCCTGATATATACTGTGTGACCCTTGGTTGAGAGGATTACCATGTAAATCTGTGTAATGTTCTGTTGAGGCAAGGCCTCTGGGTGGAAGGATATGCAAGGAGGATTAATGTATATTCATTAATGGTCCATTGTCAGCTGGGAATTAGCTTGTAAATTACATGTAAATCTGTGTATTGTTCTGTTGAGGCAAGGACTCAAGGTGGAAGGATATGCGAGGAGGATTAGCGTCTATTAAATTAATGGTCCATTATCTGCTGGTGAACCCCCTGACCCTGGATGAATCTCATTTGCATTTGCTGAGTCCTGATTTTGGTGTTTTTGAGGACTGATAGCCCCAGCAGATAATGGACCATTAATTAAATAGATGCCATGCACCATGCGGTCAGGTGCACAGAGTTGGGGAGGCTGGCATGCGGTTGCTCTGCCCCAACTCCATCCCAGGCTGGCCCTTTAGGCCAGTCTGCATAGGCCCTTAATCTATGTGAAACTCTACAGTAGTAGGGAATTAAACATACTTGTTAAGGTTCTATAATACTTGTTAAGGTTCTATCCTGAAAACACCAATTTGGGAGTAAGTTTCAGTGAACTCAGGGCCTTTGCAGACTGCCAGAAATAGTGCAAATTTAGTCCACTTTAACTGCCCTGACTAGGTGCTAGGGAATCATGGGAACTGTAGTATACTGTGGCACCAGAGCTCTCTGACAGAGAAGGCTCAATGTCTCAGAAAAAAATACAGTTCCCATGATTCCCTAGCCCTGAGCCAGGGCAGTTAAAGTGGACTCAATTTGCACTATTTCTAGCAGTCTGCAAAGGCCGTCAGTAAGCATTGCTACTAATTGGGGATCCATAAGATCGTGCTGTTCCTTTAAAAACTTTGCTATATGTTAACCTTCATTCTTAAATATATTTATCCATGTCATGTTTTAGCTTTCCTTATGCAAAGATTATAAATGGATCAATAAATTCATATGAGTCCCACCACTCAAATTATTATGTTTTCTTCCTATCACTTTCTCTTGCTATGGTTCACACATCATTATCAGTGTTCCTTGCCTAAGCCTGCCATTGTTTTATATGGTCTAATGTCATTGGCAATAAAGCAACAACAGTCAAAAAGAACATTATTAAATAATTAATCACTTGCCTTTTAACTAAAGGATAATGCAGTATGTTCATCTCCTCTTAAAGTACATGGTCCACCCCACCCCTCCCATAGAGTGCTATATTGAAAAACCTCCATATGGATGCCTTGTTGAAATAAAAGAAATGCAACAACTTTTGCAGTCTCACCACAGTTTTGTATCCAGCTATGTTTTGCTACTTATAAAAATAAAAGAGAGGGAAAAGAAAGTTTCAAAAACAAGTCTGATTTTAAAACAAAGGGAAAAGTCAATTGAAGTGATTACCTTTTTAGATGCAATCAATGCATACTTCCTAGCAAATATGGCCCCTTTCGAAGTGCTCATTGTCTCTAGCTGCTGTTAAAGAAAGCTTCTTATTACTTCCACAGGATTTTAATAAAGCTTGACTATTTTGTTGAAAATGTTTCTTTCTTGTCCTCTCCCTTGTTTCTTCTTTCTGTTCAGGACACAAGGTTTTCTTGTGGGGGTTGGGTGGGACAGAATGAGAAACAAATATAATTCAGTGTGCATTTGCAAGCTAAATTCCTTTGTCAGGCAGCTGTTATACCATAGGTTGCATGTCATTCTGTAATGTACATTGCAGTGGGAGATGAGATGTCACAAGAAGGAAACACAAGTTCACATGGTTGGAAGGAAAAAGACCACAACATTATTGAGTACAGCTGACAGGTAAGGTTGGCCCAAATGTATGGGTCTGGATCTGGTATTGACCAACCCACCTGTTGCTCAATGAACCACATTCCCCGATCACACCTGGGCATCTGGATGACAGAAAGGGTAATTGACTGATCACATATCCACATCTTCACCCCTTTGTCACAGGGGGATTCTGATTGGGAGTTGGCCCCTACAATGGAAACACCTCAATATTCCCAGCACCCCCAGGTGCCCATGAGACTCCCAATCCAGGGCTTCACACCACAGGAGGCCATGCCCACCAGATCCAAGGGTCATGTTACTGGCCCTGAAAAGTTATGATATCACACCCTGACCCATACAAGTCCAAATAGAGGGTAGAGGGTAAGGAGAACCTCTTGGGTCTCTTCTATGTCCTGCAGGCATGCACAACAAAAACAAAAACAAGGCCCACTAGAAAAGCCAATTATCAGCACTGAGATACTTGACCTCAATAATAACTATTTGCAGCAGAGTGCAGAAGCACAAACTCAATTTGTAGTATTTGGCAGTATTGCACTGACCAACCTTGAGTGATGCACAGACACAGTTGGATTTTTCCAAAAATCCTTGGGGACTTTTATCACTTGTTGCAATATGTACAAGTTATATACAAACTCTCTTTTAACTCTCGTCAACATTCATGGTCTGATATATCACAATCCACTCTCCACAAATAACACACCACAACTCTTCAACCCATACCTGCCCTGCGTTTTAGAGCAGTTATATACAGTGATGATGACTAAGTGTTGAAACCTGGTGTTACTCCTCATTTACAACCATAAATGTGTTAAAAGAACATTGTTCCCAACAATCCCCTCCAAAATAATTTGTTATGACAAAATTATATGAAAAACATAAACATTGACAGTACATTAGGATTACATAATATACAGTTTGATATAATTGTTCTTAGCATTTACATAGGCCTAGCAAGGCAAACATTTCCTCATGCCTCTGTGCTGGCAATATCTGTAAATATTTTTCTCTGACATACAATACAGTTGCCCCTCTGTTCTCACAGACTTGAAGTCCACAGTTTTGAATATTCATAGAGGGGTGATCTCCATTAAAATGAATGGGGCACATCCCTATGGGGCTTGAATATTGGTGAGTCTCCATTTTTGCAGGGGGTCTGAAATGGATCCCTCATGAAAACGGAGGGCTGACTGTACTCTGATATTAATACTCCTTCCTTGGTGTATTTGTTTTATGTCTTTGTACCTCACACCAAAATACTTTGTTCTGCTTTTTAGATTCTCTGCCTCTGCCATTGCTATACAAGTCTGACAATCCTCCTGAACCTTAACAGGTCCTTTAGATTTCTCCCCAAGGTCTTGCAGCAACTGTCTATTGGATTTCTCCTGCCAGCTCAGAAATTCAGAAATTACAGAAATGCTGTAAATTCAGCCTCAGCCATGGACAATGCCACATCATTTTGTTTTCTTGACCTCCATGCCACAATATTACCACGTTTGATCACCAGACCAGTTACAGATTTACTATCTTTCTCTTCAGCAAATGAACTGTCCACAGAACACTCTGGTTCAGAGTCATCTTTGCCAATTCCTGATTGGCAAAGATGATTTTGCCAATCTGATTCCTGGTTCCTTTCAAATATTATATCACTTTTTTGAGTGCTGTTCAGTCACTCAAGCTTGGTGTGGACACTCTTCTGCTTAACAGGCTGACAGAAAAGCTGGTATCAGGCATAGTGTGGTTTGCTATAAAAAGCAGACTATCAACCACTGAGTGATAAAGTTCTGGCCTGTCAAATAGCACACCAGATTCTGTTTTAGTGAAATCTGTGGTCATAGGTCTCATAGTTATATTGGCATCAATCAAGCCACATTTTTCAACTAGTTGATCCATTTTTGTTCTCTAACTCAAAAACAAGTCACCCTCCTGAGTTCTCTCAACCTCTATGCCTAGATAATGTTTCAGGCATCTCAGGACCTTGATCTTGAAATGGCTCTCTAATTCTGATCTCACATTATCAATCACCTCTTTGCTTTTAGCTGTGATTGCCAAATCATCAACATAAATCACAAGTATGACTAATTTGTCATCACTCTCTCTAGTGTAGACATAGGCATCTGCTACACTTCTAGTACAACCTAGGGCACACAATTATTCATGTATGCATAGGTTCCAACATCTGGCAGATTGTTTTAACCCATAAATTGCCTTTCTCAGTTTATACACTTTGTTTTCACTATGTAAGCATATCCAGGAGCTTGCCTCATGTACTTGGTCTCTGTTAGATCAGCCTTAAGATAAGCTGTTTCAAAATCAAAATGTCTAATCTCCATGCCATTCTTTACAGTGAAGGACAAAACCACTTTTAAATTTTCTCATTTTTCTGTGGGAGCAAAGGTTCTATCATAAGACCCATATTTCTCTTGTGAGAATCCCTGAGCCACCAACCTTGCCTTATACTTTAAAGTCCCATCTGGCATGATCTTCCTTTTATACACCCATCAGGCCCCCACAACGTTTTGGTCCATTAGCATGTCTGCAACAGCAAAGACTCTCTTGCTCATCATTGACTTGAATTCTGTGTCCATGGCACCATTCCATTTCCTTTGTTATTCGACTAAATAGTTCTGCACCTCTGAATAACTGTCTGGTTCATAACACATATTATATAACTTTGCTTGCTATAGTACAAAATGATCAAGAGCTTTCCTAACTCTCTTTGACCTCCTAGATATTACAAGTAAGAATAATATAATAATAATAAATTTTATTTGTATCCTGCCCCTCTGTCAAACAATCAGGGCAGCTTACAGCAGTTAAAATTCCATACAGTATATTAAAATACAGTCCAAATAAATCCCAGAACCCTCCCACCCCTTAAAAAGTGTAAACCAGGATTACCATTAAAACATGTTAATTAAATATTGAAATGAACAAAATTCCTTACACAAACAGATAATACAAGACAAAGCAGCACTTGCAGCCAAAGGTGGAAGAGAGAAAGATTAGGAGACTCCTGAGGCCGGGAAATCTAGTCAGGAAAGGCCTACTGGAAGAGATCCACCTTAACCGCCTTTTTAAAGCTGCTTAAGGTTGTGATCTGATGGATCTTGTCTGGCAGGCTGTTCCATAGTCTGGGAGCAGTTACTGAGAAGGCCCTCTGGGAGTTTGCAGACAGCCTAGTTTTCATCGGCTGCAGCAAATTCCTCCCAGAGGACCGGAGTGCATGGGGTGGATTGTATGGGAGGAGGCGGTCCAAAGATAGGTTGGGCCCAAGACATTTAGGGCTTTAAAGGTAATAACCAACACCTTATACTGGGCTCAGAAACTAATAGGCAGCCAGTGGAGACACTTTAATACCGGTGTTATATGATCTCTCCTTGATGTTCCTGAAACTAATCTGGCTGCCATATTGCACCAGCACAAAGGACTCTGCACGCCTTTTTCTTTGGTAAAAACTAGCCACAACTTTATTTCTGTACAGGGTCTCAAACAGTTTTAAATAAACAATCTTTACAAAATACCAGACCTCTGGCAGCAAAGCCTGCTAGGACACATAGCCCCCGGCAGCCACTGGAAGTTCCACTCACCAGAGGCTTGGAGAGCCAATCCGGGCCCAGAAACAGCTCCCAATGCACTCTGGGAGTAGCCACTATCCTGGCTGGGTGGAGAAGCTGCCATGGAGCCAACACCTCTCCTCTCCAGCAACTGGGCCAGCTCAGTAAATCAAGTGGCTCCATTTCTCATAAAATGTTTCTGGTAGGGGGTAATAAGCCTGGGTGCCCCAGGAGATGCCTGTCCACCTTTAAATACCCCTCTTCTCCCTCCCTTCTTTTGCATTTCTGTTGCTCTGGATGTCACTCCTGCTTGCAGTTAAACAAATCATTTGCATCTCTCTCCCTCTGGTCACAGGGAACCTCTCCTTCTTCCTTATCTCTCACCTTCAAGTGCTCTGTATCTATCTGTGTGTGGCAGATATAGCCATTTGGATAAGCTGAGGATGTGGTCTAGCATTTAAAAGGGGAGGAACTCAGCACAATACTTCCCGGATTTTCACTTAGCTTTTTATATTGACTCATTGAAATAAATCATGCAAGGTCAATTTCTGCCTGCAAATACTTGAAGAGAGAGGCCTAGCTGTTCACACCCAAGGGTCGTATTTGAATGCATTAAAAATCATAAGAGCTACAGCTGAAGGCCCTTTGACACAATATGTTTCTATTCCCAGTACTTCTGGAAAAGTGTTCTGTGAGTGTTGTAATGTGTTTGTTTGTTTTTTTAAAAAAATATTATTTTGCTATAAGTGTTAGCAATGTGGATTTTCCCTTTTCTAGGACAGTCATTCCATTGTGTTCTCCTTCTGAACTGTTGCTAAAACATTTATCTTGATATAGCTGAAATGTTCAGGGCAGATATGTATTTTAAAACTGTACATGTATAATGGAGTAAATTACCTTTCATGTTGTCAAGTCTTAGCCCAATAAAAAATAAAATGAAATCCAGTACATGTTCAAGATCTGTTGAAAGACATTTGGTTGCCTCTTAACACAATTACTAACTTTAGATGCATTTAAGTTACATTAAGGAATGTAACAGATGTGTTTCCCCCATCAGTCTTTTCAAACTAGTTACATATTTAAGTGACATCGCTGTACTCCAACATCTCCATTGTTGACTTGGAATTTCTCCATCCTTATGCCTGAAGCTTTCTTTTACTCCTGAGAATTACTGATTACCATCTTTATTCTCTGGATTCATGGACTGTTGGCCCTGACCAAGTTGCTATTGTTATTGTTATGTGTGTCACCTAAATGACTGCAGGGCAAAGCAAATATTTCCCTCCAGAATTTTTCCCATATTTAAAAGTTCAAAAGCATTTCAGACCAGGGCATTCTATGGAAAAAAAGATCTAGTATGAATGGAAGTGCTCACAAGAAAGTATTTGGTACACAGCAATGTGTCCTATTACATACAATGGGGCCTTGGTATCTGCTGGGGTTTGGTTTCAGGAGGTCTCTTGGATAACAAAATCTGTGCATGCTAAAGTCCCATTAAATACAGTGCCATAGTGAAATGGTGTCCCTTATCTGAAATGGCAAAATCAAGGTTTGTTTTCTGGAATTTTATATTTTTAAAATATTTTCAAGCTGTGGATGGTTGAATCTGTGGATAAAGTATCTGTGGATAAAGAGGCACAATTGAACTAAATGTTGCAGGAGGTGGTCTGACTCTTGCATAGGCAGATAGTGTGTGTTCTTCCTATTCTCCAGGCCTAGGCTAGGCAAGCAAGCATGCTTCAATGGCTGTTGGCCTGCTGGCACAAGATTTGCATGACTTTTGTGGGTTCCTGTAAGATTTGAGCTATCATGATAGGCTAAAGATCTTGTAAGAGGCCTATGTCCCTTTTATAGTGGTTTTCCTAACATATTCCCAGCCAGTCTTATGCTGGCTAGCAATCAAGAGGGTCAGAGTTAGCAGGCCAAAGAGACCTACAGAACAACAAAAATACTTTGGGAGATGTGAATACTGGCACAGACAAAAGTTTTGCTGCTTGATTCTTCTTCTTAATGGAGTCCCTCCATTCAAATATTCTTTGTTACTACCTCCTTGTCCCTTCATCAAGTAAGATGTTGCAAAACAACAAAACAAGAACCAGGTAGGGTAACAAGTATGTGATTCTAAATTGAGATTGTAGTCTTCATATTGTCTTCCAATGCAATAGTGACAAAAGGTCTGCAGACCGATGCAGATGGCCAAGAAGGGGTGGCTCTGGGCCACCCCTGGGAGCAGCAGATCGGGGCCACAGCAACCACATGCCACAGCCCTGATCCTCCTTTTTGCCACCCCCAAAAGAGCAGCAAAATGCCACTCCTTTTTGGGGTGGCAAAAGACTGCCCTTTGAGCCACTGCCATGACTCTTTTTCACCCTTTTGGTGCAGCATGTATGCACACTGTGCCAAGAGGGTGCCCTGATGCTGTGCACCATGTGGATTGGCATGCAGTTTTGGGATGTCATCGGAATGGAGTCAGGGCAGCCACGTGCAGTTGCTCCACCCCAACTCCACCCCCAAACTGGCCTATAGTGCCAGTCTGCATCGCTCCTTTGTAATTGGGCTCATTAGGACCCATCATTTAAATGTTTGCAAACTCAAGATCTTTTGCTGTCTGAGTCAAGACTTCAATCACTGAAATTCCACCCCTAGAAGCTACTTAGAGCAGTATAACTGGAATGTAACACTCCACATATGGAGCTCTGCTAAGCTATGAGTTCTGCCACCTGCAGAAGGTATCTTTGTAGCAGCAGATCATGTTCCATTGCCATTTAGTAGCTGGAGGAGTGTGTGAGGTAACCAGGCAGCATGTGGCTATACTTCTGCAACTGTGTAGAAATGGCAGTTATTGCCATCCCAGACCTCTAGTATTTACACTGGAGATCTAAGATGATGCTGGCTACTCTGTACACCTGGCTATATCTGGATACTAGTCAGGTGCCCTGCATCCTCCGCTAAATCTAACCTCTCACATGCACTAAATGGCTGAGATGGCAATTTGCAGGAGCCTTGCACTAACGCAAGTTTTGCACAACTAACTGAAAGTACATACATGTGTATAATGCCAGATTACACATGTTTGCATCAGCAAGAGGTTTATAGTCTATGTTTCAATTCATTCATTTAAAGTGAAGACTTTACAAAGTTATAGTCTTGAAATGATTCACATTCTGTTAATGACATAAGGCTAGAATATCTGTTCCTGTATGAAAACTTTACAATTCCAATGTGCTACCACATAAAAATAATTCTTCATATGGGGTCAAATGAGTCTCCAAAAATCCACTGATTCTGTAACACAAATCTCAAGCCATTATTTATTATAAGATCAATGTTATACCTTGTCAGGTACAACAACATTCAATAAAACTACTAATTTTGCTGCATTTAAATGCATGCTCAATTAATGCTTATTGAGCCATAATTCTTATTCTTGCTCCTCTTTAATCTAGCAGGGTTAATTCAAATAAGATTAAGAACTTGTCAATTCCAAATGCTATTGAAATGTTCATTAGATATTGTTTCAGTCTATCCTGGCACTTTTCATTTGTGTGTCTTGATTTCAAATTAAATAACATTCTCTGATATTGATGACAAGGGTAGTAACTCATTTGGTGTTTGAAAGGCCCAGTCCTAGGATGATTGGACTCTGAAGCTAGCAAACAAGAGAAGCTGGCTGTCTTTTGATTATGGATTTTAATATTCCTCATATACCTTGCCAACATCCAAACATCCAATCCTGTACACAGCAAAATCTATTTTCATAAACTTTATTTAAGGAAAGCCACAAATGGTAACACATTCTATTAGAATCTATGTGCTGTATCATTGCATATTATGGATGCACTTTACACAATTTTTCACCTAATGTTTGAAGGAGAGGAGCTATCATAAAATAAAAATAGTAATGCCAAAATAGTAATGATCTCTTTAGGTCCTTTCTGCACTTCATTTTTTAAATAATAAAAATGATAATAAAATATTTACCAGAGCTTTGCCAATCTCAAACAGCACAAATTGAATTGTGCCATGTCTTGCTTCGAAAATGAACTGGTTTGATTTAACTATAAGATAGGCAGGGAAGTAAAGTCTGCTTTTCTAATACATTCAGGCATATATTGGTTTTTGAATTCAATGGTTCTAAATTATTTTTCATTCAAGTTACTCTTACCTAAAAGATATTTCCAAAAGTTTCTTCTAAATGCTTTTAACTGCAGAATTTTACAAATACACAGAAAGGGGAGAAAGAGAGATAGTCCTCCTGTTTTGTAATGATGGAAGTATATATATATATATATATATATATATATATATATATTGAAAGCTCTATAGAGACAGGGGGAAATGGTTAAGCCTCTAGTTCAAAATGTGCAATTTGTGAATTTCATTCAAAAATGAATGAAAATGAGGGCCAACATCCTGTTGTAGAGTTACAAATGTGTAACCTAGAGATGCTGCTTTATTGTTGTGTGCCTTAAAGTCATTTCTGACTTATGGTAACCCTATCAGAGGGTTTTTATGGGGCTGAGAGTGTGTGCCTCACCCAAGGTCACCAAACAGGTTTCCATGGCTGAGCAGAGTATTAAACCCTGATTCCTTCTATATCACTCTATATTATTACAACTGCCATGTCGTGATGTATACAAGGAATAGGTTTGTTTATCTCTCTGATCACACAAAATGATGGGAAGGGAGAGGCAATACAAGTTTTACAAATGGTCCATCTTCCTGAAACATCATGAATCATGGTGTCTCAAATGACAAAAACTTCATGCACAAAGAGCAAATACAGTAGCAAGTATTTTCCTCCTCTTAGTTTCATGTATCCAGTGCTTTGAATCAGGGTGCACTGAGGTTGACCTTATATCAGACCTGGGAAAAGTATGGACAGTGGCCTACAGTATATGGCCCCCAAAACACCTCCACAGACCCTCAATTCCCCCAATCCCCAAGAAAGCTTTTGAAAAAAAACATCCTGAGTCATTTTCCTCCTGATTTTCCATATGCTCCAAAACACTTGCAAATGCCATGGTTTCACTCACTCAGGCACCTACAAACCTCAAGTGTTCAACATTGACCAGAAACTGTGAAAAAAATGTGAGCTCAAAGTGACATCCCATCACATCTGTAGTGCCAAGGATATATAGGTGTGGTCAACACAAGAGGGTGGGCAAAAAATGCCTCCCTTCCAATTCCTATGCAATTGCTTACCCATGCCTTACATTAATTATTTTAGATCTGAAATGACATTTTGGTGGTTTTTCCTTTTTCTAACCACAACTGCATCCTTCTCCTTCCCATGCCAAAATAACCTGTCAGAATTGTGGTTTGTTTTGTTTTTTGGAGTGTCTACAATATCCTTGCCTCAAGCCCAGAATGACTCTATGCCTAGAGTATCATCTTTAGGCTACCTATATAGTTTGCTGTTCACTAATTTCCTCTCCTCTCCTCTCCTCTTTCTTTTCTTTTCTTTTTTTTGGGGGGGGGGAGAGGAGCTATGGCCACTGTTGTTTGTGAGCCGCCTGACTTTGAGAAACTACAGAATTTTTTTTTCCGTTGGAGAAATTTGGTGAAATGGTCCCAAAATTATCTGCCACCAAATAGGGTGAAGAATCTTGAAGCGATTTGGACACATTTCTATTTGTTGTTAACTGTCCTCAGGTCGATCTTGACCCATGGTGACCCTGTAGATGAGAACTCCAAGACTCCCTGTCCTCCACTGCTCTGCTTAGGTCCTGTAAACTCATACCCGTGTTCTCCTTAATAGAGTCCATCCATCTAGCCTTCCTCTCTTTCTATTTCCCTCCACCTTTCCTGGCATTATTGTTTTTTTCCAGTGAACTTTCCCTTCTCATGATGTGCCCAAAGTATGACAGCCTCTAGGAAGATCTTTGGCTTAATCTGCTCCAGGGTCCATTCATTTGTCTTTTTGGCTGCCCAGGGAATCCTCAGCACTCTTCTCCAGCTCCACATCTCACATGCATTGATTTTCTTTCTATCCACTTTCTTCACTGTCCAGCGCTCAAATCCATACATGGTAATAAGGAGCACAATGGCTTGTATGATTCTCACTTTTGTGTTTAGTTGTATATCTTTGCATTTAGAATCTTTTCTAGTTCTTTCATAGCCACTCTTCCTATTCTTAAACTTCTTCTGATTTTCTGGCTGCAGTCCTCATTTCTATCAATATTTGATCCTAGGTATGAGAACTCTTTTACCACTTCTTTTCTTCATTGTCTAGGTTGAATTTGTCAAGATTATCCATTATCATTATTTCTGTTTGCACTTTCTTCCTTGCTCTTTCATAGTAGTTGTTCCAGGTCTGGGAGGTTTTTTTGCTAGTATTATGATGTCATCTGCATATCTTAGATTGTTTATATTTCTTCCTCCTATTTTCACTCTTCCTTCTTCTGTGTCCAAGCCTGCTTTTTTTGCGATATGTTCTGCATACAAGTTGAACAGATGGGGTGAAAAGATACAAGTTGAACAGGTAGGGTGATAAGAGGCAGCCTTGTCTGACCCCTTTGTCAATTGGGAACTATTCTGTTCCTCTGTGTTCTGTTTCGACAGTAGCCTCTTTCCTGAATATAGATTCCTCATCAGGACTATCAGATGTGTTGGCACTCCCATATAGTTTAAAAAGCACATGCTGATTTTCTTTTCAAATTCCCTGGTGCACTCCATTACCCATCATATATTTGCTGTGTGGTCCCAAGTGTCTCTTTCTTTCCTTATCCCTGCTTGGACCTCTCAACTTCTCTCTTCATATATGGTTGGAGTCTATATTGCAGAATTTTGAGCAATTTTGAGTTTCAGCAAAAGCTTGAATCTAATTATTTCCACTTCCTACATGTAATAATAATTTAAAAAAACAGGGTGAAGGAAAGGAGGTGGTATAGTTTCCAGTTTTACCAGTGCTCTTCAATCCTAGTGCTTTGGGGCAAAATGTAGCAGTGTTCTCTGCAAGTTCTCCTTCCCAACAAGAGGAATGTGAAAAGTTTTGAATTGAATCTAGAGAGACTTGGGAGGGAAGAACACTAGATACTTGCCAGATCTTTATGTCCTTCTCTCGCTGCAAATGCACAGCATACTGCACATCTATCGTATTGGACATCTGTCCTATTGCACTTTATTGGCAGAACTGGTTGAAATGTGCAAGGATAGTGTATCAAGCATGCCAAGATTCAATAGAACATGCTGGGGGAGATTGGTTCAAGGACAGACTTTGCATTATAAGGGAGGAAGAAATAAAGAGAAAGAGAGAGAGATGTTAGCCCTCTGTGTGGGCAATTACTATGAAGGGGATGAACAGAGATGGCCCCACTTATGAAATCTGAACATTTCAAATGATGAGTGAAGTGGGTTTTTGTTTTGTTTTGTTTTTTGTTCATAGTTGGGGAGGAAAGTGATCAGATGGTTTTTATTTTGCTTTATTTGTAGGAGTATACAAACACACATACAATAGAAGTGGCCCAAGGCAAGAATCATGCAAATTTTCATGAGGGAATAAGTGAAGTGGATAGTCAAATATGATGAATGAAAAAGTTTTTGTTTTCTGCTCAGTTGGAACTAAAGTTACAGATATAAAATTATAGGCATTTTTCATTTTTTATGAGTCCCCATCAAAATATAAAGGAAGTAACACAAAAGTGCTCACTCCCTTGTGTCTGAAATTTGTCATGTGCTATCCACTCACAAAGGGCTGCTAAGCCTGCAAATTTTATCCAATTCTGAAGAAAGGCAAAGGGGGGAGCTCATAATTGTTTTTTGATAGTCCATGGCAGGAATAAATATTTGGATTTCTGGGTTTAGGTTAGGATCTAGCCCCAATTCAAATTGTGGTGCCTCCAAACAAATTGGGGTTGAATCAGGCTGTTTTTAGAATCTCCACATTATTGTCCAAACCTAATCCAGTCTGTTTACACCCCTTCTAAGCGGTTAATACAACTGGCCAGAAATACAACTCTATCCTTTCAGATTTTCTTAATGTGTTGGAAAGTCAGTGTATAATCCATTTTCAGATATAAAAGACAGATTGAATAGGGTTAACAGATACATGGATTTATAGCTAGATTAAGGGGGAAGCAGATGGCACAAAGGGCTGTTTTGGAGGCAAGGAAGGGGAGGGGCAGCCACACGGTGGGTGCCCCAACCCCTTCCAGAAGGCATCGTTGGAGCGCTGGCCCCTCCGCATGGCCAGCGCTCCGACGATGCCTTCCCACCGCAGCGTCTGCACATGCAGCAGCGGAAGAGTTGCCGAAGGTGCACCACCAGCCTTTTGTGGCACACCATCGGCGACTTGTGGAAGGAGCGCTAATTTAGCGCTCCTTCCAGGGGTGGCAAAGCTGCGCCATGGGGCCGAGGTGTGGGGATACCTCAGCCCCATGGCTCAGCTTCCCGGGGCAGCCCAGGGCCGCCCGTCTGCTTCACCCCTTAGTTCATTTGACATGAGTTTTGTAGGATTCGGTGCAAACAGAAATGAATTGTTATATGTCCAGTTCTTATATCTAGTTATGCAAAAAGTTATTTCCCCACTTTTTTTTTTCAGTCAATGCAGGTCAACTTTCTCCAACATGTTAAGCTTGATTTAATATTTGTCCTGTTATCATATTATGATATAATCATGCAATCTTTCCTCTTACTAACATTTATTTATTTATAACAATTTGATCCTGTCCTTTATCACAGGATCTCAGAGAGGCAATACAAGCAATTTGAATCATTTGCAAATTAAAAGTATAAATAATTATAGCAATATAAAAACTATATTAAACAACAATAACTAAAATAATTTTAAAAGAAACAGTTTAAAACACTTTAAAAATTACAATAGTTTTAAAAACTAGGCACATGCACACAACTTCTTCATTTTCCTATACTGGTCAATATGATGACTGAGATCATGCATTGTCAGATGTAACTATGATGGTGGTATTCTGCCCTTGTAACTTCATCTAATGGTGCCATCTCCCCAAATCCTACCTTTTTAATCAGGCACTGTCTCAGAATGGGATGCTGGAAAATGAAATCTGTAATAGTGTCCCAGGGGTCCTGTTGCAACCACCTTTTTCCATTGGCTCCCTGAGTAGGAAAGCACTGTAAATATCATTTCCCATTGTCCCAGAAACCCTTTGGTTGGGATTCTGCCTGGTTGAAAATGTAGGCTTAGGAGTCATGGTGTATCCAAAAGTTATGAGATCAGACATCTCACTTACAATATTGTAACTACTGCACAGGATGGCAGTTAATAATTCCAAGATTTGATCGTAAGAAGTAATCACAGACATTCTATTGTTCAAATATAGGTTGGAGTGCCTGTTCCTCTAGTGATAGGAAAAGGTACCAGTCCTTTTGCTTGGAGTATGGGCCACCATTGAAAGTAATTGTTTTGACAGAAATGACTTCCTTGTTTTGTTACCACTTTCATTATTATTGAACCACTTTCATTAATAATTTCATTATTATTCCATTTTATAATGCAACTTTAATTATCTCCCCTGTGTCCATTTCATGGTTGCTTAATTTGGCTATCCCTCCATATTTTGTCCACTTCCTGTATGATTAAAGAAAGTGTGCAAGAGCCTGTTTTCAAATTCTAGGGAAGAGTGAACCCCCTATATTAGGCTACAGAGCATGGACGTCCTAGCTGTTTGGGCCCAGAAAATTTAGAGGTAACTGACATGGCCCAGGGAAACCAAAAACAGCTGTAAAAACCAAGAATCTTATAGCTAAAGGCAGAAAGTTTGGTTGAACATGAGCTGTGGTCATGCTGGTTCCAGAATAGGCAGTCAAAGAATTGAAACAAGGTGGTCTGTATGGGTACTAAAGCAACATGTTATTTGGATTACGGAACAAAGCCTGAAGCGAGAGTTATACAGAGCTATCCAGGCCCCTATTGGTTATTTGGGTCAGTGGGTTCAGCTATGTTGAGGGTTGCTTTGCTCTCTCTAATCAGTACATGGGTTGTGGTGCTACACAGCAAAATCAGGAGACAGAGGTGGCTGCCACACTTCAGAAATAAAGCAGTTTGACACCACTTTACCTGCCATGGCTCAATGCTATGGAATTCTGGGATTTGTAGTTTGATCGGGCACCAAAATTCTCCAATAAGGCTTAATATCCCACAAATCTATATATCCTAAAATCTTTTCACCAAAAACATACAAACTTTTAAATGTAACACATTTATAGAATTAACCGTGATTTAAAAACATACCCATAAAAACAGATCAAACATTTAAAAACTTGCACAAATCCATAAATTCCCACATAAAGACCCACATGTAGTTTTCCTGCATACGTTTTTGAAAAAAAAAATTTTTTTTGAGCAGAAATCAATGTATTTCACATTTCTGAATGGGAAATTTACAGTTTATTCCCAGTAAAGTCTTGAAGTGCAAAAAAAATCTCGCTGCTAGTATCCTTTTCCTCACTGGAGGGTTTTAGACACTGAGACCCCTTTTTCATTAAGGATGTGAATGTTGATGAGCATTCTTCCCATCCCTAGTTTGACCAGGGGACTATTCAGACTATAAAATTATAGTGCTATGATTCCACTTTAACTTCTGTGGAACCATTCTATGGAATCCTAGGATTCACAGTTTTTTTTTTTTTTGGGGGGGGGACATTAGAATTAGCTAGAGAGCTCTATTGCTTCACCAAACCATAAACTTCAAAATCCCACAGAATGAAAGCATGTCAGCCAAAGTGGAATAAATCTAAATGGAGGTAATCTTATGGAAGCATGTCAGCCAAAGTGGAATAATAGCACTATAAGTGTGTAGTGTGAAAGGGCCCCATAAGGACTCAGAAATATTACAATTTGCATTATCCCAATGGTCACAATCTTTTCTGAGATGTGCCATGAAGATTAACTCAAAAACATAAAAAAATAGACCTTTTGTGCCTCTGACCCCCAACAGTTCATTCTAAGTTACAATTAAGGGAAACATTTTGGATATGGATATTGAAAGTTTTGCTTGGATGTTCATAAAAGGTTATTAAATGTGGAACAATTTATACAACAGTCTAAACTCATGGACATTTGGCTCAGCTATAATACAAAATATGTGTACCACACATCAATTGTGAATACTTCATCTGCTTTTAAATATATCTTTATTTTCTCTGTTGTACCTGCGGAGCTCTGATTAAAAAGATCATTTGTATGTTTCCATAAATATAGTAGAGAAAAGCTGTAATGTAACATGTGTAGGTATACTATTCACAATTAAGTAAAGTGTGAATGGGCCCTAAAATGACAACATGCAGTGAACAGATGTCTAGAAGAAGTTATGAGCAGCTCAAATCCTGTCTTAAAATGAATTCAATGTGAAACAGCTAAAATCCTCAGCAAGTTTCCTAAAAAATATCTTTTTAAAAATCCTTTCTGCTCCACCAAATCCAGATATATAATGTGTGATGATCAAGATGCTTCTTTCTGCTGTCTGTATGGCTCAAATCTTTCGACCATGACACTAATCAGTGCACCCATCCACCTGCAACTACCATTTTTTTCTCAATAAATATTGTCTCAACACTACAGAAAGAATGATTGGCAGGGACCCTCCAGATGGATACAAGGGATTAAGAGTTTTACAGAGTGCTTTGGTTTCTGAATCTAAATGGAGGTAAACAGCATTGTCTACCACACAATCTCAGCCACAAAGAAGGATGACAGTGATACCATACACAGCCTTGGAAACAAGGCTGGCATCTTAATTTTTAAAAAGATAGTCAAAGGACAAGCAATGATTGCCATGAGTATGTTCGACTACATATAGACGGCAGAGAAGCAACTCTCCAGCACTATAATTTTTGGGGAACTTATCCCCTGATCTCCTTCTGAACTCCTAGCAAGAATCAGACACCTTGAGGAAGAAATTTCCTATAGGTGTACATTACTAAATCAACATAGATATACTCTATGAACTTCAACATCTTGTTCTTGTTGTGTAGTGGTGTACCTTCAAGTTGTTTCCAACTTATGGCAAACCTATAATGGGTTTTCTTGCAAGATTTGTTCAGAGGAGGTTTGTCATTACCTCCCCCTGAAGCTAAGAGAGTGTGACATGCATTTTAAATTGAGGCACTGTCCTGGCTCAGTGCTAGGGAATCATGGGAACTGTATTTTATTGTGGCACCAGAGCTTTCTGACAGTGAAGGCTCAATGTCTCAGAAAAAATGCAATTCCCATGATTCCCTAGCACTGAGCCAGGGCAGTGCCTCAATTTAAAGTGCACTATTTTTGGCAGTCTGCAAAGGCCCTCCATCACCCTGCCTTGTCCTGAGGAGAAGGCCAGGTGGAGGAGGAGGAGGAGGACAGGTGAACACCCACCGTTCAAGGCTCCTCCGCTGCTTGGCTTTCTCTTAAGGGGAAGTCCAGGTGGAAGAGGAGAAGGACAGACATGGCTGCTCTGCTGCTCAGCTTTCTTCTGAGATGGCTGAGCAGAGGAGGGTGGGATTAATATTAATTAATTATAATTACTATTAATAATTACTATTAATCAATATTATCAATTATTTAATATTTAATTAAAACTTATTTGCGGCCTGAAGAAGTTTAGCCTATTTTAATTTTGGCCCCCACCTACTGCCAAGTTGTGCAGGCCTGATCTAAATGCTTCTCCATCAAATGCACATCCCAGGATTCCATAGGATGTGATCATAGCAGTTAAGGTGGAATATGACTAGTATAATTCTGAACTATGAAAAGGCCAGTGGACACTTCCTTGAGAGAAAAGGGAAGCAACATTTTGCTGTTATTGTGAGGAACCTGGAGGAGCATGCAACCCTGTCACCTACCTATTTATCCTGATAACAGATAAGCTATAATGAAAGAAGGTGTGGGGCCACTTGAATCTCAAGGTTCAATAACAATATCACCCTAGATTTTGTGTGCTGACTTGACTTGCGGTCTGGTGAAAAGGTTGGAGATAACTAAAGTGATGGATGGATAGATTTCCTTGGTGCTAATACAAACAACAATTGTTTTGTCTTGCCCTCCACTAAGCAAGTGTGTGTGTGTGTGTGTGTGTGTGTGTGTGTGTGTGTGTGTGTGTGTTTGAAATAGCACATTAGTAGGTGTCTGCATATTTAGGATCATATATATATATATATATATATAAACATAAATTATAAGACAACATTTGACAGGACAATAAATATACTGAGAAATGTATTGAAAAATACTGGGACAAATCAAATTAAAATCAAATCAAATTAAAATAACACCAAACATGAAAAAATGCAATGAGTCGTACTGATATGAAAGAATTAGACTCTTCATGTGGAGATTTTCTAAATATGCTTGCCTTTCCTTTGAAGATCCAGCCACAGGGACTGCTTGGTTGTGGCTCCTTGTGGAACAAACATCTTCAGGATAACCACATGATTTCTTGCTTGATTGTTTCTAGGAAGCCATTTTAAAAAAATTCAATAATATCAGTCTATTGAAGATAGAATCATAGAATCATAGAGTTGGAAGAGACCATTAAGGGCCATCCAGTCCAACCCCCTGCCATGCAGGAACTCCCAATC
>CM034701.1:137198783-137222038 GCA_020142125.1 Phrynosoma platyrhinos | reverse complement strand
TGCCATGCAAGAAGACACAGTCAAAACAATCTCGACAGATGGCCATTCGGTGAAATAGACTCCAGCACTTTCTGAGGCAGTGTGTTCCACTGTTGAAAAGCTCTTACTATCAGGAAGTTCTCCTTAATATTTAGGTAGAATCTCTTTTCTTGCAGTTTGAATCCATTGCTCCATGTCCATCATCAATATGAAATCCTTTCAAATATTTAAACATGGCTGTTATCAAGTCACCTTTTAACCTAGCCACCTCTCATAGGATTACTTGTAGTCTGGTGTGGTACTTACAATTCTCCATTAAAGACATCTGATTCAGGGGAAGGAGTGTACCAGATATCTCTCTGCATTCTGGTTCCTCACCAAATTACAGATTCCATGGTTCTCACAGGCAAAGCCATGAGTAGATGTGACTTGTGTGTTCCTGGTCATGAGATAGATAAATCTTCTCCAGCTTTTTGTCCAAATTTTAATGGATGGCTCTTTTAAAGTTTAGAATATAGTTTTGAGTAAATTTTGTTGTTGTGTGCCTTCAAGTTGTTTCCAAGAAATGGTGACCTTAAGTATTATGAGAAGTTCTTGGCAAGATTTCTTCAGAGGAGGTTTGCCATTGCCTTCCTCTGAGACTGAGAGGGTGTGACTTGCCTATAGTCACCCATTGTATTTTCTTGGCTGAACAGGAATTTGAATCCTGGTCTCCAAATTTCTAGTTCAGCACCCAAACCATTACACCATGCAGGCTCTCTCTTACCATCCCATTAATATGGAAGCCATCAGCTACCACTGGCCATGACAGCTAGAGGTACTGCTATAACTATGAGTGTAGATCCAGATTCTATTTTATCCAATTCCATAGGCTGCCTTATTGGATTGAAAGGAAAATTGCAATCTAGATTGTCAGTATGGCAATCCTAAAAGTAAGAAAAAAAGATTTTGCCTAATTTTTATATTAAAATGTTTATATATACCTATGGAAAGATCTCAGGGCAGCATACAACAAAACCAATTTAAGATATTTCAAATAATTTAAAATTTTAAAAAGGAAAGGATAATATAAGAAATCAAAGGACATATTGAGCAACATGACAATTTAGGGCAAGTTAAAGTAGTTTAAAATACTGTACATGTAGGAATTCAATTTATACAAAGTTAAAGCAATTTAAAATCATGTGCGTGTTAAAATAGTTAAAAATCATGTGTACTGAATAAAATCATTAGACCCTAAAAGCCTTAATAAAATGTGATGCTTGTACTTGAGCATTAAGCATTAAGCCAGTGTTCTTGACAGTCACGCCTCCAAGCACAAGGCATTCCATAGTTGGGATGCCACAGCAGTTAAGGCCCTTTCCCATGACTTCTTGCAATGTATTTTCCCCCACTGGTATTGCTCCCATGGTTCTAACACAAAGAAGGACACAAAGAAACAAATGTGTACTCTGGCAAGCATGTATATAGAGAAGCACTCCTTCAAGTATTGAGGTCCCACTACTGATGTAACATGAAGTGGCTTCTGCTACAATGCCAACATGAAAATTGTTCCCTACCTGCCTATGCCATTGCCCACCCAAATGGAGATATAAACCAGTGTGTGATGTATTGAGTCCTATGACAGCCCACAGCCTAATAGCCATATAGCTGCACAGGAAGCCACCAATACAGTTATTTAGAAAAGGCTAAGTACCTAAGAATAGAACCAACTTTATATGGGGCTTCTTGTCATGGGCCAGAATCTGAATCTAGAGAAGGAGTCCAAAGCTGAAGCTCAAAAAGGGAATCAGACAAGTTCCTCAGGTGAAGAGCAGCCTGTAACTATAGAGAAGCTAGCTTTCCCTGTTGAAGAGCAGTCTCAACCTGCATGACAAAGGTAGGACTCAACTGCAGCTGCTCGAGAAAAGGATGCAGCTGGGGACATAGCACAGCCTTCAAGCACAAAGGCAAAGCATAAAGAGAAAAAGACAGACCAAGGATGCTCAATCAGGCTGCTTGGCAAGCAGTGGCATTGCTAGGGTTGGTGTCACCTGGTGCAGTAACTCATGATGTCACTCCCAACATTGATCTCTGTATCACACCATACATAATCATTAGTAATGTTTTTTGTACTAATGTTACTGGTAATTTGTAATTTCTATCTATCACTGAACATAATGGCAATAATAGTGACATAAACAAAAAACAAAATTAAAAGTATACCTTTAAATTACAGTATCATGTGAACAACATAAATGTATTTACATGTACATTGTTTCATGTGGTTAAACTGAAAATTTGATAAGATGTGATGTATTTAAAGAACATTTAAAAAGAATATTTACTGTAACATAGAGCCCCAGTGGTGCAGTGATTAAATGCTTGTACTGCAGCCACTCACTCACAAACCACAAGGTTGTGAGTTCAGTACCAACCAGGGGCTCAGGGTCGACTCAACCTTCATCCTTCCAAGGTTGCTAAAATGAGTACCCAGCTTGTTGGGGGAAATTAGCTTACACATTGTAAACTGTTTAGGGAGTGCTTAAGTGCACTGATAAGCAGTATAGAAATGTACTTGCTATTGCTATTGCTATTGCTAACGTAAAAAAATTAATTGTTTGTTTTTTTTAAATTTAAATTTTCTTTTTTAAAAATAATAATAATGGGGCCTCTCCTTTCTCTTCTCACTGAGCCTTGCTCCACTCACACTACCTAGCATTTTAAAATGCCACAGCACATTTCTGTCAAAAGGCAGATGTTTGGGGAGCAGTGGAGTCACCCCCCATGAGGTGTCACCTGGTGTCCATACTCCCCACATCCCCTAGTGGTGTCCATACTCCCCACACCCCCCAGTGACAATCAAGCAGCAATGGAGAGGTTTTGATGTGAACCAGCTGGTGTCACCTCACTTAAGAGCTGGAAGTAACCTGTCTGTTTCTTGGCCACAATTCCTGTCTCCAGACTTCTGTGTCCAGACTTGCAGGGCTTTTGTCTTCATCAACCATTGGACTGTGCTGAACTTGCTTCTTGTTGAGTTCCTTGATTTGAACTGCTTGAAAATGTATTTCTCTGGATGAACTCCCACAGACAAGGACACTTTCTCTGTGTTTGTGATTTACTCCCTTTGCCAGCATTATCAATTGTTTCCTCTCAGAAAGTCTATGTAAATGTTAGATGAACCAGGATGATTCCTGCACACAGCCGACAGACCTGGTCCAGCAAGATACCATGATCAATGGTGTCAAAAGCTTTCTGAGAGATCCAGAAAATCAAGAGGGGAGCGCTATACCAGCTTTCACCAAGAGGAAGTCATCAGTTAGTGCAGTTAAATGAGGCCTGACAAAAAACAAAAACAAACTGACATAGGTCCAAATAATCTGTTTCTTCAAAAACATCTGAAGATGCCAGCCATTAAATCTTCAAAGGAGATTCTGGACTTCTGGGTTGGGATGGCAGACCGGTGAGACATGTTCGAAACAGTCTCTGTGAGGAACCGTCTTGCTGGGGGCAGAAACTGGCTGCTGGGTTGTTTTTTTCCAACAGCCAAAATGTTTTACTGGTAAGAAGAATTCAGAGGACAATTTTGGCAAGCTATAACTCTTTGAAAAAATATGAAAGGAGAGAGAGGAGGAAGACCAAAGTGAGAGTTAGCACACAAAGAGAGACCACATCTGCCCCCAAGCTCTCCCTTTAGTGGGGTGGAGGAATGCTACCAATTTTTTAAGATAAATGTGAGTCAACTATTTTTTTTTTTTTGCATGGTGGGTTTTTTTTTCCTTCCTTCCCCATGCTAGAAGAATAAACCACTAACCAACCAAAGAAGGCACCTTTTCTTATTTTACAGAAGAAAGGATGGACATTGTGAATTTTTTTAAAAAAAATGGTCTCATTAAGCATATTTGGCAAAGCATAAGGAATTATTGGTGAACCCTTCAGTTGTTTTATTTTTCTTTTTCTCTATTAGATGCGGTTTAGTCCTATTTAACAAAGAATTAATAAAGAAGAGTAGTCATGGTGACTGCTTTACCTTTAAGGAGACTTACTGTGAGGTGGGGGGTTTTCTCCCATCTGACACAAGGAACTTTGGATGTTAATAGATCTAGTGAAAGATCAACTGCATCTCACATTCTGTAGGAGAATATCGGAGTCACGTGGAACTCTGGGAGAGGTAGTTTGGCTAAGAACAACCAGCTGCAGAAGAACTCACCAAAGACCTCTGGGAGCTGAAGTTCTTCTCCTGATGCTTAGCTTTGACAAAAGTGGAAAGCGATGGAAGAAGACCAATAGCGTCATACTCCATGATGATTTCTGGGAGTTGGAGTCTTTGTTCCTTATCAAGCATTTCCTTCTATTGCAATATTGGGGACGGTGAGACAGGAAAATGGAAGTGACATAGTCACTACTAAGTACCCTAGGAAGGGTAGTAGTTGGTGTAAAAAACTGTTTTCCCCTCCAGAGATGGTAGAATGTTGGCAGTGACATACCTTTATGGACTGAAACCAACCTCCATTGTTTGATTTTGGAAGATTAAATGAAAGCTGAAAAGCCTTGATAAGTCCTCACAAGTTTTCCTGCTGCTGCCTGAGCATTGAAGTCAAATTGGCCAGAGAATACAACTGTGGAAAGAAGGAAGAAACCGATATAGAGAAAGGAAGAAAGGAAGAACAAGTAAAAGTTTTATCTCCTGTTAACTATAAGGACAAGTGAGAAGAGTAATGAAGAAGGTTTGATAGAGAGGACTTGAGAAGCTATTTTGAAGCTATTTTGAAGACCTTTCCAAATAAACTATAAATTAAAACATTGTTAAATGCAGTTGCTTAACATAGCTACAAAAGGAGAAGCTGGAAGGGGAAACAAGAAGGGCTTGTAATTTGCTTGATGTTTTGTTGATGGGGGGACAAAAAGAAGAGTTAACTGTGCTTAGACTCTTTGTAGTCTATTATTAGAATATATACTTTGAAGCTAGAAGGCTTAAATCACAGCGTATGATTTGATTACACTGTTATTTTTATTATTGAATTACCCCTTGATTTTTGTAACAGTGTTAATCGTGTTAGAAGTGGAGTGAATAGCTCCTTATAAATAGTTACAACTAAACTAACAAGAGCGCAAGCACAAGCACAAGCTAATCGTAGACCTTCACTTGAGCATTCTAAAGGTCCAGAATCAAATATGGCTTTAATGGAAGAAATCAGGAAAATGAGAACAGATTTGATTAAAGAGATCCAGCAATTAAGACAGGAGATGAATGAATTTAAGACAGAGATTAAGAATGTATTAAGAGAGGATTTAAAAGGTGTCAGTGGAGCCATAGACAACATGTCAATGTAAATGAGCAAGATTAAAAATAAAATGAAAAAAAATTGAAATGAAACATGAACATTTTGAAGAAAACTTAAAAGAAATAAAACTAAAACTAAAAGATTTAGTGGAGGAAAATGTTATGAAAGACACAAGGATACGGGAAAGATCTTTAAAGGTTAGGGGATTGCCTGAGGAAGATGCTGAAGATTTATGGCAAAAAATAATATACATATTGAGTTCCTATCTAAATAGAGAATTCTCTCAATGTGAATTGGAGGTGGACAATTTATATTGTTTGAACTCATATATAGCTAAAAAGAATAAAGTCCTGAGAGATGTAATAATTTATTTTGTTCGAAAACAATTGATGGACACAATATGATTTAAGCATAAATGTAATCCAATCACATTTGAAAGACATGATTTGCATCTTTCAAAGACTATCTTCCAGTAATCATTAGAAAAAGAAAAGAATATAACTTCTTAACTTCTTTGCTTAGAGAAAAACAAATCCATTACAGATGGAAAATACCAAAGGGTTTAACCCTCTGGTATCAGAAGAGGAGAACTGAGATATGAATGACTTCAGAAGCTAGAGAGTTTTGGAAATTCTTAAAGAAAGATAATAGAAATGATGCTCAGACAGCTGAATGGGAAAATAAAGATAGCAAAGATAAGAAAAAGACAGAGGATGCTCAGAGTAATAGGACTAAGAAAAAGAAACAAGTTCAGGGAGATAGGTCTGAAAATAGAGTCACAGATAAAGGAGATAGATAGAAGAATAAAAAAAAAAAAAGAACGCAGATAATAGAGGAAAAAAACCTTAGGGATAGGAGAAAAAGATTATAAACCCTCCCAAGAGGGGAGTGAGATAGAAACAAAAATAGACCATGAAGGAGAAGAAGAATCAGAAGGAGAACCTTACTCATCTCATTGTGAAGAAGAACTAGAAGAAACATAAAGCAGAAGTTAAATTTAAAAAGGGAAGATGGATATAATAAAAATAGCCTCATGGAATGTAAAAGGGTTAAATGGAAAAGATAAGAGGGGCAAAATATTTCACTATATTAAAAAGCAAAATATTGAAATAGTCTGTCTTCAGGCAACTAGAATACATAATATTAGACTCCTAGAAAACCCCAGGCTAGGGAAAGCATTTGTCTCAGCGGCTAAGAATAAAAAGAAAGGGATAGCTCTCTATACTAACTCTAAATATGAAGCAATTGAGGTGATAAATGATTCTAGGGGTCATTATGTTGGGGCTTTAATAACTTTAAATGGAGAAAAAATTCTGATACTTGGGGTATATGGATCACTGGAATAAAAAGGAAGGTTTTTAAAATTATTGTTAAATAAAATAGAGAAACTAACATATGATGTATGTGCATTGATGAGAGATTGGAATGCGGTTGTGAATCCAGAACTAGATAGACATTTGGGGGGGGGGGGAATTAAACGTAACCAAGGTAAACTACACAGAGATTTGTTTGAATTAATGCAGGGGTAGGCAACCTTTCCCCTTTAAGTGCCGAGGGACTTCAGCTCCCAGAATCCCAGGAGCTATTAACCAACATGGGAATATTGGCCAACATGGCTGAGGCTTCTGGGAGCTGAAGTCCCTCGGCCCTTAAAGGGGAAAGTTTGCCTACCCCTGAATGAATGGAAAGAACAGATGTGAAAGATATCTGGAGAGAAAAGCAAGGAGACAGGAGGGAATATACTTTCTACTCTGACAGACATAAATCTTGGGCCAGAATTGATATGATATTGACATAAACATGCATTGTTCCCAGGATTACAGAAATTATAATTAAACCTAGAATTTTATCAGATCACAGCCCTATTATAATGAAGGTAAATGTAAGACTAAAGGAATTCAATTGGAGATTAAAAACTATTGAATAATAAAAAAAATAGGTAAAGAAGTATCTGACTGGATAGAAGAATACTTTAAGGAAAATATGCACAAAGGGATGAAAATAAATACAGTCTGGGATGCTGCTAAAGTAGTCTTCAGGGGGCTCTTTATGAAAAAAAAAGCTACTGGCTTAAAAAAGCAAGAACATAAAAATTTCCAGAACTCCAGGTAATGTTAGTTGAAGAAGAAAATAAATTGAAACAGACTCCAAATAATAAAGATTTAAATTTAAAAATTATAGTAATACAACAACAGATCTCTATGTGTTTAATGAAAGAAAGACAAAAGGAGATAAACTATATAAGACAAAAGAATTTTGAAGGATCTAGCAATCCTGGGAAATGGCTGGCATATAGGATGAAAAAGGAAAGGGCGAAAAAGCAGATAACTTCCCTAATGGAACAAGAACAAAGAGTTACCAATCAGGATAAGATAAAAGAAATAATTCAGGAATTTTATGAACAACTATATAAGGCAGAAAACATACAGGAAGAGAAAATAAAATAATATTTAGAAAAATGTAATTTAAAATATTTTAGTGATGAACAAAGCGAATTTTTAAATAAAGGAATTACAATGCAAGAAATAACTGAAGACATCAAAAAAAAAATGAAGCCAGGAAAAACGGAAGGCCCAGGTGGGTTTCCAGTAGAATTTTATAAAAAAAATATGCTCATCAATTAGCTCATCCCCTTAGTGAAGTGATAAAAGATCTTGGGAATAATGAAGTTCCTATTTCATGGAACCAGGCAAATATAGTTCTAATACTGAAAGAGAATGAAGATACTAAATATGTGAAAAATTATAGACCAATATCATTGTTAAACAATGATTATAAGATCTTTGCAGCAGCATCAGCAGAAAGACTCAAGACCATTTTGAAAGATTGGATTGTAAGAGATCAAAACAGCTTTTTACCCACCAGGAAAATAAAAGATAACATGAGGTTCGTATTGGATATAATTAAACTACATGAACATAGACCAGATAAGAAATTGGCCATGATATTTCTTGATTTCGAGAAAGCTTTCGACAAGATAAATTGGCAGTTTATGTTTCATGTGCTAGAAAAGATTAATGCAGGGGTAAACTTTATTAATTGGATTAAATCAATTTATAGTTAACAAGAAGCCTGGATAGTGGTCAACAGTGAAAAAACTAAGAAAATTGAAATTCAGAATGGAACTAGGCAAGGGTGCCCTCTGTCACCCCTATTATTTCTAATTGTCATAGAGGTGCTAATAAATAACATAAAAAGAAATGAAGGCATAAAAGGTATAAAGCACAAGATCTATGAAACTAAACTGAAAGTGTATGCGGATGACCTGTTGATTGTGTTATCAGACCTGGAGGATAACCTAAATCAACTTGTTAAGACACTGGAAGAATTTTGTCAAGTATCTGGACTGAAAGTAAATAAAGATAAGACCATGGTATTAACTAAGAATTTATTAGCTAAAGATAAACAAAGCATAGAGGAGATTTATTTTTTATTATTTATAAATAAATTTATTATTTTTTTAAAAAAAAATCAAATGAGATTCTGAAAGGAGATATTAGCAATGTAATGCTAGTTCTCACTAACCTTCGAGAACGCCGCAGCCCCTCCCTATCTGTTCTCCTCTGAGCAAAGGTAGAGATTTCAATCTCTTGCTCCTCTGCTTCTTCCTGGCCTGAAACCTCTGCTGGGGAAAGGCTTTCTGCTGGAGGAAGGCTAGGCTGCTGAGGAAGGAGGCTAGGCTGCTGAGGCAGGGGATGTTGCTCAATGGGTTCCATACAGCTAGCTCCAGGTTCAGCTAGGTCTATGGGGGCTGGAAGCACCAAGCTAGGATCTGGCCCCACATCCTCCCCCTCAGAGTCCTCCATGTCCTCCACCTGGCTGTCCCTGTCAAGTGACATATTTTTTTGTCTGCATCATCAGGGCATAATAACTGAAACATATCCCAATAAAATTGATTAGATGGTGCACTGGACATTTTTCCTAGGCACTGCAACCAGTGTGACACCAGGTTTTGAGTAAATAAATGCAGCTTTCTCCTGAATGTAACTAGCAAATTTGTCACAGAAGGTAACCAATGATAACATTCTTGGTCCCCCTCAGCCATATCCCAGCAGACAGAAAAACTCTGCTGGAATGGCACATCAGGGATTCAGTAGCAGAGACAAAGTACTGTATGACCTCCCCCCCCCCCCCCCCCCCCCCCCGCACTGCCACATAGTAGACACAATGAAGACTCCTCAGTAATCATTAATCATACTCACTATGTGACCTATATCACCTGTAACTCTAGCTTCTGTCTAACTTATTTCATTGCTCCTAGATATGTTCTAAAACATGGATAATTTACTTCCAAAGCAAGATTCAAATTCTCAGCTCTGGAGACAGAAAATCTCCCAAATCATCCAGGAATCTTTTGGCTTCTGTAGGTCTCTGGGTACAGATTATATTAATTGGTTTTCCAGACTTGCAGGGAAAATCAACAATCAACAAATCACAAATACATGATCAGGTTGCAACAGGGTTGTTCCAGATACTCATTGCCCATAAAAAGCAAACACTAAGTCCACATTTGTCAATAACATACTGGCACAGTCCCACGGTTGTGGTACCTGTGAAGTTCCAAATGGACCATGTCAGGATTCCCACCATGTTAATTTTGACCCCACTCCTCCCTGACCACAATCCTTTGGTTCCCCAGCAGCATATTTAGACCTACCTTGGCCAGCTCAAGGAGGCAGCTTGATGGGAAGCAATATGGGTGGTAAAGCATGCCTGCTATATCTCCCAAAAGAAAGTACAAGCTGTCAAAACTGGTGTAAAGTCAGACTTCTCTTAAAGAGAGATGGGCTCCTTACATACTCTACAGTTCTCCAATATAAGTTTAAAGTATCTGTGACACATAGAAGGTCAGACTCTTCATATAAAACTTAAGCCATTTTGGATCTCAATTTTGGGCGAAAATAGGGATACAAATTAATATAATAAATAAATAAATAAATAAATAAATAAATAAGCCATAAAATGTGTGTCTTTTATTGTGAATCAGTCTGACATTCAGCAGCATCAGCAACCAACTTTGGATTGACAAGGCATGCTACAGGACAGGGAAAAGACTGAAACATAGAATTGGTTTTAACTATCTGTCTCAGCTTGCCATAGTAATTTGAGTGTTGGACTATGACTCTGGAGACCAGGGTTCAATTCTCAGCTTGGCCATTAAACCCAATGGATGACCTTGGGGAAGTCAAATGTTTTCAGCCTCAGGGAAAGGCAATGAAAATACGTCAGAAATGGCTTGAAGACACACAACAACAACAACAACTGTTACAACCTTGATTTTCCTGACATGGCCTCATTCAGATTGTGCCATACCACCCTGTGCCCAAGATTGTATTAAATGTGGTCCTCCATTCCTCTCCCATTTCCCAGATTTTATTTCAAGAATATGTACTAACAACACACACATGCAAAAAGCATCAGCTTGGCAGAGTTAGACCAGTGTGAAATATGTTAGGATATTCCACCAAACACAAATACACATCGACAAGAGAACACGAATCTTACCCAAGCACTTTCTGGCCCTTCCTCCTATCCCAGCTTCTCACTCACTCACTTCATATTCTGGAAATGGCTTCAGTGGAAGCAGTTTGCAGTTCTATTATTTGACTGAATCTGGCTTTCCACTCAAAGTTTATGGCAACTCTCCTGGAGTTCTATCAAGCAAAGTGATGCCAATTCATCTTCCTTACAGGGGTGAAAACTACAGAATGGCAACCGCTTTAGTATCATCTTTCTACTATTGGCAGATTGTGCTTTATATCTGCACTTTCCATTCATTATCACACCACAGTGTTATAGCACTATTATGCCAATTTAACTGCTATGGCTGCCTTCTGCGGAATTCTGTAGTTGAGTGAGGCCTAAGAGCTCTCTGGCTGAGATTCCTCTCCCTAAACTGCAAATCCCAGGATTCCACAAGAGGCAGCTATAGTAGTTAAAGTGGCATAATAGTGCTATAACAGTAGTGTGATGTTGGTATCAGACAAGTATTGATATCTGATGAGAGAGACTTGCATTTTTCCACCACAGTCATTGGACTGAGCCTGGAGACCAGAGTTTGAATCCTTGCTCAGCTGCAGAAACCCACTAAGTGACCCTGGGCAATTCATAATCTCTGAACCTCAGAGGGAAGCAAAAGCAAACCCATATGAACAAATTTTACCAAGGAAATCCTGTGATCAGTTGGACTGAAATGTTTTAATAATCCATGTTTCTACTTGTTCCCTAAATGAAACTAGTGTTGGTATCAGGCTTCCAAGGAGAGAGAATTCCAAAGCTGGTAAGCCCTCTCCCACACCCCTGCAACAACAAGGCAGGCACTGGTGCCATACTTGTGGCCATTGTCCATTAAAAAATTTTTTCTTTCCTTGAAATCCACTGTAGATCAGCAGCTGATGGCTCACAGACCAGCACCAGTCCAGGGGCCACCACTTTGTGTAATACTACTTTATATCTCTTTGCCACCCAGGAAGGTGGAGATCCTGGGAGGGGAATAACAGCTGTTCCTGATCAGGAAAACTTGGTCTTGTAGCAGGTAGCACAGCCTAAGATCTGAGTGAACATGACACTTCCAAGGGAGTAGAGGCCAGGTGACAAAGCTGTCCTCTCTTTTCCCTAGTCATAGCAAGGCACATATTTGAATTATGTAATGAGCTCCAGTTTTAGTGGGTTAAGTGGATCCCTCTGGTATGAGTTTCTGGCTGCAGCTGTGGATTAAGGTGTGTGTTTTTCCTGTGTGGAACTCTCCATCAAATCAGCTCTTAGTGCAATGGGAAGCAGTTATTTATTCTCCCCCTACCAACAAAAAGAGATGTTTCACTTCAGCTGGGTTATTCTATCCTAATTCTCTTTATGATCATAGTTGATGATCTAAGAGATGAGGATGTCTGTTTAACCAGTCCCAGGACAATGAGTCCTGTGAGAGTGTGTGCTTGAAGGGGAGGAAAGCTGTGTGAGTTTGCACCTCAATAAGTCTCTCTTTTGTGTATCAAAATCCTTCAGCACACTAACTGCTGTGTACCTTCAGAATAGAGTGTGACATAAAATATAAGATGCAAGGTCTAATTTCTTCTGCTCTGCTATTCAGAACTGTGTTATCTCCACATAAAATGCCTTTATAGTATGTTCAGTTCTAAAGGATCATTTTCTTTATTTAAAAGTATGAGTTTATGCTTCTAGGGACATTTTATTTTCCCACCAGGAAACTAAAATATCAGGAATGCCTAGTCAGACCCCAGAGCTTTTTCAAAAGGAGGAAAACTTTGAGTTAAGGATTCCCGCAGGATTCATGTAGCATTTGCACATGGCAACTGTCAAAAATTGACTTTTCTTCTCCTGTTTATACTGACTGTATGCCAAGAGATGAAAGACTGTAGCTGGCACAGTATTAAATGGTCTTTGTATGTTTTGTATGCACTCACATGTATATGTGTTTGTGTATCAGAAGGAATGTGTTAGGGAGAAATTGCAGAAGAGAGCATATGCATCTCCACAAAAGAACAAAGAAGGAGATATATTTGCATACAATATGATATGAGAGTAATACATACAATTCGTAATGATATGATACATGCACTGCCATCCAGAGGGACAAAGAAGCAGGCTTGGAAGCCCAGGTACATCAAAGCCTCCCCTCCCCCTTGAGACCAGAAGGGTGACAAACAAAGAGAAAGGCTTCAACATTGCAGCCCAGGAACATCAAGGCCTTCCCCAATAAGAAGACCAAAAGGCCACTGATGCCACCGATAGGGACAAAGTGGAGGCAGGGAGGAGGAAGGGAGGGTGGGAAAAACATTTAGGAGTGTAAAAAGGCAAGGAAAAGAGAAATGAGGGGGTGGATTGAGGGAGGGAATTGAGGGAGTGGCCAAAAAGAAAGATAAGAAACAATGGGTGACAGATGAAATACTTCATGCAATAAAAGAAAGAAGAAAAGCAAAAGCAAAGGGAGATAGGAACAAAGCCAGAAGTATGAATACAATTATCCAATGTCTGACATGCAAGGATAAGGAAAAAAAACTACAATGATCAATGCAGAAAAATAGAAGACAACAACAAATAAGGAAGAACAAGAGAGCGCTATCAAAAAATCCAAGAAATTAAAGCCAAGTTCAAACCAAGGGCAGGGATGCTCTTTGTAGAAAAAAAGAACATAATGCAGGAACAAGAAGAAATAAAAATATGCTGGAGGCAATACACAAAAGAATTGTACAAAAAAGATGAGGGAATGAATGGTGTTTGGAATGAGGAGTCATAATGATATCCCAATTGAACTGCTATAGTGCCTATAGACAGTGCTAACTAAAATATGCTAACAAATATGGAAAATAAAGTGGTGGCCAACAGACTGAAAACACTTGATATACTTATCAATCCACACGAAAGAACATAGAAAAGACTGAAGCAACTATAGGACTAAAGCACTAATTTCACAGGCAATCAAAATAATGCTCAAAATTTCGCAGCATAGACTCTAACCATGCATAGAAAGAAACATTCCAGAGGTGCAAGCAGGATTCAGAAAAGGAAGAGGCACTAGGGACCACATTGCAAACATATGATGGCTAATGGAGCACACCAAAGAATTTCAAAAAAGAATCAGCATGTGCTTCATAGACTACAGCAAAACATTTGATTGTATAGATCACAAAAAAATATGGAATGCACTCAAAGACATGGGGGTGCCACTACATCTGATAGTCCTGATGAGGAATCTGTACCAAGGACAAGGGACCACCATCAGAACAGAATTCACAGAACCAGAATGGTTCCCAATTGGCAAAGGGGTCAGGCAAGGCTGCATCCTATCATTCTACTTGTTTAACTTATTTGCTGAAAGCAACATAAAAAAAACAGAATTAGAATCAGAAAAAGGAGGAATTAAGATAGGAAGAATCAAGATTAACAACCTAATATATGCAGATGACACCATAATATTAGCAGAAGACATTCAGAAATTGGAACAGTTAATAAGGAAGGTCAAAGATGAAAGTGCAAAGGCAGGTCTGAAGCTGAACATAAAGAAAACAAATATAATTACCACAGAAGAAATACACAAATTCAATCTAGACAATGAGGAAATTGAAATAGTTAAAGAATTCTCATATCTAGGATCAAACATTGACCAGAATGGAGACTGCAGTCAAGAAATAAGAAGAAGACTAAGGGGGGTTGCAGACTGTCAGAAATAGTGCAAATTCAGTCCACTTTTAGGGTTAGGGTTAGAGCTAGGGAATCATGGGAATTTTTTTTTTCTGAGACATTGAGCCTTCTCTGTCAGAGAGCTCTAGTGCCATAATAAACTACAGTTCCCATGATTCCCTAACCCTAACCCTAACCCTAAAAGTGGACTGAATTTGCACTTTTTCTGGCAGTCTGCAACCCCCCTAAAAATGGGGAGGGCAGCTGTGAAAGAACTGGAAAAGATAATGAAGAGCAAAGACATACAACTATGCACTAAGGTCAGAATTGTTTAGGCCGTTGTATTCCCAGTTATTATATACGGATGTGAGAGCTGGACAGTGAAGGAAATAGACAGAAAGGAAATCAACTAATTTGAAATGTGGTGCTGGAGAAGAGTACTTTGGATACCATTGACAGCCAAGAAGACAAACAAATGGGTTCTTGAACATATCAGACCAGAGCTCTCCTTGGAAGCAAAGATGGTCAAGTTGAGACTATTGTACTTTGGCCACATAATGAGAAGGCACGGATCACTGGAAAAAACAATAATTCTAGGAAAGTAGAAAAAAGAGAGGAAGACCATAAACCAGATGGATTGACTTGATCAAGGGGTTTATGGGCAAGGGCTTGCAGGATCTGAGCAAGGCATGGAATATAGGGATTCTTGGAGATGTCTCATCCACAGAGTCACCATGAGTCAGAACTGACTTGAGGGCAGCTAACAACAGCAATGATACATGCAAATTTAGAAATAATTACTATGGCTCAAATCTATTTGCTGTTACCAGTTGGACTAGATACACTGAATCAATGAGTCTGCTCTAGCTGAGAATTAACAATGGGATTTAAGCATAGAATTTAAATATAAACGCAGCATATTTAGTCACCTTTTGGTATGACCAGGTGACCTGTATGGCTGCTTAATCTCCTGTAAAGATATCAATTGTTGGTGAGCAATTTAAGGTCCCTCCTCTTCCTTTTTGTGATACTTTGTCTTGCATTTTGACTGGAAACCTTCAACAAGAGCACTGTCCTCTGTAAAGTATGAGGCATATAAACCTCAATTATTGAGTTCAATCTGTTGGTCTTTCTAGTGGAGTGATTTGAGTGTTGGGTTAGGGTATGAATCTCCATTCAGCCATGGATGACCTTGGGCAATTTACATTCTCTCAGCTTCAACAGAAGGTAGAGGCAAACACTTTCTGAATAAATCTTGCCAAGAAAACCCTGTGATAGGTTCATCTTAAGCTCACCATCAATTGGAAACAACTTGAAGGCACATAACAGCAACAAATACTAAAATGGTAATATCTGTCTGTCTGGTGTAAAATCAATTAAAGACAACTTTACATAAGAAATAAAAAGTGTGCACTTCTCTCCCTAAAACCGAGGGAGTCTTAAAAGTAAGTAGAGAAACTTAGAACAATTTTAATTGTTATTTAGATGTTGTTGTTGTTTTTGTTGTTTTTGTTGTTGTTGTCATCTCACCTTTCCACCTGAGAGCTCAAGACAGTATGCCTGAACCTTTTATTTTCTACTTCATTGCCTTAAATAGAAGCACAATGTAAAATATTTGACTGACTCTGATTTTTTGTTTCAGGCAAGTGTGAGTTCATTCAACTCCACTTGACCTATGGTGGTCATTTTCCTAGTGGAATCTGGAAGGATAGTCATCCATTTCAAAGAGTATCTTGTGCCTTGACCAAAATGCTGCTTGCCCAGGCCTAAAGTGTGTGTATGTGTGTATGTTATTTTAGAATCTTCCCTCTTTTCTCAGTTTTTCTTTAGCATAAGCATCCTTTCTTCCACATCTCACATTCTGAGTAACATTATATGAGCCTGCAAAAGAAGAGCAACCTACCCTCCTGAATTTTTTCTGTTTTCTAGCATTAACCTCCTCCCATACCATGCCATACAGAATCCTTAGTAATTTCCCCCTGCCCCTCTAGTACAGGGGAAATTGCTATGGGTCTGGAGGCTGACATTTTGCCTATGATACAATGTAGGGAACTCAGGAACTGCCAAAAATGTCCCCTCAAAAGAAAAGAAAAGTTGTAGCTGGAGGTCCATTTCTAGTTTTGAAAAAAATGTAGAGTTAATGTTAAATAGTGTGAGTGGGGGGTATAACTCATTTAAAGGATAGATCTCTGCTCCTGGACAGTGGTGTCACTAGCAATAAGAATAGCAAATACATTTCTATACTGCTTATCAGTGCACTTAAGCACTTCCTAAACAGTTTACAATGTGTAAGCTAATTGCCGCCAACAAGCTGGGTACTCATTTTAGCGACCTCAGAGGATGAAAGCCTGAGTCAAGCCTGATCCCTGTCTGGTATTGAACTTGCAACCTTGCAGTTTGTGAGAGAAGCAGCTGTACAGACTTTTAACCACTGTGCCACCAGGCTCCACTAGGATTTGATGTCATCCAGTGCAGTAACTCATGGTGTCACTCCCCCATTAACCTCCTCCCATACCATGCCATACAGAATCCTTAGTAATTTTTTTGTAGTAATGTTACCTATTAATCGTAATTCCTATATATTACTGAATGTAATGGCAATAGTTGTGACTTTGGGCCATTGCAGACCGGCCCAAAGGGCTGGCCTGGGGATGGAGTTGAGGCAGAGCAGCCACACACTGGTTACCCCAACCCCACCCCGATGTTTTCCTGATGCTGCATAGCCATACACTTGGCGTGCGGCATCAGGACACCCTCCCAGTGCAGTATTTAAACATGCTGCACTGAAAAGCTGTGGAAGAGCTGTGGCACCACCTCTTAGGGCAGCCTTTTGCTGCCCCTAAAAGGAGCAGCATTTTGTCACTCTTTTTGGGGTGGCAAAAGGGAGGATTGGGATCATGGCGTGGGGTTGCCACGGCCCCAATCTGCCGCTTCCCGGGGTGGCTCTGTGCCGCTCCAAATGCCTGGTCTGCATCAGCCCATAAACAACTAGCAAAATTAAAATTATACCTTTAAACTAAGATATCATACACACAGCCTAAATGTATTTACAAATGCATAGTTTCATGTGGTTGAATTGGAAAATTGGTAAAACATCATATTTTTTAAAAAAAATTGAAAATATGAGGTCTCTCCTTTTTCCTCTCACCAAGCCTCACTCCACTCACACCATTTTTTCCCAGCATTTTAAAGAGATACAGGCAAACACCACAGCCCGTGTCTATCCTAAGGCAGATGTTTGAAGAGCAATGGTGTCACTCCACCTTAGAGTGTGTAGTCCACACCTCTGCATCCCTCTAGTGATGTCACTGCTCCTGGAGACTCCCTGGGGCCATTTACATAATTATGACAGTATAATTCCACTTTAACTGTCATGACTACAATGATTTGGGATTTGTAGTTTGTCAGTCCAAGTATCCCATAGGATGAAACCACAGCAGTTAAAAGTGGAGTCACAGATCTATAACTGTGTGATGTGAAAGAGCATTAAGAGAGGAAATTGATCCTTTCTATGGCCAGAAGAATTTGATCTGATAAGTTTGGAGGAACTGAGGGCCATAAAAACAGCTTGGGGTGGGTCATATGCAGCCTCAGCACCATGCTTTGCCCCTAGGGTATCTTATGTTTGGGCATCCAATTTGCATATTAGGCAAATTATTGCACGGTCATCCCTCCAATTTCATGGGGGATCCATTCTGGAACCCCGCCACAGACACACATGCACAAAAAGAGAAAATCACAAATATTCAAGTCACATAGGCTTGAATGCCCGTGTGCTCCCAAATGTGCGCCATTTTTACCCTCCCCACTTGCTATCCCATGAAGGACTGAAACCACAGACCTGAAGTCCATAAAAATGGAGGGAGGAGTGTAATTATGCATTTCATTAAATTGGATTCTGATTATACAAATTCACCACATTAATCATTGCACTTTTTCCACCATTACGTTTCACCCTCAGTATGTGTTTTGTGCATTTTTTTTGGTTGAATAAAAGTATCACTGTTTTGTGGATTCTGGGTGTTATTGTACTTTGCTAGATGGCCAGCACAGCTACCCCTAAATATAGTACCAAGCTAAGAGGTCTTTTTTTCTTCTTTGCCCCCCATAGCTGGAGTGAAGAGAGGGAGATTTCCAAGCAGTCTTAAATAATAAAAGAACTCCTTTCCCTTACTTTCTCAAAGTTATTTGGAAGTAGGGTTGCCATACCCCGGGTTTTGCCAGGACATTCATGAATCCTGCCTCCTTCTCCTCTGCTGTCACCATCTCTTCCTCCTCCTGCCATGCTTTCAACATGGTGTAGGTGAAATGTGAGGTCTAGCTGCCTTGCTAGGCCTTGCGGGGTCAGGGGGTTGTTTTGGGGCAGGGCCACCAGCGGCCCCTGCCGCACAGGGCCTCAGCTGGCTGCACAAGGTGCCAAGGAAGGAGACCACTGTGGCAAGGCCTCTCCTCCTGCACCTCTGGTGGCAGAGCCGTGTGAGGCCTCAGCCAGTTGGCTGGGCCCGGAGGAGGGAGACTGCCATGGTGAGGCCTCTCCTTCTCCTCTGGCAGCAGAGCCGTGTGAGGCCTCAGCTGGCCGGCTGGGCCTGGAGGAGGGAGGACACTATGGCGAGGCTCTCCTCCTCCTTAGCAGCATTATTTCATAATAATGTCAAAATCTCCATTTTGAATATGACTAAGAAGCATGGATTTATATTTTTTTAAAAAAATGTTTTTGGCTTTTAGTTGGCTATGTCCTCCATTTTTCTTGAATGTCCTACATTCTGACCTAAATTTATCCTATATTTTGTCCTACATTTTTTCCCAGTTTGGTGGTAGATAATTATGGCAGCTCTATTTGGAAGGGAAGTTACACTGTGCTGTTTAGCTCTAGGCTCAAACCACCAACACAATCACCACACAATGCAAGGCCTTCTCTCCTTCTCTCCTTTCCTTTCCTGCCTTTTGGGCCTATTGGATGAAGGGGGAGGGATTAGGAAAATAAGGTGGCAATGCTATGCCTGTGTAGAGCCTACAGGGTGGGATGAGGCTCTTACCAGTCCCAGTCTTCTTTCATAATTTCCTGTTTCATTGCCACTGCCACATTTTCATCTACCCATCGGCCTGTGATGAAGGAGAAATGCAGGATTTACTGCTTCAACTGACCTGAGTTGCTGAGGACACATTTTAATCCCTTCAACCAGGGATTTTCCAGGTTTTCTTGGAATATAGAAACTCTATTTTGTCCCCCTCCCCCCAAGACACATACACATAAGCATTAGTTTGGTTCCCCATCCTTTCCTTTTCACTTTGTATTGATAGAACAGATATAGTCAGCCCTCTATGTTAATAGATTCTTTATCCAAGGATTCAACCATCCATAGCTTGAATTTTAAAAAAAATCCAAAAAGAAAACCTTAATATTGTCTTTTTATATAACGGACACAATTTTACTATCTCATTATAGTTAATGGGACTTGAGCTTCCATGGATTTGATATCCACAGCGGGTCTTGAAACCAAACCCCAGTGGATACCAAGTGTCCATTTTAGTTAGTAAATAAATAAAACATGTTCAATCAAGAATCCATCAGTGATACCTTTATTTGACCAACCAAAATGCACAATATACCTGTTGCACGCTTTTGAAGCTCCATGGACTTCTTCATCTGGCAAGATGTTACAAACCAAACAGGAGAAAAACAATTGGAGATGTTAGTCAGATGCCTACATGTTGTTTCAGCTTTAATTAAGATGGTACATGGTGGGGAGGATAGTTTTTGCAGACAGGCTCCTCCTCCTTCTGGCCATGTGGCTATAGGGAATTTCTCAAAGTCCAGGAATGGCCAACACAGGTACCCCTGAATGTTTTCCAAAATAAAACATGTGAATAACATTGCATAAGAGAGGGAAATCTGTCATTTTATGATGGCCCTTGATGTGCGTGTGTCAGCCACAAACACACATTTATGAAATATGTGTCATTAATTATGCTCATGGACAACAGTGCATCCATTCAATGGTTATCACACATTTTGACTTTGGGAACTTCCAAGCAAATTCCTAAGTCCTTAGCTGTCCTGAAAGGAAGATAACTAATTTACTTAGGTGTACTATTCTCTGTATGATACAAAGGCTTCTCTTAGAAAACATAAAAAAGATTTACTGGTAAGCATCTCCTGATTTAGCTTCATGGTGTCAAACTGCCCTGAGATACCAATAGGCCAATGACCAGTGGGTAGACGAGGAATCCTCCAGCACTACCTTCTGAGGTCTCCTCTCCAAGGGACTGGAGCCACTAAATGGTTTTGTCCATACTCTGACTTCTTGCATTTTTGTACTTTCTTGGAAAAAAAATTGCATGATTTTCACAAATATTGTCATGTTTTTCACAAAATGTCAATGAAAACACACATCTTTTAAAAACACACCACTTTCTCGGCTATGAAAAAAAGCCTACCTCGCTTTTTTTTTTAACATCCCTGGACAAGATCCAAAGACAACGTTCAGCCCTCTGGATTCTTATTTACTTCATAAGAAAATGCACCATCATATGCATTATTGGATTTTAATTTGGCTACATCACATTTCTTGTTTTAAGAAGTTTTGTCAAATCAATGATCAGCTCCCAATCCATCTATTTGACATTCAGATTTTGCCTGAGTCATTTCACTGGAAAATTTTGAGTTTTACTTGCCTTATTTTAGTTTGTGTGTTGCTGTTTCAAACTGAATGCTGAAAACTTATAATCTCTGGCATGATTTAATTTTGTCAGACATCAAATATGAGATCTTGTCAACTGCCAAGTTGTCAGCTACTAATTGCCTTTACCATGACAATGCAGCAAGCTGATATTGCTACATGTCAGCTAGCATATATATAATACAGTAGACTAGCAATTTTTGTTATATATATATAAGAGAATGAGAAGAGAATAATAATACCATAGTACCAACTGCTCATATTTTTATACCAATTGGCACTTGTTGAGGAGTTATGTTGAGGTATGGTGGCACCTAGTGGCCTCCATATCAACAGGGTGGTGAATCTGTGTGTTTTAGGCAAAAGTAAGGGTTACCATATTTTGGGCATCCAGATGTTTTGGACTTCAGCTTCCACAATCCCCAGGCCAGTCTGGCTGACAGTTGGAAATTCGAAGAGCTGAAGTCCAAAACACCTTGAGGACCATTATGCTAAACTTTAAAGTTTATGAAACATAGGAATCATAGAATCCTAGAGTTGAAGAGACCATAACGGACATCCAGTCCAACCCCTTGCCATGCAGGAATACAAAATGAAAGCACTCCCAGCAAATGGCCATCCAGACTCTTTTTGAGAACCTTCAAGGAAGGAGATTCCACCACTCCCCAAGGCAGCATATTCTGCTGTCAAACAGCTCTTACTGTCAGGAAGTTCTTCCTAATGTTTGGACACTGCTCTGTGTCCCAGTATCTGGAGCAGGAGGGGAAAAAAACCTTGCTTTCTTCTGAATATAATATCCTTCAAATATTTAAACATGGCTATCATATCATCTCTTAACCATCTCTTCTCCAGGCTAAGCATACCAGCTCCCAAGCCACTCCTCACTGGGTAAGGTTTCCATACCTTTCACCATTTTAGTCATCCTCCTCTGGACACACTTCAGCTTGTCAACATCCTCCTTGAATTGTGGTGACCAGAACTAGACACAATACCCCAGGGTGAGTTCTGATCAAAGCAGAATAGAGTTATTATTTCCCTATTATTTCCCTCAGTCTAGATACCATGTTCCTATTGACACAGCCTAGAATTACATTCACTTTCTCAGACATCACCACATCACATTGCTGACTCATGTTCAGCCTGTGGTTCACTGTTCAGCCTGTGGTTGACAGGCACCTAGGAGCTATCCTAGGTGGTGAACAAATTTTGTTCACACAGTTTAGCACGTTAGCTAGCTCACATTAAGATCCAGATCTGGGTCGCTGCCTCACTGACACTGTTGAAGTGTTGAAAGGCAAAGCTATTGGCTGTAGTTGTCATGTTCCTATCCCTGCATCTTATTGGCATCAGGTGCAATTCAGTATACTATTCCATTACCAGGTTCAGGTTTGAACATGGAATAATGGATGGCATCAAATTCTCTTGAATTCTGGTAGAAAACATCTTATATCTATCCTGTATTCTCTGCATAGTGACAGTAGAAGTTTGGATATGTCTTATTACTCCCTCTTTCTTCTCACCAGTAAACAATGAGGTCTACCTTTCCTCTTCTGAACTGAATATGTCCACTAGACCATGGCTGCTGCAGAAATAATCCTGTTTGACACCTCGTTAACTCCCATGGCTCAGTGCTATGGAATTCTGGGATTTGCAGTTTGGTGGAGCACCATAACACTCTGACAGAAAAAGCTAAATATCTCACAAAACTGCAAATCCCAGAATTCCATGGCATTGAATCATGGCAGTTAAATTGGTATCAAACTGCTTTATTTATGTAGTATGACAGCAACCAATGTAATAGATATCAGAGAACAGATGTGCAAAATGTTCACTGAGAGAAGAAAACAGACAACTGTTTTGATAAAGCATTGCAGGTCAGATATTAAATAAGACTAAACCCCACAATTTGTCAACTAGCAAATTCTACAAAGGGTCAGCTGTCACCTATCCAATAATGAAATGAAATACTGTTACATGACAGATAAAGATATGCCTCCAAAAGCACAGGAAACAACTCAAATGCAGGCAATGTTTGAAGAGCTATTAAAATTTTTTCAAAAAGAAATAAGTCAAGAACTGAAAGATCATAGGAAAGAATCTAATGATAACTTAAATAAAGGTTTAGATGAATTTGAAAAGAAATTAGAGGAGTTAATGAAAGAGATGTCTATATTGAAAACAGATCAACTCACCA